>JALAZF010000384.1:0-1200000 GCA_022829125.1 Lathyrus tuberosus | reverse complement strand
TTGATGAGACAAAGTTAAATGAGAATTGACTACCAGACGAGAACTGGATTTGAAAGAGACAAGTCAGACGAGAACTGACTACCAGACGAGAACTGGATTTGAAAGAGACAAGTCAAAGGAGAATTGACTACCAGACGAGAACTAGATTTGAAAGTGACAAGTCAAATGAGAATTGACTACCAGATGAGAACTGGGTTTGAAAGAGACAAGTCAAACGAGAATTGACTACCAGACGAGAACTGGGTTTTGATTGGGACGTGCGTTTAAACCTGTATGGCGTAATGCTCCATCTTGATGAATATGCTTATGCATTTAAGGACGCAATGTTATGCAATGATGATTGCAGAATGTCAATAATCAGGTTTTGAAGAGATGTTAAGTATGATCGGGCTTATGTCAAGACTTCATGCAATGCTAGATGAGGGATATGCATGAGTGAAGCAACATGATCAAAGCATGAGAAAGGTCTATGCAACGGTTCAAGTACTTTTGTTGTGGGAGGCAAAAGAATCGAGATTAGGGTGAAAGCCATAAAGACGCGATTCCCCGACACCTACTTCAGGATCAACAGTTGTTGATGTACCATTGCTCTTGCCTTAAAATAGGGAGAGAACTTGTACTTGGGTAGCCTGTCTCTGCCCCAGTCTGTTGGGTATCTGCATGGATTGCCCCTATCATAAGTTAGGAAGCAGTTATGTCATAGGATGACCCTGATTTAACTTGCCCCAATGTAACAAAACAGTATGCCCTAGATTAACCGTCTCTTGGAGAGGTTGTATTCTTGTGCTCTTGGGATGCTTGCCCCAGTATGAAACCTGAAGTGATTTTTCCCCTGACTGACCGATCTTTAGAGGAATGCCCCTGACCAACTGATCTTTGAGAGATTTGCCGAATCTCGACGTGATTTCCCTAGATTGGCTGAATCTTAGAGGGGCTTGCCCTTTTGCTCAACAAAGTTTTTAGGCGCTTTGCCCCTTGAGGTGATCAAACTTTCCATTTTGGAAACCTTCTTGATGTCAAGTGCTTGTTTGCAAATAAAAAGTGTTTGATTTGAAAATGATAGTGTTAATGCCATGCATATGTCAGTTTTGAAATCCAAGTATGTCCACTGAGATTATGACATATAGCGACTGAATTACTATTTAGAATGTCATGTCAATACCAGCACAAATGATAAGCAAATCTTTAGGAGTCAACTTTGACATGATCCCGCCTGTGGTATGCTTTTTGAAATAAACCCTGCTTCAATTAGGTCTTTTGAGGGTTGTAACGTGGCCTGGTTCATGGTTAAAAAAAGAAAGGGTATAAGGCTCAAAATTTATTTTAACCCACCCATTCTCCTTGATGTTCTCCAGTCCTATGTTCAGCTAGTTTGACACAAGCTTTCACCTTTCAAAGAGGGTTTTGAATGATGGGAGTGATGGTAGAGGAACTGGCGAGGTTTTTGGAACGACAGTCACTCACCTTTTGTTATTTGTCACATGTGATCACACGAACTTGTTCTTGCTGGTGATTTTTCTCTTTTGATTCTCTGTTTTTTCTTTTTGTGTTCCCTAATATTTGCGTAGACTGGTTATTTTGAATTTGCAGTCTACCGGAATGCCCTAATTTTTGCCTAAGTCATTTGTTTTTGACTTAGCGGGGCTTTTGTTTTTTTTTCTTAGGTTTTTTTTAAACAAATCGTGTGACATGTATGTGTTTATTTGATTTGAAAGGGTGAGTTGTGACTACCTCGCTCCTTTGATCGGTGAGGGATGACCATTGCGGATTTTTTGATTTTTCTGACCTCTTGCGAGGAATAGGACGTGGTTGATCCGCAGATGGGGTAATCCTCTTTTTGGGAATTTGAACGCATGGTCAAACTAACTGAAGACTACCCTGCCCCTGGTTAAGATTGAGGGTTTGATGTGTATAGAAAGAAACTCCTACTTCAAGGCTCAAAGGGGTTGATTAGGGATTATCTTCCTTATACCTCCAGTGTTTGGTAATGGAGCCAATGCCTTACATCGTCAGCAAGGTTTTGTTCAAAAGCATACAGACAGTGATCTCATGTCTTTTTTATTTCGTCATTCTCTTTTTAATTTTGCTTGATCAAATGTGTGATACAGATAAAAAGTATGAGTGAACACAAATGAATTTATTCTAAACATGCATATTCATTTCATTATGATTATCATCTGAAAACAAACAAGTTTTACAAATGAACAATGCTTGACAGACAAAAAGATTACAAATGGAAAAGATGGAATAACTTAATGGTTGCTGATATTTAGGAAGTGCTCACAGGCTTGATCAATTATTTCAAAGGATGCTTTTGCAATCTTGGCCCCTACACGGACAAAAGATTTCCGTTCACCCACAGTTTCTCACCTTGAACGGTTAAGTGTTTCTTGTCAATCAACTGCTGGACCTTAGCTTTAAAAGCGTTGCAATTCTCAGTCGAATGTCCAGCTGACTCAATATGATATCCGCATTGCACACTGGGATCATACCCAGGTGGGAATGGTTTTGGCGGAGGCTTCAGAGCTTTGGGAACCACCAGCGAGTTCTGAACTAAATATTTGAGAAGTTAAGTGTATGTCACAGGAATCGGATCTAGAGGAGCGCTCCTTTGTTTTAGATTATTCTGGGGCTTTCACTGGTTCTGGCGCTCTCGGCCTTGGGCTTGCTGATTATGAGCCTGAGAAGGCTGTTGATATGGTGGTTGTTGATACTGTGCAGTAGCAATGTATGGATACAGGCAGTATGGCACAGGAGCCATGGGAGTTTGCGCTTGAAAGTGGACACTTGCCATGACAACACTTGTTTCCTCTTCATTTTCTTTAGAGAAACCACCTTGTGGCTTATTGATCCCTAATTTTTGATTCACAGTCCAACAATTTTCCCTGTTTTGAGTCCATTCTCAATACGTTCCCCAATGGCCACAACATCAACAAAATTGGAGGGTGAGCTACCAGCCATTTTCTCATAGTACAAACTCTGAAGAGTGTCCATGAATATGTCAACCAACTCTATATCAGATATAGCATGCCAGACTCGTGAAGCCATATCATGCCACCTTTGAGCGTATTCTCTGAATGATTCACCAGCTTTCTGAGCTTGATTTTGCAGTTGCAACCTGGTGGGAGCCATATCCAAGTTGTACTTGTATTGCTTCAAGAATGCTTCGGATAAATCTTTCCATGTTCTGATCTTACCTTGCTCAAGGTTCATGTACCAATCCAGGGAAGCCCCAGATAGGTTATTGTTAAGAAGAGTCTTAGGCCCATTAGAAAAAAAAAGACAATCAGTTTTATTAAAATACTTTTATTTAAATTAAAGGGGGTGTTGTCCTCAAGTTATGTCATTTGGGTAGTTTAATTTTATCTTGGCCCATGGCCCTTTTAGTAGTAACCCTAGTCATATATATATTGTATGAATTGCTGCTGAATGCTTATGAAATGAAAAAGTTGTTTTATTATTTTCTACTTTGCAACATAGATCTAAACTTAACCTAATCACAAATCTATCATTGGTGCTTTCATCTTGCTGAATTCATGGCTCCCCCTAAACCACCTAACCCCACACCCAAAGAAATTGTGGAAGAGGCTGTCCAAACAGCTTAAATTCACTTAGATAATGTCATTGCTCAAAATCAGCAGCTGCTGGATGAGAGATTAGAAAGGGTTGCTGCAGATTTGGAGAAACAAATTACTCATATTCACACCAGATTAGAGAATGACAAACATTTGGAAGATTCGAGATTTGAACAAGTCATGGCTGCCATTAAAATGTCTTCCCTAAAGGTCCAGCCACCTCCACAAGTATCAATGGCAGCAAGCTCTTCAGGTATAACACACAACCCCCCTTTTGTTTCTTCATCTCCTACACCAACACCCCACTCCCATACACCATTAAATACACCCATTAGAATACCCACCAATTTTTCGCAAAATCCACCCCTCACATCCGTCACTCTCCACCCACGCACCTCCCATTTGCCACCTCCACCATTTATTCATTCCACCTAATCCCCTCAAACGGTTTTCCATTCAACACAACATTACAACCCCCCACTCTATTCCCAAAACCCATACCCTCAATACCCTCAAATGACACCATTACCCACATTCAGAACTCCTAAACTTGAACTTTCATTATTTGATGGCTCAAATCCCTTAGATTGGTTATTTCAAGCTGACCAATTTTTTCAATTTTACAATATTACACCTGAGAGTAGATTACCTTTAATTTCATTCTATATGAAGGGAGAAGCTTTGGGATGGTTCAAATGGATGCACCAAAATCAATTTTTAAGTGATTGGTTTTCTTTTACTAGGGATTTGGAATTAAGATTTGGTCCTTCTACTTATGATAACCATCAGGCTGAACTATTCAAGTTGAAACAAGTAGGATCAGTAGCGGAGTACCAAGCTGCTTTTGAAACACTAGGTAACAAAGTTGTCGGATTACCTCCGGATGCAATATTAAATTGTTTTATTTCGGGGCTAGCACTTGAAATTCGAAATGAAATTGCTATTCATCATCCTACAACTATGTCTCAAGCTATTGGGCTTGCCAAGCTGATCGAAGCAAAAATTAAAGATTCCAAACCCAAACCCAAACCTTTCACACCTTATTTTTCTAAGCCAAACACTTCCAATACCAACACACAACCTCCCAAAACTACTCCACCAAACCAGCCACCAGCATCACTTGCCCCTAAAATTCAACCCAACCCAACCACTTCCAAATTTCCAATCAGGTGCCTCTCACAAGCCCAACTTCAGGAAAGGCGTGCTCAAGGCCTGTGTTTTAATTGTGATGAAAAGTTCATTTCAGGCCATAAATGTACCACTAACAGATTCTTGCTTCTCTTGGCTGAAGATGATACTTTGGAGGAACCTCAAATGGAACAAACTGCGCAAGAAAGTGAAGTTATTCATGATCTTGGGGACACATATTTCCAATTATCTACACAAGCCTTGACAGGACTGTTCTCACCACAAACTTTAAAATTCAAAGGAACTATTGGTGGACTCTCTGTTATGGTTTTGGTTGATACAGGCAGCACTCATAACATCATGCAGCCAAGGATTGCCCACTATCTTAATCTTCCAACTACTCCAATTTCCCAATTCTCTGTTATGGTTGGCAATGGCTCTCATTTGCAATGTGAAGGAATTTGTGAAAATGTCCAACTTAACCTTCAAGACAAGCCTTTTACACTTCCATTCTATCTTTTACCCATCGAAGGGGCGGACATAGTTTTGGGAATGGCTTGGTTGCGTACATTAGGCCCCATCCAAGTAGATTTTTCCATACCCTCTATCACATTTTCCCACCAAGAAAGTGAAATTACTTTAAAAGGTGACACTTCTGCCCATCCTATTCACACTACCTTTCACCAACTTCGCCATCTCATCCATACAAACTCAATTGCTTCTTTCCATTTAATGTTCATGCAACCATATACCAAACCCCAAAACAGTCCTAACCCACCCCCATGTCCTTTATCCACACTCACATCTGACCTTGATCCCAAGCTTTCCGGCCTCCTAAAAAATTATTCTTCAATTTTCCAAGCCCCTACCAGCCTACCTCCCAACATACCTCATGATCACCATATCCCTCTTTTACCCAATACTCCTCCTATTAATGTGAAGCCTTACCGTTACCCTCATTCCCAAAAAGATGCTATGACCTCTATCATTCAGGAAATGCTAAAAGAAGGCACCATTATCCCTAGTAACAGCCCATTTTCCTCCCCAGTTCTTTTAGTTAAAAAAAAAGGACGGCACTTGGCGTTTTTGTGTCGACTATCGTGCTCTAAACGCAGTTACTATTAAAGACAGATTTCCTATACCTACCATTGATGAGTTACTTGATGAGTTAGGATCAGCAATCATTTTTTCCAAGATAGATTTGAGATCCGGTTATCACCAGATCCGTGTTGCAAAGGAAGATACACATAAAACAGCTTTTCGCACTTTTGATGGACACTACGAGTTTCTTGTGATGCCTTTCGGCCTTACAAACGCTCCCTCTTCATTTCAATCTGCTATGAATGATCTTTTGAGACCATATCTACGGCGATTCGTTTTGGTTTTTTTTTATGATATTCTAATTTACAGTTCAAATTTTCAGGACCACTTATCTCATTTGCAGGTCGTTTTTGACTTATTGCAGTCTAATTCTTTTTTTGTCAAGTTGTCAAAGTGTGTGTTTGCAGTGGATACCATTGATTATTTAGGTCATGTGATTTCTGTTGGTGGTGTTGCACCAGATCCGGAAAAAGTGAGAGCCATTTTGGATTGGCCCCCACCTCGTTCACTCACGACTCTCCGCGGATTTTTGGGCCTCACAGGATTCTATCGATGCTTTGTGCATAACTATGCCACTCTCGCCGCTCCTCTCACCAACTTGTTACGTTCCACTAAGTTCAAATAGAGTACAGAGGCAGATACCGCCTTTACATAATTGAAAAGAAAAATGACCGACATGCCGGTCCTAGCCCTACCAGATTTCACTAAAACATTTACAATTGAAACAGATGCTTCTGGTGTTGCTGTTGGTGCAGTTCTATCTCAGGAAGGTCACCCCATCGCCTTCTTCAGCAAGAAAATGTGTCTTCGATTACAAGCTGCTTCTGCTTATGTCCACGAAATGTTTGCTATTACTGAGGCTGTGAAGAAGTGGCGCCAATACATCATAGGGCAGTGTTTCCGAATCTACACAGATCAAAAGAGCCTTAAGAATTTACTCATACAAAAAATACAAACTCCGGAACAACATAAATGGGCTTTCAAGTTACAAGGATTTAATTTTGAAATTTTTTACAAACCTGGCAAGTCCAATCAAGTGGCTGACGCTTTGAGTCGTAAATATGGCCCTGAGGAACCCCTGCTTCTCACCTTGTCCTCCCCAATTCCAGACATCTTGCACATCCTCCATGAATTCTATGCTGGTCACAACGCAGGACAACAGTTAGTAAAGAAGAAGGATTTTCAAGACAAGGACGCAGCACTATACAAGTTCACAAACGGTCTCCTTTATTACAAGGATCGGGTGTTTATACCTGATATTCTCCAACTCCGACAACAGATCCTTCACGAGTATCATGCTACTCCAACGGCTGGTCATTCAGGCGTGAAAGCCACTTTAGCTAGGGTTGCTTCTTCCTTTTGTTGGCCAGGGATGTACCTCGCAGTCAAAAACATGGTTAGAGTTTGCAGCATTTGCCAAAAAAATAAGTACGACACACAGAAGAAGAAGGGTTTGCTACAACCGTTACCTATTCCTTCTAAAGTCTGGGAAGATCTGACAATGGATTTTGTCACACATTTACCCAACTCTTTCGGCCATACAGTGATCTGGGTTGTCTGCGATCGGTTGTCTAAGTTTGTCCACTTTATCGTCCTACCCTCCAAGTTCTCGGCAAAAGATCTCGCATCTAGATTTGCAGTCGAGATCTTCAGACTCCATGGAATCCCTAAAACAATAGTCTCGGACCATGATCCTGTCTTCCTAAGCTCTTTCTGGAAATAATTTTTCAAAATACAGGGAACCACATTAAAGTATAGTACTGCATACCATCCAGAAACTGATGGACAAACAGAGGTTGTAAATAGATCTCTTGAAACTTACCTTCATTGTTTGGCCGGCGATAATCCCCGTTCGTGGTACAAAGTTCTTCACTTGGCTGAGTATTGGTATAATACTTCCTTCTACACCGCAATATCAAAGACACCTTTTCGCGCCTTGTATGGCCGGGATCCTCCCAACCTCACGACCTATTTATCTGGTTCAGTATCTAATGATTTCTTGGACAACAACATGCAAAACAAAGACAAAATTTTCAGTCAGTTACAAAATCATCTGAAAAAAAGCCGCATTCAAATGGAAAAGCAAGCAAACTTAAAACGTAGAGAGTTTACCTTTGAAGTAGGCGAGTTCGTTTGGCTGAAGCTCCAACCATACTGCCAATCCACTGTTGCTCACCGTCTTTCACATAAGCTCTCACAAAGGTACTTTGGGCCATTTCAGATCATCAAACGTGTTGGATCCGTGGCTTATATGCTCGATTTACCATCGTCATCACGTGTGCACCCTGTTTTCCACGTCTCGTTGCTCAAACCCTACCACGGTACGAACGTCCAACAACTGCGGCCTCTTCCGGTGGGTCATGATCTTCTGCCCTATATTGACACAGCTACGACCACCAGATCCTCACATGCACACAACAGAGAGGAGAAACAACCAACAACCATGAAGGGGACGAAAACACTGAGTGAACAAGACGCTTTTCTTTTTGATAAAAGCTTTACAATAGAAAAGAAAGAGCAGAAGAACAGGTTGAACATTTATGACGAACAAAAGAAGAAGCAAAAGGACTTGGAAACTATTTTAGAGTTGGACGAAGTTGTGAGAAAAGAAGGTCCAGACAAGAGGTTTTCTGCTAAGGGAAATGAGATTGAGAGCAAGAAAAAATTAGAAGTGGTGAGTGGTGAGAGAAATGAAATCCCACAAACTACTTTAACTCATCACACACAACCTAAAGTACCGTGTGTATCTTTGTGTTCACGTGGCTTTCACTCATCCCAAAATTCCAATTCTACCCCCCAATTACCAACGGTAAGCAACACACTTCCCCACTTCCCAACCTAACCCCACATTCCCTTACTGCACACGCTTCACGTTGTCCCACACACACAGCTGTTCCCCACTCTAAACACACTCCCCAAGACTATCTTATCCCATTCTCTGACCCACAATCCATAAAGCCTACCTTATCATCACAGCGGTCCACTCCCTCCATGCCACGTCCTCCCACCTTGCCACCCACTTCCTCTTCAAACCTTAAGTGCATTTCAAATTCCATCAACACAAAAATTTCGGGCCTTCCCACAAACAGACCCAATATCTCAAACTCTATTACCACAAAGCCTGGCCCAATACCGTCATTAACCTCTCCAACTTTAAACCTTGAGGACAAGGTTTTTTTTGGGCCTGTGAGTATTGTTAAGAAGAGTCTTAGGCCCATTAGAAAAAAAAGACAATCAGTTTTATTAAAAGACTTTTATATAAATTAAAGGGGGTGCTATCCTCAAGTTATGTCATTTAGGTAGTTTAATTTTATCTTGGCCCATGGCCCTTTTAGTAGTAACCCTAGTCATATATATATTGTATGAATTGCTGCTGAATGCTTATGAAATGAAAAAGTTGTTTTATTATTTTCTACTTTGCAACATAGATCTAAACTTAACCTAATCACAAATCTATCAGCTATCCTAGAAATAATGGATGAGCAGATCATCATTGTCTATGTAGGAGCCATTTTTCTGCAATACATTGTAATGTGGCTTCGTGGACAACTCAACCCCTTGTATTTAGGCAAATCAGGCACCTTGAATTTCTGGGGTAGCACAAAATTTGGAACCAAGAACAAGTCTTTGGCATCCATGTCACAGGCAGAAAAACCCTCAATAGCTCTGATTCTATCCTCTAACAGCTTGTAGTCTGCAGGTTTGTTCTGATCAACAGGTCTAACAAGAATCTGAGGATTTGGCAACTGAGATGCGGCCGGAGCGTGTTCTTGAGGAGAAGCAAACTGAGATGGATGTACCAACTCAGAATTAACCATCTGACCAGAAGTCTGACCCATCTGAACATCATATGGATATCCAGGAAAAGGTGCCATAGCAGCTGCGAATGCCCCAGGGTAAGGCATTCCAGAATGAACATTGTGAACAATAGTTTGAGCAGATTGAGACAAGACCGGAACATGACCATGTTTATCTTCATCAAAGGTCTCCATATCATTTGGCATAGGAGCCTGACGAGTCTGTGTTTAAGGAATCTCATGATCATCATTCACCACAGGAGGTGGGAGTGGGGTAGGCATGTCCCATGGGTAAGCGACATAATTCCCATTAGGACCAGGCAAGGTAAAAGTCTGTTAAGGCGCGAAGGCACCACCATTGGCAGCCTGATGAGTGAAATTCGGGGGCATTCCCCAAGGATAGGACACATGCATCCTTTTCGGTGCGGGATGAGAACTTGGAAAATCGACAGTAGGTTGAACAATAGTCTCAACTGGAGCTTCAATAACAGAAGGAGAAGAGGTAACAATAGGAGTGACAACAATTGAATCAGTGACAGTTACGACAGCATCAGAGGTAACAGTGGCATCCCTCCGAGTACGAAGGAGTTCCATGATGGCATCTATGTTGTCCTGAAATTAACCCATCCTACCCTGGAGCTGAGTCAAGGTTTTTGTGTAAGTGGTATTCTCAGAATCAGCCATGATTCTAGACCTGTTGGATCTGATGAAGTACCGGTGTTGGGTCTTCACTGTCTTCTGGCTGATAAAGAGAAGAAAGTGAGATTTTTCTGGTTTGGATGCAATGCAACTATATGTATGCACATGTTGTTTATACAGGTGGAAGGCAAATGAGATATGCAACACCCAATGATGCAAAGGTTAGATGATGTAACAGTTCAACGCACATATGATGATATAATAGCATAGGCTTAACAATGCGGTATATACAATGATGCCATAACTCAAGTTCAAAAGTCCGGCATAAATGGTGATGCAATAACAGTATGCAATAATGTTATGCAATAATGTAAGTTAGAGATGCAATAACTTCTGGACAATCTGCATATGTAACTCTGTGTAGGTGCAAAGATCTGACGCGGTGAGAGAACAAAGGTTGGAAGAGTCTTGGTTTCCTGCAGAAAAACCCAATATCCCCCTCAAAGGTATGATCTAGCCAAGAATGGTCCTCAGCTTCTCAGGCTCTCAGGTCGAGAAATAATAATACGTTCACCATTTCTGGTTTGGCATTATTACTCTTTAAGGAGGCCTCCACTGATTCCCCTAAAAAGGGCATCCTATAGCGAGTTCTCAGCTTTGGGTCCTCGGATCAAGAAACATAATGGGTTTGCCATTTCTGGTCTCCCATTATCGCCCCTTGGGAGGAGTGCCTCAACCGAGTTCTCGGGAATGGTCGCCAGAGTCGACAACTCTCTAGGTTATGTTCCATCGTCTGCCCCAATGCGCAGGATAGAACATTACCAAAGAAAACCTCGTCTGGATGTGGAATTTTCGTGTATACTAAGTTTGGCCAAATGCCACACAAGTCACACTACTTTCCACTCTAATCCTGGATGTATACTCAAGCCTGGGTATTGGGCTTATCTCTCAGAACACCCATCCCACCAACAATATAGCAAATATCCAGAATATGCAGCATATGAATATTTAAAGCAGTAAAGAAATGCAATAAATAAACAAAAGCAAATAAAGCGTAAAGATGAAGCTAGTAAAGCGCGAAAGATAAACACCCAAACAAGCAAGAAAGCAAACAAAACTAGGCGAGACCCCAACATGCAAGAGCGCAAGGGCTCCCCAGCAGAGTCGCCAGCTGGAGATGGCTAGTTTATACCTGAGTGAATCGCACACTCAAAGATACAACAGAGTCGCCACCGAACTTTATTTAGTCCCAAAGGACAGGGAAAATATCGATAAAACCCAAGGAGAAGAGAAACGGGAACAGGGGTCGGTTATGCGAAAGGAAGGTACTAGCACCTTACGCATCCGTTGTACTCGACGGGAACCATTTCGCTTGCTTCTAGGCTTGGATGGGTTATCTATCTAAAGGCTTCTAGCTAGAGATAAAGAGAAGAGAAAAGAAAAGAAAGGGAAAAAGTGCTTGTGGAGGATTGGGGCCCTCGTGCCTACGTACCCTCATAGAGCAATGAGGAAATCAGAGCACCGTAGTTCATGGAACCAGGGACAAGAAGAGGAAAGGAAGAAAGAAGGGTGGAAGTGTTCTCGTAAAGACCATCGCGATCTCGTGCCTACGCATCATGCATTCGACCGAATGCAGAATCAGAGCTTCCGTAGTTCGTGGAACTAAGACGGAAAAGAAAAGGAAAGGAAAGTGGTGTCAAAACCAAAAATAAAAGAAAGGAAGAAACTCCACTGGGGATGCAAAAGAATGGTGTCAAAACCAAGAAAGGAATGCACAGGAAAAGATAAATGTACTGAGGATAAGGTGCAAGAATGGTGTCGAAACCAAGAAAATAAAAGACCAAAAGAAATAGAAAGGACTCCACTGGGGAGGAAAAGACCAAGGAATTGTGCTGAGGATCAGAGGGTAGTGACCGTAATGGAGGTCAAAAGGAAAAGGGTTCGGTATGTTAACTGATTGGCAGTGGTTAACCGAAGAAAAAGGGAGTAAGATTCTGTGAGGAAAAGTGGTTGGTGTCAACAGATAGGCTATGATGAACCAAAAGAAAAGAGTATTGAACCAAGATAAGGCGTTTGACTATGAGGGGACCTTGGTATATTAACTGACAAACAGTGGTTAACCGAAGAAAGAAAGGATTGCAACTCTGCGGGTAGATAGGGGCATTGGTTTTAACAGGTAAACTGTGATCAACCAAAAGAACGGGTGTGGGACCAAGCGTAGGTCGTGACCCAAAAGGGATGTCGGTACTGACTGAACAGACATCATTTGACCAACAGAAAGGTATTGAACCAAAAGAGGTTGCTAACCGTTGAGGATTCGGTGCTAACAGAAGAAATTGTGATTAACCGAAAAGAAATGAGTGATTAACCAAGATAAGGTGATTAACTCGAAAGGGTCTCAGTGTTTTTACAGACTAGCTGTGGTTAACTGAGAAGAAAGGGTGATTAACCAAGAGTGGGTAAGAAACTCAGTGTATTAATAGATAGACTGTGGTTAACTGAGAAGAAAAGATGATTAACCAAGAGTACGTGATTAACCCAAGAAGAAACTCAGTGTATTAACAGATAGACTGTGGTTAACTGAGGAGAAGTGCAAATTAGTGTTTTAACTGACAACATTGATTAACCAAAAAAAGGAAGAGGAGCTAAGAGAAGGTTACGAACTCCGCAAGGGTTTCGATGTTTAACAAGAAAACTGTGTTTAACCGAGGAAAAAAATGGAGACCCTTCCGGGGAATAAAAAAGGAAATAATTGACTACAAGAAAAGAAATAGGGTGTTGAAACAAGGAGAGTTTGTTAACCCAAGGACAATGATCCTAACCAGGAACAAGGTGATCGATCAAATAGAGATTGAGAGGAGCACAAGTGATCAAGGATCAACTCTACTGGGGAAGGAGAAACACTACAGCTTGAGGATAGAGGTGACTATTCTCAGTGAGAGGGCCAAATGCCCTTACCCAAGAAATAGTCAGAATGAGGGTAGGATAATTCCATCCTCATTCCTTCTCTAGCACTCAAATTATAGTGCGGAAATTGAAACAGACAACGTAACAACTCCAAGTTGTACAGTGCTCCAGGGTCGTACAAATCTCTGACTCCGCAGGGGAAAGAGAGAAAGCATTAAAGGAAGCCTAAAGAGAAGCGCCAAGAAAGGATCAACTAATCGAAATGAAGTTTCGATTAATTAATCAAAGGGGGGAAGCATGCTAATAACTTTCCAAAATGAATTGAAAAATTATTAAAGAAAAGGGTGCATTATTGATTATACAAGATTAAGCTTATCAATGAAGAATAAACTTAATGCCAACATGAATGAAAATGCAAAATAGTACCAAATGACATTTAGCAAGCATCACAAATCATGTATCATGTGATCAAAGAAAGTGCAAAAATGATCATGTTCACACAATGCCAAGAATATGAAAAAATTGAATAATCGAAATCGTGCACCAAAAATTCATGAATACGCTTCAAACAAAAGTTAAATGACACTTAAAATATCCATAAAAATCAAGAATATCAATCCATGGAAGTTAGAGGAGGAAAGGATGTCAAACAAGCATGAAAACCCCTAAAAATGGCACTTTGTTACAGTGGTAATCGATTACCCTATGTAGGTAATCGATTACCTGCTTAAAAATAGCAGAATTTGGTGAAAAAAGTGTAGAGTAATCGATTACCCTCTTTGAGTAATTGATTACCGCTGTAACAGTGGCAAAAAAACAGCAAAAATAGCTTTTCAAAAGCACTTTTCAACACCTAATCACTTATCCAAACTACCACATGCTAAGGTATGATTTTGTGCACAAAAATTACATGAATTAGGAGCAATTAGTCATCAATTAGAAGCATAAAAAATGAACAACAAAGATCATCCAAACACATGATTCAACGAACCGAAAAAACTATCGAAACTACATCGGAAATGCGCAAAAGTGATCGAAACAGTAAAACGAATGAGATCTACCAACCTACAAGCTGGAGGATTGGCTTGGTGATTGTTTCCAAGTGATCTAGATGAATATAATCAAAGAAAACCAGAGAAAATCTTCAATTATAGCTGAAACGTATAGAAACCGAGCAAAATACGACGAAAACTCCGAAATGAGAATTATCACCGAAGAAGCTTGAAGTAATCACTTGAGATGAATCCAAAAGCTACTGAAGCTCCACAAAATCCAGTAGAATGGAATGATGATGAAGGTTAAGCTCAAGAAAAAGCACTTTCAAGGTGAAAATAGCTTCTCTTCAATGGTGAATTAAGAGCTTTAGTGAGGTTTTGGAAGAGAATTGAGATGAAGATGAATAAGTAGCAGAAAAATTCAGAGAGAATGTGAGAGAATAGAGAGTGAAGAAAGTGTGAAATTGTGTAAATGGTTGTGGAGTTATGGAGGCTTTGTGAAACTAGTGAAGCTTTGTTTATATAGACTTTTGGTTTGGAGTGTGAGAAGTTTGGAACTTGGTTTGGACTTAGCTTTGGGTGGTTTGGAATTAGGCTAGGAGTTGGTTACACTTGACTCACCGAGTTAAGGTAGTTAACTCGGTTAGTTAGGATCAACTCGGTAACAATCCCAATGTGAGCTCCAACATCCAAAGGTTGACATGCTTGGAAATCAAGGAACATTGTGCACTTATTTTAGAGTGATACATTAAAGTAAATGCACTTGGAATGTCTTGAATAACCTTGAAATGCCTAGAGATGTCTAGAATGTTCCACATGCTGCTAGAATCATGTAGAATCCAAGAATAAATAGAGTACAAAGTTGTTATCCCAAAAAATGCAACAGAATTTGCAAATTGACACAGGGCAATCGATTACCCTATTTAAGTAATCGATTACTCTAGCCAATTTTGCCCAATTTTGCTTAAAAATAGTACTGTGACCCCAGTTTCGATTTTCCACCTCTTGTTTTGATAAATAGGCATGCAAATCCTTATTTTGTGCTCATTTTGATGATGTGATGACCTTGTGAGGATGCGATTAATCGGGCTTGGGAACCTAAATATTCCTGCAACCAAAACCATAGAGAAAAAGCGCGAATGCGTATGCCAGCGATGCGAATGCACATGTTTATGCAAAAGGCAAAAAGGGAGGTCAAATTTCGGGTTACGACACTAGCCAATCTTGATCATTTGAAGCAACATTTCCTGTCAGGGATTCTCTTTTAACCGTTCTCGAAGGAAGTTTTGAGCACAATGGAATTCAAAGTTGTTAGGGAGAATAAGGGTCATTGTATTTCTATGTAACCCTTTCCATGCATTTACCGTTTTCCAAACTTTGTAATGATCCATGGAGTCACGCCATTTGCAGACTACCATTCTATTAATAAATTTGGGCCTTTGTCCCTTTATCTGCAATTCTTACTTTGTTTCTGTTTGCAAAATTTCATTTATTGTTGATGATTTTTGAAACAAAATGTGAATAATTGATTTAAAATTTGAAAATTGTAAAAACATTTTCCTTTGATTTATGAATACAAAAATGAATGTCAACGGTTATTCCAAGAATGGTAAGATCGTGAACCACAAAGCTTATTGTTTTCCTCAGCAGGATTCGTTCTTACTCCCCAATAGAGTTTGTTGATATTTCCTCAGCAGAGATGGTTCCTGTGGATGTAACCAGGTTACCCTTTTTTTGTTAACAAGATGTTGGGGTCCCTCAAAGATTTTTTATGATGTGTTGGACCCATAAGATCTAGTATTGTTCGGTTTTCCCCAGCTAGGTCTCGATTCAGACCTTCTCCAGCTGATTGCGTTATGGCCGAGTAGTCGAATAGTTTTCTAGTTCCACCTCTCCTTGACGATAGTCCCCACACAGAGATTCATCTCTTGCTGTTCCTCTATAGAAGTTATATGAGGAATCCCCACTCAGAGTTTTACCCTCTAGATGTGTTGTTGTTGCTTTGGATATCCCCAAACGGAGACCGATGATATTCACCTGTCGATTTTCTCTTGCCTTGTGTTAAGTATTGATTTGAATTTCCCTGCAGCTTTATTTTCTGCTATGATATTGACTTCTTAATTTCCTCGGTAAGTCCAGGATGTATTTCTCTCCAAGTTGTTCTTATTCAGAGATTGATTCTCGCTGGTCCCCTGTGAAAGTAGCGCATCACCACTTTGGGTGTTCCCCAGTGAAGTCGCTGATGACGTTTCTATTCAAGGAGTATTGACATAGTAGTCACCTGTAGGGTTTTCTCTCATATATATTGAGTTTTGATCTAAAATCCCCCACAACTTGACTTTTTGCTATGATGTTAACTTCTTATCTTTCCCGACAAGTCCAGGATGCTTTGCTCAGAATTGGTTAATCTCCATAGAGTTTTCTTGTATCTCCAGCAGATATGCCTTGCTTTCCCAGCGAAAGTTTGTATAACTCTTTATATGTTTACAATCCTCAGCGGATCCAGTGTTTTCCTGCAGCAGATCTCCTCATCTTATTGAAGTGGAAGTTCGTGTGAATTTTTTTATTATCCCTAGGAAGAGTTAGAAAGATTTGGGTTGTTATGATTCCCCAACAACTTTTTTTCTATCCTCGAAGCAGAATTCATGTTGTTATCCTTTGTGGATCATTGATGTTAGAAGATTGATATTTGGGTTTCTCCCCAAGGAGTATATTCCTTTCTCCAGCAAGATTTGAGCCTTGTAGTAAGATTTATTTTCCTTTGATGGCTTTTGTTTATCTTTTACAGGATTTCTTCGGCTAAGTCCCTAGCAGAGTTTCTGATGATATCTCCATCTTGTTGAGATTAACCGAGTATTCAGTGGTGTTGGGATGTTTATTCACCCTTTTTTATCCTTATGTCTGTTTCTTCAGTATATTCATACTCACATTCATTGCATGTGCATTTATTTGTTGTGCATAATATATTGTTATTGCATTGTGCATTTTGCATTTGTGTTGGTGCTTCCTTGCTCTCTGGTGCTTTTATCCCCGCAGAGCGTGTGTGTCCTCTCTCTATTAGAGTGTCGACCCGTAAGCAGAAAATGCCTATCTTTGTTAATTCCCTACTGAATTTATGCCTTGTGAAAGATATTTGTTTTAGCATTTCTCCCCAGTTGAGATATTTCCTCACAGGGTAGAGTCTTGTTTGACCGTTTCTGTCTGGTTTATTCTTGGATTGAACTTTGGTCCTTTTCTATGACAACAGAAGCTTGTTACCATTTTGGGTTGATTACCTTGTCGTAGATATCACTTGGTTGATAGTTGGTAATCCCTCTTCTTTTGAGCTTATTACCTTTGTCATACCGCCTAGTTAGTTGGTAGTAGGTAATATAGCTTGGTTTGGTTACCTTGTCGTAGCTATCACTTGGTTGATAGTTGGTAATATTTCCATTCGAGTTGGTTACCTTGTCGTAGCTATCACTTCGTTGACAGTTAGTAATCTCTCCTTTTTTAGTTTATTACCTTTGTCGTACTGCCCTTAGTTGGTAGTAGGTATTATATCTCTCCTTTTTTGAGTTTATTACCTTTGTCGTACTGCCCTTAGTTGGTAGTAGGTAAAATTTCTCTCCCCTTTTGAGCTGATTACCTTTGTCGTACTGCCCAGTTAGTTAGTAGTAGGTAATATAGCTTGGTTTGGTTACCTTGTCGTAGCTATCACTTTGTTGATAGTTGGTAATCCCTCCTTTTGAGTTTATTACCTTTGTCGTTCTGCCCTTAGTTGGTAGTAGGTAATATTTCTCATATCCTTTTGGTTGATTGCCTTGTCGTAGCTATCACTTTGTTGATAGTTGGTAATCCCTCCTTTTGAATTTATTACCTTTGTCGTACTGCCCTTAGTTGGTAGTAGGTAATATTTCTCGTATCCTTTTGGTTGATTACCTTGTCCAAGCTATCACTTTGTTGATAGTTGGTAATCTTTCCTTTTGATCATGTTATTACCAGATGCTAGTAGTAGATGATCTTTTCCCAGCAGAGATTTTTACTTTCCCCGTTGGGACGAGTTATCCCTCTTTCGTTTTCGATGTAGGTAATTTTCCCTCAGTTGGAATCTTACTCTTTAGTTTTCCCCTGCGGAGTCTTTTCTCTTTTCTTTTGCTCCCCAACATTTATATGTCTCCTGTGGCATTTTCTCCCCACAGAGGTCTTGTGTCTGCATACCATCTGCATAATCATATCATTTCGTGGTCTCTTAGGGCCAAAAATTGGGTTTATTGTTATATTTAAGTCTCTTCTATCTCACCGAGACAAAGATGTCCATCTTCGTATCTCCGGATAGAAGAAACTTAAACGGGGGCAGCTGCAATACCCTAATTTTTACCCCTAAGATCATACATATCATTTGCATCTCGTACCACAAACAAGATCACAAGATTTGGTTCTCTTGCCCTCCTCTGTAGGTTTGCTCTTGAGGGAGATCACCAAGCACCCCTGTTTTCTAGTTTGCTTTATGTTTGTTTATGTTTATGTTTACTAACCCTTAATTGAAATCCAAAAATATGTTTGTTTTTCTTTTACTAACTTTTTCTGGAAGAGGTTGGGATCAAGAATGCCAAATACCAGTTCCTCATCTAGAATGAAATTCATCTGAACAAAGTCAAAGTTGATCTGCAAATAATTCAAAATCATTTGATCAAGAGTTTCCCATGATTTAATTGACTATTATTCAAGAGACTCCAAGGTTCATGTGTTTATTTCAATGCCTTCTTTGACAAGCAAAAAGAATCAAGCCAGAGCCACAACAGTGCAGCAAAAAGGCAAATTTTTGTAATTTTTGCTGTGTTAATCGATTAACACTATATGGTTAATCGATTAACCACGCGCAGAATTGTGAAAATGAGCCAAATTCAAATTCTGCAGCATTTTGGTACCAAATTTCACTTGTTTCATCACGAGAATATTCTAGATCACCTCATTTTAATCCTCTACATAATCACAATTAATTCCCACCATACACCCTCATTAATCACTACTTGATCTTGATTTTGCCTCCAAATTCAAATTCCAAGCCTAATTTTGTCTCCAAACCAAGCTTCAAGCCACCAAAATTCCCAAGCCTAAATTCTATAAATAGAGGCCTCATTTCATTCATTTTAGAAGCTTTTGATAGCCAAATTCACCTTGTAAAAATTCTTCCTCATTCTCAATTTTCTTCATCTACCCAAATTCACCAAAGCTCTTTCTTCCATTAAAAGTTAGTAAGCTTTTCATCGGAGCTTCCTAATTTTTGAGCTAAACCTCCATCAAAACACTTTTTCATCATCAAATTCTGTAGATCAAGGCTTTGGAGTGTGGTTTTTGAAGTTGATTTGAAGCATTTTCAGATTTGGAAGTGGTAAACTCCTGTTCCACCATTATTGTGCTTAATTCATCTTCCACAATGTGATCTCTTGTTGATTGATCTTTGGATCTTGCAAATTGTGTTCCATTGGTGTTATTTGCTGTTGTTTTACTTGGATTTTCGTGCTCATTTGCATTCATGATCATGAGGTGTTTGAAGAAATGATTGAATCATGAATGCTGATTTTTTTTTTCAGATTTTTTTGTTGTCCTGCCAGTATCGATTAACACATTTGTACATGCAAATGGTTAATCGATTAACCAGTAGCAGGTTTGTGTTTTTGGCTCTATTTTGGGAGTGTTTTGAGTTCTTTCCTTTTTTCTTCCATTTCCTTTGGTTTTGCCTTGAATTGTAGTGTTTGTTGATCAAATTTCTCTTTAAATTCCATGGACTTTGGGTGTTAAATGAGGTTGGATAAACCTTCATTGATCCAAATCTATCTTTAACTTTGAATTAGTGATAGGTTTAGTACCTTAATCCACCAAGAAGAGTAATAGAACTTAAAGATGCAATGATTCAAATATTGTAATTCAATTTGGCTCCCCTTCCCCTCTTCTTCTTTTTTTCTTTTGATCAATGAAAATCTTTGATATAATTGGAACTTATTTTAAGTTCTTGATGAAGATGAGATCGTTACCTCTTTTCTTTTCGTGCGGTATTGCTTTTGGAGAGTGATCTACATATCACCTCTCTAGCATGCATTAGCACTAACATTGTTATTGACCGACATCAGATAGTCGTGGCTTCTATATAAATCCGATTACGATTGCTTAACATAGCGCTAAATTATCCCAAAATCAGAAAACCATTGTGTTTTTGTAAGCGAATTATCAGTCTCCTACTCTTCCATGGTGTAGTTTGAAATAGATTGGATTTCTCTTGTTACCCGTGGGGGTTAGTTTGCATACTCGTTGATTTTATCCGAGTTGGAGCCCTCCCCATGGTAATGTATGAGACCATGTTTTCATTCTCATGGATGACTAGTTGAGCATTTTCGAAAAAAGCAACAAAACTTGTTTTCTCATTTTGGATCATTATTGCTTTATATTGTTATATTAATTGTGCTATGTTTATGCTTCCTTCTTGCTCCCTATCTCTCTTTTATTTTTACGCTTTATGTTATCATATCATATCACATTATTTGTTTATGTTTCCGCCATTTTTCCTTTTGTCCACTTGGACCATTTGTTTATGTTTGTGCTCTTTTTCTTTTGTCCATTTGGACCAAAAACATTAATAAAGGCTTAAAACCCTAAAAAACTTGCTCTCTTAATTGTGGACTATAGTTACTATCCTTTGCATTGGACATGGAACTTTGGACTTAGAACTAGGATCTTAACCTATGCTTGCAAGTTTGTGATGGTAAACTTTGGATTTTGGGTACTTGGAGTCCTCTTTTAAGGCTTAATCTAAAGGAATGAATGCTTATGTTGTGGAGCTTTCTTGTGTGGTTAGGCCGTTCTTATCCTTAGCTTTTATCTTTTTGCTTTAGGATAGTCACTTCTTCTCCACCCCTTCTTCAATTTTCAAAATCTTCTATCTTTTTCAAAACCTTCTTGTTTTTTTTAAAAAAATTAAACCTCTTTCATAAATAAACCTTGGCTTTGGTCAAATGATTTTCAAACTTTGTTTTCTTTAATAAATGTCAATCAATGTTAATCATACTTTGACTAATTTCAAAAAGACTTAAAAAAAATACAAAAACTCATTCAAACCTTTTGTGCTTTTGTGCACTTTTTCTTTTAAAACTTTTCAAAAAGTTTAGACGTGAGTCATTTTCATAGTTGAGATGTAATTCTCCTATTTCCCATAGTATTTAAGATGTTGATATTTTCCACTTAGATGTTGAGTGATAGACTTGTTGATTCTTATCTAAGCAAAAATCCTCCATCTTAAGGTGATGCAAATGTTGTTTTCTTATACTTATGGGCGACTATTCGTAGTTTTCTTCTTAAAATGACGACTTGTCTTTACATTTAAAATCAATCAAAACAAACAAATTTTTGTTATTTGTACCACGAACTACGAGGTTTTGATCCTATATTGAACTTTGTGGGTACGTAGACATGAGCCGACAAGTCTCTCCAAACACAAAAATATAAAAAAATATTTATCTTCTCATCTCCCCAATCTTATTTCAAACAAACCTTTTCAGACCAAAAAGCGTAGATATTTCAAAAGGTTCCTATAAAGTACTATTGACGTTTTGGGTGCTAACACCTTCCCTTAGCGTAACTAACCCCCTTACACATTCTCTGTTTGTTCTTGTTTTAGAACTTGTTTAGGTTTTGTTCGCTCCTTTTCCTCTCCTTTTTTGGATAAAATAAAAGTGCGGCGGTGACTTTTGCATTTTATGAGTTAAGTTAATCAATAGCTTACACTCATAAATTTCCTCGCTACAGCCACCTATTGGCGACTCATAGATGTTGTTTTTGCCCGCCAGATAGGGAAAAACCTAGAGGTCTATGTCGATGACCTGATAGTTAATACTATTAAAGGGCGCAACCATGCAGAAGATTTGGAGGATGCCCTGCACTAAGTTAAGAATTAAAATATATGCATAAACCCTGCCAAGTGCTCTTCGGAGTTCACGCTGGGAAATTCCTAGGCTTTATGCTGATGATAAGGGGCATCGAGGCAAACCCGGATAAGTGCCAAACAGTCATCACCATGAGGTGTCCCACTAATGTAAAGGAGGTGTAATGACTTGCAGGTCGTTTTGGCGCCATATCTCATTTCCTCTCCCGCACAGGCAATAAAGCCTTACTCTTCTTTTCTCCTTAAAGAAGAATGAGGGGTTTTAGTCGACCACCGAGTGCGATGAGGCTTTCACCAAGGTCAATAATTTCTTCACATCTCCCCCCGTCCTCACTTTCCCGAGGGACGAGTCATTGTTACTCTTCTATCTCTCGGTCACAGATCAGACGATGAGCTCAATCCTTGTCCAGGAGATAGATAGGGCGGAGAAACATGTGTATTTCGTAAGAAATATGTTTAGGGGCGCTGAAGCACGCTATCATAAGATTGAGAAGTTGGTGCTAACCATCGTTGTTACGGTGAGGAAATTGAGACCATACTTTCAGGGCCACAAGATCTTGGTGAAAACTAACTGCCATGTTTGTCAAGTCTTAAAGAAGCCCTATTTAGCAGAGAGGAATGCATATTGGATTGCGGAACTCTCGAAATATGACATATAATATGTTCTTATGGGAATTATGAAATCACAAGCCTAGCAGATTTCGTGGCAGAATTCAGCTTGTCTAAAGACAAGGGAACGCCTCAAAAGTCAGCGATCTCTATATATGGCGCCTTAAACATAAAAATAAGTAGTTTCGGGATAATCCTAGATGGACTTGGCGACATACTCATCGAGCAGGCACTAAAGTTTGAGTTTACTGCCAACAACAACCATGCGGAGTACGAGGCTCTTGTTGCTGGCATGATCCTTGCCTTAGAGATGGAAGCCTCCAGGTTGAAGCCTAAAAGTGACTCTCAGTTGGTCGCCAACCAAGTCTCTGAGCAGTACTAAGCGAAGGAACCACAACTGATAAAATATCTCCAAAAGTTACAAAATTTATCCTCTTGTTTCACCACTTTTGAAATAGAGCTTATCCCCCGCGATCAGAACTTTAGAGTAGACCTCCTTTCCAAGTTGGCCACATCGACGACAATGGGATTTAACTGAACACTCATCTAAGAGACTCTTGCCTCCCCTAACATTGAGTCATATGAGGTGTACTTCTTGGAAGTGGTCCTTAAATCTAGTTGGATATCCCACATACTACATTATGCACAGTTAGACAAACTTTCACTGGGCGAGGAAGAAGCAATAAGAAACTGAAAACAATTTTCGACGTACACCCTACTCTTTGGAAAACTTTACAAAATAGGGAGGGTTTATCCCATGCTGTGATGCTTGGGCGAGCATGAAACCGCTGTAGCGGCAAAATCGTGAGTATAAGCTATTGATTAACTTAACTCGAAAAGAAAGAGTCGCCACCGCACTTTTATTTTATCCAAAAAGGAAAAGAAAAAGAGCGAACAAAACCTACACATGCTCTAAAACAAGAACAAGTGAACAGAGACTGGGTAAGGGGGTTGGTTACGTTAAGGGAAGGTGTTAGCACCCAAAACGTCTATAGTACTCTATAGGAACCCTTTGAAATATCTACGCATTTTGGTTTAAAATGAGTTGTTTGAAATGAGATTGAGGAGATGAGAAGAGAAGCATTTTTTAATTTTTTTTTGTGTTTGGAGATACTTGTCACCTCATGCCTACGTACTCACGGAGTGCAATGTAGGATCAAAACCTCGTAGTTCTTGGTACAAAGAATGAAATTTGTTTGTTTTGGTTGATTTTAAATGTAAAGACAAGTCGTCATTTCCAAACGAATAATTCCGCTTAAAGAAATGAATCATGTCTAAACTTATGAAATTTTTTTCAAGGAAAAGTGCATAAGGCACAAAAGAAGTTTGAATGAGTTTGAATGTTTTTTAAAGTCTTTTGAAAAAGGTGTCAATATGCTTATGTAGTTTAGCATTTGTTAAGAAATGAAAAGAAAAGAGTAAAATCACTTGACAAAGTCAAGGTTTGATTATGAAAGAGGTGAAAGTTGGAAATCAAGAAGGTTTTGAAAAAGGGAGAAAGTTTTGAAAATTGAAGAATGGGTGGAGAAGAAGTGACTATCCTAAAGCATAAAGTAAAAGCTAAGGATAAGAATAGCCTAACCACACAAGCAAGCTCCATAGTCTTCAAACCATAATTCCAAAGCAAAGGGAGAAAGTTCTAGTTCTAAGTCCAAGGATCCAAGAATAACATTGAAGTCCAAGGTCTAGGTGCAAAACTCCATGTCCATTGCAAAGGATAGTAACCATAGTCCAAGATTAGAAGCACAAGTTTTTTAGAGGTTTTAGCCTTTAATAATGTTTTTGGTCCAAGTGGACAAAGAGAAAAAGGCATAAGCATAAAAATGTGTCCAAGTGGACAAAGGAAAAATTGCAGAAACATAAACATGATATGAAATGATAATAATGGAGCATAAAAGTAAAAGAGAGATAGGGAGCGAGAAGGAAACATAAACAAGATTAGCACAATAATATTGTTAGTAAGTTAGTCATTAGTAGTATACACCAATTATTTCGTCTCGCGTCTTGAACTATAATGATTAAACAATGTACTTAGGTCAAGGTTAATGAAAACTTGTCAGAAGATTGATAAAATCAAAGCCTCTACACAACAAGCTTCAAAGATTTTGAACCTAATACAAAAGATTAACCATCCTTGGGCTTACACAACCAAAAGGTTTGGGCCACGAAAGATCAAGTTCCGATTCGGAGGAAGGGACAAATGTAGCGCTATGTTAAGCAATCGCCAAGTAACTTATATAGAAGTCATCCTACTCAAGGCCGGTCAATGCACTTTACATGTTAATACATGTTAGAGAAGTGATATGTAAATCACTCTCTTAACAACATGCCACACAAAAAGAAAAGAGGTAAGGGTCTAATCATAATCGAGATTTCAACATTAATTTATCAAAGGAAATCTATCACGATTCCAAAGTACGAAGAATGATCCAAATGATCATTCATCCATAGATTTGAAATAATGAAGATTAAACATCTTCGAAAATCAATAATCAATGATTCTTAGATTTTCATCGACCAAAAAGAAAAGGAGATGGAGAGAAACATGGATCTAACATTTATGATCCATCAACAACCAACAATTTATCAAAATAAGAATTTAAAATAAAAATCAAGAAAGAATCACATGAATTTTTAAAATAAATTTGAACTAAAAAAAATGAAAGAAAAAGAATTATTAAAAGAAAAAAAGCAAGAGGGAGGTTAATGTAGAAAAAATGGTGGTATGAAGAATGGGCCTACACGGCCCAGATTTGATTAAAGAAGCTAATACAATTAAAAAGATAAAAATCAAAAGAAAAAAAAGGAAATAGGATCAGAAAAAATGAATTCATCATCTCCTTCTCTCTGTATCGTGGCGCTACTGTTCCTCCGCCATAGCCACCAATATTCAACTCAAACAAATTGAAACAACGAGAAACAAATCAAACACCGTTGTGATCGAAACGCAGAGCTGATTCTGAATATGCCAACAATTTCGAATGAAATTCATCTACAGAACCGAAATTAGAACACGAGAGTTCGTCGAAACCGGTGACTACCTTCGAATTGAGGTGAGAAATGTCTCGAATCTTCTACTTCTCTTTTCTGAGCTTTTCGTTGCGAATTTGTTGGAGATTATGCAGCTACGTGATGTTGTTGTTGAATTGTTGATGTGTTGAAGTTGTTTTATGATACTGAACTTGCAGGTTATGCACGAGTTGTGAAGAAGGTTTGGATTTGTGTTGAAATTGTTGTTTTGAGATTCACTGTGAGGTGTTGTGTGGTGCGTTGATGGATTTAAGTGGAAGAAAATTTGGTTGAAGCTTGAAGAAAGAGTGGTGCGTATGAAAGTGTTGGTGAATTTTTGGCAGAAATTTCTTGGCTTTCAAGCTTGAGAGAATTGAAGGATGAAGCTTCCTATTTATAACGGAATGAGGCGAGTTCTTGCAATTTGATTTGAAATTTTGGTTGTCGCTTACATTGCGAATCATGTCGTTTTACTCTTCTCGCACTTTGCACATGACGTATAGCATGAGGTTGTTTTGATTTCTTTGCTGCAACTTGTGTCGCGTATGCATATCACGAGTGTTTTTGGAGGTGTAGTTTCATGTCACAACTTGTGTTTCTTGTGGCTAGCGTGATGGCTTGCTCTTTTGGATTGTTGGTAGCTGCGTGTACATTGTACCTTTGGCTTGTGCTTACTTGGTTAAAATGGCTTGTAGTGTAGTGGCTTGGAGTAGACACGACTTCAAGAGTTCCATGAGGTGTGAGCTTGGTTGATTTCAAAACTTGTAGTAGGATTTTGGCATGACGTGAGGTATTTGCAATTAAGTCAAGGCTTGGAATTGTGGACCTGTGTGAAGCGTTTAGTGAAGGTTTTGTGAATGACTTGGAGGCTTGAGTTGAGTTTAATGGCTTATAGCTAGTGTGAATTTCAAGTAGCAGCTTTTTGGATGTGAATTGTAGAGTTAAAAAGTGTTGTTCATGGCTTGATGTGTTGGCTGGGAAAAATGGAAAAGTGGGTCGTGGTGGCTGTAGCATGTAGTCTAGTGTTGTAGATTGAATATGGCTTATTGTATACTTTTGTGAGAATTTGTAAAATGGACATGATTTTTTGTAATTTTGAAAATTGGTTTTTGGACTATGGATTTGGATTAGAATTTTTATGGATTAGATATTGGATCTTGAATGGATATGAAATGGATAAAAATATGGATATTTGGATAAAGAAATGTGGATGTGAAATGGATTAAAAAGATAAACATGGTTATTAGATATTAAAAAAAATGGATAATTGGAATTTTGTGAATTTGATTTAGATGGTAATTGAATATGAATAAATGGATATAACAAAGAAAAATGGATATAGAAATGGATTTTAGAAAGTGGATATTTGGAATATGTTTGAATTATTGGATATGGATCTATGGTTTAGAAATTGGTTTAAAAGAGAAATGGTTTATGAAGTGGATATTAAAAAGTGGATAAGAACATGGTTTAGTAAATGGATAACCAAATGAATCCAAAACCAATCCCAAACTTTTTCACAAGCCTCTGATAAGGTGAATGAAGCACAACTACCACTGAACGATCTTGTCACTAAAACGAAACATCTGAGTCAAACATATTCTGAATCTCTGATAATAAGTTCTGAATCATTTCAAAATTCGTCTAAATCAATCTCTGGGAAAAAATCCATAGCTTTGAACACAGTTGAACTTAGACTGATGAACTCTGACCATGATGAACTTGACTTTCTGAACCCAAATCTCACATGAACCACTGCTTGATAAACTGAAGAATCTCAACACAAGACATCTTGACTTTGAACAGTCACTACTTGAGAAATAAACCACTGGCACAAATAACTCGACTTGAAAAAATTGCTTGATAGTTTGACAAAGATTAGATCAAACATCCATCTGAACTGGATCATAACTGAACAACCATACTCAATTTGAAATTATGCCTTACTTGGACAAACCTGTAAAACCATAAACACACAGAGAAGAAGAACAGGCAAACTGCAACATATTTTTGTATTTTGGTCAGAGGTTAGATAAACAAAGAATAAAGCAAGTGAGAAAATACTCAGATACCCGGGAGAAATGCAGATTGTGATCTTGTTTGTGGTATGAGATGCAAATAAGATGTGGAATCTTAGGGGTAAAAAATTAGGGTCTTACAACCGCTCCAGTGCTTGTAGAGGTACACAAGAGAGCCTGCAACAGTCACATTGGCAGAAAAATATTCACCTACAAACTGTTAAAGGAAGAGTATTATTAGCCTACTCTAATGAAGGATAACACGACCTTTGTCAAAAAGTACGATCAATGCCAGATGCATGCTGACCTTCACCATGCCCCGACCGAACTTCTCTAGTCAATGACTTTGCCCTGACCTTTCTACCAGTGGGGCATGGACATCTTGGGCATGTCCCCCCTAGCGCAGAATCAATTAATGTTCTTGATAATGGGAACCAATTATTTTACCAAATAGATAGAAACAGGAGTTGTTGTTGAAAGCACAGTAGAGAGAGTTTGTTGTTTCTATTAGTAGATTATTATGTGCAAATACACACTTCTTGGAGCCATTGTCTCCGACAATAGGATTCATTTTGCCAGTACTATGGTCATTAAATTTTGCAAAAACTTGGGAGTACATATGTCATTTCAATGAACTAGTAGATAATGAAGTCTTGGTTGAAGAGTTACAAGCATTGAACCTAATTTTAACACATAAAAAAGTGAGTGAGATACATAGAACAAAAGGAAAAAAATCTAGGGAAACATTGATCATTGTAACTTGTTATTCTAATATATCTTAATTTGTCAAATTATTAATTTATATATCACATTGACAGGTTATATGTTTAGTGAGTAATTGTTCAAATTGCAGTAAAGCGGCAAGAAGCAAAAGTTTAGTTTTGGAAGGATTCCCTCCGGGATTTATATCATCTCCACAGGGATCAGTGTGAGGGAAAGAATGCCATTCAACGATTTTGACGTTTATGAGATTGTCGTGAAATATTTGGTTGAAAGGTACAATAGATAAAAGCGGAAAACATATAGGTGGAAAATATAAATTAAAGACTTTAAAGTAAACGGAGCCTTGTTGGCATTTGATCTCATTAATTGATAACACATGCATCCTTATAACTAGTTAAACACAAATTAAGCATTCATCTGATATCCTCACGTATCACCCACAACAGAGGTTATGTCTAACGCATGTCTCACACAACTCAATAACATAGAGCATTAAGAACTGATACTCAAGCAAATATTAAGCCTAAATCTATGTCTAGAGTCTAGAACCTAATAAATAATCATCCTAGATCCAGATTTGAAGAGTATATTTCTATAACGGTTCAAATCAAAGAAAAATAGGTAAACAAAGATAACATCCATATCAGATCCATGATTGATTCATATAAAATGCCATGATCAGAATATGTACATACACTTAACCCTTTTTACATGCATTCAACTAATTTTACAAATGTAAGTGAACATAGTTTCTCAACTCTATTGTCACACATCCTCACAATACCGTATTGATCCTACTCATGCTACTCATGCTACTAATCAACACAATAAAATAAAAGATACTAGTGAATATCAACTTACAAGACTATGTCAAAAGTTTGCTCATTGATAGATGAATATCTAAGATCTAAGATTTGAAAAGGTTTTGTCAAGACCCACAAATAAGAAATCAAAGATAACATCAATATTAAATCAAAACTAGTTCACAATACATAGATTAGATGAAATACATAAGGTATCAATAGATTACATCCAAACCCAACAAGAGATCGAAGCACTTACTCGAAGATCGAGCTTCGAGTTGCTTCGATTTGTGTTTCTCCCTCTTAGGGTTTGTTTTTCTCTCTCTAGAATATGCTTGGAATGAAGAGACATAAAGTTTTGATCCTCAAAATATGTGTTATAAAAGTTATGAAAAGTTTTTTCCAAGAGTTATGTCTAAAAAGTGAGAAAAGTACATATATAGTAAAACTAAAATCTGTCTTGGTCGCCTAGCAAACACCATCTTCGCACAGCGAAGACCACTTTTAGGCACTTGAAGTGCCTCAGGAACAGTTAAACCACCCTTGGAAAATATCTAAGTTCGCAGTGCGAACACTTCTTCGCACAACGAGCTTCTTCGCTCCAGCTTCAAACAACGAACTTATGGCCCTTTTCCTACTGCCATCCAAGGTTTCCTCTTCGCTTGGTCCTTGCTTTAAATTTGCAGAGCGAACTTTCGCTTTGACCTCGCTGTTGATTCGCACAATGAACTTGCTGAAACTTCTTCTTTTGTTTGGCTTCCTTGTCCAATCATCCGTGTTTTAATCATTGATGTTTATGCCTATTTCCTGCATAATAACACACACATCAAAAAATCCAAAGTTATTTGCAATATAATTGAAGAATCACACAAGAACAAGAAATAAATCCATTAAAACATGAGAATTGAGTTAAAAAATGTCAAAAAAGATGGTTCAATTTAAGTAAAAATTTACACTTAACAGTAGCTGATGAAATAAGCATTCCACATATGTTATAATAAACACAAAAGAACATATCACACCGGTTGAAAGATAAAACTGTAGTGAAAGTTTGTTTAAATAATCAAAATGGCATTGCTAGGCATCAGATCCATGACCTTTAAACTTTTCACTACTACTATTTAAAACAACCATGGTTATATAGGTAGCGTGCTTTCCAGTTTTCTACCACGGGAACTGAATTGTGGCTGTAAATAACCCACATACAATCACACCCTACCTAACAACAGTTGTTCAACCGTTATTATAGGTCTTTCGTAATCGTGATTATAGGAGTTTTTCGTAGTAGTGTAAGTTTTGTTATGTATTTGTGTTGTTGTGTAATCTTATATCATATTGCGCATATTTATTGCATTTGGCATGTCTATCTTCGTATTTATGCAATTTATCCTTGTTTGTTGTATATTCTTCTTAGTTATGTTTAGCTAATTTGTTTATCTAGATTATCATTTGTGTTTCTGGTTATTTTGAGTTTAGGCTCATAAGCACCTATATTTTCTTGATATTGTCAAAGGGGAAGAAGTTGTAATGTGAGTCTAGATTTGATTTATGTGTTTTATGTTGTTCGTGCTTTTGTGCAATGTTTCAAAGGAAGCATGAGCAAATGGAGGAAAGCTTTGACCATGCTTTTCTTCTGCTTAAAGTCGACTCAATTTTAACAACAAGCTTGCCAAGCATAAAAAAGATGGGAGATTGAAGTTTCATTGCCTTTGCCTCCTTGGTTTATGTTTTCATTGTTTTTCCTTTATGCTTTTGGTTTTGTTTATGTTGGTATTGAGTCTCCTCACCCATTGGGCATCTTCTAGTTGATTTTTTAACTCCATTTTATGCATACATAAATCAAATCTTTCAGTTATATTTTAAGCAATATGTTTCAAGTCAATTTGTTGAGTTTTTGGATCAAGAACTATATTTGAGAATGGTTTAAGACATAATAATCTTATAATCTCAAAACACTTCACATTTTGAAAAAATGAGATTCTAGTAGTGTGATTCGAATCACATTATTCACATGACTCGAATCAAGTTTACATGGAATCTAGGAATCACTTTCATGTTTCCATGATTCGAATCACAAGCATCCATGATTCAAATCACACCTACTTGATTGGAATCACAAATTTCCCGATTCGTATCAAACAAGACTATATTTTAATGGGATTTGCCTATGTGACTTTGATTCAACTCACATATCATCATGACTAGAATCTGAAGGTGAGAAAAAGTACACAAGAAGGGGGGGTTGAATTGTGTTTTCCGTTTTCTTAATTTGCGTCTGATCAGAGTTCAGAATCTAAACTATTGTTCAGATTCTGATTATACTTAGCAGCAGAATGTTAACAAAAGCAAATAAATAATAGCAGAAGACACAAAGATTTATATTGGTTCCTCCCAAATGAGAGTAGTCTAGTCCCCTTGCTTCACGAGAGATTTTCACTATAATCAAATCATGATTATAATCGCTTATGCATTTTGTATAATACTTTTACAATGCTCATACCCTAAGTCCGAGACTTCTTGCTTAAACCCCTAAGGCTCAAGACTTCCTTGCTCAAGTCCTACAAACTTAAGACTTCATTGCTTAGACCCTCAACTTAATACTTTCCTGCTCAGTTCTCTCAGGCCCGAGACTTCCTGCTCAAGCCTCTCTGGCCCAAGACTTCCTGCTTAAACCCTCAGGTTCAAGACTTCCTGCTTAGACCGCAGCCTAAGACTTTCCTGCTCAAGCCCCTTTGGCTCAAGACTTCTGCTTAAACCCCTCAGGTTCAAAACTTCCTGCTTAGACCGCAACCTAAGACTTTCTTGCTCAAGCCCCTCTCTCGATCCGAGACTTACTTGCTCGGGTTCCACAAACTCAATACTTCTGCTCAATCAATCCACTTGATTAAGTCTTTCGATGCTCTAGCACATAACATGAGACTTACATGGCTCAAGCATTTTGGCGAGAGACTTGGTTTGCTCAATCAATCCACTTGATTAAGACTTTTAATGCTCTAGCACATAGTAGGGGACTTACATGGCTCAAGCTTCTTGGAGAGAGACTTGATTTGCTCAATCAATCCACTTGATTAAGACTTTCAATGCTCTAGAACATAGCATGAGACTTACATGACTCAAGCATCTTGGCGAGAGACATTGATCTAAACTGCTAAACAACACGTTCAACAGAATAAAGAACAAGGTGTAGTTGATACAAATATCAAAGGTACAGGAAAATCACCATAACAAAGACCTAAAGCTCTTAAGATTTCTAAGATATTCTATGTTTAAGAAATCTTAAGGCTTTTACAATTATAACCTACAATAGAAATTCTGCATAACCAATTGTGTTGATAATTGTTGATCATGTTACTCCTCCATCTGATTGATCCTTGTTAAAGATTCAGTTTGAACTTTTAGCTACTTATATAACATTTGCAGAAGACTATCCATTGAAGAGATAACTTGATCAAGTGTATTTGCTTTCTCCATAGTACAAGAGATGTTGAAGATAGATACACCAAAAGATATTGATCCATTATGTAACGTGTTTAACCATTGAGTCTTTAATGAGATCCTGTACTATAGAGCCGTTGAGAGTAGATATTCATAAAGCATGCCAACTTTTCTTGAGCCTTGTGAACAAAGACTCTAGCTGACAAACTGATTTGACAATGCAGCTTGCTTTCTGCAGTACAGATAGCTTCAGCTTTATCACTAACTCTGAATGATCACCAGAATCCAATTTACATTCACCAAGCGTATATACAATTATGTTGCTTCTTCTGATGCTGAGACCTTCAACTTCAAAGTCTACGTCAGACATCACTTAAAGAGTGTTTTCCAGATTCTGGACCACCAGAAATATAGTTTCTCTCAAGTGTGCCCTTGTATATCAAATTCTGAATATATATTTACAAGTATTAGAACCTACATACATGAAACATAAATCAAATATAACCATTTGTTATTTTAATACTTTGTTATCATCAAAACCCAATGAATATATGTCATGAAAAAATCTTGTTCTAACAATCTCCCCCTTTTTTATGATGACAAACATAAATATTTAAAGGACAATGTTGGGTAGTTATAATTTTCTTTGCAACATCAGAGTATGAGGTTTGTAAGCTCCCCCTGAGTCAAATAGTCCAAAGTTGAGGTTTGTAAGCTCCCCATTAGACCTATATTTAAGGAAACTAAATATAATATTTTAACTTCCTTTGGCAACATCAGAATACGAGGTTTGTAACTCCTTTTGAGTCTGATAATCTAAGGTTGAGGTTTGTAAGCTCCTCTTTATTTCTATGTACAAGAAAGTTAAAATGTGTCGCCCGAGCAAGATAACCATTATGTACAAAAATTAAATAACCATTATGTATAAAAAGTATAAATGATCATTATGTACAAACTGAATGGGTTCAGTTTCTAGTTAAATACTTACTACCCTTTCTCCCACTTTTGTCACATCAGAAAGAATAAAAAGAGAAAAAAGAAAAGAATTACAGCCATAAATGCATAACAGGCCATCATTACAAGATCAGTTTCCAAGGAAGGGAAAACGATCAAGTAACAGGGGTCATTAGGGTTTGTACAGTGCATGTTAAATATTTATTGGTTATAACTGTTTCAAGAATTAAGCAAAGGATTTTATTCAATCGTTTAGGTTACCCAGAAGCCATTATAAAAGAAACCAAAACCTAGTTCATTTTCATCAACATCCACCAAAACATCATGGAATCTTCAACTGAGAGAAACAAAATCTCTGTTATGACAGAAGTCACATATAACTCTACAAGTTTGAATATCCAGAACCTTAATAAGCCAGCAGATTCAAAAGCTTCTGCTACTAGGCCTATGCCCTCTACTCTAAACACTTCAGACGAGGCTTCATCAGCAGTACCTCAACAACCTATAGAAGCAATTCCATCAGTAGCTGTTTTGAAGCCAAGAAAGAAGTTCATGAAGAAGACGAGGAAGAGGCTCAACAAGATGTTTTACCGTCCTGTTATCCCAAAAGCAGAAGAGGAGGACATAAATGAAGATGAACCAGATATCTATTATGGTAACATCTTCTCCTACAAGGCAATGGATGACTTAGATAGGGATTTATTATAAGTTCAAACCAGTTCCTTATGTTTTTTTGTAATCCTCTAAGCTTGATTAATGAAAAGTTATTTTGACCAATATATATTATGCAGTCGTACGAACACTTCATTCGCCCTTTAGATTTTTTAATATTGTCATACCCTAAATTTTGATCACCAAGATTTCCAATCATTGTGCAAATGATCACCACAATATGGATGTACCATCATGCCTCATAAATCTCCCAAAGATAGTTGAGCATCCACCACAATCAAGAATTAGGGTTTTGAGCCCTCCCAGGACATTTAGACAAAAGATCAATTAAGAAATAACATGATTTTCAACTTGTCTAACCTCTTAAAACATCCACAAAGGATCAAGAGGACCCTCACATCAAAAATCAAGCACAAAAGTTGCCACATTCCAAGTGGTTTGAGCCTCGAAACACCCGATATCACCAAATTAGGGTTTTGGACGACTGGGACCTCCAGAGTGAGATTTTCACAAGAGGATGAGCCAAGACTTCAACATGTGACTCAACATGCTCAAAATAACCCTAAGAATCCATTTTCAATTCTAAATTACCCTCAGAGGGTGCATTCCCCAAAAGTCGGGAATTAGGGTTTTTACGCGCCGAACTGCTCCGGAGCCAAAAGTCAAAACTTGACTTTTTTGGCAAAAATGATCCTTATGACTCATATTTTCATAAAATATGACTTATAATGTCATTTGAGCAAGAATTGATCAAGAAACCAAGATAACTTGTAAAAGGGGGTAATCTTGAAAAATTGAAAATTTTTCTAAGTTACTAAATTTGGATGGTTTTGGTGCCAACTTTCAAGGATCATAACTTTTGATCCAAGCAACCATTTTGAGTGATCCAAAGCCTGATTTGTAGGTCTTCCTACACTCTACAAAAGCTTCAACTACATCAAACTCCAATTCTTCATGGATTTTAAGTTATGGAATGATCAAAATGACAAAAATGATAAAAATGAAGAAAATGACACTTTTTCAACACTTAGTGAAATCTGCCTGAGTTACCAGCATTGAACATCAAAGCTCATGAGGTTTTTTCAATGGGATCCAAATAGTTTCAAGACCAACTATGATCACACATGGATTGTACCATATGAGGGCTTTCTAAAAAACACAAGAGCTTTCCATAACTCCATTTGAGCAAGGAGATATGATCCCCTAAAAACCAAATTTTCAAACTGTCTTGTGCAAGACAGAATTTGGCAATTTTGCTCGAATTGGAAAAATTGGACAAGTTCAAGCATGGTTATCCATCTGTACACCTCAAAGGGGAACAACCAAGGGACAAACACTGATTCACCAGCCTCACAAGTCCATGGATCTATGTTTAGGCATGACACCCCTAAAATTCTAGATGCTTCAAATGGTCAATTTTGTTTCCAAGCATTTAACTGATGCATAGAGGTGGCATTCATCAAGAAAATGTTATCCAAGTTCTGTCAAGCCTTATCCCTGCCATAGAAGACTCATAGTCTGTGCTCTAACCTCAAGTCAATGGCTAGAGGAGACTTGAGATTCCATTGGATCACCATTTGCCACAGACCTGCTGCAGTTGCCATTCACTATTGCAGCCAAAACAAACTTGCTCTACTATAAATAGAGCTCATTTGTGATCAGTTTGAGTACACCAAAGCACCCAAACTAATGCTTTACTCAAAATCTCTCTTTCACTCCAAAATTTCCTTCTAACTTAAGTTACTATCGGGTTTTGAAATTGAGAGTGATTCCAACTAAACCAATCACACACACCTCATATATAACATATGTAGGTGATCTAAACACTAACACAACATCTGGAACATCAAATTCACAAAATCATCAGGCAATTGCTCAAGTTCTTGACAGAGTTGCAGTTGAGGTGCCATATCCAGTTCCAACTCATTTCAATCCACTCTAAGCATTCAAACACACTCCTTGGCACCTAAGGAAGCTGTCCAGATCATTGGAACATATCTGTAACACCTCCAAACCAGAATTTGATTCTCACTTGCAAGAGGTAAACCTTAAACTCTCAAACTCAATGAATCATGCATCATAAACATATTTTCAAATTACCATTGTGTTTCTGAATGTTTGTAGATCATTTACCCTTAATCAATTGATGTTTATAGTTCATGTATAGGATTTCATTAAGCTCTTGCAAATTTTAGGGTTCATCTGATTTCAACTTGTTATCTTTTGATTCACTTAATTTAAACAAAATTGAATATTTCCATTGTGTTCCTTGTTTAAAAATGCACGATTTTCATATTTGGATCATGTGGAATGGTTGAGAAATGAGTGAGATAGGAGGCTTCACGTAGCTTGCCCAAAGAAGAAGATGGCCATGGCGCCATTCTTAAAAAAACTAACTAGTTTTGATATATATTTTACACTTTCCATATTATGTTTGAATTGGCATTGCGCCCTAGTGGAAACACTAGTATTTATGTGTGTGTAGCGAGCGAGAGGTCTAGGGTTCGAATCCCCCTCGCCCCAGACCTTTTGATTTAAAAAAAAAAACATTTTCAAAGGATTTCTTCACATATTATTCACTCTTGCCATCTTCCATCAGCCCACGCACATGGCTCATATGGTAGAATCTTAAACTCTCCACCCCAAGGGCTTGAGTTCATGCCTTGGGAGGACCATTTCTAATTTTTTACCAGTTGTTTTCTTGTCACTTTATCACCATCTTTTTAATAACTTCAAAAATTAATTTCTCGCTCATTTTTTATCACTTTTGATTGATTCTTTTTCTGAAAATTCACAAAAATGATAAAATATTTTATTTTATAAAAATCTCACACAAAAATATTATTTATTTATATATTTAATATTTTCATAAAGAACTTATTTTATTTATTTTTTTAAACATTTGAAAATATTTCTTTTCTCATGATCTTTTCAAAACCAAATGAGTTTTAAGTCATCTTGTGATTAAAACATCATTTTTCAAACCTTAACAAAAAATCACAAGTGGTTTATTTAAACTTATTTGATGTTTTAATCATTTTTAATTAATTTTCTTTGAAAAATTACTTTTAGAAATGAAATTAGGGTTTCTTTGATTTTGATCTTTCTCAAACATTTTTCAAAACGTTCTTTGGGCCTCTAATAGAGTGTAAGACCCAACCCTCTTTTCTACATAAATAATTTATGGGCCTCAGTCATTGTATAAGTCCCGATGTGATTCTCAAAATAATGGTGCGATCGTTATTTTTCATCTGGGCCTCCCCTCGTGTTGTAAGTCTCATTCTCTTTTCTTTGAACATTCTTTGGGCCTCTAATAGAGTGTAAGTCCCAACCCTTTTTTTAAATATAAACTTTTATGGGCCTCAGTCATTGTATAAGTCCCACTGTATTTTCAAAAATCTCGGCGCGATTGCCAGTTCCAAACAAAATCATCTGGGCCTACCCTTGTGTTGTAAGTCCCATTTCTTTTCTTTTTCAAATAACTTTGGGCCTCTCCTTGAGTTGTAAGCCTCATCTCCTGTACAATAATAAATTTTGGGCCTCTCCTTAGCCCCAATCTTTTCAAAACAACTTTCTCTTTTTGATTTAGGTTCAAATTCATAGTTGTTATCAAAACTTTTTTAATTTCTTGAACAACTAACCATACAACTGTTACAATGGGCGCTTGCTCACCTGTAACTTTTAAGCAGCTTTCTTTTATATACTTGCACACACACACACACACACACACATATATATATATATATATATTTGTTTCTAGAAGTTTGCTCACCTGTAAGTTCTCCTACCCTCTTTTACATACATGTATATATTTCATCTGTATATATATATACCTGTATATCTACTTAGAGTTTTCCCCAAAAATTAGGTCTAGGATTAGATAAAGCCAGTGTCACTCTTTCAACACAGTCAAAACTAGTTCCCCATAAGAATTCCAGATACAGTCTTACCTCCTCTTGGGCTTATACAATATGGAACAAAGAGAAAGACATTACTCTCGGTGAAAATTTTCTCAGACTGTCACTATTAGAAATCTGTCAAAGAAATTCATTCCCCCAGAGAGGATTAATTCTCGGTGAAACCTCCCTTGAATTTCTTCAAACCCTAGAACTGTTCACTAAAGAAAGGATTATTCCCGGTGAAACCTTTCTTGAACTTTTCTTAAGTTTAGACCCACAGACTTTCTAAAAGCTTCCCCAACCTCCTCTTGGGCTTTGTACAAGGACCCTCAGGCTTCTTAGAAGTTCACTTGCCTCCTCTTGGGCTTAGTACAAGGACCCGAGACCTCTTAAAGGTATAGGACAAAACTTAGTCATCCTTTGTTAGAGCAGTCTTTTCAAAGAGTCAAAACCTCAGACCAATTAATGGTTGATTCTCACCCCTTAACACCTGCCTCATCTTGGGCATCATACAAAGACAAACCTTTCATACCAGTAGACTTGGACAGTCTAAATCTGTAACGCCCCGTTTTGTCCGATTTATTTAATTGAGTCGATTTAATTATTTTTTGTTTTTATATTATTTTATTCTTGACTTTTATTTGACAATATATTATTTTTCATCGTTATTATGTTTTATCGCGTTTCGAGAGCGTTTGCGAGATATTTGAGCTGAGGGGTAAAATGGTCATTTTGAGGGGTTAGATATTTTAGAAAAGTTAGATATTTTTATAAATAGAGATTTGAGAGAAAAAGAGAGAAAAGAAAGAGAAAGAAAAGAAAGAAAGAGAAAGGAAAGAAAGATAGAGAAAGGAAAGAAAGGAAGAGGAGAGAAAGAGAGGAGAAGAGGAAATCTTCAATACTCCATTTCAAGCGCGATTAATCGGGTAAGGGTGAGAAGTTTCGATTATATCTTGCTTGTATATGTATATGTATGTATTTGTTTGAATGTTTAGTTGAAAAATATATGTTTTCCACTTGATTGGAATTGTGATCATTTCGATAGAATTAATGTTTTCGCGGTTGGAAATCCATACGAATCACGTAGTATGATCGTATTATATGTATGAACATTGTTGATACTTGTTTTGATTGATTGAAAACGTTTTGGTTGGAGAAAGTTAGATTTTGGGGTTTGGAACTGTGTAACCCGCAGCAGAAAAATTCTGGTTCTGATGCGATTCGCCAGGCGAATTGGGGTTCGTCAGGCGAATTAGGTCTTGCCACTAGTTCGCCAGGCAAAGTGCTGGCGAAGAGGGATTCGCCAGGCGAAATCATAAGTCACCAGGCGAAAACGGGGAGACAGAAATGTGTTAGCTACTGGAACTCTTGGGTTTTTCTAAAATTGTGGTTCGCCACTAGTTCGCCAGGCGAAGTGCTGGCGAAGGGGGATTCGCCAGGCGAAATCCTAAGTTGCCAGGCGAATCTGTTTGTTTCTCAATAAATTCTTTTCTTTGAAAATTCATAACTTTTGATCCGTAACTCGGATCGAGACGTTCTTAGTACCGTTGGAAAGCTAATGAAATGTTCTTTCTTATAAAAATGGTTTTGAGATTCCGGGCCGATTTAATTGTGTCGAGAATTTGGAAACGTGTCGTTTTGTCGACTTTTACCGTCGTAATTGTGTGCGATTGATGTGTTATCATGCGATATGCTTTTGATATATAACGTATAGCTTGTGTGCTGTTATTGATGTTGAAGCATGTGATAAGCTGTTGTAATTGTTGTAGCCTTATGACAAAATACTTTGTTGACTTGAATACAAATGTATGGTATTAATGTATGTTGTTGTGGGTAGCCTTCGTGGCGTGAATCCTAGTGTTGTGAGTATCATTGTATGATGGCAGGATTGTTGTGGTTGATGGTGAGTAATTCTTGATGTGAATTGATATGAGTGTATATGCTAAAATACTAATTGTTGTGGTTTGTGGATTATGATGAAATGCATTGTTTATGTGAAATTCAATGTGTGTTATTTGGTGGCCTTATGGCAAGTAAAGGCATTGTTTGAATTGATTTCCAATGCATGAATAATGATGATGAGATAATTCCTATTGTTGATTTGTGAATGTGCATTTGATTGTCATGAGTCGTTGATATGACATGCATCATGATATGCACCTTGTGATGTCGTGTGCCCTTGTGGGGTGTGAGCGACGAAACTATTCCAGAGGGAATCTGCTGTAACGATCGTGTGCCTTATACAAAGAGGACCTAAAGCAACGTTATAGACGATCGCGTGCCTTATACAAAGAGGACCTAAAGCGATCGAATCGTGTGCCTTATACAAAGAGGACCTAAAGCGATCCATAAATGTCGTGAGCCTTATACAAAGAGGACCTAAAGCGACGGGGAACATCGTTTGCCCGACGGGGAGTTACACTAAGTAACAAGCGATGATTCCAATAATTCCTGAGTGAATTAATGATGATGAGAATGATGAATGGAATGGTACCGCATGCATAAAGTCATCGTGTCGGTCTATGTGCATTTGCATAAATCATGAATGGATTGATTATGTGTGGGAAATTGTAAATGGATTGATTATGTGTGGGAAATTGTGAATTGATTGATTATGTGTTGAGCTCGTGATAGCATTGGTAATTTGATATGCATTGGTTATGGTTGATATGTTTTATGTATAGGCATATGCTATGTTTTGTGGGGATATTGTACATTACAATGATTGTATTAATTATCTATGATATGCTATATATGAGTATATGTGATGTGGTGGTGTGTTTCCATATGTCATAACTTTGGTATGCCTTATGTGTGAATATGTGATTATGTTGGTATAATTGATACATGCTATGTGGTTGGATTATTAGAAATATGTTATGTATCTGTGGCATGCTATATGTATTAGTATGTGATGCTTGTGGTGAGAATAATTATGCATGTGAATTTATATGTGTTTGCATATTATTATGCAATCTTGATTTAGTTGTTATTTCTCACCCTTCTGCTGTGGTTTGATGTAGTATGAGGCAATTGCAGATTAGTATCTTGGAGGCTTTTATGAAGATTAGTTCTCCATCCTTTTGTCGGTCTGTCTGCTCTGATACGTAACACGGGAGTCGGGGAATGCTTTTGTTATATATGTATACATTTGTTGGATCTATTTTGTATTACCTTTGTGTCGCATCTGTGAAAATCAACCGGCGGAAAAGAACAGAAGAGTCGCCACCGAACGTTATTATCTCGACGCAGGGAAAGGAAACGATCGAAGAAAACCTCAACAAAGGTAAAGGAATGGTCGTCGCAACCATAGCCTGGGTTCGGGAGTCGGTTATGCGAGAGAAAGGTATTAGCACCCCCTCGCGTCCATCGTACTCGATGGGATCCACGCTTGTTGTTATCGATCAAAGGGTGTAGGGTATCTAGAACTCAACTGCTAACTGGAGACTGGAAACAAAAGGTGAAATGGAGAAACTGGGGAAAAAGAGAAAAAGGACACAAAGGACTCGCAAGGATCGTCGCAATCCTATGCCTACGTACCTTCAGTAACCAATGAAGAATCAGAGTCAACGTAGTTCGGACTACGGATTAGGGAAGGGTGAAAGGATTATGCTCGGAGAGATCTCGCACGATCTCCTGCCTACGTATCTCACTCGCACGCAAGAATCAGAGCGAGGTAGTTCCCCTTAATAGGGATGACTTCGCTTTGTTTGTGTTTTTTAACGGAAGACGCCAAGGTTCGCGTTCCAGCAGTTAGGTGTCGCAGCTCGTTGTACGGAGTCTTAGGCATTTACCTGTTTGCGGTAGAACGGACGTGATGAATCCTTAAGAATGGAGTGAAAAGATGAGAAGAGAATTGTTGTTTGTTTTTGTCTTTTAGAAGAAGTGTTTTGATTTATTGTATTTGTAACTCATATTGCACTAAAGTCTATGACATAGGAACGAATGCGTCGCATGGTCGTCCTAACAGGACGTATGCTAAACACTTTAGAAAGATGAAGGGAAACCCTCCTCCTTTCAGTTCCCATGTACTTAAGGCTCATGGCGTACAATACATGTTGTTTTTATTACATGCTTTTGATTTTTGTTTTGAGATGAGAAAGAAAGACTCAAAGTCTAAGAGAGAAAAGGAAGTTAGTTGTTAGTGTGCTAGGTGATTAATCTCGATCGCACGGGTGCGAGAGAAAAGGGGAAGTTAGTTGTTAGTGTGCTTGCCGAGATATCGCGTCTTGTGCCTACGTATCCTCAATCTAACCAGAGAGAGGAATCAGAGCGTCTGTAGTTCACGCTACTACGGGTGAACGGGAAACAGTCTCGATCGCATGGGTGCGAGAGACAAGATGAGACTCACGAAGGTCTAAAGGGAAACTCGGTCCTACAAGTTAGCATGCAATGATGGTCCTAAGGCCAGGATTAGGGTGGGAATCTATCTAATGTTGTCATGCATGGATTGCTATCCTATTGTCTCTCCTACCTCCGACTTAATAAAAAATTAAGTGGTACAAGGAATCCTAAGGGGATCATGTCATCAGACAAGTAAACACGGGATAAATCAATCACAAAATAAACTAAAAGTCAACGAAAGAGTAAACAGTGTCAGTCAGTGATAATGTCAAACAATCAAAATAAGAAATGGGGGAGCTTTAGCCAAGGGGTCATATCAACCAAGGCAAACAAGCTAGCTGTGGGAAGTAGGGGTACTCATCCAATGGTATCGAGAACCATGGAGAGCAGAGTAAGGAGGACATGAATAAGATCAGGTAAGCATCAACATCGGTCAATGCGAGCTATAGACAAAGCGTGGGGGTCGGTTGCGAACCCTATCTTCCACTTGAAGGACTCGATAACAAGAGTGAGTTATGTTCAATGCTTCAATCATGTAATGAGAGCTAAGAATGACCTGGGACTAGAAATGGCGGGAGTCGATTGCGGACTCTCATTCCGCCTAATGCCTTATTTGAGGACTTTTTGGGGAAATGGGAATGGGATGCCTCTTTGGAGGTCTTAGGCACAATATTAAACAATCACAAACAGAGCCTCCTTTGAGGACTTCTAGCATTGCTGACCAAGTGGCATGGACTCCCAATCCTACTTCTCATGGCATAAAAAGGAAAAATGCGGAATTAGTAAAAGAGAAGGGAAGTAATACCGAACGGATAACAACCCGTAGCAACGTAAGCAAAGTATTAGCAAACCGGTAAACTTCTAGTACCCTAGCATAAATGAACAAAAGTGTTAGAAAGTGGAGAGGATCCGTGAAATACATGGAACCAAATGCTCTTCAAAGAAACAATAAAACAAGGCCATAAGCCATAAACAGCAGCAACAACAGTGCTCCAGCACCTGCATAGCTGTAAAAACCAGCAACAAGTAAAAACAGCCTATAACAGCTACTATTTCCAGAACAGGGCAGGTGTGTATGCAACCAAACAGAATAGCAACATTCTACAGCACACTTTGTTCACAGCAGCTATGTATACAGCAACTTCTACCTTTATTCAATTAAGTCAAATGAGAATCACTACAAAACAAACTCAAAAGTTTGTCAAAATATTCAAATGGAAATTGCCAAATAAGAAGTAAATGAAATCAATACTAAATGTAAACAACCATTAGCCACAAAGCTAAGTAAAACATATTAATGACTATTAACAAAATTAACTAATGAAACAACTAAAGATTAGTCAATGTTAGCATCAAAGTCAAAGTAAAATCAATGTTAAAACAAAATCAAATCCAACTATGTCAATGCAAATTAGTTCAAAGTTTTAATTCTAATGAACAATTAACGGACAATTAGTGGCTAATTAAGCCAAAGACAATTAGTGAACAATTAAGCAAAAACGATTAGTGTGATTAAGCAAAAACAATTAGTAAACACTTAGGCAAAAAAAATTAATAGGCAATTAAGCTAAAAACAATTAGTGCACTTAATCAAAAAAACAATTAAGGAATGATTAAGCAAAAATCAATTAAGGAGTGATTAAGAAAAGATCAATTAATGAGTCTAAACCTAATTAGCCTAAATCACTAAACTATGTTGAAAGTCAATTAAAGTCAAGGTTAAGTTCTATTTCGAAACAAAATCTTAATGGGGAATTAATTCTAAAACTGGTTCTAAACAAATTCTAAGGTTGGTTACCTAATGGTTATTCTAATTCTAAGATTAACTAGAATTAATCTAGTAGAGAAACAATTAATCTATAATTCGATTAACAAGGCCATTAAACCAAAAATTCAATTAGTGTAATTAAGCTAACAAGCAATTAATCAAAATCAATTAGCCTAAAACTCAATTATTAACATTCAATTAGTCTAAAATCTAATTAGTAAAGTTCAATTAGCTTAAACCTAATTAATTAACAAAACAACTAACAAGTAGGGTCAGAGTAGCAGTACCAGGGGGTGCGGAATAGAGTCTTGGTGGTGTGAATGGAAGGCACATGGAATTCTATCCTTGTAAACGAACCCGGTCCACAATATCTGACCTAAAAACACACAAAGGACTCCATCTTCTTCATTCTTCTGTCACCAAATGCGCCGCTCCCTCCTCATCATCTTCTCCGCATAACGCTCTCCCTCCCTTCCATGGCTTCTCCGTATCTTCCAGAATCCCATCAAACGCTCTCGGCAACGCTTCTTGAGCATTAGAGAGATCGATCACCTCGCCGCTCCGTATAACTTTGTCGTCCGGAGCACCGGATGCAATGACCGTGATGACTCGGTCCGGTGACTCATTCAAAGAATCTTCAATTCGGATCTTGGAGCTAGTTGACTGCTGGAGAATTACCAAGCCGGACTTGCCAATGACGCCGCCGATGCGGGAGGAGCTGTGTAGAAGACGAAATGTCGCTTGTCCGGGAGAAACAGATAGTAGTTGTTGCGTTCTTAATCTATTCGAATTAGATTGCTGAAGTTTGACGCCGATTTTGCGAAATCGAATGAAGGTTGAAGCTAATCGTGAAGTTTAATCAGGTACACATTGTTTCGTTTTCACCGTTCCTCCGAATATTCTTCTCACCTTCATATGCTTCTCGTTCGTTGCATTCCTTGATGCGTTGCAATGCGCTTCTTTTTTTTTGCTTATGAATTATTGCGTTACGTTCTTGGATCAAAATGAATCGTTGCTCTGTGAGTGAAATTGCAGGGTGAAAATATGGCGCATTGCAGGGCTTGGCTTGGTGACGTTTCTGCAGGTTACAGAGTTGTTGAACACGGTTGGAGACTCGGAGGGTAGAGAAAACGTGAAGAGCCAAATGAACGGTGGGAAAGGTTGAAGACGAAGTACTATTTTGCAGGTTGAAATTGAGGACGATGCCCTGAAGGAGAGAGTGCGAAGAAGAAGGATCGAGAGGGAAGGAGATTGAAGATTGAATCGAGGGAGAAGGAGATTGAAGTGGAAGAAGGATATTGGGGAGAATTGAAGATGAAGATTGAAGTGAAGTGAAGAAACAGAGGTTTCCTTTGGAATCCTGATATCAGTTAGTTTCTGTTAGGAATTGGTTAGGGAAAAGTTAGGAGTTAGAAATTTTCTGTTAAAAATCCTTGATGAGTTTCCGTTATGACTCTTTTTGTAAGCTGCTATGATAAGTACCGCGGTTGGCTTTCCGAAATTCCCCGCTGCAAAACTTTTATCTTCTGCCGTGAATGTGTTAGTAATTTCACTGCAGTAAAATGAATTCTGTTATGGCTGCCCTTTTCTTTCCATCTAATTTTCTGTGATGTTATTTTAACTTGCTGCTATATGAACCCACTGCTGAAAATTTTCTCTTTCTAAGTTTGCTGCGTTTCTTCTCTTGTGGTTGTCTATGAAGCTTAGAAACTTGAATTGCACAAGGCGCTGTTCTTTTCTTCCTGCTGCTGTCCAAGCTTTTGATGCCCTTTGGACGTGGCTTTAAATTGTGTTTTGTTTATATGTTAAATTGAATATGAATGTGGATATGGTTCTTTGGGTATTGTAATGGACTTGAATATATGCTAAAATGGATTTGAAGGATGTATGTTGGATATTTGATTTTGTGAAATACGAATACAAAAAAAAAAATATGGACAAAGACATAGTTATGGAATGGTAAAAACGGATTTTACAAAATGATTTGGATATTGAACCTGGATTTAAAAATTGGGCTTTTGGACATGGATATCAAAAATGGTCAAAATTGTTATGGGTTAACTTTGGATATTGAATTGGATATTTGGAATTTGGATTATGGTTTATGGTTGAAATGGATACAGATCAAAAATATGGACCTTACAATTTTGAATTTTGACTTGGATAATGGGATTGGATTATGGTTTATGGTTGACATGGATACGGATCAAAAATATGGACCTTACAATTTTGAATTTTGACTTGGATAATGGGATTGGATTATGATTGGAAAAATGGATGTCTACTTGAATTTGAATTAGAATGGTGGAGAAATGATGAGTTTGGGTGCCAAGACGAAAACCCTTTAAAACATCCAACCGCCTTAACCTTTAATCCAATTGAACTTATGAAATCTCTTGAATGAAACTTCTCTCTAATGAATCCATACCAATTTCAATTCTCAGACCCAAATATTAACTCGTATTATAAGGAACCAACAATAAGCAACTGAGAGGACAACAATGCCTTGACCATAATATAAATCTACAACTGGATCTCATATCAAGATGCCTTCGCCATGAACCCTAACCACCATCTTCAATTGATGAATATCAACCAGGTCACATAGAAGATAAGAGACCTTGATCCCATACCTCAGGAGCCCAATGCAAACGAATGAATGAGTTATGACCTAATGGATATGCAGATGAATGCAAAGCAAAAGCCAGAAAAATGTTAAAAAAGGTAGGGGAAATTTTGGGGTGCTACACTTTGTATGAATATTTTGATGTTATAAAACAATTTATTTTGTAAAACAAGTAAGTTATTGATCTTTCCGCTTTATTCCATAATTGAACTTTCCTTTTGTTGGAAAAAGTTTCCCTTTTATGTTTATTCCATTTTGTGTTATGTATCAAATTTATGAGCAGGGATTGTGTTTTATTTCTTTAAATGTGGCATCCTTGTTTCTGTCTCAGAATAAATTTTTATTCACTCTGATTTATTTATGTCTTATTTATCCGCGATGGGAATTGGGGTGTTACATTAGTGGTATCAGAGCAGGTCGGTCCGTCCGGCCAAGTTGTTGAGTCAGTTGGTGTGACAGTTGAATACTGTCGATGTTGTTTGTTCCTTAGTATATGATATGTGTGTGAAACACTGTCAGTGCTTTCTGGTTTTCTAATCCTTTGTCTTCAGGATTGAGAATGAGATAAGTGGGGGAGGAGCTTGTGCTTCTCCATGTTTCTTCAGGTAGGGAGCGTTGGCTCAGTGTGTTGGGGATTGCAAGATTGTAAGTGTTGTTTGGACAGTGTTGTTCCCGGTTCCGGAGGGAATGCGGAGGTAAGGTTTCTGTCGACTACGGATTTGTGCCTTAGGTAGTTTTGTGCACAAGATGCAAGAAATGCTATTATAGTTTGGTAAAGATGGTCTATGCCTCATCATGATTGTCGCCTGTCTATTGACAAATTGAGGAACTGATCACCCTTAATCTCTTGTTGATAGTAGACAGAATTATGTTGGATGGAATAGACGTGTCTTTCCAGCTTTGATAGTATGTTTTATGGATCGTTTGGAGATAAGCCAAGTAAGTACAAATTGTTTTGTTGAGTCGATGAAGATTCTTATATCGGAAGATGAGGCGGATTAGAGGTTTTGGTATGTTGGTCCAGTGGGGAAGTCATTGAGAGAGAACGATTGGGTATCGTTAATGGTTGTTCTCAGAGAGTAGAGTGTGAACTCAAATTTGACGAAGGTGAGGACTTGAGGTTTGGATCTGCTAAATAAGTAGAAGAACTTTTAGGAAGTGAAACTCAGATGTTTGTCATGTTTGTGATGATAGTGTTCTGGAAAATTGGCAGGAAGCCACAGTGATGGGCCGTCAGTTGTGCATGGTTTTCTGATGTGTTTTTGGATGAAACATTAGTGTGTCGACTTGAAGAGGTCCAGCATGGTTGGTAAGGAAAAGGATGATAGCATGAGGTTGCGTGTTAATCAGTGAGTAGTATGGAAACTTGCGGTTGTGTTCTGGATAGCTTGAGTTTTGAATTGTGACGAATTGCGAACGATTTGAAGTTCCTTGATGGTATTACTTTTGTTATGGGTTGAGATCCCGTGTCATCCGAAACCTGAAGTAAGTTGGAACCCCGTAAGAAGAATTGATATGGAATGTGGTAACCAGAGATTGTTAAGCTATTTTGGATAAATTGTTTCGAGCTCAGAATGAATTTTGAAGGTTGTATATGTTAAGGTTGTGGAGTATATGAATCGTATCTTCCATACTTGTTTGGATAAGTTTATAGTGATGCTTATTGGATGATATTTTGATTTATTTTAAATCAAAGGATGAGTATGTAGAGTATTTGAGGATTGAGTTACATGGGTTGAAAGAGAGAGAGCTTTCTACTAAATTATCGAAGTGAGAATTTTGGTTGAAAAAGGTTAGTTTCCTTGGGTATGTTATTACTGATGATGGTATTTTTATGGATCCATCGGGAGTAGATGCAGTTCTACAATGAGAGGCTCCGAAGTCGATTAAGGTGATTAGAAGCTTTTTGGACTTTAGTTGGTTATTACCGGAGGTTATGGAAGACTTTGCTAAGTTAGTGCTTCTGTTATCTCGGTTGACTTGCAAAGTGTGAGTTGTTTGTTTTGGATGTTCGTTGTGAGTAAGTTTTAGTGAGCTGAAGAGAAGAGTGACTATGGCTCCAATTTTAATTCTGCCTGATCCTAATAAACTGTTTATGGAATATTGGGATGCGTCCTTGATGAGTGTAGTTAGTGGGTTAATGCGAGAGGGTAAAGTCATTTCTCATGCTTTACGACAATTGAGGATTCATGATTTCAAGATGGCTGCGGTTACTTTTGTGTTAAAGAATCTAGAGGTATTATTTTGAGGGTTTTAGGTTCAAGGTGTTTGGTAATCACAAGGGTTTAGAGTACTTGTTTGGTCAGAAGGAATAAAGTAGGAGACAACGAGGATGGTTAGAATTCCTGATTAGTTATGACCTTGGCTCGAATTATCCTATTGGTGAAGTTAATGTCGTGCCTGATGAGTTAAGTCAAAAATCTTTGCGTATGTCTATTTTGATGGTCAGAGGATTAGTATTATTTGAGCAGTTCAGAGACTTGTGTCTGGTGTGTGAGATAACTCGGTGGAGTGTAAGGTTGGGTCTATTAGAAATGAACTATGCTTTTTCTGGTGAATATTAGAGAGAGTCAGAAGTTGGATATGGAATTGGTAGTTTTGATGGTTACGAGTAATTAAAGTGCGTAGCTGAAGCGTGATGTGGCATAATTCGTATATGAGTGTGTGACTTGTAAGAGTTCATAGGGTGAACATTGGAAACATGTAGGAATGATGAGACCTATGGACGTTCCGGAATGGAAATGTTAGGTGAAAGGTTTAAACATTATTCATGGGCAACTATGTAGATGGATGTTTTGGTTGTATGTTCGATTAGTGAATCGTAGCATTGTTGTAATATTGTTGTGTGACAAGGATGTTAGGTCGTGGAACTTTATGTTCTTGTTTGTGTTGTTGCCTCGTTTCCATCGTGATGGTTCGAGTGCGAGTAACTAATTCCTTGTGGGGAATTAGGGGAGTGTTACACATGGAGAGGGTAACGATCTTGTTGTGTTTCGGTTCAAGAGTGAACCTGTGTGTTCGTAACTTGGGTATTCTTTGAGTCGTGAGTTGGTCGTCAAGTGCATTGTATGGGCATTGCATCTTGTCGTTGTTGTTATTACCGTTGTCGTGTCGTTGTAGTAGTTGCTGTTAGCGAGGTGTTTTGTCGGTTTGTGTTATTCATGGTGTTGCCTTTAATGGCATGAGAGTGGGTTAGTCGGATACGAGAGTCGTATCCGGAGTTGTTTGCACCAAGTATATTTTCGAGGACGAAAATGTCTAAGTGGGGGAGAATTGTAACGCCCCGTTTTGTCCGATTTATTTAATTGAGTTGATTTAATTATTTTCATTTTTATATTATTTTATTCTTGACTTTTATTTGAAAATATATTATTTTTCATCGTTATTATGTTTTATCGCGTTTTGAGAGCGTTTGCGAGATATTTGAGCTGAGGGGTAAAATGGTCATTTTGAGGGGTTAGATATTTTAGAAAAGTTAGATATTTTTATAAATAGAGATTTGAGAGAAAAAGAGAGAAAAGAAAGAGAAAGGAAAGAAAGAAAGAGAAAGGAAAGAAAGGAAGAGGAGAGAAAGAGAGGAGAAGAGGAAATCTGCAATACTCCGTTTCAAGCGCGATTAATCGGGTAAGGGTGAGAAGTTTCGATTATATCTTGCTTGTATATGTATATGTATGTATTTGTTTGAATGTTTGGTTGAAAAATATATGTTTTCCACTTGATTGGAATTGTGATCATTTCGATAGAATTAATGTTTTCACAGTTGGAAATCGATACGAATCACGTAGTATGATCGTATTATATGTATGAACATTGTTGATACTTGTTTTGATTGATTGAAAATGTTTTGGTTGGAGAAAGTTGGATTTTGGGGTTTGGAACCATGTAACCTGCAGTAAAATTTTTTTGGTTCTGATGCGATTCGCCAGGCGAATTAGGTCTTGCCACTAGTTCGCTAGGCGAAGTGCTGGCGAAGAGGGATTCGCCAGGCAAAATCATAAGTCCCCAGGCGAAAACGGGGAGACAGAAATGTGTTAGCTACTGGAACTCTTGGGTTTTTCTAAAATTGTGGTTCACCACTAGTTTGCCAGGCGAAGTGCTGGCGAAGGGGGATTCGCCAGGAGAATTCCTAAGTCGCCAGGCGAATCTGGCTGTTTCTCAATAAATTATTTTCTTTGAAAATTCATAACTTTTGATCCGTAACTCGGATCGAGACGTTCTTAGTACCGTTGGAAAGCTAATGAAATGTTCTTTCTTATAAAAATGGTTTTGAGATTGGGGGCCGATTTAATTGTGTCGGGAATTTGGAAACATGTCGTTTTGTTGACTTTTACCGTCGTAATTATGTGCGATTGATGTGTTATCATGCGATATACTTTTGATATATAACGTATAGCTTGTGTGCTGTTATTGATGTTGAAGCATGTGATAAGTTGTTGTAATTATTGTGGCCTTATGGCAAAATACTTTGTTGACTTGAATACAAATGTATGGTATTAATGTATGTTGTTGTGGGTAGCCTTCGTGGCGTGAATCCTAGTGTTGTGAGTATCATTGTATGATGGCAGGATTGTTGTGGTTGATGGTGAGTAATTCTTGATGTGAATTGATATGAGTGTATATGCTAAAATGCTAATTGTTGTGGTTTGTGGATTATGATGAAATGCATTGTTTATGTGAAATTCAATGTGTGTTATTTGGTGGCCTTATGGCAAGTAAAGACATTGTTTGAATTGATTTCTAATGCATGAATAATGATGATGAGATAATTCATATTGTTGATTTGTGAATGTGCATTTGATTGTCATGAGTCATTGATATGACATGCATCATGATATGCACCTTGTGATGTCGTGTGCCCTTGTGGGGTGTGAGCTACGAAACGATTCCAGAGGGAATCTGCTATAACGATCGTGTGCCTTATACAAAGGGGACCTAAAGCGACGTTATAGACGATTGTGTGCCTTATACAAAGAGGACCTAAAGCGGTCGGATCATGTGCTTTATACAAAGAGGACCTAAAGCGATCCATAAACGTCATGAGCCTTATACAAAGAGGACCTAAAGCGACGGGGAACATCGTTTGCCCGACGGGGAGTTACACTAAGTAACAAACGATGATTCCAATAATTCCTGAGTGAATTAATGATGATGGGAATGATGAATGGAATGGTACCGCATGCATAGAGTCGTCGTGTCGGTCTATGTGCATTTGCATAAATCATTAATGGATTGATTATGTGTGGGAAATTGTAAATGGATTGATTATGTGTGGGAAATTGTGAATTGATTGATTATGTGTTGAGCTCGTGATAGCATTGGTAATTTGATATGCATTGGTTATGGGTGATATGTTTTATGTATAGGCATATGCTATGTTTTGTGGGGGATGTTGTACATTACAATGATTGTATTAATTATCTATGATATGCTATATATGAATATATGTGATGTGGTGGTGTGTTTCCATATGTCATAACTTTGGTATGCCTTATGTGTGAATATGTGATTATGTTGGTATAATTGATATATGCTATGTGGTTGGATTATTAGAAATATGTTATGTATCTGTGGCATGCTATATGTATTAGTATGTGATGCTTGTGGTGAGAATAATTATGCATGTGAATTTATATGTGTTTGCATATTATTATGCAATCTTGATTTAGTTGTTATTTCTCACCCTTCTGCTGTGGTTTGATGCCCTATGAGGCAATTGCAGATTAGTATCTTGGAGGCTTTTATGAAGATTAGTTCTCCATCCTTTTGTCGGTATGTCTGCTCTAATACGTAACACGGGAGTCGGGGAACGCTTTTGTTATATATGTATACATTTGTTGGATCTATTTTGTATTACCTTTGTCTGAATATTTTGATGTAATAAAATAATTTATTTTGTAAAACAAGTCAGTTATGGATCTTTCCGCTTTATTCCATAATTGAAGTTTCCTTTTGTTGGAAAAAGTTTCCCTTTTATGTTTATTCCATTTTGTGTTGTGTATCAAATTTATGAGCAGGGATTGTGTTTTCTTTCTTTAAATTTGGCAACCTTGTTTCTGTCTCAGAATAAATTTTTATTCACTCTGATTTATTTATGTCTTATTTATCCGCGATGGGAATTGGGGTGTTACAATATCTCCTCTTGGATCTCAAAGAAATCTTCAAGCTCCCTACAAACACAGGAGAAACCTTGGTCATCCAATCTCCAGTTGAGTTAAAACCCCCAGAGGTTCTAAAACTCAATCTTTCATCCTAAACTTCCCCAGCTAAGGGTCAGCTTATCATCAATATAACACTACCCAAAATCAGAACCTCAAGGCATCTGATACCTCAACTCTTCTGTAATCCTCCGCAAGAGTTGATCCCCCACTTTGGACCTGCCTCTGGATCTCAATAATCCTCAGCAGAAGATAGCCCCCTCTTAGGCTTTGTATAAGAAATTCCTCAGCCAGCCTCCTCTTAGACTTTGTATAATGATTCTTTCTTCTTCCTCAATCACTTTTCAACACTCTCTTGTTGAGTCAATCACCTTTCAGTACTCTCTTATTGAGTCAATCATATAAAAAACACTCTCTTGTTGGGCCAATTCTTTTAGCCTCAATCTTGGACTTTGTACAAGACAAACAAAAACACTTTCTTGTTGAGTCAACCTTTTTCAGCCTCCTCTTAGGCTTTGTATAATGATTTTCCTCAGTAGAGTTAGCCTCAATGTTGGGCTTTTTACTAGATAAACAAAAACACTCTCTTGTTGAGTCAGTTCTTTTAGCCTCAATCTTGGGCTTTGTATAAGACACCTGAAATATCCTTAGCTAAGTCAATCGTCTCCCTTTAGCCTCAATCTTGGGCTTTGTACAAGACATATATAAACTTTCTCTAGCAAAGTCAAAACCTTATAATCCTCTCTTAAGATCTGTATAAATATCTCTCCAACAGAGTCAATTCCTCCCAGCCTTCTTTTAGGCTTTCTGAATTAATCTCCCTAAGCAGAGTCCATGTCCCTTTTAGCCTCAATCTTGGGCTTTGTACAAGACACCCCAAATATATCCCCAGTGGAGTCAATAAGTCTTTTTTGCCTTAAATCTTGGGCTTTGTACAAGATAGATAACACCCTTCCCCAAAAGTCAATGTCCAGCCTCCTCTTAGGCTTTATATAATGATATTCCCCAAAAGAGTCAATCTCTTTTTTAGCCTCAATCTCTTTTTTAGCCTCAATCTCTTTTTTAGCCTCAATCTTGGGCTTTATACAAGACAGATAATAAATCCCCAGTGGAGTCAATCAACCTTTTAGCTTCAACCTTGGACTTTGATCAAGGCACATACAAAAACTAAACCCCTCAGAGGAAATCAAAAACCTCTCTATAGGAAGACACTTCTCTGTATATCACACATAAAATAAAAACAAACCTAATTCTAGATAACTGTTGTAAGTGGCACACTTGTTGATTCAAATATCCAAGCTGTAGTCCATCTTTTATCCTGGTAAATCAACATCGTATTTCATCTAAATGCTGTAAGTGGCAAGCCTCTAGATTATTTATATCTATGCCACTGTCCCTCTCTTAGCATGAAAGATTCCTAAGGAAAAATGGCATTGCTCAACACTGAGTTAAAGTTTTCTCCTTAAGGACAAATCCCCTATAAAGGAAATTATGGCATTGCTGGATTCTCACATCGCAGTTAAAGTAATCTTCCTTTATAATTAGTCACCCAACAGTTGTGATAAACACACGAGATATCTCCTTTAGAGATGACAAATTCTCTCTCAGTCAAATCTTTAGCTTCAATATTAGGCTTTGAACAAGACACAAATACTCATCTAGCTTTAATCTTGGGCTTTGAACAAGACACCAAATATAGGATTGCTCTGATTTCCCTATTTTTCTTTAACGGGAATACGTAGGCATAAGATTGCGAAATCTTAGCAAGCGCACCAATCCAAAGGTCCAGTACCTTCACACACCGATAAAAAACCCTAGGTCCAGCACCTTACCAAAAACATCGGAAGACCCGAAATCAATAAAACACTCTCTCTCAAACCCTCCCAAAGGAGAAACTTTCCCAATCAACAGACAAACACCAGTAAGTAGAAAATAGTAAGTATAATTGCTAACGACCTGTGGATAACCACATATAGGATGGGTAATTGATAACTCCCCGTTGTATAACCTGACCTCGGACCCCCCAATCTCTTTAACCATTTGTTCAGTTAAAAATTTGCGTGCAAGGTTAGTTTTAGATAACTTCCCTTTCCTTTCCAGCTTCACAGGATAAATAAGAAATCAGAAAGTAGCACCCAACTCCTACCATTGCAGTGAAGAGAAGCCCATGGCGATAAGGTGGTCGCGTCACCGACAAAAATCGTACGCTACAGGAAAATGGCAACTCTGCTGGGGAACCAGACTAGGACTAGGATTAGAATTCCTAAGAGGTCTAGGTTGTTAGCAATCATACTATATATATATATATATATATATATATATATATATATATATATATATATATATATATATATATATATATATATATACTGCTTTTCCTACTTGATATCCGTGTTTATTTTTCTGTAAATGGGAATGCAATTGATACACATCTGGAAAGTTGGAGAGAAACCTAAGATAAGGGGTGGAAAAAACGGGGAAACTTGTAGGGAGTGAATCCCGAACAAGCGAACCTGGTAGACCACCAAATCAGGTGAGGGCCTGTTGGATTCTGCTTGCTGAACAACCGATTGTTATGAAAGCAGAGTTTTCCTAGTGCGACACCTGTGAACCTGAGGATTTAGTAAGAATTAACCTTATGACCACTTGGTAGTGCGATGACTATCAGAAATAGTTGATACGCGATACTACACTCAAATGAGATTACCCTAGGATGTTATAGCTCACTCGGGTGAACCAGCTTGCTGTTGATATCCCTAGGGGGGTCAATGATTTTGGGAACATTAGGATCCATTCTACTGGTACAAAAATTGACCAGAATACAACCTTTGGGAATGGGTAGAGCCATGACTCCATGCTCGTGACCTTGAACCCTTGAACCCATGTTTTTTCAATGTTTTTGTGTGCTGCATTCATTAAAAAAACTCTTAAACAAAGAAAAAATCTCTTCTTTCTCCTCTCTTCTTTTTCAAATTAAACTAAAACAATAATTGGAAATATCAGAGAGATTGCGTTATGGATTTCGGTAGAAGAAAGACACACAAGTACACCTTCAAGGCTCCAAAACTAGAGGATTTAAGGGGGTTGCCAAGGATGATCACCAACCCTGATGCTTTCAGAGCTAAGCACAGAGGGTTTTTGTCTCTGTTAAGGGTCCATGTAGTTGAAGGAATCTTGTCTACATTAATTCAGTTCTACAGTCTGGTTTATCACTGCTTCACATTTCCAGATTATCAACTGGCACCAACGTTAGAAGAGTACTCTCATCTGACTGATCTACCTATCACTGATCGAACTCCATTTTCTGGACTGGAAGAAATTCCAAAGGATCAGGTCATCGCAAGAGCCATTTGTTTGGACGAGTCAGAAGTCATGACTCACATGACCACCAAGGGAGGAATCCAAGGTTTACCGGCCAAGTTTTTGGTAGAGAAACCCTGTACTTTTCTAGTATAGGAAATGTAACTGCTTTCGAAGACATCTTTGTTCTGCTCACATACGGGTTGTTCCTTTTTCCCAACATAGACAACTTTGTTGATACTAACGTTGTTAAGATATTTCTAATTGGAAACCCCGTACCAACCCTGCTTGCAGATGCTTATCACTCTGTACACTTAAGGAATCTGTACAGCGGAGGAATGATCACATGCTGTGTACCCTTTCTTTACAAATGGTTCATTTCCCATTTACCCAAGTCTGCTGCTTTTTGGGATCAGAAGAGTACTCTACGTTGGTCGCAAAAGATCATGTCTCTTACCAACTCTGACATAGATTGGTATGATAGGATTTATGAGGGAATAGAGATCATCGACAGTTGTGGAAATTTCTCTAACGTACCCCTCATAGGAACTAAAGGAAGAACCAACTATCCTCCAATTTTAGTTCGCCGTCAACTTGGATACCCGATGAGGCATATCCCACACAATGTTCATATGGAAGGTCTTTTCTTCAAGGAAGGGGAAAATGACAGGGCACTAAAGAAGGAAATAGTGCATGCCTGGCAACATATTCACAAGAAAGGAAGAGAGTCTCTAGGAAGGCCAAACTGTACCTTCATGGAACCTTATCTCCACTGGGTGCAAACTAGAGCTCTCAAGCTGAGGATGCCTTACCCTCGCCAAGAAGTTTTTCATTAAAGGAATTTTTCCTTTATATCATGTCTGACACGGAAAAACTCCATGTAGCTCTCAACAAAGTTCAACGTGAGAAGATCTCTTGGAAAAACAAGTACAAAATCCTCAACGTGGAGTGTACCAAGATTCAGGAATTGTTAAAAAAAAGGATGCTCTGAGTAAGATACTAGAGCAACATGTTATAGAGAGACAAGAAGACCGAAGAAACTTGCTCGCTCCTTTCACTTGGCAAAGGACTGACAACCCGACAATGGCTAAAGAGCCACAGTCAAAGAAAAGGAAAATACCAGAACCAACATCTGAGCTCTCTTCAGATAGGACTCAGGATCCATGAGCTTAGACATTTCCTTTTACAACACTTTGTAAAATACTATATTTTCCCTTTCTGCAATCTTTCAAAATTCAATAAAACAGGGTCTCCACCCTTTACTGTATGATATTTGCAATCTATTTGTTGAAGTTTTCTTTTGATTAAAGCTAAAAAATATATAAGTTTGCATATCATTTATCATTCTCACATAACGCATCTCCTTATCTTCGAATCTCACGTATACGTCGCAATTCTAGAGTCAAACTGTCTCACTCATACAATACTCGGGCCAATCGACAAAAGAAAATGGACGATCTCGAGGAAGAGAACAGAGAGCTGAGAGAAGAAGTCGACCCTCTAAAGGAAAGTTTGGAAAAACTTCACAATGACATGCAATTCCTGATAGCAGCCTAGGAGTAGCGACAACAAAAGACTGTAATCTCAGAGATTACATCTACGCCCATAAGGGAGATGCAGGAGAATCATCCTTGGTACAACATGCCCAAAGGTTGGCCTTGGGGCATGCCTCTCAACTTCATTCCTGAAGGATACATCCCGGGGTCACTGAAGACCCAGAAACTACAGCAGGAACCGCTGGGCCTGAAGGTTACAAACTTCGGGAAAGTGAAGACGCAAGGGTTATGACAGCAACTCCTGAAGGTTACAAACTTCGGGGCATGGAAGCATCAAAGGTCACCGCCGTAATGACAATACCACAACCAGTGGTACACACTGTCCCAGAAGGACAGATTCCACAAGTAATTTCTGGTGGAAACGAAGACATGTATGAAAGGATGAATGAGTTCCAGGAACAATTCCTAGAGATGCAGAAGGAATTGCATGCCATTCGCGGTCAGGATTTATTCGGGAAGGACGCCGCAGACCTCTGTCTGGTCCCTAACGTGAAAATCCACACAAATTCAAGGTGCCTGACTTTGAAAATATAAGGGCAACTCTTTCCCTCAAAGTTATTTGGTGATGTACGCTCGAAAAATGTCAACTTAGACAGAAAATCAACAGCTACTGATCCATTACTTCCAAGACAGTTTAACCGGTGCCGCACTCAAATGGTACATGGGTTTAAACCGCACCAAGATCAGTACTTTTAGAGATCTTGGGGCAGCCTTCGTCCAGCAGTATAAATATAATTTGGACATGGCACCAGACATAGATCAACTCAGAGGCAATGTCGTAGAAGAACAAAGAAACTTTCAAGGAGTATGCTCAGAGATGGCGAGAAATTGCCGCCCAGATCTGTCCTCCCCTTGAGGAAAAAGAGATGACAAAGATCTTTTTGAAAATGTTAAGTTCATTCTACTACGACCTAATTGTTGCAAGTGCGCCCAACGACTTCACTGAAATGGTGAACATGGGGGTGCGCCTTGAGGAAGCAGTCCGAGAGGGACGTTTGGTCAAAAATACGGAACCATCAAGCAGTACCAAAAGATATGGTAGTGCTTTCCCAAAGAAAAAAGAGCAAAATATCGATAATATCTCTTTCGGAAAGCAAAGGCGAAGGTATCAACTAGTAGCAGCGGTAACTCCCGCTATTCACCCTGCGCCATCTCCGACTTATCAACCTCAGGTTGCTCGGAGCCAACCAAGTCAACAACAGTATCATCAAAGGACACAACAGCCTCTTCAGCAGACTTATCCACAGTACAACAGAAACAATCGTATGACACGACCATCAGGGTTCGACCCTATACCGATGTTATACGCAGAACTATTTCCACTACTACTGGTCAAGGGGCACGTCTAAACCAGGTCTCCTCTTACAGTACCAAAATATCCGCCTTTTTGGTTCAAAGCGGATCAAACTTGCCCTTACCATCAATGAGGACCGGGGCACAACATTGAGAACTGTCTCAGCTGCAAGTCCGATGTGCAGAACCTTGTCAGGAACGGGGTCCTATCCTTCAAAGATACTAATCCAAACGTTCAGACAAACCCGTTGCCACAACATGAAAAGACTGCAGTAAATTTGATAGAGGAAGAGGTTAGCCAGAGTTATCAAATTCACGATGTACTCCTATTGGGAACTAATCTAGTCAGGATGCATTGTAGACAGAGCGGGCACGGTCATGTACCACCTCACAATTATCACCAGTGTGATATCTTCTCAAAGAATAATCAGGGGTGTTCCGTAGTGCGATTAGCTCTACAAGAACAAATGAATTTGGGATGGATTCAAGATCATCGAATCCGTGAAGTCAATATGGCCCATGCAAATCCCAACGTTATTCAGAACCACGACATCCGTGCGATGAATGTCAACTTAGTGGTGATGCACTTAAGGCAAAGTCGATACCATAATCTGCCACGCCACTATTACAATACTTGTCCGATCTACTCAACATGCAATCAGGGATGCTCTTTTGTACAAGAGGCCCTCCAACATCAGATAGATCTCGGATGGATTCAGGACTACCGTGAGAGAAGTTACCATCAAGTTAATATGATTCAGATTTTTGACATATGCTTGATGAATAGCAGTCTGGTAGAATTACACGCTAAGCAAGTCAGGCTCGGCTTTCTGGCTTCACATGTTTATCAAGACTGTGAACAATGCCATGAAGACGATCAAGGATGTGCACTTGTCCAAAGAACACTTCAACACTTGTTGGACCACTGGTGGTTTCCAATCTACTTAGATGAAGCTACACAGCAGATCAGTATGATTGACGGGAATCCTAGTAGATATCAAAGTCAGGTTGTCCGCTCGATGGAAACAAATCTAGTAAAGATGCACTGCATACAAAGCGGGCGTGGTCGGGTGCCACTCCACAACAATGAGCGGTGTAGAGTTTGTTCAGAGGATAACCAAGGATGCTACCTCGTACGAACGAATCTTTAAAATCAGTTGGACCACAAAGAGATTCGACCATGTTCAAGTTCTGAGTCGATCAACATGATACCAGACTATTTCCTTGATCAAAGCAAAGACGTCGTCATAATCTCTGATCATGGGAGGACCAAAAAAGTTTGTGCTATAATACCTTTACTCGATGAATAAAAAATTCCCCTGGACAGTAGAGAGGTTCCCAACCAGGAGCTGATTGAAGTTGCCTATAATGGTCAGAGAAATCAAAAGGCTCTCGTGGTTATCTACTTGCCAGGTCCAATATCGTACGAATCAAAAAAGGTTATCCATTACAAATACGGTGCAACAACAATCAAAAATGGAAAGGAAATTCCATTACCTTCCATCGTAAACATTGTAGACATCAGTCGAGTAACACGGAGCGGCCGAATCTTTAACAGGGGAGTTGGAGAGCCCACCAAAGAAAAGGAACCTCAAACAGAAGTTCCTAATCAACCTATCAATCAATCTAGTAATCCAGAACTGGTAAAGAACAACGATGAGATGCTGAAGCTCTTCCAGAGAAGTGAGTACAACATTGTGGACCAACTGTTGTAAACTCTATCTAAAATCTCTATGCTATCTCTCCTACTTAGTTCCGAAGTTCACAGGGAAGCTCTGCAAAAAGTCTTGGACCAAGCTTTCGTAGAACAAGATGTGACGGTAAGGCAGTTCGACAACATCATCTCCAACATCACTTCCTGCAACAACTTAGGATTCAATGATGAAGAACTGTCGGAAGAAGGCAAAAATCACAACATGGCACTTAACATTACAGTCAATTGCCAGGATGATGCTCTAGCCAGTGTACTGGTAGACACAGGATCAGCTCTGAATGTTATGCCAAAATCTACTCTGATGCGACTATCATTTCAAGGATCTTTGATGAGAGGCAGCGAGGTCATCGTCAAAGCCTTTGACGGATCCAGAAAAATAGTTATCGGCGAAGTTGATCTTCCTATAACCATCGGTCCTCACACTTTCCAAGTCACTTTCCAGGTCATGGACATCTGGGCAGCCTACAGTTGTTTATTAGGAAGACCTTGGATACACGAAGCTGGGGCAGTCACTTCGACACTTCACCAGAAGCTGAAGTTCGTCAAGAATGACAGGCTAGTCACAGTCTGTGGAGAGCAGGCCTTAATCATAAGCAACTTATCATCATTATCCTGTGTAGAATCCGAGGAGGTTGTTGGAACTCAGTTTCAAGCACTGTCAGTAAGCAATGAGAATCGACCAAAAAAAGGGACGTCGATTTCCTCATACAAAGATGCTCTCAAAGCAATCGAGAGTAACAACACAAAAGGATGGGGACAGTTCGTAATTCCTACGGATAACAAGACAAAGAAATGTCTTGGTTTCTCCTCAACTTGTACCCAGAATGCAAAGAAAGATGAAAGTGTTCATCCCATTCAGGACTTCTTCCGTAGTGGAGGCTTCCTCCACCCAGTGTCTCAAGAAGTACACACCATCAATAAGAGTGACTTCTCTGATACAGATGAAGAATGGAAATCTTATCTCAACAACAACAGTTATATGTCTCAAGAAGAAATGCACATGCCATTCTGTTTTCCCACGCAGAGTCTGAGATATATACCAAGATCAGATGCCAAGATGATATACGGAGATTGTGATCCTGAGGGATGCCGTGCTCCACCAAACTCATTAGAAGACGATCCGATGAAAGACAACTTAGATCATGACTATTATGACCCACTGGATGACTTTCCTATCTGGCAGCCATACCCAGAAGACTTGGGGTAAAAGAGTCAGCCAAACGATGTCTATCAGCTGAGTAACATTAAAAAGAATACCTGCATCCCCACCGAGTCATGAGATCATTACTCAGGACATTCTGAAGAAATCCAGCACAATGATGAATCTGCAAAGATTGCAGGACAAGAATTCATCAACTACATTTTTCTTGAGGTCAACGTCATTGAAAAGGATGACTCCTACATCCCCACAGAAGTATGGGACACTTTAGGACAGCCGAGTGGCAAGTATGATTTCTTGGTCAAGTACACCGCTCCTGAAAGATCTCGTATCAGGCTCGAAGACATCCAGCCAACTGGATAGGGAGATCATCTTGAGAGTGAAAACACTATGCAAGATACAACAGAAGAGTTTGTTTATGACAACTCTGCATAGGAGGAAGACTCCAACGATCCTGCTCTGCCAGAAATCAGCTTCATTTCCGAGGACAAACCAAGAAAGAAGGTACCAGACTTTGTGATTCACCGAGGAGTTCGTCACAAATGGTTATTGTCTATGTCCCGAAAGTCGTCCATAAGTCTAAGTAATTGCCATCTTTGCTTTAACCTTTCACCCTGCCCAGGTGAAACATATGTTTTTATAAGGGCTCCCTTTTCTGTAAATATCCCTATTCGCTTCGCCTAAAAGCGACAGAGTTTTGTTTTATAGGGATGTAGTTTCAAGAATCGACCAAATCATAAATAAATAAAGGTCGTTCTGTCATTCCCGCATTGATTGCTATTTTTACTTTTCGCTTTTCAGAAAATGGTAATCCTAAAACAACCCAGAATAAAAACAAGCATTTTTCAGAAAATACACTGCACACACTCTTGCATTCTCTCTATCCCTTCTATAAAACGAATCATCACGTCATGCAAATTGCTTGTTTTAAACCCCGTTGAAACATACGATCCCATGCCTTCTCCCAACTTTGAATTCTCGGTATTTGAGGCTGAAGAAGAAGAGGACGCAGAAATTCCAGAAGAGATCTCACGACTACTCAGGCAAGAGGAAAGGTCTATTGAGCCTCACAAAGAGCCGTTAAAAATGGTCAATTTGGGGTTAGAACAGGAAAAGAAAGAAGTTAAGATTGGAGCACTGCTCAGTCCGATTGTCAAAGAAAGCTTGATAAACTTATTAGAGAATTTCCAGATGTGTTTGCTTGGTCCTATCAAGACATGCCAGGGTTAGATACCAGCATCGTGGAACATCATCTACTGTTAAGATCAGAATGTCCGCCAATGAAACAAAGACTGAGACGGACTCATCCGAATATGGCTATCAAAATAAAAAAGGAAGTGCAAAAACAAATTGACGCGGTTTTCCTCGTCACCTCAGAATATCCTCAATGGCTAGTCAACATAGTGCCAGTTCTGAAAAAGGACGGAAAAGTCAGAATATGCTTGGACTACAGGGATCTGAATAAAGCAAGTCCAAAGGATGACTTTCCCTTACCACACATAGACATGCTGGTAGATAGTACATCAAAGTTCAAAGTCTTCTCCTTCATGGATGGATTCTCGGGCTATAATAAAATCAAAATGGCGCTGAAAGATATGGAGAAAACTTCATTCATCACCCCATGGGGCACCTTTTGTTACAAGGTAATGCCGTTCGGTTTGAAGAATGTCGGGGCAACTTATCAAAGGGCCATGACTTCTCTGTTCCACGACATGATGCACAAAGAGATTAAAGTATATGTCGATGATATGATGGCCAGATCTAAAACAGAAGAGGAACATGTGACCCACTTGTCAAAGTTATTTGAGCGTATGAGAAAGTATAAACTCCGCTTGAATCCCAACAAATGCACGTTTGGTGTCCGCTCGGGAAAACTTTTAGGGTTCATCGTCAGCCAAAAAGGAATCGAGGTTGATCCTAACAAGGCCAAGGCCATTCAAAAAATTTCTTCACCAAAGACTGAGAAACAAGTCAGAGGATTTTTGGGACGTTTGAATTACATCTCAAGGTTTATATTCCTTATGACCGTGACATGCGCGCCAATTTTCAAACTACTCAGAAAGAATCAAGACTGTGTATGGACAGAAGACTACAAAAAAGCCTTCGACAGTATCAAGGAATATCTGTTGAATCCACCAATCCTGTCACCTCCGGTAGAGGGAAGACCAATGATCGTATACTTAACAGTCTTGGAAGACTCAATGGGTTGTGTACTTGGCCAACAAGACGAAACAAAAAGAAAAGAGTCTTTCATCTACTATTTAAGCAAGAAATTTACCGATTGTAAAACTCGGTACACCATGCTTGAGAAAACTTGTTGTGCACTGGCTTGGGCAGCCAAACGTCTTCGCCAGTACATGATTTGTCACACTACGTGGTTAATCTCCGAAATGGATCCGATCAAGTACGTCTTCGAAAAACCTGCTCTCACGGGAAGGATTTCCCGTTGGCAGATGTTGTTATCAGAATACGACATCAAGTACCATGCTCAGAAAGCCGTCAAAGGAAGTATTTTAGTCGATCATTTGGCTCATCAACCGATTGACGATGAAGAATCAGTCAGATTTGACTTCCCAGAAGAAGATGTCATGTACTTGAAAATGAAAGATTGCGATGAACCGCTACCCAGTGAAGGGCCAGAACCAGGTTCCCAATGGGGACTAATTTTTGACGGGGCTTTCAACATCTACGGAAACGGAATTGGGGCAATCATCATAACACCTCAGGATACCCATATTCCTTTCATCGCCCGACTAACATTCAAGTGTACAAACAACGAGGCTAAATACGAAGCTTATATCATGGGTCTCGAAGAAGCGATCGACTTAAGGATCAAGAACTTGGATGTGTATGGAGACTCAGCCTTGGTTATCAATCAGATCAAAGGAGATTGGAATGCATACCAATCAGGACTGATTCCTTACAAAGATTACACAAGAAAGTTGTTACCATTCTTCAACAGAATCAAGTTTCATCATATCCCTCACGAATAAAATCACATGGCTGATGCATTGGCCAATCTCTCTTCCATGATTGCTGTTAATCATTGGAACGACGTACCTAAGATTGACATAATGCGCCTTGAAAGGGCCGCCTATATTTTTGCAATCGAAGCAGTCATAGACGACAAACCATGGTATCACGATATCAAATGCTTCCTTCAGAAATAAGAATACCCGCCTGGGGCATCAAGAAAAGATAGGAAAACTCTTAGAAGACTGGCTGGCAACTTCTTCCTGAGCGGTGATACACTCTATAAGAGAAACTTTGACATGGTCTTGCTCCGATGCATAGACAGACCAGAAGCAAACATGTTGATGAAAGAAATTCATGAAGGATCCTTTGGCACTCATGCCAATGGACACACAATGGTGAGAAAAATTCTGAGAGCAGGGTACTATTGGTTGACCATGGAATCCGATTGCTACAAGTACACAAGGAAGTGTCACAAGTGTCAAATACACGCTGACAAAATCCATGTACCGCCAACATATCTCAAAGTTCTTTCTTCTCCATGGCCTTTTTCTATATAGGGAATCAACATGATTGGCATGATCAAACCTAAAGCTTCAAATGGACATCGGTTCATTCTGGTAGCCATTGACTACTTCACCAAATGGGTCGAGGCAACGTCATACACCAATGTAACCCGACAAGTGGTGGTCCAATTTATCAAAAACAATCTCATCTGCCGTTATGGTGTTCCAAGCCAGATCATTACAGATAATGGATCTAACTTGAACAATAAGATGATGAAAGAGTTATGTGCTGAGTTCAAGATCGAACACCATAACTCATCTCCCTACCGACCTAAGATGAACGAAGTGGTAGAAGCGGCTAACAAGAACACCAAGAAGATTGTTCAGAAGATGGTTGTAACCTACAAAGACTGGCACGAGATGCTACCCTTTGCTCTTCACGGGCATCGCACATATGTCCGCACTTCAACAGGGGCAACCACTTTCTCTCTAGTATATGGCATGGAGGCAACGCTCCCCATAGAAGTAGAGATCCCATCAATCTGGGTATTGATGGAAGCTAAGCTAACAGAAACTGAATGGTGTCAAAGTCGACACGACAAATTGAACATAATCAAAGAAAAGCGAATAACGGCTCTGTGCCATGGTCAGTTGTACCAACAAAGAATGAAGAAGGCGTTCGACAAAAAGGTCTGACCTCATGTCTTCAGGAAAGGGGACCTTATGCTCAAGAAGATACAATCATTTCTCACTGATTCCCGGGGCAAATAGACTCTGAATTATGACGGCCCCTACGTGGTCAAGAAAGCCTTTTCAGGCGGTGCCTTGAGACTTGTGACCATGGATGGAGAGGAGTTTTCCTACCCCACAAATGTTGATGTAGTCAAGAAATACTTCGCCTAAAAAAACAAAAAAAAAAACGTCTTGGTGGATTGAAAACCCGAAAGCGCGGTCCAGACAAAAATTAAAGACATAATAAAAAATCATCCCGATGGATTGGAAATCTCAGAGTACAATCCAGGCAAAAGTTAGGGATTCATAGTAAGTAACTACGTCCGACAAGGTTAAATCCCCAGCGGTAACACTATTCATCGAAAAACTTCCAGTCAAGGTCATCTTCGACAGAAGCTCAGGATGTCCAGAATTCAAAGTTGGTAGAAGGATAACGGTTGTTATGTTTCAATGTAGCCCCTTTCCCTTGAAATTACCATTTTATAAACTTTGTAAATACTCTATAGGATCATGCGCTTGACTGATTTCCATCCTATCGATAAAATTTGAGTCCTAGTGCTTTTTTTTGCAATTCTTATTTCTTTTAGCTTTACAGAATGACATTTTAAACATAATTAACGATTCTTGAAACAAAACAAAAATGAATTTACTTGTCAAATTTAATTTCTGCTTTTAAAATAGAGATGACAATTCCTTCTTGACTTTGAACTTCAAAAAGAACATCGATCGTTTCTCCAAAAGCAATTGAACCTCAAAGTGCAGAATCAAAGTACTCCTTCTAAACCAATACGCCTGAATGAAGGATCAACTGTTTCAGATACGAACGTCCCTTCGTGTTCATCTATTAGTCTGTATGTCGCGTCAGTTTTGTCAGCATAAACATACATACATCATGCATACTTGATTCACATTCATAATCATATCGCATTAATATCACTCTGGTCATACTCATCTCCCAAGTGATAAAAGTCCTCTTATCAATCGAGTTGTCAGTTCTTTCCTAGCCAGAAAATGTTTTTCTGAGCAATTTCTCCCCAGTTTATTTCTGGATTGGAGACGATCCTCGACCACTTTGATAACTTGAACCTCTGAAAGGCAAGAGGACATTCGACAAACGTCACTCTTCACCATTAAAGATGATATTTTCGCTTTCCCGGATTAAGGAAAATCCCCAGAGAAAGCCTCTTAACCAAAGACTCTCAGCAACACATTGGTTTTTCCCCTAAGAAAGTCAATGATAATGAAGTCATCAGCACCTCAAATTAGATTACATCACATGACATTTCTCCGAGAAAATATCGAAGAAAAGTATGATGTAATATCCCCCAAGCGGAAAAGCAGTCTCTCAAGAGATTCTTTTTCGCTAGTAGAGTCAACAAATGGCATCTCCAACAGACAAGTTTGTACACCTCTACAGCTCAGACATATGGGTACCCCCAGCAAGTCTGACATCAAAACTTTTTCCCATCAAATGGCATCTCCCCAGGAAAACTCGGCGAGAAGTTTGACAAAAACCGCTACAAATAGCATCCCTTGTCAAGGAAGGAACTTGACAAGAAGAAACTGAGACCAGTTCCTTGGTTGAAGATCGATGGGAAGTTTATATCAGAAACTGAGACCAGTTCCTTAGTTGAAGACTAGGATCGAGGGGAAGTTTATATCAGAAACTGAGACTAGTTCCTTGGCTGAAGACCAGGATCGAGGGGAAGTTTATTTCAGAAACTAAGACCAGTTCCTTGGCTGAAGACCAGGATCGAGGGGAAGTTTATTTCAGAAACTAAGACCAGTTCCTTGGATGAAGACCAGGATCGAGGGGAAGTTTTACCCTTTTCTAAGTATAATTTCTTAGCAAAAGAAGATGGACGAGCAAACTGCCATTCATAACCACCGCCAAAATTTTGGGTATTCCAATATTTAATCCTCTTGCACCCTGAATGTCCGAATACCTTCGCCATTCACACCTTCGGGTCCAAGAAGATTAAATAGGGGCATCTGTCATACCTCAAATTTTGACCACCAAGATTTCCCATCATTGTGCAAATCATCACCATAATATGGATGTACCATCATGCCTCATCAATCTCCCAAAGATAGTTGAGCATCCACCACAATAAAGAATTAGGGTTCTGAGCCCTCCCAGAACATTTAGACAAAAGATCAATCAAGAAATGACATGATCTTCAACTTGTCTAACCTCTTAAAACATCCACAAAGGATCAAGAGGACCCTCACATCAAAAATCAAGCACAAAAGTTGCCACATTCCAAGTGGTTTGAGCCCCGAAACACCCGATGTCGCCAAATTAGGGTTTTGGACGACTGGGACCTTCAGAGTGAGATTTTCACAAGAGGATGAGCCAAGACTTTAACATGTGACTCAACGTGCTCAAAATAACCCTAAGAATCCATTTGCAAAGCTAAATTACCCTCAGAGGATGCATTCCCCAAAAGTCGGGAATTAGGGTTTTTACGCGTCGAACCGCTCCTGAGCCAAAAGTCAAAACATGACTTTTTTGGCAAAAATGATCCTTATGACTCATATTTTCATAAAATATGAATTATAATGTCATTTGAACAAGAATTTATCAAGAAACCAAGATAACTTGTAAAAGGGGTAATCTTGAAAAATTGAAATTTTTTCTAAGTTACTAAATTTGGATGGTTTTGGTGCCAACTTTCAAGGATCATAACTTTTGATCCAAGCAACCATTTTGAGTGATCCAAATCCTGATTTGTAGGTCTTCCTACACTGTACAAAAGCTTCAACTACATCAAACTCCAATTCTTCATGGATTTTAAGTTATGGAATGATCAAAATGACAAAAATGAAGAAAATGACACTTTTTCAACACTTAGTGAAAATCTGCCTAAGTTACCAGCCTTGAACATCAAAGTTCATGAGGTTTTTTCAAAGTAATCCAAATAGTTTCAAGACCAACTATGATCACACATGGATTGTACCATATGAGGGCTTTCTAAAAAGCACAAGAGCTTTCCATAACTCTATTTGAGCAAGGAGATATGATCCCCCCAAAACCACATTTTTAAACTATCTTGTGCAAGACAGAATTTGGCAATTTTGCTCAAATTGGCAAAATTAGACAAGTTCAAGCATGGTTATCCATCTGCACGCCTCAAGGGGGAACAACCAAGGGACAAACACTGATTCACCAGCCTCACAAGTCCATGGATCTATGTTTAGGCATGACACCCCTAAAATTCAAGATGCTTCAAATGGTCAATTTTGTTTCCAAGCATTTAACTAATGTATAGAGGTGGCATTCATCAAGACAATGTTATCCAAGTTCAGTCAAGCCTTATCCCTGTCACAGAAGACTCATAGTCTGTGCTCTAACCCCAAGTCAATGGCTAGAGGAGACTTGAGATTCCATTGGATGACCATTTGCCACAGACCTGCTGCAGTTGCCATTCACTATTGCAGCCAAAATAAACTTGCTCTACTATAAATAGAGCTCATTTGTGATCAGTTTGAGTACACCAAAGCACCCAAACTGATGTTTTCTCAAAATCTCTCTTTCACTCTAAAATTGCCTTCTAACTCAAATTACTATCGGGTTTTGAAATTGAGAGTGATTCCAACCAAACCAATCACACACACACACACACACACACATCATATACAACATATGTAGGTGATCTAAACACTAACACAACATCTGGAACATCAAATTCACAAAATCACCAGCCAATTGCTCAAGTTCTTGACAGAGTTGCAGTTGAGGTGCCACATCCAGTTCCAACTCATTTCAATCCACTCTAAGCATTCAAACACAATCCTTGGCACTTAAGGAAGCTGTCCAAATCATTGGAACATATTTGTAACACCTCCAAACTAGAATTTGATTCTCACTTGCAAGAGGTAAACCTTAAACTCTCAAACTCAATGAATCATGCATCATAAACATATTTTCAAATTACCATTGTGTTTCTGAATGTTTGTAGATCATTTACCCTCAATCAATTGATGTTTATAGTTCGTGTATAGGACTTCATTAAGCTTTTAAAAATTTTTGTGTTCATCTGATTTCAACTTGTTATCTTTTGATTCACTTAATTTAAACAAAATTGAATATTGCCATTGTGTTCCTTGTTTAAAAATGCACTATTTTCATATTTGGATCGTGTGGAATGGTTGAGAAATGAGTGAGATAGGAGGCTTCATGTAGCTTGCCCAAGGAAGAAGATGGCCATGGCGCTATTCTTTAGAAAACCAACTAGTTTTGATATATATTTTACACTTGCCATATTATGTTTGAATTGGCATTGTTCCCTAGTGAAAACACTAGTATTTGTGTGTGTGTAGCGAGCGAGAGGTCTGGGGTTCGAATCCCCCTCGCCCCAGATCTTTTGATTTAAAAAAAAACATTTTCAAAAGATTTCTTCACATATTATTCACTCTTGCCATCTTCCATCAGCCCACGCACATGGCTCAGATGGTAGAATTTTAAACTCTCCACCCCAAGGGCGTGAGTTCAAGCCTTGGGAGGACCATTTCTAATTTTTTACCACTTGTTTTCTTGTCACTTTATCACCATCTTTTTAATAACTTCAAAAATTAATTTCTCACTCATTTTTTATCACTTATGATTGATTCTTTTTCTGAAAATTCACAAAAATGATAAAATATTTTATTTTATAAAAATCTCACACAAAAATAATATTTATTTATATAGAGCCCCCAACGCGTGGCCAACGGTCCTATTTTCGGGGCGAAATAACCGTTTTCCCGAAGAATAGGTAACTACCCAAACTAGTCGTTATGTCGAACAGGGTGCCCCAAACTAGCCGTTATGTCGGGCATAGGCATAGTTTCGGGCACCTGCCCATAGCTGCTCGGGGAGCGGATGAGTCGTACGTAACGGGCATTGTTTCCGGGGAGGTGCGATGCAGTCCCTGCCCAGTTTGAGGGGCAGAAAGGTAACTTTTGCCCCTTCGTGGATTGGACTTAGGCAATTTGGGCCGCTTCATAGCAGGAGTGGATTGGGCCGTGTCTGGCCATTGGTCCAGTCCAAAACAGGAGCCCCCCAAGTCGTTGCTCCTGAGCATGGGAGTGATGACTTAAGGACAACTCGTTGCTCCGGGGAGATAACGTGAGGTCGTCGTTTAATGACGAGGAGGGCCACCTCGGGACGCCCGTGACTGGTGGTGTTCGTGACCTCTGGTGTCTGTGGCATTCATGACCGTGACCGTGTTGCCCGGTGTCCGGGGAGACTAACGGTTAGTCAGAATTGGAAACGTTGGGACGCCACGTGTGCCTAGAGCTCCGTGTAGCAGTTACTAGGCAATGATGGCTAGTTGATAGCCATCATGACCTACGAGCGCGTCTACTGCACGTTCCCCTCTGTATAAAAAGGGGGAAGTCCATCTCATTTGGGACTTTTTCACTCTGATTTCTCTTCGTCTCCTTCAGTATTCCTGCCCGTCACCGCCGTCTGCTTACTCCGACCACCGCTCCAAGCTTCGAGCAGCCACTTTTGTCTTCTTAAATCAAGTAAGTTTTCGATTTTGAGCTTGTTTTAACTCTTTTTGGGTGGTCAATGGTAGATTGCATGCGGTTAAGGCTAGGTTAGAGGATGAAATAGATTAGTTTCCGGTGATTGTTGGTGGTGGATGGTGGTCGTGCCATTTCTCCATCTTTGACCTGTCGCCGGATGTGCTAGTACGTTTTGGTGAGGAGGACGGTTCACGGCATCGTTGCGACGGTGATGCATGTGTAACCGCCGTGATTGTTCATCTTCTGAGTGGGTGATGAATTTTCTGGTTGAACATTCCCAGATTCCGGTGAAGCTTTGCGGTTTATGGCGAAGCTTAAAACGGAAACTGGGTATGAGTGCGGGGAAGCTCCTCGCTTGGGGAAGATTCGTTTCGAGCGTCTCCTCACGGGGAGGTTTCAGTTTTTCTTTTAATGTTAGGGCTTAGGTCGGGGACGTTGTCCTCAGCCCTTTGCGCGCCCTTTCACTTGACTAGCGGTGGAAGGGTGGATTTGATTTATTGTCAAATTCACATTCTTCTCTACTTTTTAGGTGATCGACATGGCGACGGAGCCCAATGGAGAAATTATCTTGGATTCGTCCGAGGAAGAAACAAGTTCCTCGAATAGTAGTAGTTCGACGGCCTCGAGTACCCCCAGTGAGGTCGGGGAGGAAGAAAAGTTGGAAGTTATGGACGAGGACATCGTTGAGGGTTCCGTGGAGGAATGAGAGGTGGCTGAACCTGCTGAGCATGTGTCTACCTTTGCAACGTACTTAGGGGATGTCTTTACGGAGGTCGGGCCTGAGGGGGAGTGGAAGGTGCACTTTCCCTCTGAGAACGACAGGGTCTACACGAACTACGGGGACCGCTTTGTAATGTATGAGTACGCATTCAAGGAGCTGGGTCTAAGGTTGCCGTTCACCAATTTTTAGCAGTCGGTGTTCGTGCACTTGAAGTTGGCCCCCACGCAACTGCACCCTAACTCATTGGCCTTCATTCGGGCGTTCGAGCTGGTGTGCGAGCACCTCGCCATAGGGGTTACTCTTCCTCTATTCTTCACCGTCTTCCATCTTCAAAGGCAGCTATCGGGGAGGCAGTATGGTTGGGTCTCTTTGAAGCAGCCTCGTAAATTGTTTAAACCATTTTCAGAGTCGATACGGACGATTAAGGAGCGGTACTATGTTGTCGAGCCCGTGTCCAAAGCTGCCCAGGATAGTACATATGTCTCGGAGATCGAGGTCGATGAGGATGGGAACGATCTGCGCGACGAGGCAGGGAAATTTATTGGGCAGAGGATCTACAAGTTCCCTATTCATTGGGCACCTGACCATTTCACCAAGAAGCCTAACGACTACGTTCTCCAACCGCACGAGCTACACGGGCAGGACGCCGTGGCGTACGAGGCGTTGGTGAAGTACGTCAACTCCTTCCTGCTCGCAGAATGCTGGACAAACAAGGGTAACCCGATCTTCGAGGAGGATGGTAGTCAGAGGGTCGAATACCGGTTTATTAACACCAAGGCACAACTGGAGTGCAAGACCCTCGTGGAAGTCGAGAAGCTGCTTGGTAGTCTTAGTTATTTTAGATTTGCTCACATTATTTCTTTCCTCATGTCTAACGTGTTCGACTTTTGTTTGTGCAGGTGAGATGCCACAGGCCCATGAGAGGGTTGTGAAGAATGCTCTTGCGAGGAACAAGGCCGGAGTGGTCCCCCTCAAGTCTCGATTCGCTGGTGGGTGTGCTCCTACTCCGGTTCAGTCAGCTGCGGGGACTTCTTCTTCTCCTACTCCCACTCCCCGGGGATCTCCCCTTCCTTTGACCGAACGACCCAAAAGGCCAAGGTTTACTGACGCTGTGGATCTCACTCGGGTACCGGAGAAAGGGAATTTCGAGCTTCCTCCTTGCATCCTTGATAGGAGATTCTTTAAGGGAAACTCTTTGGTTGTGCCTCGGGCGGAGTCTCTTCGTTTGGAAAGCATGGACCGCCCGAGCAAGAGGGCGTTGGTGGCTCAAGATGCTTCAACTTTGGTTAGGATACTGGAGATGACAGCCGTTTATGCTGAAGGGGACTCTGAAACTGAGTTCGAACTTAATGTTGCCCGGGCTGCCATGGCGTCCCTCAAAAAAGAAGTCAAGGGTGCAAACATGCTCGGAAGAAGGCTGAGGAGGAGGTGGCCAGGTTGAAGAAGGAGAATTCCACGCTGGCGGCGGAGAAGAAAGCTATCGAGGAGCTGGTCCAGTAGTTGAGGGCAGTCAATGCTCCAGGTGAAGATGAGCCGGAAGATGTGAAGGAATTAAAGACGAGATCTGAGCTGGTCGCCCGTATGTTGATGGCCGAGGATGACAGTATTGCCGTCGCGGATGAATCCTTCAGAAATGTCGTGGCTCAAATGCGGGTGGTGAACCCCGAGCTTGACTTCTTTGTCGAGGGTACCCATTATCTGGCGCATGTTGAGGATGGCCGGATCGTTATGCCCGACGCCCTTCTTGAAGGAAATGTCGAGGATCAGCCCGCGGAGAGCCAGGGGCCTCAGCCCGAGCCTGCCGATCAGATGGACGTGTGAGGGGTTTGTCTTTTTATTGTTGTAACTTGTCCGACCTGTGTGCCGAGTAATTGTTGTAATCTATTTGGGGGGCATGGCCCCGTTTTATGTAATCCAGCACAGCCGTGGTCCTACTGGCCACTTATTATTCTGTTATTTGCAGGGTTTTACTTGCTTTTATTTTTTGCTAAGTGTTGTACTCATGCTCGTTGTGAGTGTGTGTCTGCCCGTGATAGGGAGTATTTGACTTATGCAAATTTTTAGGGGGATTGCTCGTTGTAGATGTGTTCGGCAGTGAGGGGTACTGATCGAACGGCCGGGGAATGTCCTGGCGGGGATGCGGAGCTCAAGTCGTGTTTGAGGCCTGAGTTCGCAGCGTGAACGTCCCATCGCGAGCTGGGGTTCTGCCAGTTATGGTACTTTGACGACGGCGATGCTCGATCGAGGACCGTCGTCGAGCAGTTACTCGGCTCGTTACTGAGCGGGGTTCTGCTTTGCTGGTATGTGACACTTGTACCTAGGCGTGCATAGTGGTCGGTAGCTGACGTTCGTTGTTGTGATGGGTCGAACCGAGAATTAGGGCCTTAGCTATAGTATTGTTTTAGCTTTTCGGCGTTCCATGGTCGAGCAAGTTCTTCCCTGTTGAGATGTTCTAGGTAGTAGGCCCCATTTTTCGTTTTTGTTCGGACGCGATAGGGTCCTTCCCAGTTGGCTGCTAGTTTTCCTTCACGTGAATCTTTGTGGTTTCTTCTTAGAACAAGGCTTCCCATGTCGAACTCTCGTCGTATCACCTTGGCGTTGTGCCTGATGGTAATTTTTTGTTTTAGTGAAGCTTCGCGGAGGGCTGTCCCTATTCAGATTTCCTCGACGAGGTCGAGCTCTTCTCTTAATGATTCGTCGTTCATCTCCTCCTCTAGGGGTGACTCTGTCTGCCTGGAGGGTACGTGAACTTCGACGGGAATTACAGCCTCGGTCCCGTATGCTAGACAGAAGGGTGTTTCCCTGGTTGTAGAGTGTGGGGTTGTATGGTACGCCCACAATACGCTGTGCAGTTCCTCGACCTAGGCCTTCTTTGTTTCGTCCAGCCTTCGTTTGAGGCCTCGAAGGATGACTCGGTTAGCTGCTTCAACCTGCCCGTTTATTTGGGGGTGCTCGACGGATGCGAAGTGCTGCTTCGTGCCCAGTTGGCCGACGAAGTCCTGAAACTTCCTGTCCGTGAATTGCGTCCCATTGTTCGTCATTATTTCCTAGGGGATACCGAAACATGCAAGGATGTTTCGTTTGTAGAAGCGCAGTATGTTGAGGGCGGTTATTTTGGCCAGAGCCTCCACTTCTATCCATTTCGTGAAGTAGTCTACGCCCACTATTAGGTATTTGTTCTGATTCAAACCTACCACGAAGGGTCCTAGGATGTCCAGGCCTCACCAGGCAAATGGCCACGGGGAGGACATTGCTTTGAGCTCGTTAGGTGGAGCCAGGTGCATGTCCCCGTGCCGTTGGCATTTATCGCATTTCTTCACGTGTTCTTTAGCGTCGTTCTGCATGGTCAGCCAGTAATATCCTACTCGGAGAGCCTTTCGGGTAAGGGACATTCCGCCGAGATGTTGGGCGTTGATTCCCTCGTGAATTTTGCGCAGGATGTGTGCGACCATTTCTTCCTCGACACACTTGAGCAGCGGAATGGAGAATCCCCGCCTGTAGAGTTTATCTTCGACCAGGACGTGGGAGCAAGCTCTTTGCCTAACTATGTTGGCCTCTTTTGGGTCGGACGGAAGTTCGTCTTTAGTGAGATAGTTGTAAACAGGGGTCATCCAGCAGTTATTGTCGCTAATCACCTGCACGTCGAGGGTCAGGGAGGCCCTCTCGATACTGGGTCGAGGAAGCACCTCCTGTATGACGGACTTGTTTCCGTCTTTCTTCTTTGTGCTGGCTATTTTGGACAGAACGTCTTCCCGGACATTATGTTCGCGGGGAACATGTCTTACCTCCACCGCTGTAAACTTCGTCATTTCCTTTTTTACCAGTGCTAAGTATTCGGTTAGGCTGTCATTTTTGGCTTGATATTATCCTCGGACCTGAAGGGCCACGAGTTGCGAATCTATGCAAATGATGACTTCTTCTGCTCCCAGGTCCTCGGCTAGACGTAACCCAGCAAGGAAGGCTTCATACTCAGCCTGGTTGTTAGAGGCTGGGAAGGACAGGGTGAGTGACACTTCGACGATGATTCCTTCATTGCTTTCCAGTATGATGCCCGCACCGCTCCCTGTCGAGCTGGAGGCACCGTCCACAAAGATGGTCCATTTGCGCGCTTCGCTCGCGGGGGAGTCTGCGAACGTCATTTCTGCGACGAAGTTGGCCAGAGCTTGGGCCTTAAGGGCTTTCCTACTTTCATATTGGATGTCAAATTTGGATAATTTAAGCGACCATTTTAGCATTCAACCGGCCATGTCTGGTCGCCCCAGTAGATGTTTTATGGGTTGATCCGTTCGAACCACGATCGTGTGGGCCAGGAAGTAGTGTCTTAACCTTCTGGCTGCGTTGATGAGGGTCATAGCCACTTTCTCTATCTGTTGGTATCTTAACTCTGGTCCTTGCAGTGCTTTGCTCGTGAAATATATGGGCTTCTGCCCGTCAGGTGTCTCGCGGATGAGAGCAGCGCTCACTGCTTCGGTTGCTACGACGAGGTACAGGTACAACGTTTCGCCATTGTCCGGGCGAGAGAGGACTGGTGGCTCTGAGAATGCCGGTTTCAGATGGAGAAGGGCCTTGTCACATTCCTCGGTCCATTCGAATGCTGCCTCCTTGCGGAGGAGTTTGAAGAATGGTAGGGCGTGCTGGGCAGATTTGGCCACGAAACGAGATAGTGACGCGAGCATCCCATTGAGGGACTGGATGGACTTCTTGGACTTGGGTGTAGGAAACTCGGAGAATGCTTGGAACTTATCGGGATTGGCCTCGATTCCTCGTTCCGTTAAGTAGAATCCAAGGAACTTGCCTGCTCGGACACCGAACGTGCACTTCTCCGGGTTAAAACGCATTTTGTATTTTCTGGCCTGTTCGAAGACCTTTCTCAAATGGGCAGTATGATCGGTTTCCTCGTGGGATTTTACGATCATGTCGTCCATGTAGACTTCGAGCATGTTGCCTATTTCTCCCCGGAAGACCTTGTTCATCATTCTTTGGTAGGTTGCTCCGGCATTCTTCAGGCCGAAGGGCATTACGTTGTAGTAATAGTTGTCCGATTCGATCATGAAGGCCATGTATTTTTTGTCAGCCATTGCCATTGCCATTGGGCATGCCTTATTAAGATCGGTGTAGTCAATGCACATTCGCCATTTTCCATTAGGTTTTTTCACGAGTGCAACGTTGGACAGCCAAGTGGTGTACTTGGCCTCCGAAATAAATTTGGCCTCGAGGAGTTCCTTTACAGCTTTTTCTGCAGCCTCCGTTTTCTCCGGAGACTGCTTTCTCCTACGTTGTGCTACGACCTTGATGGCCGGGTCAATTGTCAGCTGGTGGCATGCGACGGATGGATCCAGGCTAGGCATCTCGGCGGCGCTCCAGGCGAAGAGGTCGGCATTCTCACAGAGGCATGCTTTGAGCTATTTCCTCGCGATGTCGAGCAGGTCTGCTCCAATCTTCACTCCCCGCTGAGGGTCGTCGCCGAGCAGAACGATCTCGAAGTTGCCATCCGGGATTGGGCGCATTGGATGGGAGCTGCTGCTGGATGATGTGGATGGGTTGGCTGAAGCTGCTCGTTCCTCCTGTTGGTCTTCTTCGGGGAAACGACTATAGATGTAACGCCCCAGTTTTAGTTATTTTTATTTAATTGAGTCGTTTTGATTTTTTATTATTATATTATTTTATTTCTGACTTTTATGTGAATATATATTATTTTTCGTCGTGAATATGTTTTATCGCGTTTTGGGAACGTTTACGAGATATTTGAGTGTAGGGGTATTTTGGCCTTTTGTTGGGTAGATATTATATTTTTCATATGAATAGAAATAGAAAGAGAGAAAATAGAAAGGAAAGAAAAAGAGAAGAAGAAAAATAGGAAGAAAGAAAAGAAGAGAAGAAAAGAGAGAAAACTTGGAAATCTAGGAACCGATTTAACTGACTTTTCAAACGCGATTTAATCGGGTAAGGGTACGAAACTCGATTATACTATGTTTGTGTATGATTATGTATGTTTGTGTGGAAGTTTTATTGGTTTTCAATATAGGTCGAAATGAGATAAACGAGTAGAAATCGATGTTTTTGTGGTTGGAAATCGATGTAAATGTTGTAGAATCCTTGTTACCATGATTAGATTATGTTCTGATTGTTATGTGTTGGTTTGAAAGTGTTTTGGTGGGGAAAATATGATTTTGGGTTATGTAACAGCGCTGCTGGGTTTTCTGGTTTTCGCAGGTTCGCACTGCGAATCCCCTAGCGAAGGGGAAAGCGAGCACTCGCTGGTTATTCGCACTGCGAAGGTGAGGGCGAACGTTCGCGTGAGGTTCGCACTGCGAACATTGTGTTATTTTGTGTTGTTTTCTTTCTGCCATTGTTCGCTGGGAGGCTCGCACTGCGAAGGGGGAGCAAAGATTCGCTGGGCGTTCACACTGCGAACGTTAGGAATTTTTTTTTGGCTATTTTCCTTTCTGACTTGGTTCGCTGGGACATTCGCACTGCGAATGAAGAAGCGAAGGACACGCTAGGAGCTTCGCACTACGAACGTGACGGTTTTTCCAAATTTGTTTTCATTATAACTTTTGATCCGTGAGCCGGTTTGAGGCGCGGTTTGGTGCGTTGGAAAGCTTTTGACATGTTCTTTCTTATATTATTGGTTTTGAGACTAGTGGCTGATTTAATTATGTCAGGAATTGGAATGGTGTCATTTTGTTAACTTGTACCATTGTAAGTGTGTGTAGTTGGTGTGTATTATGCAATATGCTGTTGATATGAATGTTGTATGACTTGTGTGCTGTTGTGTGATGGAAATGCATGTGATAAATGTTGTGATGATGGTTTGTGGCCGTATGGAAAATAAATGCATTGTTTTGGGCTTGAATTGCAAAGCATGATTATTGTTGATTGAGATGGTTGCATATATGTGTGCATTTGAATGTCATGAGTCATTGTATGCCAAGCATCATGATATGCATTCTTGTGATGTCGTGTGCCCTAGTGGGTGTGAGCGACGAATCGATTCCAGAGGGAATCCGCTATAACATCGTGAGCCTTATACAAAGAGGACTGAAAGCGATGATTATAGATGATCGTGAGCCTTATACAAAGAGGACCGAAAGCGATCGGATCGTGAGCCTTATACAAAGAGGACCGAAAGCGATCCATAAACGTCGTGAGACTCATACAAAGAGGACCGAAAGCGACGGGGAACATCGTTTTCCCAACGGGGAGTTACACTAAGTAACAAGCGATGATTCCAATAGTTCCTGAGTGAACTAGTGTTGAGAATGATGGATGGATGGTACCGCATGTGCATTGTATAGAGTCGTTGTGTCGGTCTCTGTGCATTTGCATAAATCATGAATGGATTAATTGTGTGTGGAACTGTGGATGAAATTGATGAGTTGATATATGTATATATGTTGGCGATATGTGTGTTGTGCATGGTTGATATACCTTGGTGATGGATATATGAAATATACATTGTGTTGTTTGGCGTTTGAATTCTGGTATAAGTGGTGGTGAGAATATTTTATAGGTGTATTTTCGTGTTATTATATAATTGTATGCAATTGTATTATGATTGTGTTTCTCACCCTTTTGCTGTTTCTAAATGCTCTATGAGGCATTGCAGATTAGATGCTGGAGGTCTTTTTGTGAAGCTTAGGTCTTCATTCTTTTTTCGATCGGCTCTGATATGTAGCACCGGGTAGTCGCGGGATCGAGTGTGATTATTTGTATTATGTATACATGTATCTTTTGGATTGTTCATGTATGATGTTATATATGACAGGCAAACTTTTATGATATATATATATATATATATCAGATTCAGTTACAGATTTTCCGTTTTTATTCTGTATCTGAATTGTGGGTGTTAGGAACTAGGTTCCTTTGTTATGTGCTACCTGAATTGTTGCATATCTATATGAGCAAGTTGTTGCGTGTTTGTTTCAATTGATGTGACCCCTCGGTCTATGCCGTGAATGTTTTAAATACACTCTGATGAAATTTTGAATTCGTTATCGCTTTTATTATTTTTGGGGGTATAGATTGGGGGTGTTACTTCTCGGTTTATTGGTCCTTACCAGATATCCGCGAGAGTGGGTGTTGTGGCTTATAGGGTAGCGTTGCCGCCGAGTCTGTCGAATTTGCACGATGTGTTCCATGTTTCACAGCTTCGGAAGTATGTTCCGGATCCGTCACATGTGATTTCGATGGATGAGGTTGAGGTAAGGGAGAACCTTACGGTTGAGGCATTACCAGTGAGGATTTTGGATCGTGAGTTGAAGCGGTTAAGGGGCAAGGATATTGCACTTGTGAAAGTAGCGTGGGGAGGCGCTGCTGAGGGCAATTTGACTTGGGAGTTGGAGAGTCGGATGCGGGAGTCGTATCCGGAGTTGTTCGTCTCAGGTAATATTTTCGAGGACGAAAATTTCAAAGTGGGGGAGAGTTGTAACGCCCCAGTTTTAGTTATTTTTATTTAATTGAGTCGTTTTGATTATTTTATTATTATATTATTTTATTTATGACTTTTATTTTAAAAAATATTATTTTTCATCGTGATTATTTTATCGCGTTTTGGGAACGTTTGCGAGATATTTGAGTGTAGGGGTATTTTGGCCTTTTGTTGGGTAGATATTATATTTTTCATATGAATAGAAATAGAAAGAGAGAAAATAGAAAGGAAAGAAAAAGAGAAGAAGAAAAAGAGGAAGAAAGAAAAGAAGAGAAGAAAAGAGAGAAAACTTGGAAATCTAGGAACCGATTCAACCGACTTTTCAAACGTGATTTAATCGGGTAAGGGTGCGAAACTCGATTATACTATGTTTGTGTATGATTATGTATGTTTGTGTGGAAGTTTTATTGGTTTTCAATATAGGTCGAAATGAGATAAACGGGTAGAAATTGATGTTTTTGCGGTTGGAAATCGATGTAAATGTTGTAGAATACTTGTTACCATGATTAGATTATGTTCTGATTGTTATGTGTTGGTTTGAAAGTGCTTTGGTGGGGAAAATATGATTTTGGGTTATGTAACAGCGCTGCTGGGTTTTCTGGTTTTCGCAGGTTCGCACTGCGAATCCCCGAGCTAAGGGGAAAGCGAGCACTCGCTGGTTATTCGCACTGCGAAGGTGAGGGCGAACGTTCGCGTGAGGTTCGCACTGCGAACATTGTGTTATTTTGTGTTGTTTTCTTTCTGCCATTGTTCGCTGGGAGGCTCGCACTGCGAAGGGGGAGCAAAGATTCGCTGGGCGTTCACACTGCGAACGTTAGGAATTTTTTTTTGGCTATTTTCCTTTCTGACTTGGTTCGCTGGGACATTCGCACTGCGAATGAAGAAGCGAAGGACACGCTAGGAGCTTCGCACTGCGAACATGACGGTTTTTCCAAATTTGTTTTCATTATAACTTTTGATCCGTGAGCCGGTTTGAGGCGCGGTTTGGTGCGTTGGAAAGCTTTTGACATGTTCTTTCTTATATTATTGGTTTTGAGACTAGTGGCTGATTTAATTATATCAAGAATTGGAATGGTGACGTTTTGTTAACTTGTACCATTGTAAGTGTGTGTAGTTGGTGTGTATTATGCAATATGCTGTTGATATGAATGTTGTATGACTTGTGTGCTGTTGTGTGATGGAAATGCATGTGATAAATGTTGTGATGATGGTTTGTGGCCGTATGGAAAATAAATGCATTGTTTTGGGCTTGAATTGCAAAGCATGATTATTGTTGATTGAGAAGGTTGCATATATGTGTGCATTTGAATGTCATGAGTCATTGTATGCCAAGCATCATGATATGCATTCTTGTGATGTCGTGTGCCCTAGTGGGTGTGAGCGACGAATCGATTCCAGAGGGAATCCGCTATAACATCGTGAGCCTTATACAAAGAGGACTGAAAGCGATGATTATAGATGATCGTGAGCCTTATACAAAGAGGACCGAAAGCGATCGGATCGTGAGCCTTATACAAAGAGGACCGAAAGCGATCCATAAACGTCGTGAGACTTATACAAAGAGGACCGAAAGCGACGGGGAACATCGTTTTCCCAACGGGGAGTTACACTAAGTAACAAGCGATGATTCCAATAGTTCCTGAGTGAACTAGTGTTGAGAATGATGGATGGATGGTACCGCATGTGCATTGTATAGAGTCGTTGTGTCGGTCTCTGTGCATTTGCATAAATCATGAATGGATTAATTGTGTGTGGAACTGTGGATGAAATTGATGAGTTGATATATGTATATATGTTGGCGATATGTGTGTTGTGCATGGTTGATATACCTTGGTGATGGATATATGAAATATACATTGTGTTGTTTGGCGTTTGAATTCTGGTATAAGTGGTGGTGAGAATATTTTATAGGTGTATTTTCGTGTTATTATATAATTGTATGCAATTGTATTATGATTGTGTTTCTCACCCTTTTGCTGTTTCTAAATGCTCTATGAGGCATTGCAGATTAGATGCTGGAGGTCTTTTTGTGAAGCTTAGGTCTTCATTCTTTTTTCGATCGGCTCTGATATGTAGCACCGGGTAGTCGCGGGATCGAGTGTGATTATTTGTATTATGTATACATGTATCTTTTGGATTGTTCATGTATGATGTTATATATGACAGGCAAACTTTTATGATATATATATATATATATATATATATATATATCAGATTCAGTTACAGATTTTCCGTTTTTATTCTGTATCTGAATTGTGGGTGTTAGGAACTAGGTTCCTTTGTTATGTGCTACCTGAATTGTTGCATATCTATATGAGCAAGTTGTTGCATGTTTGTTTCAATTGATGTGACCCCTCGGTCTATGCCGTGAATGTTTTAAATACACTCTGATGAAATTTTGAATTCGTTACCGCTTTTATTATTTTTGGGGGTATAGATTGGGGGTGTTACTTCTCGGTTTATTGGTCCTTACCAGATATCCGCGAGAGTGGGTGTTGTGGCTTATAGGGTAGCGTTGCCGCCGAGTCTGTCGAATTTGCACGATGTGTTCCATGTTTCACAGCTTCGGAAGTATGTTCCGGATCCGTCACATGTGATTTCGATGGATGAGGTTGAGGTAAGGGAGAACCTTACGGTTGAGGCATTACCAGTGAGGATTTTGGATCGTGAGTTGAAGCGGTTAAGGGGCAAGGATATTGCACTTGTGAAAGTAGCGTGGGGAGGCGCTGCTGAGGGCAATTTGACTTGGGAGTTGGAGAGTTGGATGCGGGAGTCGTATCCGGAGTTGTTCGTCTCAGGTAATATTTTCGAGGACGAAAATTTCACAGTGGGGGAGAGTTGTAACGCCCCAGTTTTAGTTATTTTTATTTAATTGAGTCGTTTTGATTATTTTATTATTATATTATTTTATTTATGACTTTTATTTTAAAAAATATTATTTTTCATCGTGATTATTTTATCGCGTTTTGGGAACGTTTGCGAGATATTTGAGTGTAGGGGTATTTTGGCCTTTTGTTGGGTAGATATTATATTTTTCATATGAATAGAAATAGAAAGAGAGAAAATAGAAAGGAAAGAAAAAGAGAAGAAGAAAAAGAGGAAGAAAGAAAAGAAGAGAAGAAAAGAGAGAAAACTTGGAAATCTAGGAACCGATTCAACCGACTTTTCAAACGTGATTTAATCGGGTAAGGGTGCGAAACTCGATTATACTATATTTGTGTATGATTATGTATATTTGTGTGGAAGTTTTATTGGTTTTCAATATAGGTCGAAATGAGATAAACGAGTAGAAATTGATGTTTTTGTGGTTGGAAATCGATGTAAATGTTGTAGAATACTTGTTACCATGATTAGATTATGTTCTGATTGTTATGTGTTGGTTTGAAAGTGTTTTGGTGGGGAAAATATGATTTTGGGTTATGTAACAGCGCTGCTGGGTTTTCTGGTTTTCGCAGGTTCGCACTGCGAATCCCCTAGCGAAGGGGAAAGCGAGCACTCGCTGGCTATTCGCACTGCGAAGGTGAGGGCGAACTTTCGCGTGAGGTTCGCACTGCGAACATTGTGTTATTTTGTGTTGTTTTCTTTCTGCCATTGTTCGCTGGGAGACTCGCACTGCGAAGGGGGGAGCAAAGATTCGCTGGGCGTTCGCACTGCGAACGTTAGGAATTTTTTTTGGCTATTTTCCTTTCTGACTTGGTTCGCTGGGACATTCGCACTGCGAATGAAGAAGCGAAGGACATGCTAGGAGCTTCGCACTGTGAACATGACGGTTTTTCCAATTTTGTTTTCTTTATAACTTTTGATCCGTGAGCCGGTTTGAGGCGCGGTTTGGTGCGTTGGAAAGCTTTTGACATGCTCTTTCTTATATTATTGGTTTTGAGACTAGTGGCCGATTTAATTATGTCGGGAATTGGAATGGTGTCGTTTTGTTAACTTGTACCATTGTAAGTGTGTGTAGTTGATGTGTATTATGCAATATGCTGTTGATATGAATGTTGTATGACTTGTGTGCTGTTGTGTGATGGAAATGCATGTGATAAATGTTGTGATGATGGTTTGTGGCCGTATGGAAAATAAATGCATTGTTTTGGGCTTGAATTGCAAAGCATGATTATTGTTGATTGAGAAGGTTGCATATATGTGTGCATTTGAATGTCATGAGTCATTGTATGCCAAGCATCATGATATGCATTCTTGTGATGTCGTGTGCCCTAGTGGGTGTGAGCGACGAATCGATTCCAGAGGGAATCCGCTATAATATCGTGAGCCTTATACAAAGAGGACTGAAAGCGATGATTATAGACGATCGTGAGCCTTATACAAAGAGGACCGAAAGCGATCGGATCGTGAGCCTTATACAAAGAGGACCGAAAGCGATCCATAAACGTCGTGAGCCTTATACAAAGAGGACCGAAAGCGACGGGGAACATCGTTTTCCCGACGGGGAGTTACATTAAGTAACAAGCGATGATTCCAATAGTTCCTGAGTGAACTAGTGTTGAGAATGATGGATGGATGGTACCGCATGTGCATTGCATAGAGTCGTTGTGTCGGTCTCTGTGCATTTGCATAAATCATGAATGGATTGATTGTGTATGGAATTGTGGATGAAATTGATGAGTTGATATATGCATATATGTTGGCGATATGTGTGTTGTGCATGGTTGATATACCTTGCTAATGGATATATGAAATATACATTGTGTTGTTTGGCGTTTGAATTCTGGTATAAGTGGTGGTGAGAATATTTTATAGGTGTATTTTCGTGTTATTATATAATTGTATGCAATTGTATTATGATTGTGTTTCTCACCCTTTTGCTGTTTTTAAATGCTCTATGAGGCATTGCAGATTAGATGCTAGAGGTCTTTTTGTGAAGCTTAGGTCTTCATTCTTTTGTCGGTCGGCTCTGATATGTAGCACCGGGTAGTCGCGGTATCGAGTGTGATTATTTGTATTATGTATACATGTATCTTTTGGATTGTACATGTATGATGTTGTATATGACAGGCAAACTTTTATGATATATATATATATATATATATATATATATATATATATATATATATATATATATATATCAGATTCACTTACAGATTTTCCGCTTTTATTCTGTATCTGAATTGTGGGTGTTAGGAACTAGGTTCCTTTGTTATGTGCTACCTGAATTGTTGCATATCTATATGAGCAAGTTGTTGCATGTTTGTTTTAATTTATGTGACCCATCAGTCTATGCCGTGAATGTTTTAAATATACTCTGATGAAATTTTGAATTCGCTACCGCTTTTATTATTTTTGGGGGTATAGATTGGGGGTGTTACTTCTCGGTTTATTGGTCCTTACCATATATCTGCGAGAGTGGGTGCTGTGGCTTATAGGGTAGCGTTGCCGCCGAGTTTGTCGAATTTGCACGATGTGTTCCATGTTTCACAGCTTCGGAAGTATGTTCCGGATCCGTCACATGTGATTTCGATGGATAAGGTTGAGGTAAGGGAGAACCTTACGGTTGAGGCATTACCAGTGAGGATTTTGGATCGCGAGTTGAAGCGGTTAAGGGGCAAGGATATTACACTTGTGAAAGTAGTGTGGGGAGGCGCTGCTGAGGGCAATTTGACTTGGGAGTTGGAGAGTCGGATGCGGGAGTCGTATCCGGAGTTGTTCGTCTCAGGTAATATTTTCGAGGACGAAAATTTCTAAGTGGGGGAGAGTTGTAACGCCCCAGTTTTAGTTATTTTTATTTAATTGAGTCATTTTGATTATTTTATTATTATATTATTTTATTTATGACTGTTATTTGAAAACATATTATTTTTCATAGTGATTATTATATCGCGTTTTGGGAACGTTTGTGAGATATTTGAGTGTAGGGGTATTTTGGCCTTTTGTTGGGTAGATATTATATTTTTCATATGAATAGAAATAGAAAGAGAGAAAATAGAAAGGAAAGAAAAAGAGAAGAAGAAAAAGAGGAAGAAAGAAAAGAAGAGAAGAAAAGAGAGAAAACTTGGAAATCTAGGAACCGATTCAACCGACTTTTCAAACGTAGTTTAATCGGGTAAGGGTGCGAAACTCGATTATACTATGTTTGTGTATGATTATGTATGTTTGTGTGGAAGTTTTATTGGTTTTCAATATAGGTCAAAATGAGATAAACGAGTAGAAATCGATGTTTTTGCGGTTGGAAATCAATGTAAATGTTGTAGAATACTTGTTACCATGATTAGATTATGTTCTGATTGTTATGTGTTGGTTTGAAAGTGTTTTGGTGGGGAAACTATGATTTTGGGTTATGTAACAGCGCTGCTGGGTTTTCTGGTTTTCGCAGGTTCGCACTGCGAATCCCCTAGCGAAGGGGAAAGCGAGCATTCGCTGGCTATTCGCACTGTGAAGGTGAGGGAGAGCATTCGCCAGAGACTCGCACTGCGAACATTGTGTTATTTTATGTTGTTTTCTTTCTACCACTGTTCGCTGGGAGGCTCGCACTGCAAAGGGGGAAGCGAAGATTCGCTGGGCGTTCGCACTCCGAACGTTAGGAATTTTTTTTGGAAAATTTCCTTTCTGACTTGGTTCGCTGGGACATTTGCACTACGAATGAAGAAGCGAAGGACTCGCTAGGAGCTTCGCCCTGCGAACATGACAGTTTTTCCCAATTTGTTTTCTTTATAACTTTTGATCCGTGAGCCGGTTTGAGGCGCGGTTTGGTGCGTTGGAAAGATTTTGACATGTTCTTTCTTATATTATTGGTTTTGAGACTAGTGGCCAATTTAATTATGTGGGGAATTGGAATGGTGTCGTTTTGTTAACTTGTACCATTGTAAGTGTGTGTAGTTGATGTGTATAATGCAATATGCTGTTGATATGAATGTTGTATGACTTGTGTGCTGTTGTGTGATGGAAATGCATGTGAATGTTTTAAATATACTCTGACGAAATTTTGAATTTGTTACCGCTTTTATTATTTTTGGGTGTATAGATTGGGGGTGTTACATTAAGTGGTATCAGAGCCGACCGACAAAAGAATGAAGACCTAAGCTTCACAAAAAGACCTCCAGCATCTAATCTGCAATGCCTCATAGAGCATTTAAAAACAGCAGAAGGGTGAGAAACACAATCATAATACAATTGCATACAACTATATAATAACACGAAAATTCATATATAAATATTCTCACCACCACTTATACCAGAAACGCCAAACAACACAATGTATATTTCATATATCCATCACCAAGGTATATCAACCATGCACAACACACATATCGCCAACATATATACATATATCAACTCATCAATTTCATCCACAATTCCACACACAATCAATCCATTCATGATTTATGCAATTGCATAGAAACCGACACAACGACTCTATGCAATGCACATGCGGTACCATCCATCCATCATTCTCAACACTAGTTCACTCAGGAACTATTGGAATCATCGGTTGTTACTTAGTGTAACTCCCCGTCAGGCAAACGATGTTCCCCGCCACTTTCGGTCCTCTTTGTATAAGGCTCACAACATTTATGGATCGCTTTCAGTCCTCTTTGTATAAGGCTCACGATCCGATCGCTTTCGGTCCTCTTTGTATAAGGTTCACGATCGTCTATAATCATCGCTTTCAGTCCTCTTTGTATAAGCCTCATGATGTTATAGCGGATTCCCTCTATAATCGATTCGTCGCTCACCCACTAGGGCACACGACATCACAAGAATGCATATCATGATGCTTGGCATACAATGACTCATGACATTCAAATGCACACATATATGCAACCATCTCAATCAACAATAATCATGCTTTGCAATTCAAGCCCAAAACAATGCATTTATTTTCCATACGGGCACAAACCATCATCACAACATTTACCACTTAATGTACATCCCCAATCTATACCCCCAAAAATAATAAAAGCGGTAACAAATTCAAAATTTCATCAGAGTATATTTAAAACATTCACGGCATAGACCGAGGGGTCACATCAATTGAAACAAACATGCAACAACCTGCTCATATAGATATGCAACAATTCAGGTAGCACATAACAAAGGAACCAAGTTCCTAACACCCACAATTCAGATACAGAATGAAAGCGGAAAATCTGTAACTGAATCTCATATATATATATATATATCATAAAAGTTTGCCTGTCATATACAACATCATACATGTACAATCTAAAAGATATATGTATACATAATACAAATAATCACACTCGATCCCCCGACTACCCGGTGCTACATATCAGAGTCGGCCGACAAAAGAATGAAGACCTAAGCTTCACAAAAAGACCTCCAGCATCTAATCTGCAATGCCTCATAGAGCATTTAAAAACAATAGAAGGGTGAGAAAGACAATCATAATACAATTTCATACAATTATATAATAACACGAAAATACACCTATAAAATATTCTCACCACCACTTATACCAGAATTCAAACGCCAAACAACACAATGTATATTTCATATATCCATCACCAAGGTATATCAACCATGCACAACACACATATCGCCAATATATATACATATATCAACTCATCAATTTCATCCATAATTCCACACACAATCAATCCATTCATGATTTATGCAAATGCACAGAGACCGACACAACGACTCTATGCAATCCACATGCGGTACCATCCATCCATCATTCTCAACACTAGTTCACTCAGGAACTATTGGAATCATCGCTTGTTACTTAGTGTAACTCCCCGTCGGGTAAACGATGTTCCCCGTCGCTTTCGGTCCTCTTTGTATAAGGCTCGCAACATTTATGGATCGCTTTCGGTCCTCTTTGTATAAGGCTCACGATCTGATCGCTTTCTGTCCTCTTTGTATAAGGCTCACGATCGTCTATAATCATCGCTTTCAGCCCTCTTTGTATAAGGCTCACGATGTTATAGCGGATTCCCTCTGGAATCGATTCGTCGCTCACACCCACTAGGGCACACGACATCACAAGAATGCATATCATGATGCTTGGAATACAATGACTCATGACATTCAAATGCACACATTTATGCAACCATCTCAATCAACAATAAACTTGCTTTGCAATTCAAGCCCAAAATAATGCATTCATTTGCCATACGGCCATAAACCATCATCACAACATTTATCACATGCATTTCCATCACACAACAGCACACAAGTCATACAACATTCATATCAACAGCATATTGCATAATACACATCAACTACACACACTTACAATGGTACAAGTTAACAAAACGACACCATTCCAATTCTCGACATAATTAAATCGGCCACTAGTCTCAAAACTAATAATATAAGAAAGAACGTGTCAAAAGCTTTCCAACGCACCAAACCGCGCCTCAAACCGGCTCACGCATCAAAAGTTATAAAGAAAACAAATTGGGAAAAACTGTCATGTTCGCAGTGCGAGGCTCCTACCGAGTCCTTCGCTTCTTCATTCGCAGTGCGAATGTCCCAGCGAATCAAGTCAGAAAGGAAATTAGCCAAAAAAATTCCTAACGCTCACAGTGCGAACGCCCAACGAATCTTCGCTCCCCCTTTCGCAGTGCGAGCCTCCCAGCGAACAATGGCAGAAAGAAAACAACACAAAATAACACAATGTCCACAGTACGAACCTCACGCGAACGTTCGCTCTCTCCTTCGCAGTGCGAATAGCCAGCAAATGCTCACTTTCCCCTTCGCTAGGGTATTCGCAGTGCGAACCTGCGAAAACCAGAAAACCCAGCAGCGCTGTTACATAATCCAAAATCATATTTTCCCCGCCAAAACACTTTCAAACCAACACATAACAATCAGAACATAATCTAATCATGGTAACAAGTATTCTACAACATTTACATCGATTTCTAACCACAAAAACATCGATTTCTACTCGTTTATCTCATTTCGACCTATATTGAAAACCAATAAAACTTCCACACAAACATACATAATCATACACAAACATAGTATAATCGAGTTTCGTACCCTTACCCGATTAAATCGCGTTTGAAAAGTCGGTTGAATCGGTTCCTAAATCCACAAGTTTCCTCTCTTTTCTTCTTTCTCTTCTCTTTTCTTTCTATTTTCTTTCTTTCTATTTCTATTCATATGAAAAATATAATATCTACCCAACAAAAGGCCAAAATACCCCTACACTCAAATATCTCACAAACGTTCCCAAAACGCGATAAAATAATCACGATGAAAAATAATATATTTTCAAATAAAAGTCAGAAATAAAATAATATAATAATAAAATAATCAAAACGACTCAATTAAATAAAAATAACTAAAACTGGGGCGTTAAAACTCTCCCCCACTTAGAAATTTTCGTCCTTGAAAATATTACCTGAGACGAACAACTCTGGATACGACTCCCGCATCCGACTCTCTAACTCCCAAGTCAAATTGCCCTCAGCAGCGCCTCCCCACGCTATTTTCACAAGTGCAATATCCTTGCCCCTTAACCGCTTTAACTTGCGATCCAAAATCCTCACTGGTAATGCCTCAACCGTAAGGTTCTCCCTTACCTCAACCTCATCCATCAGAATCACATGCGACGGATCCGGAACATACTTCTGAAGCTGTGAAACATGGAACACATCGTACAAATTCGACAAACTCGGCGGCAACGCCACCCTATAAACCACATCACCCACTATCGCGGATATCTGGTAAGGACCAATAAACTGAGAAGTAAGCTTCTTCGACTTCAATGCACGACCAACACCCGTCACCTGCGTAACTCTCAAAAATACATGATCGCCCTCTAGAAACTCAAGATCTTTCCTCCTTTGATCATGATAACTCTTTTGCCTACTCTGAGAAGGCTTCATTTTCTCATGAATAAGTTTCACCTTGTCCGTAGTCTATTGAATCAATTCCGGTCCAACCACCAAACTCTCACCAGATTCGTGCCAACACAATGGTGTTCGACATCTTCGTCCATACAACGCTTCAAACGGTGCCATTCCAATACACGAATGGAAACTGTTGTTATACGTGAATTCAATCAATGCAAGATAACTATCCCACGCACCACCTTGTTCAAGAACACAAGCCCTCAACAAGTCTTCTAATGACTGAATCGTTCTCTCGGTCTGTCCATCCGTCTGCGGATGATAAGCCGAACTCAATCTCAATTTAGAACCCAACGCCTTTTGTAAACTTTCCCAAAATCTCGAGGTAAACCTCGGATCTCGATCTGAAACAATGCTCAACGGAACCCCATGCAATTTCACAATCACACTGATATAAATCTCTGCCAACCTCTCCAAAGAAAAACTGATGTCAATCGGAATGAAATGCATCGATTTAGTCAGCCTATCCACAACCACCCAAATCGCATTATGTCCCCGCTGAGTGTTCGGCAACCCTGTCACAAAGTCCATAGAAATGCTATCCCATTTCCACTCAGGAATATCCAACGGTTGCAACAAACCACTAGGCTTCAGATGTTCTACCTTCGACTTCTGACACGTCAAACAGGAATACACAAACTGAGCCACATCTCTCTTTAATCCAGACCACCGGAAAATCTTCTTTAAATCTTGGTACATCTTATTAGCTCCCGGATGTATACTCAAATTACTCCGGTGTCCTTCCTCTAGAATCATCCTTTTCAACTCCGCATCATCAGGAATACAAATTCTACCTCGGAACCTTAAAACACCTTTATCATCCACTTTAAAGTCCTCATTTTCACTTTTATCTCCAACCGTCATCAAACCCACAAATTTCACATCCAATTTCTGTTTCTCACTAACCGTCAATAGAAAATCATTAGTAACCTTCAACATACCAATCCTCACCCTGTCAGACGTCAATTCGCACACCAAACTCAAATCTCTAAACGATTCCAAAAGTTCCCACTCCTTAACCATTAAAGCGGTAATGCTTAATGTAACACCCCCAAACTATACCCCCAAAAATAATAAAAGCGGTAACGAATTCAAAATTTCACCAGAGTATATTTAAGACATTCACGACATAGACCGAGGGGTCACATCAATTGAAACAAACATGCAACAACCTGCTCATATAGATATGCAACAATTCAGGTAGCACATGACAAAGGAACCTAGTTCCTAACACCCACAATTCAGATACAGAATAAAAGTGGAAAATCTGTAACTGAATCTCATATATATATATATATATCATAAAAGTTTGCCTGTCATATACAACATCATACATGTACAATCTAAAAGATACATGTATACATATTACAATTAATCACACTCGATCCCCCGACTACCCGGTGCTACATATCAGAGTCGACCGACAAAAGAATGAAGACCTAAGCTTCACAAAAAGACCTCCAGCATTTAATCTGCAATGCCTCATAGAGCATTTAAAAACAGCAGAAGGGTGAGAAACACAATCATAATACAATTGCATACAATTATATAATAACACGAAAATACACCTATAAAATATTCTCACCACCACTTATACCAGAATTCAAACGCCAAACAACACAATGTATATTTCATATATCCATCACCAAGGTATATCAACCATGCACAACACACATATCGCCAACATATATACATATACCAACTCATCAATTTCATCCACAATTCCACACATAATCAATCCATTCATGATTTATGCAAATGCACAGATACCGACACAATGACTCTATGCAATGCACATGCGGTACCATCCATCCATCATTCTCAACACTAGTTCACTCAGGAACTATTGGAATCATCGCTTGTTACTTAGTGTAACTCCCCGACGGGCAAACGATGTTCCCCGTCACTTTCGGTCCTCTTTGTATAAGGCTCACGATGTTTATGGATCGCTTTCGGTCCTCTTTGTATAAGGCTCACGATCTGATCGCTTTCGGTCCTCTTTGTATAAGGCTCACGATCGTCTATAATCATCATTTTCAGTCCTCTTTGAATAAGGCTCACAATGTTATAGCGGATTCCCTTTGGAATCGATTCGTCGCTCACACCCACTAGGGAACACGACATCACAAGAATGCATATCATGATGCTTGGCATACAATGACTCATGACATTCAAATGCACACATATATGCAACCATCTCAATCAACAATGATCATGCTTTGCAATTCAAGCCCAAAATAATGCATTTATTTTCCATACGGCCACAAACCATCATCACAATATTTATCACATGCATTTCCATCACACAACAGCACACAAGTCATACAACATTCATATCAACAGCATATTGCATAATACACATCAACTACACACACTTACAATGGTACAAGTTAACAAAACGACAACATTCCAATTCCCGACATAATTAAATCAACCACTAGTCTCAAAACCAATAATATAAGAAAGAACATGTCAAAAGCTTTCCAACGCACCAAACCGCGCCTCAAACTGGCTCATGGATCAAAAGTTATAAAGAAAACAAATTGGGAAAAACTGTCATGTTCGCAGTGCGAAGCTCCTAGCGAGTCCTTCGCTTCTTCATTCGCAGTGCGAATGTCCCAGCGAACAAAGTCAGAAAGGAAAATAGCCAAAAAAATTCCTAACGTTCGCAGTGCGAACTCCCAGCGAATCTTCGCTCCCCCCTTCGCAGTGCGAGTCTCCCAGCGAACAATGGCAGAAAGACAACAACACAAAATAACACAATGTTCGTAGTGCGAACCTCACGCGAACGTTCTCCCTCACCTTCGCAGTACGAATAGCCAGCAAGTCCTCGTTTTCCCCTTCGCTAGGGGATTCACAGTGCGAACCTGCGAAAACCAGAAAACCCAGCAGCGCTGTTACATAACCCAAAATCATATTTTCCCCACCAAAACACTTTCAAACCAACACATAACAATCGGAACATAATCTAATCATGGTAACAGGTATTCTACAACATTTACATCGATTTCCAACCGCAAAAACATCAATTTCTACTCGTTTATCTCATTTCGACCTATATTGAAAACCAATAAAACTTCCACACAAACATACATAATCATACACAAACATAATATAATCGAGTTTCGCACCCTTACCCGATTAAATCGTGTTTGAAAAGTCGGTTCCTAAATCCACAAGTTTCCTCTCTTTTCTTCTTTCTCTTCTCTTTTCTTTCTTCCTCTTTTTCTTCTCTTCTTTTTCTTTCCTTTCTATTTTCTCTCTTTCTATTTCTATTATATGAAAAATATAATATCTACCCAAACAAAAGGCCAAAATACCCCTACACTCAAATATCTCGCAAACGTTCCCAAAACGCGATAAAACATATTCACGATGAAAAATAATATATTTTCAAATAAAAGTCAGAAATAAAATAATATAATAATAAAATAATCAAAACGACTCAATTAAATAAAAATAACTAAAACTGGGGCGTTACAACTCTCCCCCACTTAGAAATTTTCGTCCTCGAAAATATTACCTGAGACGAACAACTCTGGATACGACTCCCGCATCCGACTCTCCAACTCCCAAGTCAAATTTCCCTCAGCAGTGCCTCCCGACGCTACTTTTACAAGTGCAATATCCTTTCCCCTTAACCGCTTTAACTCGCGATCCAAAATCCTCACTGGTAATGCCTCAACCGTAAGGTTCTCCCTTACCTCAACCTCATCCATCGGAATCACATGCGACGGATCCGGAACATACTTCTGAAGCTGTGAAACATGGAACACATCGTGCAAATTCGATAGACTCGGCGGCAACGCCACCCTATAAGCCACAACACCCACTCTCGCGGATATCTGGTAAGGACCAATAAACCGAGAAGTAAGCTTCTTCAACTTCAATGCACGACCAACACCCGTCACCGGCGTAACTCTAAAAAATACATGATCGCCCTCTTGAAACTCAAGATCTTTCCTCCTTCGATCATGATAACTCTTTTGCCTACTCTGAGAAGCCTTCATTTTCTCACGAATAAGTTTCACCTTGTCGGTAGTCTGTTGAATCAATTCCGGTCCAACCACCAAACTGTTCCATTCCAATACTCGAATGGAAACTGTTGTTATACGTGAATTCAATCAACGCAAGATAACTATCCCACGCACCACCTTGTTCAAGAACACAAGCCCTCAACAAGTCTTCTAACGACTGAATCGTTCTCTCAGTCTGTCCATCCGTCTGCGGATGATAAGCCGAACTCAATATCAATTTAGAACCCAATGCCTTTTATAAACTTTCTCAAAATCTCGAGGTAAACCTCGGATCTCGATCTGAAACAATTCTCAACGGAACCCCATGCAATTTCACAATCACACTGATATAAATCTCTGCCAACCTCTCCAAAGAAAAACTGATGTCAATCGGAATGAAATGCGCCGATTTAGTCAGCCTATCCACAACCACCCAAATCGCATTATGTCCCCGCTGAGTGTTCGGCAACCCTGTCACAAAGTCCATAGAAACGCTATCCTATTTCCACTCAGGAATATCCAACGGTTGCAATAAACCACTAGGCTTCAGATGTTCTACCTTCGACTTCTGACACGTCAAACAGGAATACACAAATTGAGCCACATCTCTCTTTAATCCAGACCACCAGAAAATCTTCTTCAAATCTTGGTACATCTTATTAGCTCCCGATTGTATACTCAAATTACTCCGGTGTCCTTCCTCCAGAATCATCCTTTTCAACTCCGCATCATCAGGAATACAAATTTTGCCTCAGAACCTCAAAACACCTTTATCATCCACTTTAAAGTCCTCATTTTCACTTTTATCTCCAACCGTCATCAAATCCACAAATTTCACATCCAATTTCTGTTTCTCACTAACCATCAACAGAAAATCATTAGTAACCTTCAACATACCAAGCCTCACACTGTCAGACGTCAATTCACACACCAAACTCAAATCTCTAAACGATTCCAAAAGTTCCCACTCCTTAACCATTAAAGCGGACATATGCAACGATTTTCGACTCAACGCATCGGCTACCACATTAGCTTTACCCGGATGGTAATTCAAGCCAAAGTCGTAGTCCTTCAAAAATTCCAACCATCTACGTTGCCTCATATTCAACTCTTTCTGATCAAACAAGTATTTCAAACTTTTGTGATCACTAAAGACTTCGAATCTTGCATCGTAGAGATAATGCCTCCAAATCTTCAACACAAAAACCATAGCCGCTAACTCAAGATCATGAGTAGGATAATTTTTCTCATGAATCCTCAATAGCCTCGAAGCGTAAGCCACCACCTTACTTTCTTGCATCAACACTCCACCTAGACCAATCAAAGACGCATCACAATACACCACAAATGGTTCCGTAGGATTCGGCAAAATCAAAATCGGAGCTGTCGTCAATCTTCTCTTCAGCTCATTAAAAATTTCCTCACACCGAATATCCCAAATGAACGCTTGCCCTTTACAAGTCAACTGGGTCAATGGAAGTTCTAACTTAGAAAAACCTTCAATGAACCTTCGATAATATGCGGCTAAACCCAAAAAGCTTCTAATTTCGGTAACAGATCTCGGAGCCTCCCATTGTAAAACTGCTTCTACTTTAGATGGATCCATTTCGTATGCCAAGAAATCTACGAGGGTCCATGACTCGTTCCTACTTCTAGACGTAGAAGAGGTCGGGAGAGGGGGGATGCCTTGACACGGTTATCGATTAGTGATATACTTTTGAGTAACGAGCTCAATAATGTGTTTCCATATAGTGTGAGATTGTGAGATTGTGTACTCAAGGTCTTTTCCCTTTCCCTTGACTTGAGTTAGGATTGATAGAACCCTGTAAAGCCGAGAGAATCGTCATAGCTTTCTAATGACACCAAGAACGTCCTGATCCGAGTTACGGATTAAAAGTTATAAATCGGAGGGAACCGTGAATTGGTGTAATTGGTTGTATATTGAATTATGTGTTTCCATTATGTGATTAATGACTATTTTGCCTATGTTCTTATTGTTAAACATGTTTGAATATGTATGCATGTTAAAACACAAAATAGGTAGAGTGAAGAATATTGTCGTAAACAATGTCGTAAAAATGTAGATGGAATAAACACTAGTTTGGAACATGTGTGTTAACCGTTTGGTTGTGATAAGTGTCGCTCCCAGGATTTTCATCCAGGTACAAATGCGAGAGTGGCGCAGAAAACAGAGTCGCCAGCCGTGTAAATTTATCCCAAGAGAGGGAAAGGGAACACCGCATAAACCTTAGGAAGAGGGAAAGGAATGGTCATCACAACCATAGCCTGGGTTCGGAAGTCGGTTACGCGAGGGGAAGGTGCTAGCACCCCACGCGTCCATCGTACTCGATGGGATCCACGCTTGTTGTCTATTCTAAGGGTGAGTTATCCTATCATCTATGGCTGTACTAAGATGAGGAAGGGAAAGACAAAGACAGACTCGGTAGGACGTCAACGTCCTAGGCCTACGTACCCCCTTTGTGCAATGGGGAATTCAGAGTCAACGTAGTTCGGACCAAGTTCTTTTTGTGTTTTTTATGAGCGACGTTAAGTTCGCGTCCGGCAGTTAGGGTCGATGCCTGTTTGCGTCTCAGATGGAAAGTAACGTGCCCTTTTTGAAAGTAGCCTTTAGTTTGACAATCCCGAAGGACAAAAAGGTTTGAAGTTTGTTTGTATTTTTTAGGACAGAAGTGACTTAAGTTAGTTCATAACTTGCATTGCACCAAAGTCTAGGGCACAGGGGCGAATACTTAACGCATCGTCCCAAGACAGGACGCTCGCTAAGCACTCTAGAAAGATGAGAGGAAGCCCCTCATTTCTCATTCCCCACGCTTAAGGCTCGTGCGCAATACACTTTATCCTTATTAAGTGTTTTCAAGAAGTTTTGAGATGAGAAGAGAGAAGACACAAAGGAAACTCTAAAAGGAAACTAAGAGTCCTAATGTTATCATGCATGGTTGACCTACGGTTAGTGAGGTTTGATGACAACCTAAGCCTAAAGAAAAGAAAAGATGAGAGAAGGAAAGAGTAAGGGTGAATATGGATGATTATCCATACCCTTAAGTAACTTACCTCAGCCTCTGCACAAAAGGTTAGTAGAAAACAGACATAAGCAAAAGAAATGAGACAAATGGAATCCAAGCAATAACATATAATAACAATCTAAACATGGTTTATGAAGTCAAGGACACAATCCCAAAACAATGGCACAAGTGCCTTTTCAAATAGGTAACCAGACATGATCAGAGATATGCATACAAGAAGACCTCAAATAAAAGCAATCAAACAATTAGCAAAACATCTTCTAAAATCACCAAATTAATTATCAACATATCTCAACCAGAAGCAAACAACATATCAAAAACTCATGCCAAAATTCAAAATAAAAGTCCCTCAAGCAATTGTGCAAACTCAGATGAGAAATATGAATCAATATGTAAAAAGGATGACTGAAATGCAATATGAAAAAGTTTTAAAAATGAGAGAAAAATATTTTAATGCAATCCAATGTGTTGGTGAAATAATACAAAAGGAATGAGTTCAAAAGATTTTGTATGCTATGAGAACAAAATTCTACAAGTTTAGGTATGCATGATATGAATAATTCAAAAAGAAAATAAACAAATATTTATTTCAGATGCTAAAAATAAAATAAAATAATAAAATAAAATTTGGAAAATTTTATAAAATTATAAATATGATGCATGGATTTTTTGGGAATTTTTAAATGCAATTAACTATTTTTAAAAATTAAAAATGAGAATGTAATAAATTAATAAAAATGAAAATGAAGAAAATGGGTGGGGGGTGTGGAAAGTAACAGAACCACGTTGGAAATAAAAAAAAAAGGCTTAGGTGGGGGGTGCAATTAACAAGGCCCATCCCAACAAAAAAGTCAGCGAAAATAAAATATAAAAAAGGAGAACACATACAACTCAGTCAACCAGTTGACTCACAAGAGCCCTTGGATCCATCCTACGCATCACACACGGTCAACGCAATCATAAAATAAACACAATCAATGGCCAGGATTCACGTGCACACCATAAGCAACAACACACGCACACTCATGATCACTCAGCATTTAAAATAAAAACACGTGCATACCATGCACCTTCATTAATGCGTTGTCAACAAACCCACCGTCAGATGCATCAAACGTCTCACATTAAGTCAATAATTCAAATGGTAATTAGGATGAGAGGCTGTGATTAATGGTACACGATAGCAACCATGAGCTAACCAACACACGAACATTAAATAAAAGTCAGAAAAAAATAAAAAGAATAAAACGTGGCAAGTTGAGGGACGCACGATCAAGCAGACGGACGGTTGAGATTTCGTCTTCTCCAACCAAACCCTAAACTCGCCGAAACCCTCACCAGCCGCCGGAGCTAGGGTTCCGGCCACCATCCACGGCCACCTGCAACTTAAAATAACCCAGAAAACGCACACGAATATACCATTTTGTCCAGATTTTCATGAGGATCACGAATATCCTATTATTTTTCACAAAAGATCAACGCAAAGAGCAAATCGAATGAAGAAAAGTGTGGGTCCAAAACTTTAAATCAACATTACACACAAATCATACGTCCAAACTTCAAACAAAATAGATCAGAGTGATCAATGAACATCACACACCATTATGCGCATCAAAAAGAAGAGTTTTAGGATTATGAAAAAAAACACCAACCTGAGATCACGCCTCCTATATCCTTGCTTTTAGCTTCAAGTGATGGTTGGTTTGTGCTCTGTGGATCCCCATAAAGAAGATTGTGGAAGAATTTTTGGAAAAGCTCCTCTTGGTTGAGAGATATGAATGATCCAAGTTTTAGGGTTCAAGCTTCTTTTCTCCTCCAAATCACGTGTCCTCTCCTCCAACCCTAGCATGAGTAAGTTTAAATAGGCTAGGTTAATCCACTGATCAGCAATTGGGCCTTGGTAATTCTTTGTTTAAAGAGCTTTGGATGATTTTAGAAAATTGCATTATGTGAGATACACCCTCCTCCATGCATGGATATCCAAATATTTCAAGATGGATCACTTATTCAACAATTGCTAATCACACCTAAATTGAAATTGGGCCTTGAAACATTTTGATTCATGAGTTTTCAATAATTTGGCAATTTTGCACCATGTGAAATAAGTAATGAATAAACCATGGATCCACTTGATTTAAAGGCCAAAAATGCTCCTTGGGGATTGTTCTTTGATGTTGGAATGTGCCTTGAAGCAATGGAATTAGTTATAGGTCACCATGTCCCAAAAATGCAAAAGTTGTGAAAATGGAACCCTAAAAACCACTTTGCCTTCTTTTGGTCATAACTTGAGTTTCACAAATGATATGGAGACCCACTAGTACTTGTTGGAAAGGGGAGAAAAAGATATTCAACTTTCATGTTTGAGGAAAATTCATTTGAAGCTTTCTTGATGGTGAAAAGTCAAGTTGAATGTAATGTAAGGACTTGCCCAAAAAGGAAACTTTCAAATTATATGTCATTTCCATATTTAGCAACTTTTGTACCAACCCTTGATTCTTGATGAATGGTATGAAATTTGACTCTTGAAGACCATAAGACGATGTGAGACCTTGAAAACCTTGAAGAGAACCTCAAAATTTCACAGTTGACTTCCCCTCTCACTGTTGACTTTTACCCAATTCACCTGATTCCCACTCCATTGGCCAATTAAACTTCTCATGAACCAATCTGATGGGCAATCTTCCATTCCTAGATACTTAGGGACCCAAGGAAGACCATGGAATCAAGTCTTGCCCAAAAAATTAGAAATAAATTGACTTTATAGCAAACCCTAATTTTGGTACCCTCAGTCTAGGAGGAAATAGTACAATCTCCAAATCCAAATTCCTTTAAATATGATGTGTATCCTCTCCAACAAAGATAAGATATGCCACTTGGTGATGATAAAAACCCAAGGAGCTTGCCCATTGGAGCAATAAACCCAAGAATCTCAAAACCCTAGTTTCTGCACTGGTTAGGAGAGAGTGATCCACTTGAACTCTCTTGCTTGACCCCTTTGAAGAACATCTTCTCCTCTTGAACTTGCCTCAGGCACCTTGACCCCATGCTAAGAACCAATGATATGCACACATGATAATGCAAAAATGAAATGAAACATAAGCCAGTTAGTACTAAAGTAAGGAGGGCAAATTTTGGGGTGCTACAGCTGCCCCTATTCAATCAACTTGGTCCTGAGGGTATGATAGCGACGGCTTTCAGACAATCAGGATGCACGGAGATTAAATACCAAAGAACCCAAAAATTTGCAATCCTCCACTGGAGAATTAGCCATAAATATTGTACTGTCACAACACGGACGAGTGCCAGGTATGCTGGGTATAAAGTGAAACAAGCTCTCCCAGGTTATGTCATCTCTGCTGATAAAGAGAACTGACAAAGGAGCCTCGAAATATGCCATCCCTGCTGATAAAGGGAACTGACGAAAAGAATCTTCAAAAGATTGCTATCCCTGCTGACAAAGAGAACTAGCAAAATAAATGCCATCCCTGCTGATAAAGGGAACCGACGAAGGAAATCTTCAAAAGATTGCTATCTCTGCTGATAAAGAGGACTAGCAAAACAAACGCCATCCCTGCTGATAAAGGGAACTGACGAAGGAAATCTTCAAAAGATTGCTATCTCTGCTGATAAAGAGAACTAGCAAAACAAACGCCATCCCTGCTGATAAAGGGAACTGACGAAGGAAATCTTCAAAAGATTGTTATCTCTGTTGATAAAGAGAACTAGCAAAATAAATGTCATCCCTGCTGATAAAGGGAACTGACGAAAGAAATCTTCGAAAGATTGCTATCTCTGCTGATAAAGAGAACTAGCAACATAAATGCCATCCCTGCTGATAAAGGGAACTGACTAAAGAAAATATCCAAAAGACTGCTATCTCTGCTGATAAAGAGAACTAGCAAAATAAATGCCATCCCTACTGATAAAAGGAACTGATGAAAGAAAATATCCAAAAGATTGCTATCTCTGCTGATAAAGAGAACTAGCAAAACAAATGCCATCCCTGCTGATAAAGTGAACTGACGAAAGAAAATACTCAAAAGATTGCTATCTCTGTTGATAAAGAGAACTAGCAACGTAAATGCCATCCCTGCTGATAAAGGGAACTGACGAAGGAAAATCTTCAAAAGATTGATATCTCTGCTGATAAAGAGAACTAGCAAAATAAGTGCCATCCCTGCTGATAAAGGGAACTGACGAAAGAAATCTTCGAAAGATTTCTATCTCTGCTGATAAAGAGAACTAGCAAAACAAATGCCATCCCTGCTGATAAAGGGAACTGACGAAAGAAAATCTTCAAAAGATTGCTATCTCTGCTGATAAAGAGAACTAGCAACATAAATGCCATCCCTGCTGATAAAGGGAACTGACGAAAGAAATCCTCAAAAGATTGCTATCTCTGCTGATAAAGAGAACTAGCAACATAAATGCCATCCCTGCTGATAAAGGGAACTGACGAAAGAAATCCTCAAAAGATTGCTATCTCTGCTGATAAAGAGAACTAGCAAAATAAATGCCATCCCTGCTGATAAAGGGAACTGACGAGAGGAAATATTCAAAAGATTGCTATCTCTGCTGATAAAGAGAACTAGCAGCATAAATGCCATCCCTGCTGATAAAGGGAACTGACGAAAGAAATCCTCAAAAGATTGCTATCTCTGCTGATAAAGAGAACTAGCAACATAAATGTCATCCCTACTGATAAAGGGAACTGACGAAGAAAATCTCGAAATATGCCATCCCTGCTGATAAAGGGAACTGGCGAAGGAAAACTTCAAAAGATTGTTATCTCTGCTGATAAAGAGAACTAGCAAAACAAATGCCATCCCTGCTGATAAAGGGAACTGACGAAGAAAACCTTCAAAAGATTGCTATCTCTGCTGATAAAGAGAACTAGCAAAACAAATGCCATCCCTACTGATAAAGGGAAATTGGCCAGCAAAATATGTCAAGCAAGAACTGACTACCAGGTGAGAACGGGATTTCACGAAAGAGAAGGGCCAAACAAAGGCAAACTCCCAACCGTCTCAAAATCCACTGGCAAGATGACTCCGCTGGGGAAGGAGAAGTCTAAATAAAAGACTCTGCCGGGGAGCACAAGTATGAGGAACGTGACCCTCCAGGATATCCTGAGTTATGCCATCTCTGCTGATAAAGAGAACTGGCAAAGGAATTATCAAACCTGACCTATGCTTCAAATGTAAATGTTTGAATTGTGGCGTAATGCTCCATACGAACTGGAAATGTTATGTGTTTAAGGATGCAATGTGAATGCTTATGATATGCAAAAAGGGTCCCTCCAGCAAAACAAATGCCGGAGAGAAAAGACCAATTCAGCTGGGGATGACAAAAATAAATTGTCCTCTGAATCCAGGAACTCTGCTGAGAAGGATCACACTGACCGACTCTTTGGATCCACAACTTCTGCTGGGGATGAAATCCAGAAGCATGTACACTCTACCGGGGATTACATGTGACCTTTACTGAAGGTAACGTCCAAAACCTGAGATTTCTCCTTTGCTGGGGGAGTTGAGAATGAACGTCAATAACGGAACCGGAAGTCTGTTACTGAAGATTGCTAATATCCAATTGGGCTCAAAACCTGCTGGGGGATGCCAGCCGATAATACCATCCTGCTTGGGGAAAACAATCCATAATACCATCCTGCTTGGGGATACTGCTGAACTTAGCCTGCTGGTGGGGAGAATGACTTTACTCCCACCTTGCTGGGGACTAGAATATGACATCGTCGGTGAAAGCACGTTTCCTGACTGGATGGGGAAGGTGAACACCCTGATTCTGTGGGGAACTAACGCCTTGATCCGGAGAAAATACTTCCCAAGTCTCCTGCTGGGGAAGGTCTACTATGCTGAGGAAAGATGCAATCTCAATGCTGGGGAGAGCAAACTGTTGGGGAAATACAATCCTGTTGCCATTCAATCCTGACTTGTTTCTAAGGTCATAAACGACCCTCTGAACTTTCCACTTTCCCCAGACCACCAGGTCTAATGGAAGAAATCATCTCAAGAGGATTTTATAGAAGATCGGGCGTTCGCACCGCCCCAGGGTCTTCAAACTCTTGGAGAGATTTATCCTATCTCGACATAACTGCCCCAGTCTTCATAATCCATGAAGTACATTACCTCGAAAGGGATTGTAATAACTGGGAAATACTCTGCCCCAGTATTCTGAACTTTGAAGAGGTGTTTTCAATTAACCATTTTCAGGAGTGGATAATTTCTCACGCTCTAGAGGTGGCCTGCCCCAAGTCTTGAAGAAACTTTGCCCCTGACTGATCTTGCAGAGATTTGTCAACTCGACCTGATTTCCCCCGTTTGGTTGCTTCAGGGAGAGTTTCCAGTGTGACTGCTCCAGATTGGCTGCATCTTATCACCATTTATCGGGAACCCCTAGGCTGTGAACAATCTCTTGGCCACATACCCCTTGACATGATCGTCCTTCGGAGTTTTCACCACCTCAACTTGGCCTGATCGAGCTTCTCGACTGTCATTCATCGTGTAAGCCTCTTTTGATATCAAACGCATGCAAGCAGAAAATGTTTATTATGAGAATGACAATTCTAATGCAACACTCATGTTAACCTTGAAGTTTTATTGAAAAATGCATCGCTAAGCCTTGTGAACGAATCACTTGCTTGGATGCGACCTTGATTTTTGAATGGCAAAATAATGCGCACATGCAATACCAATAAATCTTATTAGCACACCTCGATGAGTCAGGAACGTTATCCTGTTGAAGTACGCTTTCAGAATAAACCCTGTTTCAATTAGGACTTTTAAGGGTTGTAACGTGGTCTGGTTCACGGTTTCAGAAAAAGGATTTAAGGCTCAAAGTTTATCAGTGCCCACCCACTCTTCGTGATGTTCTCCAGTCCTATGTTCAGTTAATCTGACCCAAACGCTCATCTCCCAAAAGGTTTATGAGCTTTAAGGAACCTATGCCACTAATGGTTTGGCACCTAAGGAAGTTTTGAAATGACAGTCACCCCTTTTTATCTTTTGTGCCTGAAATCACACGAATTTGTTCTTATCGAGGATTTTCTTTTGTACTCCTTTTCGCTTTTCGCTTTTTCTGCTTTTTTTTTATCCCTAATTTTTGCCTGGACTGGCTCTTTTGAGCTTCTCAATTTTTATGTCCAGCGGGATGCCCTAACTTTTGCCTAATTCGCTTATTTTCACGTTTCGACTTAGCGAGCTTTCTTTTTTTATTCCCCTTTTTGAACAAAGCGTGTGACACTGGTTGTCTTACTTGCTTGAAAGGGTTGTGACTGCCTCACTCCTTGATTGTTGATGGATAACCATTGTGGTTTCACGTCTCTTGACTTCTTTGACGGTGGGATAGAAGGTAATGGTTCCTCGGATGCACACTCTCCTTGAAATTTGAACGCTTGGGCAAACTAACTGACGCCTACCCTGCCCCTGGGTTAAGTATGAGGGTTTTTCGTAAGAAAGAAGCTCCTACTCCAAGGCTCAAAGGGGTTAACGAAGGTTTATCTCCTTATCTCTCCAGTGTTTAGGGGTTTGAAACAATGTATGTACATCCTCAACAAGGTTCTATCCTTGAACATACAACCAGAGATTTTGCGTTTTTGTCTCATCATCCTCCCTCAAGAGTTCTAAATAAGAAAATTGGTATTGCAGTGCATATAAACATTTAGGAGTGAACACGAATGGATTATTTTAAGAAAAACATACTCATTACATTAATATCATCATTAAAAAACGAACAAGTCTTACATGCATACGATGTTTTAACAAGAAATGAAAAACTACAAATGAAAATGCAGTAAAGAAGCTGAAGATTGTCATTGCTGAGGAAGCTTAATTCTGCCTGGACGTACTTGCAGACTGAGTGTTCATTTGAGAAAGGAGGCTTCCATTGATGTACATATCATTTTCAGTGAATACAATGATCTCTGAGTCTACCAGGTCTTGCACCTTGTGCTGGAATACATTACACTTATCAATTGTATGCCTAAACGTTCTCGAGTGGAACTCGCACCTAGCAGTCATGTCATAATCTGGAGGAATAGGGTACGGTACCGGAGCGGTACTCCTCGTTTGAATCAGAGATTTCTTGAGCAGACGAGCAAACAACTGACTATAAGGGATAGGAATAGGATCAAATATCCTCTTGGGCCTTCTTGGTCTCGGTTGCCCCTATTGCTGATAATTCTGCTGTCGGTGCTGATTTGGGTGCCTCACCTGCGCTTGCGCTTTCCTTTCCACATTTGGCTGGGGCACAAACAAAGGTTGCTGACGTAGAGCTTCTGCAGCAAAAGGTTGTGGAGAAAGTCCATGATATGAGGTGGATCCTGCAAAGAGGGGAGGAGTCTCTACTTCTTTTGCAACAATTGGGGTAAAATCACCTTGTATATTCATGCCGCCCGACGTGAACTCAATTGCCCCTGCATCAATCAAATCCTGGACTTGGTGCTGAAAGGCCCTACATTTCTCCACAGTATGCCTTGGTGCTCCATAATGGAAATCATAATGGGCTCTTGCATCATAGCCTGGTGGAGGATTACCAGTGAGAGGAGCCAAAGTCCTCTTCTGTACCAGTTGCAACTGAAGGAGATGCTGTAATAGTTGAGAATATGGCATAGGGAGTGGATGAAAAACTCTTTCTGACTTCTTCTGTCTCTGTGTACACTTTTTGCCCTTGGGCTTCTCTTGGGAGCCAAGACCTAGCTGCTGTTGGGAAAGTTCTGGAACTTCCGCTTGTCGAAGAGATTCACGAGGTAATCCACGATTTAAATCAAATTCCAAAGAGATGGGAGGAGTAAGGATCGCTGTTGTGGAAGCGGGCACAGGATTGTCTTCCTTCTTCAACACCCTATTCAAAATTTCCATGGCCAAACCCATCTGAGTCTTCATCTGATTGACCTCCTCCCTCGGCATCTTCTGGCCTTGCATGAGAGTTTGCATATTCCCCATAAGCTGCCCCATCTGGCCTCGCATTTCCCTCAACTCAGCTTGAACTTGCTCCATGATCAACTCTTGAATGGCCTGAGGAGTTAAGTCTGCAATTTTGGAGAAAACCAGATCAAAATAAGAATAACCAGCCTTGAACACCTGTTATGCACAATGATTATGCAAAATGATTATGAATATGCAAATGCAAATGAACATGTTTAAAAGTTCGCAGGGCGATCCACCCCTTGATTCCAGTTTAACAGCAGGATAGAACGGAACTTCTGCTCATATATTAAGAAAACCAGAGGAAAACCAAATGTTAACAATCACAAATCCAAGATAACAAGTATGAACCCAATAATCATAGATCCCAGCCAATAAGCCTGGCGGTGGTCCAAATAATGAAAGAAAATAGAAAACTACGGCATGTCATCAAAGTCTACAAGTGTCAATCCCCCCATCCATTATGCTTCTTGCTCCAGTCTTGAATTTCCTTGAACAACTTTTTAGTGTCAAGATGCTTCAGTCTCTGAATTAGCTCTTGAATGAGAACGTCTTTCCTATGTATGATTCCTTCCAAGTATCGGCAATGCAACTCCCAAGCGTCTTCTCCAGAAACACCATCCATGCTAGGACCCTCATGTCTAGATCTCTTCACTTCAGCTTGGACCTTCAGTTCCTCTATGGAGGCTATGGCTTCATTGAGTCGACCCTCGACTGCTTGTCTCTGGAATACCCTTGATAGGATCTCAGCGTCTTTCTTCTTGAGCTGCGACTTCAATTGATCAATCTGAGCTAGATAACCGTCTTCTTTTTGCTTATTCTCAGCCATTACAGTTTCTCGGTGAGCATTGAACCTGTGAATTTTTAACAAAGCCTTGTCCAATTCCTCCTTCCTAGACTCGAGAACCTTACGGATACCATCTAAAGCTTAATTCATCCTTTGTCTGGCCGCGACCTTGTCAGCTAGCTCTTTTTCTGTTTCAGCAAGAAGCTCTGTCTTCAACTTGGCGACATGAACAGCTTCACCCCGCTCGTGTTTCAACTGATAAATCTCCCTTAGTAGCTCACTGTTTCTTCTCGCAACTTTTCCTTTTCAGCCCACAACTTGTTAAACCTTTCTATCTCAACTGTGGTAGGAGGCTCAATCAGTAAGGGGTAAGATGATGGTTCTACCGGGAAGGGAATAAGCTCCTCTTCTGCTCTCTTCTTAATCCACTCTTCATAGGAAGGGAAAACCCGGTTGTTACATTTCCCGAATGAAGTCTTTCCCTTCTTGGTCACCTGCTTCCAAGCATTCACAACCTTCCTTATCATCTCTTGATCTTCAGTACCATTGAAGAATAAGGACTCTCTGACATCTCGCTCTTCAGGTGGACTTTTCAAAGGATAACCAAACTGCCTGATAACAAGGGAAGGATTATAGTTGATTCCACCTCTTTTCCCTATCAAGGGTACATTAGGGAATTCCCCGCACTTGCAAATAATCTCTATTCCTAGCAAATCACGGTTGAAACAGACAATGTTATTAGCCGTCAAGCCCATTAACCTCTTTGACCACTTCAGAGAATCTTTCGTATCAACGAAGGCGCCAGCTTCAGGGAGATGGCTCAGAAACCAAGTAGATAAGAGTGGTGGACAACAACTCACGGTTTTTCCCCGCCTATTTTCATTCTTGTAGTGGACTGAGTGATACACATCACCTAGTAAGGTAGGTATAGGATTCTTTGAAATAAAGATTCTGACAGCATGCATATCCACCAGATCAGGAACATTGGGAAACAGGACAATCCCATAGATGCACATAGCCAGAATAGCTTGGAAAGCAGTCCAATTCTTCTCTTTAACATGTATGCAAGCTTGATCAAACAAGAACTTCAATAAGAAACCCTTAGCTCCTTGTTTTTCTTCAATATTACTGCTCAGAACGGATTCACTAATATGAAGAGCAATAGCCATTTCTTTTATCCCGGGGTGTTCTTCAGAAAAGAATACTATGTCGTGCCTGATGGGGATTCCCAAAATAAATGAGAACTCCTCCAACGTTGGGGCCAAGATGTAGTCAGGGAAAGTGAAGCAACGCAAAGACGGATCATAAAACTGAAGAAGTGTATGAATGGCATCCTTCTCATACTTGGAGATATTGTAGACAAACTTCAAAAGTCTCCCATACCCTCCACTGAACTCTGTACGAACTCCGGGACTAGCCATACTAATCAGCTTGTGAATCAACGTCAAGGTCGGATCTGGGAACGAATAGGCAACAGTCTTCTTTCTCTGGACATCCATGCTAAGGTAACCTCAGAAAACCGGAATCAAGAGTAAGATGCAAGCCCTGAAAAATGTCAAACATGTCAGAATGCAAGAAAAATGATATGCTCATGCAAACATGGGATAAAGGCAACACTGCTGGATGTGTTGTGCTGTTAACTGAACGAGAACCACGACCCAGAAAACCAAAATTCCGAACTACTGAGATAACCAGGAACCCAGATAATCAGACATTGATGAGAAATCCAGAAAAACCGGGTAGGTTGAAGGTTTCGGTTACCTGCAAACCTGCAAACACCCATCCCCTCTCACGTGTGGGTACTAGGATGTTCAGTATCCCAGGCTCTCAGGTCGAGAAATGATGATACGTTCACCATTTCTGGTTTGGCATCATCATCAATCGAGGAGGCCTCAACTGATTCTCCAAAATGGAAGGTCCTCAGCTTCTGGCACTGAGGTCGAGAAACAATAGTACATTCATCCCTCGGGGTACAGTACTATCGTCAATCGAGGAGTGCCTCTACTGATTCTCTTCAAAAGATAGGGGCCATCCTATGCGAGTTCCAAAGTGGGCCCTCGGGTGCGAATGGGTTTGCCACAGGGTGTGGTCTGCCACTGCCACTACTAGAGAGGGATGTTTCCACTAAGGTCCTCGATGATTGGTCACCAGAGTCGACAGCTCTCTAGATCAACATCCTAACATGCGCAAGACACACACGTTAGAATGCGTCCCAAGATAGCCTCGTCTGGTTGTGAATTTCGTGAACACACAAACGTACCAAGCGGGCACGTAGGTCCCACTACTCTCCACTCTAGTCCTAGGGTGTACTCAAGCCTGGGTATTGGGCTTATCTCTCAGAACAACCCAACCTGCAAAACAGAAATAGCCAGCATAACACAGCAATATCCAGTATGACAGTAATAAAAATGAAATGCAATGCAGAAAATGCGGTAAAAATAAAATACAACAAACACAGCAAAACAAACACAAAGACACCCAAAGAGAACAAAGACAAGCAAGCGCTAGGATTGACTCGCTTAGGGATGGACCAGCATAGGTCAACCAGAGTCCCCAGTAGAGTCCCCAGCTGTCGCTCCCAGGATTTTCATCCAGGTACAAACGCGAGAGTGGCGCGGAAAACAGAGTCACCAGCCGTGTAAATTTATCCCAAGAGAGGGAAAAGGAACACCGCATAAACCTTAGGAAGAGGGAAAGGAATGGTCATCGCAACCATAGCCTGGGTTCGGGAGTCGGTTACGCGAGGGGAAGGTGCTAGCACCCCACGCGTCCATCGTACTCGATGGGATCCACGCTTGTTGTCTATTCTAAGGGTGAGTTATCCTATCATCTATGGTTGTACTAAGACGAGGAAGGGAAAGACAAAGACAGACTCGGTAGGACGTCAACGTCCTAGGCCTACGTACCCCCTTTGTGCAATGGGGAATTCAGAGTCAACGTAGTTCGGACCAAGTTCTTTTTGTGTTTTTTATGAGCGACGTTAAGTTCGCGTCCGGCAGTTAGGGTCGATGCCTGTTTGCGTCTCAGACGGAAAGTAACGTGCCCTTTTTGAAAGTAGCCTTTAGTTTGACAATCCCGAAGGACAAAAAGGTTTGAAGTTTGTTTGTATTTTTTAGGACAGAAGTGACTTGAGTTAGTTCATAACTTGCATTGCACCAAAGTCTAGGGCACAGGGGTGAATACTTAACGCATCGTCCCAAGACAGGACGCTCTCTAAGCACTCTAGAAAGATGAGAGGAGGCCCCTCATTTCTCATTCCCCACGCTTAAGGCTCGTGCGCAATACACTCTATCCTTATTAAGTGTTTTCAAGAAGTTTTGAGATGAGAAGAGAGAAGACACAAAGGAAACTCTAAAGGGAAACTAAGAGTCCTAATGTTATCATGCATGGTTGACCTACGGTTAGTGAGATTTGACGACAACCTAAGCCTAAAGAAAAGAAAATATGAGAGAAGGAAAGAGTAAGGGTGAATATGGATGATTATCCACACCCTAAAGTAACTTACCTCAGCCTCTGCACAAAAGGTTAGTAGAAAACAGACATAAGCAAAAGAAATGAGACAAATGGAATCCAAGCAATAACATATAATAACAATCTAAACATGGTTTATGAAGTCAAGGACACAATCCCAAAACAATGGCACAAGTGCCTTTTCAAATAGGTAACCAGACATGATCAGAGATATGCATACAAGAAGACCTCAAATAAAAGTAATCAAACAATTAGCAAAACATCTTCTAAAATCACCAAATTAATTATCAACATATCTCAACCAGAAGAAAACAACATATCAAAAACTCATGCCAAACTTCAAAATAAAAGTCCCTCAAACAATTGTGCAAACTCAGATGAGAAATATGGATCAATATGCAAAAAGTATGACTGAAATGCAATATGAAAAAGTTTTAAAAATGAGAGAAAAATATTTTGATGCAATCCAGTGTGTTGGTGAAAAAATACAAAAAAAAATGAGTTCAAAAGATTTTGTATGCTATGAGAACAAAATTCTACAAGTTTAGGTATGCATGATATGAATAATTCAAAAAGAAAATAAACAAATATTTATTTCAGATGCTAAAAATAAAATAAAATAATAAAATAAAATTTTATAAAATTAAAAATATGATGCATGAATTTTTTGGGAATTTTTAAATGCAATTAACTATTTTTAAAAATTAAAAATGAGAATGTAATAAATTAATAAAAATGAAAATGAAGAAAATGGGTGGGGGGTGTGGAAAGTAACAGAACCACGTTGGAAATAAAAAAAAGGGATTAGGTGTGGGGTGCAATTAACAAGGCCCTGCCCAACAAAAAAGTTAGCGAAAATAAAATATAAAAAAGGAGAACACATACAACTCAGTCAACCAGTTGACTCACAAGAGCCCTTGGATCCATCCTACGCATCACACACGGTCAACGCAATCATAAAATAAACACAATCAATGGCCAGGATTCACGTGCACACCATAAGCAACAACACACACACACTCATGATCACTCAACATTTAAAATAAAAACACGTGCATACCATGCACCTTCATTAATGCGTTGTCAACAAACCCACCGTCAGATGCATCAAACGTCTCACATTAAGTCAATAATTCAAATGGTAATTAGGATGAGAGGCTGTGATTAATGGCACACGATAGCAACCATGAGCTAACCAACACACGAACATTAAATAAAAGTCAGAAAAAAATAAAAAGAATAAAACGTGGCAAGCTGAGGGACGCACGATCAAGCAGACGGACGGTTGAGATTTTGTCTTCTCCAACCAAACCCTAAACTCGCCGGAACCCTCACCAGCCGCCGGAGCTAGGGTTCCGGCCACCATCCACGGCCACCTGCAACTTAAAATAACCCAGAAAACGCACACAAATATACCATTTTGTCCAGATTTTCATGAGGATCACGAATATCCTATTATTTTTCACAAAAGATCAACGCAAAGAGTAAATCAAATGAAGAAAAGTGTGGGTCCAAAACTTTAAATCAACATTACACACAAATCATACGTCCAAACTTCAAACAAAATAGATCAGAGTGATCAGTGAACATCACACACCATTATGCGCATCAAAAAGAAGAGTTTTAGGATCATGAAAAAAAACACCAACCTGAGATCACGCCTCCTATATCCTTGCTTTTAGCTTCAAGTGATGGTTGGTTTGTGCTCTGTGGATCCCCAGAAAGAAGATTGTGGAAGAATTTTTGGAAAAGCTCCTCTTGGTTGAGAGATATGAATGATCCAAGTTTTAGGGTTCAAGCTTCTTTTCTCCTCCAAATCACGTGTCCTCTCCTCCAACCCTAGCATGAGTAAGTTTAAATAGGCTAGGTTAATCCACTGATCAGCAATTGGGCCTTGGTAATTCTTTGTTTAAAGAGCTTTGGATGATTTTAGCAAATTGCATTAAGTGAGATACACCCTCCTCCATGCATGGATATCCAAATATTTCAAGATGGATCACTTATTCAACAATTGCTAATCACACCTCAATTGAAATTGGGCCTTGAAACATTTTGATTCATGAGTTTTCAATAATTTGGCAATTTTGCACCATGTGAAATAAGTAATGAATAAACCATGGATCCACTTGATTTAAAGGCCAAAAATGCTCCTTGGGGATTGTTCTATGATGTTGGAATGTGCCTTGAAGCAATGGAATTAGTTATAGGTCACCATGTCCCAAAAATGCAAAAGTTGTGAAAATGGAACCCTAAAAACCACTTTGCCTTCTTTTGGTCATAACTTGAGTTTCACAAATGATATGGAGACCCACTAGTACTTGTTGGAAAGAGGAGAAAAAGATCTTCAACATTCATGTTTGAGGAAAATCATTTGAAGCTTTATTGATGGTGAAAAGTCAAGTTGAATGTAATGTAAGGACTTGCCCAAAAAGGAAACTTTCAAATTATAGGTCATTTCCATATTTAGTAACTTTTGTACCAACCCTTGATTCTTGATGAATGGTATGAAATTTGACTCTTGAAGACCATAAGAGGATGTGAGACCTTGAAAACCTTGAAGAGAACCTCAAAATTTCACAGTTGACTTCCCCTCTCACAGTTGACATTTACCCAATTCACCTGATTCCCACTCCATTGGCCAATTGAACTTCTCATGAACCAATCTGATGGACAATCTTCCATTCCTAGATACTTAGGGACCCAAGAAAGACCATGGAATCAAGTCTTGCCAAAAAAATCAGAAATAAACTGACTTTATAGCAAACCCTAATTTTGGTACCCTCAGTCTAGGAGGAAATAACACAGTCTCCAAATCCAAATTCCTCTGAATATGATGTGTATCCTCTCCAACAAAGATAAGATATGCCACTTGGTGATGATAAAAACCCAAGGAGCTTGCCCATTGGAGCAATAAACCCAAGAATCTCAAAACCCTAGTTTCTGCACTGGTTAGGAGAGAGTGATCCACTTGAACTCTCTTGCTTGACCCCTTTGAAGAACATCTTCTCCTCTTGAACTTGCCTCAGGCACCTTGACCCCATGCTAAGAACCAATGATATGCACACATGATAATGCAAAAATGAAATGAAACATAAGCCAGTTAGTACTAAAGTAAGAAGGGCAAATTTTGGGGTGCTACAATAAGGCGTAATGGCCTTGTGATTGTCGAATACAATCACGTCTGTGTGTGATCACGTAATTGTAATCGGTTATCTTGCGAGTGCATTTCATGGGTCTCGAGCTCCTCTGAAACATGTGCACAACTACTTGGCAGGTTTGATTCCCGCGTGCAGTACGAATGGCGCTCTTGGAGTGTATGCTTGTAACGGTAAATGGCCCGTGTGAAGTGACGGTTCATAACGGTATAAGGCCCGTAGAACCCGAATCCATTCGTATGTCAAGTAGGTTAGCGTGGGGAGGCGCTGCTGAGGGCAATTTGACTTGGGAGTTGGAGAGTCGGATGCGGGAGTCGTATCCGGAGTTGTTCGTCTCAGGTAATATTTTCGAGGACGAAAATTTCTAAGTGAGGGAGAGTTGTAACGCCCCAGTTTTAGTTATTTTTATTTAATTGAGTCGTTTTGATTATTTTATTATTATATTATTTTATTTCTGACTTTTATTTGAAAAAATATTATTTTTCATCGTGATTATTTTATCGTGTTTTAGGAACGTTTGCGAGATATTTGAGTGTAGGGGTATTTTGGCCTTTTGTTGGGTAGATATTATATTTTTCATATGAATAGAAATAGAAAGAGAGAAAATAGAGAGGAAAGAAAAAGAGAAGAAGAAAAAGAGGAAGAAAGAAAAGAAGAGAAGAAAAGAGAGAAAACTTGGAAATCTAGGAACCGATTCAACCGACTTTTCAAACGCGATTTAATCGGGTAAGGGTGTGAAATTCGATTATACTATGTTTGTGTATGATTATGTATGTTTGTGTGGAAGTTTTATTGGTTTTCAATATAGGTCGAAATGAGATAAACGAGTAGAAATCGATGTTTTTGCGGTTGGAAATCGATGTAAATGTTGTAGAATACTTGTTACCATGATTATATTATGTTCTGATTGTTATGTGTTAGTTTGAAAGTGTTTTGGTGGGGAAAATATGATTTTGGGTTATGTACGATGCAAGCTATGGCTCGGGCTGTGCAGGGTGCACTTAATGTTGCGGGTAATGATGAGTTCAGGAAGAACAAACCGCCTATCTTCAAAGGAAGATATGATCCTGATGGTGCTCAGATTTGGCTTAAGGAGATTGAAAGGATCTTCCGAGTGATGGATTGTGCTGAGGATCAGAAGGTGAGACTAGGTACTCACATGTTGCTGGAAGAAGCTGATGATTGGTGGGTTAGTACACGTCATGTGTTGGAAGCTGCAGAGGAGGAGAACACTTGGGCTGTGTTTAGCATTGAGTTTCTAAGGAAGTATTTTCCTAAAGATGTAAGAGGAAAGAAGGATATTGAGTTCTTGGAGTTGAAACAAGGTAGTATGTCTGTTGTTGATTATACTGCTAAGTTTGTGGAGCTCGTGCAGTTTTATCCACATTATGCGGAAGCGGCTGCAGAGTTTTCTAAGTGTGTGAAGTTTGAGAACGGGTTGCGTCCTGAGATAAAGCAGGCAATCGGTTACCAAAGGATTATAAGGTTTTCTAATTTGGTGGATTGTTGCAGGATTTTTGAGGAAGATAGTAAGGCTCGTTCTACTCACTATAAGAGTGTGAACGAGAGGAAAGGGAAACAGTCGTTTCGTAGTGGTCCTTATGTGACACCGGCAGATAAGGGTAAGCAAAGGGGTAATTTAGAGAAAAGGCCAAGTGGGGGAGGAATGACTAGTCCTCTGAGATGTTATAGGTGCGGTGACCTAGGACATCGTCAGTTCGAATATAGGAAGGATTTGAGGAAGTGTTCTAATTGCGGAGGTTTAGGACATGTCGCAGCTGATTGTGCAAGGAAGAATGTGGTGACGTGGTTCAACTGTGGTGAACCTGGTCATATTAGTACGAAGTGTCCGAAACCGAAGAAAGCTCCAACAGGTGGGAAAGTTTTTGCCTTGGCGGGAACTCAGACTACAAGTGCAGACCATCTGATCAGAGGTACTTGTTTTATTAATAGTACGCCTTTAGTTGCTATTATTGATACTGGAGCGACTCATTCGTTTATTTCGTCTGAGTGCGCGAAGCGTTTGAATCTTGTGTTGTCTTCAATGGATGGAGAGATGGTTATTAATACTCCAGCAATGGGGTCAGTAACTACTTCTTTGGTTTGTTTAAGTTGTCCTTTGACCATTTATGGTAAAGACTTTGAGATGGATTTGGTGTGTTTGTCGTTGGAGGGTTTAGATGTGGTTTTGGGAATGAATTGGTTATAGTTTAATCGAGTTCATATTGATTGTTATCATAAGCTAGTGAGATTTCCTTCTCTTGAAGAAGACGGAGACTCGAGTTTCTTATCTACCAAGGAGTTGGAGAAACTTTTGGCGGAGGAAGCTCAGTTGTTTGGGTTGTTTGCATCGTTGACTGTGGATAGTCAAGTTTCACTTGATGTGTTTCCTGTTGTGTGTGATTTTTCGGAAGTGTTTCCAGAGGATATTTCAGACTTGTCGCCAGAGAGAGAGGTGGAGTTTTCTATAGATCTAGTTCCTGGTACTAGACCTGTATCGATGGCACCATATCGAATTTCGGCATCTGAGTTGGTTGAGTTAAAGAAGCAATTGAACAAATTGTTGAAAAAGAGGTTTGTGAGGCCGAGTGTGTCGCCTTGGGGTGCTCCAGTTTTATTGGTGAAAAAGAAAGATGGAAGTATGTGATTGTGTATTGATTATCGCCAGTTGAATAAAGTGACGATTAAGAATAAGTATCCGCTTCCGAGAATTGACGATCTGATGGATCAGTTGGTAGGTGTGTGTGTGTTTAGTAAGATTGACTTGAGGTTGGGGTATCATCAGATAAGGGTGAAAGAGGAAGATATTCAGAAGACGGCTTTTAGGACACGTTACGGTCATTATGAATATTCGGTGATGCCGTTCGGGGTTTCTAATGCGCCAGGTGTGTTTATGGAGTACATGAATCGTATTTTCCACGAGCATTTGGATCGTTTTGTTGTTGTGTTTATTGATGATATCTTGGTTTATTCTAAGTCCCGGGAGGAGCATGCGGAGCATTTGCGTGTTGTGTTGCAGATTTTGAAGGAGAAGAAACTTTTTGCCAAGTTGTCAAAGTGTGAATTCTGGTTGTCGGAAGTGAGTTTTCTTGGTCACGTGATTTCAGGTAACGGTATCGTTGTGGATCCATCTAAAGTAGAAGCAGTTCTACAATGGGAGGCTCCGAGATCTGTTACTGAAATTAGAAGCTTTTTGGGTTTAGCCGGATAGTATCGGAGGTTTATTGAAGGTTTTTCTAAGTTAGCACTTCCATTGACCCATATGACTTGTAAAGGGCAATCGTTCATTTGGGATATTCGGTGTGAGGAAAGTTTTAATGAGCTGAAGAGAAGATTGACGACAGCTCCGATTTTGATTTTGCCGAATCCTACGGAACCATTTGTGGTGTATTGTGATGCGTCTTTGATTGGTCTAGGTGGAGTGTTGATGCAAGAAGGTAAGGTGGTGGCTTACGCTTCGAGGCAATTGAGGATTCATGAAAAAAATTATCCTACTCATGATCTTGAATTAGCGGCTGTGGTTTTTGTGTTGATGATTTGGAGGCATTATCTCTACGGTGCAAGATTCGAAGTCTTTAGTGATCACAAAAGTTTGAAATACTTGTTTGATCAGAAAGAGTTGAATATGAGGCAACGTAGATGGTTGGAATTTTTGAAGGACTACGACTTTGGCTTGAATTACCATCCGGGTAAAGCTAATGTGGTAGCCGATGCGTTGAGTCAGAAATCGTTGCATATGTCTGCTTTAATGGTTAAGGAGTGGGAACTTTTGGAATCGTTTAGAGATTTGAGTTTGGTGTGCGAATTGACGTCTGACAGTGTGAGGCTTGGTATGTTGAAGGTTACTAATGATTTTCTGTTGACGGTTAGTGAGAAAAGGAAATTGGATGTGAAATTTGTGGATTTGATGACGGTTGGAGATAAAAGTGAAAATGAGGACTTTAAAGTGGATGATAAAGGTGTTTTGAGGTTCCGAGGCAGAATTTGTATTCCTGATGATGCGAAGTTGAAAAGGATGATTCTGGAGGAAGGATACCGGAGTAATTTGAGTATACATCCGGGAGCTAATAAGATGTACCAAGATTTGAAGATTTTCTGGTGATCTGGATTAAAGAGAGATGTGGCTCAGTTTGTGTATTCCTGTTTGACGTGTCAGAAGTCGAAGGTAGAACATCTGAAGCCTAGTGGTTTGTTGCAACCGTTGGATATTCCTGAGTGGAAATGGGATAGCATTTCTATGGACTTTGTGACAAGGTTGCCGAACACTCAACGGGGACATAATGCGATTTGGGTGGTTGTGGATAGGTTGACTAAATCGGCGCATTTCATTCCAATTGACATCAGTTTTTCTTTGGAGAGGTTGGCAGAGATTTATATCAGTGTGATTGTGAAATTGCATGGGGTTCCGTTGAGCATTGTTTCAGATCGAGATCCGAGGTTTACCTTGAGATTTTGGGAAAGTTTACAAAAGGCGTTGGGTTCTAAATTGAGATTGAGTTCGGCTTATCATCCGAAAACAAATGGACAGACCGAGAGAACGATTCAGTCGTTATAAGACTTGTTGAGGGCTTGTGTTCTTGAGCAAGGTGGTGCGTGGGATTGTTATCTTGCGTTGATTGAATTCACGTATAACAACAGTTACCATTCGAGTATTGGAATGGCACCGTTTGAAGCGTTGTACGGACGAAGATGTCGAACACCGTTGTGTTGGCACGAATCTGGTGAGAGTTCGGTGGTTGGACTGGAATTGATTCAACAGACTACGGACAAGGTGAAACTTATTCGTGAGAAAATGAAGGCTTCTCAGAGTAGGCAAAAGAGTTATCATGATCGAAGGAGGAAAGATCTTGAGTTTCAAGAGGTATTTTTGAGAGTTACACCGGTGACGGGTGTTGGTCATGCATTGAAGTCAAAGAAGCTTACTTCTCGGTTTATTGGTCCTTACCAGATATCCGCGAGAGTGGGTGTTGTGGCTTATAGGGTGGCGTTGCCGCCGAGTCTGTCGAATTTGCACGATGTGTTCCATGTTTCACAGCTTCGGAAGTATGTTCCGGATCCCTCGCATGTGATTCCGATGGATGAGGTTGAGGTAAGGGAGAACCTTACGGTTGAGGCATTACCAGTGAGGATTTTGGATCGTGAGTTGAAGCGGTTAAAAGGCAAGGATATTGCACTTGTGAAAGTAGCGTGGGGAGGCGCTGCTGAGGGCAATTTGACTTGGGAGTTGGAGAGTCAGATGCCGGAGTCGTATCCGGAGTTGTTCATCTCAGGTAATATTTTCGAGGACGAAAATTTCTAAGTGGGGGAGAGTTGTAACGCCCCAGTTTTAGTTATTTTTATTTAATTGAGTCGTTTTGATTATTTTATTTTTATTTTATTTTATTTCTGACTTTTATGTGAAAATATATTATTTTTCGTCGTGAATATGTTTTATCGCGTTTTGGGAACGTTTGCGAAATATTTGAGTGTAGGGGTATTTTGGCCTTTTGTTGGGTAGATATTACATTTTTCATATGAATAGAAATAGAAAGAGAGAAAATAGAAAGGAAAGAAAAAGAGAAGAAGAAAAAGAGGAAGAAAGAAAAGAAGAGAAGAAAAGAGAGAAAACTTGGAAATCTAGGAACCGATTCAACCGACTTTTCAAACGCGATTTAATTGGGTAAGGGTGCGAAACTCAATTATACTATGTTTGTGTATGATTATGTATGTTTGTGTGGAAGTTTTATTGGTTTTCAATATAGGTCGAAATGAGATAAACGAGTAGAAATCGATGTTTTTACGGTTGGAAATCGATGTAAATGTTGTAGAATACTTGTTACCATGCTTAGATTATGCTCTGATTGTTATGTGTTGGTTTGAAAGTGTTTTGGTGGGGAAAATATGATTTTGGGTTATGTAACAGCGCTGCTGGGTTTTCTGGTTTTCGCAGGTTCGCACTGTGAATCCCCTAGCGAAGGGGAAAGCGAGCACTCGCTGGCTATTCGCACTGCGAAGGTGAGGGCGAACGTTCGCGTGAGGTTCACACTGCGAACATTGTGTTATTTTGTGTTGTTTTCTTTCTGCCATTGTTCGCTGGGAGGCTCGCACTGCGAAGGGGGGGCGAAGATTCGCTGGGCGTTCGCATTGCGAATGTTAGAAATTTTTTTTGGCTATTTTCCTTTCTGACTTGGTTCGCTGGGACATTCGCACTGCGAATGAAGAAGCAAAGGACTCGCTAGGAGCTTCGCACTGCGAACATGACAGTTTTTCCCAATTTGTTTTCTTTATAACTTTTGATCCGTGAGCCGGTTTGAGGCGTGGTTTGGTGCGTTGGAAAGCTTTTGACATGTTCTTTCTTATATTATTGGTTTTGAGACTAGTGGCCGATTTAATTATGTCGAGGATTGGAATGGTGTCGTTTTGTTAACTTGTACCATTGTAAGTGTGTGTAGTTGATGTGTATTATGCAATATATCGTTGATATGAATGTTGTATGACTTGTGTGCTGTTGTGTGATGGAAATGCATGTGATAAATGTTGTGATGATGGTTTATGGTCGTATGGCAAATAAATGCATTGTTTTGGGCTTGAATTGCAAAGCATGATTATTGTTGATTGAGATGGTTGCATATATGTGTGCATTTGAATGTCATGAGTCATTGTATGCCAAGCATCATGATATGCATTCTTGTGATGTCGTGTGCCCTAGTGGGTGTGAGCGACGAATCGATTCCAGAGGGAATCCTCTATAACATCGTGAGCCTTATACAAAGAGGACTGAAAGCGATGATTATAAACGATCGCGAGCCTTATACAAAGAGGACCGAAAGTGATCGGATCGTGAGCCTTATACAAAGAGGACCGAAAGCGATCCATAAACGTCGTGAGCCTTATACAAAGAGGACCGAAAGCGATCCATAAACGTCGTGAACCTTATACAAAGAGGACCGAAAGCGACGGGGAACATCGTTTTCCCGACGGGGAGTTACTCTAAGTAACAAGCGATGATTCCAATAGTTCCTGAGTGAACTAGTGTTGAGAATAATGGATGGATGGTACCGCATGTGCATTGCCTAGAGTCGTTGTGTCGGTCTCTGTGCATTTGCGTAAATCATGAATGGATTGATTGTGTGTGGAATTGTGGATGAAATTGATGAGTTGATATATGTATATATGTTGGCGATATGTGTGTTGTGCATGGTTGATATACCTTGGTGATGGATATATGAAATATACATTGTGTTGTTTGGCGTTTTAATTCTGGTATAAGTGGTGGTGAGAATATTTTATAGGTGTATTTTCGTGTTATTATATAATTGTATGCAATTGTATTATGATTGTGTTTCTCACCCTTCTGCTGTTTTTAAATGCTCTATGAGGCATTGCAGATTAGATGCTGGAGGTCTTTTTGTGAAGCTTAGGTCTTCATTCTTTTGTCGGTCGGCTCTGATATGTAGCACCGGGTAGTCGGGGGATCGAGTGTGATTATTTGTATTATGTATACATGTATCTTTTGGATTGTACATGTATGATGTTGTATATGACAGGCAAACTTTTATGATATATATATATATATATATATATATATATATATATATATATATATATATATATGTGTGTGTATGAGATTCAATTACATATTTTCCGCTTTTATTCTGTATCTGAATTGTAGGTGTTAGGAACTAGGTTCCTTTGTTATGTGCTACCTGAAATGTTGCATATCTATATAAGCAGGTTGTTGCATGTTTGTTTCAATTGATGTGACCCCTCGGTCTATGCCGTGAATGTTTTAAATATACTCTGATGAAATTTTGAATTCGTTACCGCTTTTATTATTTTTGGGGGTATAGATTAGGGGTGTTACAGTCGAGGTCGATGGAGTCGACCTGGGGCAGAGGCTTGGCTTCCTCGGAGCTGCTTGGCAATGCTGGCTTGCTCGATGCTTTTGGCTTGGACGCAATGGCGTTGAGCCTCTTTGTTGCTGCTTCGAAACACCGCCGCGCAGCCTCGATATCGCCGTGGAGGGTGGCGACCATCCTTTTTGAAGTGTAATACTTCATCTTGAGGTGGACCGTTGAAGGAACTGCTACCAACTCGGCCAAGGTTGGTCTTCCGAATATGCACTAGTAAAGCGACGGGCAGTCGATCACCAGAAATTGTACATTGACGGATCTGGCCGTCTCAGCTGATCTGAAGGTTACGATCAGTTTGACGTATCCCTAAGGCTTGGTCTCTGATCCGTTGAATCCCTACAAATCAGACCCTACGTAGGGGGTAAGGTGTGATTCGTCCAGCTGAAGTGTTGAAAATAGCTGGGAGTACATGATGTCGACCGAGCTGCCCTGGTTGACGAGGATTGTGCGAACGTCGAAGTTCGCCATTCGGGCTCTGACGAGCAAAGGTATGCTCGAGTTTGGGGATCCCCCGAGGAGCTCTTCCTGGTAGAAGGAGATAGGGATAGAGCCCTTCTGGGCCTGATCGAGCATGATCACCTTATTAGAGCTTGTGTTGATCAGATGCTCAAATTTTCGTTTCACGGAGCCCACCGTGACTTTGTTGAAGCCCCCGCCGGAGATAACCATGGCGGAGGGAAACGTCTCCCATGGGCTGTGGGCCGTGAAATAAGCAGGGGCGCTGAGCCCGTCAGGGACGTAGAAGTCCTCTGGTCGCGATATGGACATAACGACCTGGATGTTGGCTTCTTCCGAGAAGGGTACTTCCTCCTCTATCTTCTTGGACTCCTGGGCGTCCTGCTGAGGAGTGGCCTTCTTCTTCGCGAACTGTTTCAGGTGGCCGTCCCTGATCAGTATCTCAATAGCATCCTTCAGATGGATGCAGTCTTCAATGGTGTGGCCGTGACTCTTGTAGAAATGGCAGTATTTTGATTTGTCTGTGTTGGGTCTGGCCGGTAGTTGTTTGGGGAAGCGGACCACTGCCTACTTGAATTCAGAATTTACACACTCGAACAGTGTCTTCTCCCTGGAGACTGTCAGGGGGTATAGTTGTGGAACCTCCCGGAGGGCCCCTTGTTGTCGCGGGAGTCACGAGGACGGTCCTCGCGCCTCCGTTTGCCTCGACGAGATGTTGAGGCTTCCTCACCTCTGGAGGTCCGAGCGTTCTCCTGATGACGTGATGCTCGGACGTTGCTAGCCGCAACCTTCTCTTCGTACTGAATGTGTGATTGGGCTTTGAGGAGGAGGGCATCTAGGTTCCTCAGTGGTGCGAGACCGGTGGCTTTAGAGAACTCGGAGCCCGGGCGGAGCCCTTGCTCGAGTAGAAACTTTTTCATCTCGTCCGTTGTAGGGACCTGTACTGCTTCTTTGTTGAACCTCTCGATATATGCGCGGAGAGGTTGTTCTTTCCCTTGGATTATGGCTACGAGGGAGGCCTCAGTCTTGGGGTGACGGCGAGAAGCTGTGAAATACCACGAGAACATTCTGCCCAGTTGCCTCCACGAGGTAATGGACTCTTCGGGCAGCTGCTTGTACCATGTCATTGCCCCTTTTCGGAGTGTGGTCGGAAATAGTCGGTGCTTGATGGAGCCCCGTACGCCACAGTAGTCCAATAGCACATCGATGTTCTCGATGTGTTCATCGGGGTCAGTAGTCTCGTCGTACGTGCCCAGTGACGGGGGCTTCTCCAGACCGTTAGGGAGACGGGTAGCCAAGATTTCCTGGGACAATGGGCCGCGAGGCTCATCGTCGCTGCTAGAATTGGTGAATGATGGGGACCTAAGGGTACGCTCGCGACGGCGGTTCCTTCGGGGAGAAGGGGAGTGGTTCCTTCGAGGAGAAGGTGAGCGATTCCTTCGGGGAGACGGTGAACGGGCCCGAACTTTTGACTTGATCGGGGGAGACTGCTCGTTCCTTTGAGTCCTCTTTTGGCCGGGAGAGTGCTGGTCACGCGGGGAAACCTGCTCATGCTTCCGGGCGGTGCGAGGGTCAGGCTCTTGGCGCAGTCTCCGGTCAATATCTCTTCGGGGCTGCGAGCTCCTTGATCGTCGCTGATTCCTCTGCGGAGGAGGGGATCTTGGACGGTTGGACTCTTCTAACGCCCTGATCCTCTCGTTCTGCTGCAGGATCAGGGTGTTGGTTTTGTTGATCACCTCCAAGAGGGCTGCCACGGCCGAGTCGGTGTTGGGCGGAACAGGAACAGGCTGGACGTCCAGCGATGGCTGATCGTGATTGCGGTCAACAGGGGTGAGGGAAGGAGAATTTGTGGCTCCGTCCCTCATAAAATGGGCATCTCAGAGAAGAGATGATTGGCCATCAACGTCAGTCTTGTTGACGGGGAGGACAGCGATTTGTAGAGCACCTTTGGCGTGATCTTGAGAGGCCATGATGATGATGATCTTTGAAAATTATTTTAATCTTCGGTTTCCGGGGAAAGAAAGATGGGGATAACAATGATTCCCACAGACGACGCCACTGATCGTGAAGGCTGGATCAGATCCTATAAAAGTGGGCCACCAAGTACGCTTGGGATGCTGGTCGTATGGAGAGGAGGAGGGGGTGTACCTGCAAGGCACTCCGACGCTCAAGTAAGAAAGGGTCAAAGAAAATAGGCAAATACAAAGCGTTAGTTCGTAGGGTGAATATTTGATACCTGACCCTCTCAAGTGAAAGGGTTTATATAGAGTCCCCAGCGCGTGGCCAACGGTCCTATTTTCGGGGCAAAATAATCGTTTTTCCGAAGAATAGGTAACTACCCAAACTAGCCGTTGTGTCGGGCAGGGTCCCCTAAACTAGTCGTTATGTCGGGCATAGGCATAGTTTCGGGCACCTGCCCATAGCTGCTCGGGGAGCGGATGGGCCGTGCGTAACGGGCATTGTTTCCGGGGAGGTACGATGCAGTCCCTGCCCGGGTGGAGGGGCAGAAAGGTAACTTTTGCCCCTTCGTGGATTGGACTTAGGCAATTTGGGCCGCTTCGGAGCAGAAGTGGATTGGGCCGTGTCTGGCCATTGGTCCAGTCCAGAACAATATATATATATATATATAGGGTTCATATCTTATGAGAATGTCATTTTTATGTAAGAACGTGAGAATGAATCTGAATCATTAGATTTTAAAATAAATGGTGGAGATTATATGTGGTTTTTGTTTTTCTCTCTCCTCCATTATTAAAATAAATGATAGAGGAGAGAGAAAAAAAACTTACACATAATCTCCACAATTTATTTTAAAATCTAATGGTTTAGATTCATTCTCATGTTCTCATATAAAAATGTCATTCTCATATGATACGTTCCCTATATATATATATATATATATATATATATATTTGTTTGTGCTGGAAGCTTGCTCACCTGTAAGTCCTCCTACCCTCTTTTATGTAACGCCCCATTTTCTTTTTATTATTATTTGTGAATAATTATATGTTGTTGTGATTGATTATGTGTTGTTGTGCCTTCGTTGTGGTTGTGTACCCGTGGTGAAGGGTAGTAGCCTTAAGAAGTAAGTCTTGAGGGTAGTAGGGGTGTATGGCTATTAACATAGAGATTAGCGGTGCGTTGAGTAATGTTTATGGAATTATTTAAATTTATCAGTTGTTGACTAATTTATTTCATTAGTTGAGTGATAATGTTAATATAATAAGATAATTAAAATAATTAAGAGGTGTAGTGAGTGGAAGGGCTTTATGGTAATTAGGCGAGGGTTAAGTGAGGGCAAATAAGGCGATTCATTAATTGGGGTATATGAGAGAATTAGAGAGTGGGAGTTCATTATTCTCATTCCACGTGAAAAAGTGAAAGAGGGAGAAGAGCTAGGGCAAGAGGAAGAAAGGGAGAATCCATTGAAGTTAGGAAAGCTCATCACTTTAAGGTAAGGGTGGGAATTCTTTATCTCTTAAGGGTTTGACGATACATGTATGTGGGTAGAATTGTTAGGTTGAATCCATAAGAATGTTGTTTGTGGGTTGATTGGGGTTTTTGAGGAGAATTCATCATTACATGATTGGAATTGATGAAATTAGTGTAGTTGATTTGTATTGTTGGAATGCATATGTTAGAAATAGGTTGTAATGGCATAATCTGTGGAAAAAGTGTGTTAAAAATCAGTTTGAGTGCAGAAAATTGCAGTTGGGGAGATGCTGTTATCGCAGGGTTTTTCTGCTAAAATCGCAGAGGGCGCTTAGCACGGTCGAGCGCGCTTAACGCGGTCTGAAAGAATTTCGCCTCCTCGAGGCAGTGAGTAGCGCGCTTAGCGCGGATGTGGGCCCGCTTAGCGCGGTCTGGGACTGAAAAACATTATTGTAATTGCTGAAAATTAGTGGAAATTGTATACTTTATATTACATAAATGTTGTTTTGTTGCTGTGATGTCGTGAGCATGTATTGAAGTATTATATGCTTGTTTTGTTGGTGTTGATGTGATAATATGAAATGCATGATTAAATATGCAAAGGTGTGTAGTGGTTGTAGGGCATAATGAGGTATGTGTGATAAATGCATGTTGATTATTGATTGATGAGGCGATGGAATAATGGTATGCCATGTGTTCGCGTTAGTCATTGTTGCATGTTGTCGTTGAAGGTGCATAAGCATATGCATGAGTTGAGGGATGGTGTGTGCCCATGTGGGGTGTGAGCCTTTATCCGGATTCCTTGATGGAATCAATGTTGTTGTTGTTGAGGTGATTATGTGCCCATGTGGGGTGTGAGCAATTACGATTGTCGTGTGCCCATGTGGGGTGTGAGCGATTAATTGAAATTTCGACGGGAATTGTGATCATGGAACAGGGATCGAAAATGGTACCACATGCGTTGAGTCTAGTGGGTGTCTCATTGCATTTCTCTTTATAGTTGTGTTGCATTGTGCTTTGAATGATTATCTGTGGTGGTGTTAAAGTGTGGGATTGTTGTTGAATGTCATGATATGGGTAAATTACTTGATGATTTATACTTGCATATTACATCATCTTATTCTTTTGATTGATTGAGAATCTCACCCCTTCTATTTGAATGTTGCCTCCACGTGGGTAACGTGCAGGTGATCAGGATTAGTGCGGGGTCAGAGTGAGTGAAGATGAAGTCTTCTACTTTGCTTGTTGTGTCGGCGTCTGCTCTGATGTGTAACACCGGGGTTTTGGAACGCTTAGTTGTTTTGTTTATTTGGTTGATGTTTAATTGAAGGATTTGAACTAATATTTTGGTTATGGTGTTAAATGACTATTCTTTCGCTGCAGATTAAAAGAATTTTATTTTTGAAAAATGACTCAAGTGTTACATGTCTATTTCATGAGCAGGTTTTTGTTGAAGTAGCATCCTGAATGCCCTTATTGTTTCGAATTGACTCTGATTGTTTTATTATTTGATTAATATTAGGACGCGGGGGTTTAGGGTGTTACATTTTACATACATGTATATATTTCATCTGTATATATATACCTGTATATCTGCTTAGAGTTTTCCCCGGCAATTAGGTCTAGGATTAGATAAAGTCAGTGGTCACTCTTTCAACACAGTCAAAACTAGTTCCCCATAGGAATTTCAGATACAGTCTTGCCTCCTCTTGGGCTTATACAATATGCAACAAAGAGAAAGGCATTATTCCCGGTGAAACTTTTCTCAGACTGTCACAAAGAGAAACCTCCCTTGAATTTCTTCAAACCCTAGAACTGTTCACTAAAGAAAGGATTATTCCCGGTGAAACCTTTCTTGAACTTTTCTTAAGTTTGGACCCACAGGCTTCCTAAAAGCATCCCCAGCCTCCTCTTGGGCTTTTTACAAGGACCCTCGGGCTTCTTAGAAGTTCTCATGCCTCCTCTTGGGCTTAGTACAAGGACCCGAGACCTCTTAAAGGTATAGGATAAAACTTAGTCATCCTTTGTTAGAGCAGTCTTTCCAAAGAGTCAAAACCTCAGACCAATTAAGGGTTGATTCTCATCCCTTAAAACACCTGCCTCCTCTTGGGCATCATATAAAGATAAACCTTTCATACCAGTAGACTTGGACAGTCTAAATCTCCTCTTGGATCTCAAAGAAATCTTCAAGCTCCCTACAAACATAGGAGAAACCTTGGCCATCCAATCTCTAGTAGAGTTAAAACCCCCATAGGTTCGAGAACTCAATCTTTCATCCTAAACTTCCCCAACTAGTGGTCAGCTTATCATCAATATAACACTACCCAAAATCAGAACCTCAAGGCATCTGATACCTCAACTCTTCTGTAATCCTCCGCAAGAGTTGATCCCCCACTTTGGACCTGCCTCTGGATCTCAATAATCCTCAGTAGAAGATAGCCTCCTCTTTGGCTTTGTATAAGAAATCCCTCAGCCAGCCTCCTCTTAGGCTTTGTATAACGATTCTTTCTTCTTCCTCAATCACCTTTCAGCACTCTCTTGTTGAGTTAATCACCTTTCAGCACTCTCTTGTTGAGTCAATCAGATAAAAAACACTCTCTTGTAGGGTCAGTTCTTTTAGCCTCAATCTTGGGCTTTGTACAAGACAAACAAAAACACTCTCTTGTTGAGTCAACCTTTTTCAGCCTCCTCTTAGGCTTTGTATAATGATTTTCCTCAATAGAGTTAGCCTCAATCTTGGGGTTTATACAAGACAAACAAAAACACTCTCTTGTTGAGTCAGTTCTTTTAGCCTCAATCTTGGGCTTTGTAAAAGACACCTGAAATATCCTCAGCTAAGTCAATTGTCTCCCTTTAGCCTCAATCTTGGGCTTTGTACAAGACATATATAAACTTTCTCCAGCAGAGTCAAAACCTTATAATCCTCTCTTAAGCTCTGTATAAATATCTCTCCAACAGAGTCAATTCCTCTCAGCCTTCTTTTAGGCTTTGTGAATTAATCTCCCTAAGTAGAGTCCATGTCCTTTTTAGCCTCAATCTTGGGCTTTGTACAAGACACCCCAAATATATCCCCAGTGGAGTCAATAAGTCTTTTTTGCCTCAATCTTGGGCTTTGTACAAGACAGATAAAACCCTTCCCCAAAAGTCAATATTCAGCCTCCTCTTAGGCTTTATATAATGATATTCCCCAAAAAAGTCAGTCTCTTTTTTAGCCTCAATCTTGGGCTTTATACAAGACAGATAATAAATCCCCAGTGGAGTCAATCAACCTTTTAGCTTCAACCTTGGGCTTTGATCAAGGCACATACAAAAACTAAAATCCCCTCAGAGGAAATCAAAAACCTCTCTATAGGAAGACACTTCTCTGTATATCACACAGAAAATCAAAACAAACCTAATTCCAGATAACTATTGTAAGTGGCACACTTGTTGATTCAAATATCCAAGCTGTAGTCCATCTCTTATCCTGGTAAATCAAATTCCTCTTTCATCTAAATGCTGTATGTGGCAAGCCTTTGTATTATTTACATCCACGCCACTGTCCCTCTCTTAGCATGAAAGATTCCTAAGGAAAAATAACATTGCTCAACACTGAGTTAAAGTTTTCTCCTTCAGGACAAATCCCCTATAAAGGAAATTATGGCATTGCTGGATTCTCACATCCCAGTTAAAGTAATCTTCCTTTATAATCAGTCACCCAACAGTTGTGATAAACAGATGAGATATCTCCTTTAGAGATGACAAATTCTCTCTCAGTCAAATCTTTAGCTCCAATCTTGGGCTTTGAACAAGACACAAATACTCATCTTGGTTCAATCTTGGGCTTTGAACAAGACACCAAATATCTTTCCTCCCATAGAATAGGAGGAACTACGATTGCTCTGATTTCCCTGTTTTTCTTTAACGGGAATACATAGGCATAAGATTTCGGAATCTTAGCAAGCACACCAATCCAAAACTTTAGGTCCAATAACTTCACACACCAATCAAAAACCCTAGGTCCAGCAGCTTACCAAAAACATCGAAAGGCTCAAAATTAACAAAACTCTCTCTCTCAAACCCTCCAAAAGGAGAAACTTTCCCAATCAACAGACAAACACCAGTAAGTAGAAAACAGTACGTATAATTGCTAACGACCTGTGGATAACCACATATAGGACGGGTAATTGATAACTCCCCATTGTATAACCTGGCCCCGGATCCCTAATCTCTTTAAGCATTTGTTCAGTTAAACATTTGCGTGCAAGGTTAGTTTTAGATAGATTCCCTTTCCTTTCCAGCTTCACAGGATAAATAAGAAATCAGAAAGTAGTACCCAACTCCTACCATTGCGGTGAGGAGAAGCCAATGGCGATAAGATGGCCGCGTCACCGACAAAAATCGCACGCTACAGATATAAACATTAATGAAGTAATGAATAGAAAAAACATTTTAACATGTTAACAATAAAATTTATAGATGTTAAAAGAATCTTAATAGGTCAAAATACTAGACATCATTTCCAAGAGTCAATATTTAACATTGATTTGACTTAATCAATAATAAAATAATGAATACTCAAGGTAATGAATGTAAAGACTATATAAAAACCCCTTAGCATACTCACTTTCATAACCATTTAATCTTTTGAACACCAAAATGTATAAGCAAAAGCAAATTTGGGTTCCAAAGAGAGATTTCAGAAAGATAGACATGTTTAATGCAATAACACAAGCAAATAAGAGTGGTGCAGCAACTCAAGGATCTACAAGTAAGCAGATGGCTTTAGAAGCACACACTTCTTTATAAACCTTCGTTGAGACACACAGAAGAAGAAGAACTTCCAGGTTAAAACGCAAAAATCAACTGAGAAAGGAAGCTGTAGAGTTTGCAAAGGAAGAATGGCAAGATTATTTAGACAATCTAGATATGTCTGATGATCCAAGGGAGTACCTTAAGGCAAATACAAATGCCTAGAAAGTATTAACAATTTGTATTAGCTTCCATTTAATGAGTGTCATACCCTAATTTTTACCCCTAAGATCCCACCTCATTTTCATCTTCATAATGCATCAAGATCACAAACTTGGTTCTCCTCTAGCCACCTATCCTTGGGTTTGCTTATGCAGAGATCACCAAGCACCTTTCTTTGTATCTTTTCATTTGTGTTTATACACTTTATATTTCACTAACCACTAATCAAAATACCAAAAAAAATCTTGTATCCTTTTGTGTCTTTGCAAGGTAGGGTGCTATATCAAGAACACCAAGCTTGATTCATCGGCTAGGGTTTTGGTCCCTCAAGTCAAAATATGGTCAACCAATGGTTCCCAAAGGCTATTTCATCAATTCATGGCTTTTAATATCAAATTAAAAGGTTTCAAACATCATTCAATCTCATTTTGATCAAATAAATCTCAAGGTCTAGTAGCTTGTCTCTCAAGAAAAGTCAAAGGTTCATGTGTTTATTTTCATGCCTTCATCAACAGGTTACCTAAAGCTTTGGTCAATTTAATAAAAGGAAGTTGAAGGACACATTATTTTGAGTTCATATGATTATCGATGTGCTCTAAAATGCAAGGAAATTCCAAGTTTACAAGTTAGTTCAAGGAAGTTTGACCTAAAAAGTCAACATTTCAAGTAAAAGTTCAAAAGATCACAACTCCTTTAATTCTTAATATTTTTGAATGCTTATTTTTGCATATGACTCTTATCAACATCCTCTTAAACTTCTCTTTACATAACAAGAGCCAATTATGCTTGGAGGATCATCAAAAGTTTGAAGACATTAAAGGTCATTTGTGGACTTAGTGAAATTTTGCATATTTTCAAGTGACTTTTCCTCAACTTTCAAGAATCACAACTTCTTCAATTTTCAACATATGGAGCTCATTATTTTTGAACAATGTCATTGGTGATACTCTCTACAAGATTGCTTCAAAGTTCAAAGTCAAATTGTGTTTGGAAGGCCATGGAATTCATTGATACATTATAGGTCATTTTCAGCCATTTAGACGAAGTTTTCAAGTTTGGTTTGCCAAATTTTATGCCAACTTCAACATGACATAACCTTTTTCTCAAGCATCCAAATGAATCCTTTCTTGGTACATTGTGATCTTTGCCATGATGGTAATCAATTGCAAAGAGAATGGGATGAAAAAGCCTTTTGTACAAGATGCCCCATTGATGCAAACATGGTTACTTGGAACTGAAGATTTGCACCATGATAAGATTTTTACCTCAATTAATCTTCAATTAAAAGCCAAATTACCACGTGATTTGGACTTAAACATGTTTAATTAAGTTCCCAGAAGCTAAATGACTCATAAAACTCATGGTTTGGCTGAGTTTTGATGCATTTCAAGTCACACTTTCTTCATGATGAGGGTGCACACAAATTCAACAAATTCTGGATCATTCCACCCCTCTTAACATTCCATCATCATCTCCTATAAATAGAGTCCTCATTCCAATTATTTCTCAAGTTTTTGATAGCAAGAAAACTCCCTCTCCACTCTCAAATTTTTCCAGAAAATTGCATTATCATGTTTTGATTTCTAGCTTGTTTCAACTTATTTTCTTGATTCATTTAGCTCCATCGTGTTCCTCTGAAGCTTCTGCAACAAGAATCAAACTGTAAGAGTCCCTGAATCGCTCCAACCAAATCCAGTTTCAGAGCTTCTCCGATCATTTTTGGACAAGGTAGTTTGAGGCTCCATTTTCAATCAAACAAGTTACCACAATATAGTCATTTGCTTGCTGAGTGTGTCCCTAACCTAGCTGGTGTTGATAGCTTCTATTCATCATTTAATTTTTGTTTTCGTGATTTTTATTTCACTCTGTTTTCTCTGAAATTCTCTCTACTCTCTTTCAATAAATGAAAATAGAGTAAGAGGTGCAGTTCGCCTTGATGAGACAGATGCAATGATGGTGGTTTCATGCCTTAATGTTACCGTTTAGCCATCTCCGATGAGCATCTCACCGGAGAAGATGACCAGAGAGGTTGGAACGATGATCTGAGTCTGATACACGCTGGCCGTTTGTTTTAATTTGATTAGCTCAATTCAAATATGATTATGTGTTGTTTTTGAACTAATTTCCACCGTGCATCATCATCTTAGGAGCGTAGGATCTTCCACGTCAATTAATGAAGTCAGATCATACGCTCCTCCTTTTTTCCCTTTTATTTTATTTTCTGATTTCATTTTAAAATTGCATTTTCTTCAAAAATTCATAGAAAAATTATTTTAACTCCAAAAAATCCCAAAATAATTTCTAAAATTTTCTTTTATTTTTCTCTTTCTGATTTTATATTTTTCATATTTTATTTTTATCATTTTCTATTTTTCATGATTTTTCTCTTTTTTGAAGCATTTTAATTAGTTTAAAAATAGTTTTATGCATTAAAAAATTCTTTAAAAATTTTACATATCATTATTGGCTTGTTTCTGGCTTGCATGAATTTTCTTGATCATTTATGATTTGATTTGATGCATCATTTGCATTTTCTTTTTTATTCTCATTTTAAAATTAATTTTAAAAATCATTTTAGTGCATTTTAATTCATATTCTTGCATTTTATATTAGTTTGACTTGTGTTGACTTCTGTTGGCCTTGGAACTTAGTTGATTTGATCATAAGTTTCATCAAACTCAATGGATCTTGGGTGTTGATGGGGTGAAAACCTTAATCTGCCAAAATTGATGATTGATTTTGATGATGACTTGATCACCACTTGGATCCAATTTGGTTTTGCTATTTTGTTTGATCCTCTCTTCTTCATCCCTTTCTTTTTATTTTTCAAATTTCTTTTGATATGATGCATAAAGAAATAGAGGTATATGTGGATGATATGATTTGTAAGTCGAAGGCTGAAGAATATCATATTGAATATTTGGTAAAGTTATTTCAGCAGTTGAGGAAGTTTAAACTCTGTCTGAATCCCAATAAATGCACTTTTGGTGTCCGTTCTGGAAAATTGTTGGGCTTTATTGTCAGCCAGAAAGGTATTGAGGTTGATCCTGATAAAGTCAGAGCTATTCAGGAAATGCCTATGCCCAAAAAAGAAAAACAAGTCAGAGGATTTCTCGAACGTTTGAATTACATCTCCAGATTTATATCTAATACGACTGCCACTTGTGGACCGATTTTCAAGCTTCTCCGTAAAAATCAAGGTTGTGTATGGTCAAAGGATTGTTAGAAGGTTTTTGATAGTATCAAAGAATATCTGCTTGAACCTCTTATTTTGTCTCCTCCTGTGGGAGGAAGACTATTGATTATGTATTTGACTGTGCTAAAAGAGTCTATGGGTGGTGTTCTTGGTCAACAAGATGAGACTGGTAGGAAAGAATATGCCATCTACTACCTGAGTAAAAAGTTTACAGATTGCATGGGCTGCCAACCGTTTGCGCCAGTACATGATTAATCATACAACTTGGTTGATATCCAAAATGGATCCAATCAAGTATATTTTTGAAAAGCCCGCTTTGACTGGGAGGATTTCCTGGTGGCAAATGCTATTATCTGAATATGACATTGAGTACCATACTCAAAAGGCAATCAAAGGAAGTGTTTTGGCTGATCATCTGGCTCATCAACCCATTGATGATTATCAACCTATCAGGTTTGACTTCCCTGATGAGGATGTTATGTATATAAAAGCTAAAGATTGTGATGAATCATTGCCTGAAGAGGGGCCTGATCCGAAATCTCGTTGAGGTTTGATATTTGATGGAGCTGTCAATGCTTAAGGCAATGAAATCGGAGGAATTATTATCACTCCTCATGGTTCTCATATACCATTTACTACAAGGTTGATGTTTGAGTGCATAAACAATATAACAGAGTATGAAGCCTGCATATGGGTCTTGAAGAAGCTATTGATTTGATGATTAAAACTCTTGATGTATTTCGGGATTCAGTCCTAGTGATTAACCAGATTAAAGGTGAATGGGAGACTCGTCAGGTTAACCTAATTCCTTATAAAGATTATGCAAGGAGGTTGCTCACCTTCTTTAACAAGGATGAATTACATCATATTCTCTGTGAAGAAAATCAGATGGCAAATGCTCTGGCCACTTTGTTCTCTATGATTAGAGTGAATCATTGGAATGATGTGCCCAAAATTAATGTTATGCGTCTTGATAGACGGACTCATGTGTTTGTGGTAGAAGAAGTGAAAGATGATAAGATGTGGTATCATGACATCAAATGTTTCATCCAGAGTCAATAGTAACCACTTGGGGCATCCAAAAAGGATAACAAGACTTTGAGAAGGTTGGCTAACAATTTCTTCTTGAATGGAGATGTGCTATACAATAGAAACTATGACATGGTCTTGCTCAGATATGTGGATAGACACGAAGCAGACATGTTGATGTAAGAAATTCATGAAAGATCCTTTGGTACCCATGCCAATGGACATGTTATGGCTAAGAAAATGTTGAGAGCGGGTTACTATTGGCTGACAATGGAATCTGACTGTTGTGAATATGCGAAGAAGAGCCATAAGTGTCAGATTTATTCTGACAAAATTCATGTGCCTCTAACTCTTCTCAATGTTATCTCATATCCATGGCCTTTCTCCATGTGGGGAATTGACATGATTGGAATGATTGAGCCTAAAGCATCGCGGACATCGTTTCATATTGGTGGCCATTGATTATTTTACCAAGTGGGTTAAAGTGGCATCGTATGCCAATATGACCAAGCAAGTGGTGGTCAGGTTTATCAAGAACCAAATTATCTGTTGTATGGCATTCCAAGCAAGATTATCACTAATAATGGGTCAAACCTGAATAACAAGATGATGAAAGAATTATGTGATGAGTTCAATATTGAGCATCATAATTCTTCTCCCTACAGACCAAAGATGAATGGGGTTGTTGAAGCTGCTAACAAGAAAATTAAGAAGATCATTCAAAAGATGGTTGTCACATACAAGGACTGACATGAGATGCTCCCTTTTGCTTTACATGAGTATCGTACGTCCGTCCATACTTCAACAGGGACAACCCCTTTCTCACTTGTATATGGTAGGAAGCAGTGCTCCCTGTAGAGGTTGAAATCCCGCAAAGAGAGTCTTGATGGAAGCTAAATTGGATGAGGCTGAATGGTGTCAGAGTAGGTATGATCAGCTGAACCTGATTGAAGAAAAGAGAATAACGGCCTTGTGTCATGGCCAGTTGTATCAACAGAGAATGAAGAAAGCTTTTGATAAGAAGGCCAGACCCCGTGTAGTCAGAGAAGGTGACCTCGTGCTTAAAAAGATCTCGTCTTCTACCACTGATTCTAGGGGCAAGTAGACTCCTAATTATGAAGGTCATATGTTGTTAAGAAAGTATTCTCTGGCAGTGCATTAATTCTTGCAACTATGGGTGGTGAAGAGCTCACTCGTCTAGTGAATGTCGATGCAATCAACAAATACTTCGCCTAAAAAAATAAAATGACACCTCGCTAAGTTGAAAACCCGAAAGGGTGGCTTAGGTAAAAATGAGCGTCTCGATGGGCTAAAAACCCGAAAGGGAGGTCCAGGCAAAAGTTAGAGATATAAACAGAAAATAATCATCCGGGTAGATTGAAAACCCGAAAGGGCAATCTAGGAAAAAGTTAGGGGTCATGGCAAGTAACTGCATCGGGCCAGACTTGATCACTTGAGGCATTATGTTCATCAAGGATTCTCATCCTCGTCATTCTCAACAGAGGTGTAAAGCATAGTGGAATTCAAAGTTGTTAGGGAGAATACTGGACATTGTATTTCAGTGTAACCTTTTCCATGAATTTACCATTTTCCAACTGTGTAATGATCCATGGAATCACACCATTTGCGGACTACCATTCTATCAATAAAATTTTGGGATTTGTCCCATTGTTTACAATTCTTATATTTGTTTCTGTTTGCAAAATTTCATTTATTTTTTATGATAATTTTTTAAACAAAAAGTAATTAATAATGATGCTTTTGAAAATTACAAAAATGTTTTTCTTTGATTTGTGAACGATAAAAGGAATATCCATAGTTACTTCAAGGAATGCTAAGATCCCGAAGTGAGGAACTCGATGTTCTCCCAAGCAGAATTTGTTCTTGTTGGTGGTATTCCCATCTAAGCACTAATTCAAGTATTATCCAGTTGAGTATTAAGTTTAGCACCCCGTTTGAATCACAGATTTAGGGTTCCTCATGTTAAGTCTTGATCTAAATACTCCCCAACCGAGTGTAATTTTCTTCTCTAGCCAGGTTATGATCAAGAAAGTATATATGTTGAAGAATCCCCAACAGGTTTTATCCTCTTGTGGTGATTTCAAGAATATTCCCCATTAAGAAGTGTTGAGATAGTGATAAATGGCCAAAGAATAAAGATAAGCTGAGCAAAATTGGCACTTATAAAGACTATGAATACGAAATCTCTGATAAAATATTGTTTCTTTAATGAGAAAATGAAAATATGATAAAGAATGGTTGCTATTGATGAAAACATTGAATTTATGCAGGAAAGAAGGCTCAAAACAGGATGGAAAGTCAAAAATATCAAAAATATCAAACTTGCACCACAAGGGCGCTGCAGCACACTCATGACGAGCAAAAAGTGATAAACTCGAGCATGGCGCTACAAGCTCGCTGCAGGAAGTGGGAAATCAATAGGATTTCAGTGAGGTTTCACTACCAGTACGCAGGTGGCGCGAGTGCGCTGCAGCACGCGTTGCTGCGCAAAGCGCAAGTGCGCTGCAACATGCTTTTCTGGGCAAAGCGAGCTAAGGCGGCAAATTTCAAAGGCGGTTTAAAGAGTTCTTCAAGGCTAAGTTTCTGAACTTGCGCGGGGCGTGGAAAAGCTAAGCACGACGCGCATAGCAACTTTTGGAAAAATATAATAAATATATGACTTGATCCCATGTAATTTTCATTACATTTTTAGTTTTCCTAGCTATCATTGGTTGTAATAGAAAGTAAGAGAGGGAAATCGAAGATTCGAGCTGGATACGCATCAGGAATCGAGAAATCGTTGTTGATGCTGATTCATCTCCAATACTTCCTTTTTGTGCAAGCTACCATGACAATGGCTAGCTAAACCCCTTCTCTTGTCGGGATTGGAAAGAATCTACTGTAACCGTATGTATATTCATTATTATTACTTTCAATATAATTTTGTTATGCATCATTATCGATTCTATCTTTGTTATTCTAAATAAAATCTTTAGATGGGAACTGTAATTGAGAAATAAGTTCGAATCTTGAATCAAGAAAAGAATCAGTTAAACACTAATTGCTAGACATAGAATTAGGGTTGATTTTCATGAACTATAAGTTCTTAAAGCAGTCAGATTGTTTAATAGATTGAGAAATCATCGACTAAACAAACCGGTTGAAATCTCAATAATCTTGTAGACATACACGTTATTGTGAATGGTATGTGAAGATAAGCACGAGTAACAAGATTATGCATAAGTAAATCAATGACCTATATATGTGCATAGTAGAGGAAATCCAATCCCGACAAGAATTCTTATCATTAAAAATTTGTTTCCATAATACCATTTCTTTTACATTCAGTTACTATTTCAAACAAAACATTTCCTAAAACTTGAAACGATAACAATCGTCCAAAACGTTGGTAATATCGCACCACTCTCTGTGGATATGATTATAAATACTTTCTTTTGATATACACAACATAAAAATGGCGTTGTTGTCGGGGACTGGCGTTTAAGATATTACGAACATAACGACTATTGATATATTTTTAAGTTGTATATTTGTTAAAATCTGTAAATAATTACATATGTTCTTTATCTTACTTTCTCCTAACATTATGTTGGCTAGAACTTGCAAAATTTGTGTATGCGAGGTAAAAAAATAAGCAGAACTATTACCGTTTGATCCCGAGATCGAAAGATCAGCCCGAAAGAATAAACGACAAACAAAGAAACAAAAGCAACTAGCCAAGCAAAAATTTCAAAAGAATAAAGCATCCACATCAAGTTCTTCAACACTTCCAATAACAACAATGGCTTAAGGTGGACCTGAAGTTGTCAATGGTGGACCTTGTCAGAGCAGCTCAAGACGGTTAGCCCATCTCACCAACAATCCAACCAACCGACAAGCTGGAATGAAATCCGGATTGTTGCATATCATTTATGCAAACCCTTTTGTAGGCCTTGATCATGAAGATCCATACACACACCTCACTAAGTTCCATGAATTGGCTGGTACGTTGGGAGCACCTGAAGCGGAAGAAGAAGTAGTCTTCATGCAATTGTTTTCGCATTCCTTGATTGGCAAAGCAAAGGATTAGTATCTAGACCAACCCACTCAAACCATGACCAATTGGAATGTCTTGGAAGAAAACTTTCTAAATAGATTCTTCCTAGACAACCGGTTTATGGATGCAAAAATAGCAATAGCCGCATTCGCTCAAAGTGAAACTGAGACTCTGTGTGAAGCATGGGAGTGCTATAAGTATATGCTACAGAAATGTCTGAATCATGGTTTCGACGAACTTTCACAAATCCGCATCTTCCACAATAGATTGCAGCCACAACCAAAGCTCCTACTTGATACAACAGTCGGTGGTTCGTTACTATCCAAAATTGCAGAAGAGGTAGTGTCCATCATTAATCGTATGGCTCTTAATGACCATCAGGTTCAATATAACAGAGGAACTGCACAAAGAAAACCAAGACTATTAGAGTTAGGTCCAAATGATGCAATACTGGCACAAAATAAACTTCTCACCCAAACAGTAGAAGAATTAACAAAGTAGTTGTCCAAACTTCCTCAACAGCTCAAAGAGATGCATGGATCGGCTAACAAACCACAACAAGTAGCTTTGTGCGAACTATGTACAAGCGACCAACCAACGGGTTTTTGTCCTCCAATTAATGAAGAAGTCAATTACATGGGGAATCAACAAAGGACAACACCATACCAATGAAATAAGAACTATCAACGCGGAAATAACGCCAACTATGGTCAAGGCTGGAGGCAAGAAGCAAGAACATCAAACATGTTCAACCAATACCAGAATTTTCATCAACAACCGCAAAATACAACTCAACCGGACAGAACATCCAAACTGGAAGACACATTGAACCAATTCATGCAATTTTCCTTTGCAAATCAGAAGAATACGGATGCCTCGATCAGGAACCTAGAAACACAAGCTGGACAAATTGCAAAGTAACTAGCAGATCAACAAGGAGGTACCTTCACAGCCACCACTAGTACGAATCCAAAGGAGTATTGCAAATCAATAACTACAAGAAGTGGTAGAATCATCAATGTGGGAATGAGCGGTAATGATGACCAAGAGGAGAGTGTTGTTGAAAAAAGAGAAAAACAAGAAGAGAAAAGAGAGGAAAAGGAAAAAGAAGAAGAAAAAAATAAAAGAGAGAAGGAAGTAGTTGAAAAAAAAATGAGAATGAATGTAACAAGAATAAAAATGATGAACGGAGAAATTGATGAGAAGAAAAAGTGAAAATGATCACTCTACCAACACAAAATCTACCATACCCTCATGCTCCAACAAAGAAAGATATGGAGAGGCAATGTGCTCAGTTTTTGGACATCTTCAAGCGCTTACAAATCAATATCCCATTCGCCGAAGCACTGGAACAAATGCCAACTTATGAAAAATTCATGAAAGAAATCCTTACAAAGAAAAGAGGGATTACGGATGAAGAAATAATTCACCTCGATGCAAGATGTAGTGCAATAATACAATGAACACTTCCACAAAAGGAGAAGGGTCCTGGAAGAGTTACGTTACTAGTCACCATTGGAAACCTAAATGTAGGATAAACATTAATTGATCTTGGTTCAAGTATCAATCTCATCCCACTCTCAGTAATAAGAAGAATTGGAGACTTGGATATGAAGAATACAAGAATGACTTTACAACTAGCTAGCAAATCCATCACAAAGCCATCCGGTATTGCTGAAGATGTTCTGGTCAAGGTAGACAAATTTCTTTTTCCTATTGATTTTGTTGTCATGGATATCGAGGAAGATGACGATGTACCACTAATTTTGGGGCGTCCATTCATGAAAACTTCTCGGATGATGATTGATATCGATGACGGGCTAATGAAAGTATGTGTCCAAGACGAAGAGGTTAGTTCAATCTCTTTGAAGCAATGAAGCACTCCAAAGACAAGGGAGCTTGCTTTAGAATTGATGCTACTAATGAGGTTGTTCAAAATGTGAAAGAACAAGCACACATATCAGCTCTGTTAGAACGGGCCCTCTAGGATCCATTTGACGTTCTTGACCCAGAAAAAGAAAAAGAAATCAATGATTGCTTGACAAAACTTGACAGAGCAAAAGAAATACCGTCAAAAGAAGCACAAATCGAGGAGCTAAAAGAAAAATCCGTACAAGATAAAAGCAAAATGGAACTATAAATGCTACCAGATCATTTGAAATATATTTTTCTTGATGAAGAATGCAAGAAACCTGTTATAATCAGCAATTTTTTGGCCAACCATGAAGAAAAGAAACTCATTCAAGTTCTCAACTAAAATCAAAACGCGGTTGGTTGGGTGTTGTCGGATCTAAAAAGCATTAAAGCATCATATTGTATGCACAAAATCATGATGGAAGAAAACTATAAACCAATTGGCCAACCACAACGGCGTTTGAATCCAACAATGAAAGAAGTCGTACGGAAAGAGGTGGTGAAGCTGTTAGAAGCAAGAATGATATACCCAATCTCGGATAGTGCTTGGGTGAGCCCTGTCCAAGTCGTTTCAAAAAAGGGTGGCATGATGGTAATCACAAATGAAAACAATGAATTAATTCTAACAAGGACTATGACTGGGTGGCGTATGTGCATCGATTATAGAAGACTCAATCAAGCGACAAGGAAGTACCATTTCCCGTTACCATTCATGGACCAAATGTTGGAAAGATTATCCAGACAACAATTCTATTATTTCTTAGACGGATATTCGGGTTATAATCAAATCACTGTGAACCCCGAAGATCATGAAAAAACAGCCTTCACCTACCCTTTTAGTGTCTTTGTGTACAGACGTATGTCGTTTGGTCTATGTAACACACCCGCAACATTTCAAAGTTGTATGCAAGCCATCTTCTCAGATTTAATTGAAAAGACCATTAAGGTCTTCATGGACGACTTTTCCTTCTTTAGAGAATCATTTGATTTATGCTTAAACAACCTGGACACTGTACTAAAGCGGTGTGTGGAAACAAATCTAGTACTAAATTGGAAAAGTGTAACTTTATGGTCACCGAAGGCATAGTGCTTGGACATAAAATTTCAGCAAAGGGAATTGAAGTGGACAAAGCCAAAATTGATGTCATTGCAAAGCTCCCTCCTCCAACCAACGTCAAAGAAATTCGGAGTTTCCTTGGCCATGCCGGATTCTACCAAAAATTCATCAAGTACTTCTCAAAGATCGTGAAGCCATTAAGCAACCTACTCAACAAGGACATGTCTTTTAATTCTGATAAAAATTGCTTAAGTGCTTTTGAGAATTTAAAATAAAAATTGATCACTGCACCCATAATCATTGCACCTGATCGGACATTCGATTTCGAACTCATGTGTGATGCAAGTGATTATGCGGTTGGTGATGTGTTAGGCCAAAGAAAGACCAAAACTTTTCATGTTATACGCTATGCAAGCAAAGTCTTAAATGATGCACAGGTTAATTATGCAACAACGGAAAAGGAATTGCTTGCCATTGTATATGCATTAGAAAAAATTCAGTCTTACCTTATAGGTTCAAAGATTATTTGCTATACTGACCATGCAACTATCAAATACTTTATCAACAAAGCGGATTCCAAGCCAAGAATAATAAGGTGGATGCTTCTCCTGCAAGAATTTATTTAGAGATTCGTGATAAGAAAGGTCATGGTTTGAGGACCTTGCAAATTATAAAGCATCTGGTCTTATCCCTAAAGATTTCACTTGGCAACAAAAGAAGAAATTCCTACGTGATGCTACTCATTATGTATGGGATAATCTATATTTGTTCAAAATTAGAGTTGACGACTTGTTAAGAAGATGTGTTACTAAAGAGGAATCAAGAAGCATCACTTGGCATTGCCACAATTCCCCTTATGACGGTCATTATAGCGGAGAAAGAACAGCCGCAAAAGTCTTACAAGCAGGTTTCTATTGGCCAAATTTATTCAAAGACACTTATGATCATGCCAAGAACTGTGATGGCTGCCAAAGGGCAGGAACAATTTCCAAACGGAACGAAATGACCTTGCAAAACATGTTAGAAGTAGAAGTTTTTTATTGCTGGGGCATTGATTTCGTTGGACCTTTTCCCTCGTCATTTACAAACGAATACATCTTAGTGGCAGTAGATTACGTTTCAAAATGGGTGGAGGCAAAGGCATCACCAAAAGCTGACAGCAAAATTGTGATCAAGTTCTTGAACAAAAACATTTTCACTAGGTTTGGAACACCAAGGGTATTGATCAACAACGGCGGTTCTCATTTCTGTAATGCGCAGCTTGCTAAAGCCCTTGAACACTATGGTGCCAAGCACAAGGTTGCAACACCGTACCACTCTCAAACAAATGGGCAAGTCGAAGTATCCAGCCGTGAATTTAAAAGAATTCTGGAAAAACAGTTTCAACATCACAAAAAGATTGGTCATTGAAGCTTGATGAAGCACTTTGGGCCTACTGTACCACCTATAAGTCACCAATAGGCCTCACACCTTTTCAGATGGTGTACAGAAAGGCATGTCACTTACCGGTAGAACTAGAACACAAGGCATTTTGGGCTTTAAAGTTGCTTAATTTTGATCATCAACAAGCCGGCAAGAAAAGAAACTACCGTTACACGGGCTTGATGAACTACAGGTTCAAGCATTTGAATCTTCAAGGCTCTACAAGGAAAAAGTGAAAAGATATCATCATAGCAAGATCCTACCTAAGGACTTCAAGGTTGGATAAATGGTCCGCCTCTTTAATTCCCGCTTGAGGTTCTTTCCAGGGAAATTATAATCGAAATGGTCCGGACCATTTAAAATCAAAGACGTCAAACCTTATGGCGCAATTGAGCTAGAAGATCCAAATTCTAAAGCAACATGGATTATCAATAGCCAAAGATTGAAGTTGTATATGGGTGATGATATTAACCGTCTTACCACTACAATTCCTTTGCAAGAACCATGAAGCAGACAATGTGTCAAGCTAAAGAATTTAAACAAGCGCTTATTGGGAGGCAACCCAATGTTCAGGTTTTTATGTTTTTTAGCATTAGTTTTGATTTTCAAATTTTTGCATCGCCGACAAAAACATGGGAAAATTATGTTTTTTGAGCAGGGCCCTATAAACCTGAGCATGGCGCAGGGGCACCATGGCACAACAGGGGATGCCATGGCACAGATGCGCCTTGCACAACAATTTTGGGTCCTGCACAAAAATCAGAAAACCCATCAACTATCAATTAATGCCATTTTTAATAGATTGAACCACTCCCCATGTGCATTGAACCACCTTTTCATCTTTCCAACCACAAATTAATTGCTAAATTAATGCATTTTGACTCACCTTTCACTAAAAACCCCTAGAATCCATTTTTCCTTTCACAAACATCTATCACACTAAATTCCCTTGCATTTTCTTCACTCCAAAGTGTGTTTTCTGCTCTTCATCCACAAGAACCAAGGTATGCCAATCTTATTTTCCATCCATCTCTCTTATGTAGTTCAAGGTAGAATGGTAAACATTTTTGTATAAATCATTATGCACCATGGAAGACTTCTTGTAGAACATCGGTTAATATCACATAAGAAATCATAATAGGAAGGCTAAACCTTGAATTCATAAGATTAAAATTGTTGATTTGTGACAATTTGATGAGAAAAGAACAGGGGCGCTACAACATGCCATGGCGTGCTCATGCCACACTTGTGCCCTGCGCGGAAATTCTGAGCAGAGCGCCCCTGGTATGTGCAGATGTATGTTTTGACATTTTTCTTATGTTATTCTTAGATATGCACATGTTATAAAATCTGGGAAAGTTTCATTGTGATTTCAGAAATGGCTCCAAAAAGAGACGTTGTGACAAAGAAGCTAAAGACTGGGGAAGGATCCTCCCAGGGACAAGCACCCTTTGATGAAAATAGGTTCCTGGGCACTTTGCAAGAGGCACGGTTTAGGGAACTTTCAAGCCGGAAGATCTGGGCTGAAAGGAGATTTGACATCTATCTGGAAGGAACTTTCAGAAATTGTGTTGATTTTATCACTGACAGGAGTTAGGAAAAGTTGGCGAATCCTCCCACAAATCTGAATTATGAGATCATCAAGGAGTTTTATGCCAATGCACTGCCTTTGGAAGGGGTTGAATATCCATTCACCACCTTGGTTCGAGGAAAAGTGATCGCTTTTGATAGGAATGCCATCAATGACTATTTAGGAAAACCTCTCACTCTTGAGGAGGGAGAAATTGATGCATATTCAAGAAGGGTGCAACAACGATCTTGGAATATTGAAAGAATCTCTCGAGAAATTTTGGCTAAGGGAAGACATGTTGTAAGAAATGCCGCAGGATTTCCAACAAAGTTCAAAAAAGATGACATGGCCACTAAAGCACAAGTGGCCTTGACTTTGATGCTATACAAAATAAGGCCTCGCAGTCACACATCTACCATTCCGGTGGAAAGTTCATACTTGTTGTACTATCTCGTTGATAGTAGGGAAATAGATGTGGCTCGAATCATTTCAAATGAGCTTAAGGCAATTGTTGAAAGCGGGACCAAACCTAGAAACAAACCTAATTTCCCTTTAGCTTTTCCGGGGCTGATTATGGGACTTTGTAGGAAAGCTAAGATGCACATTCCTAACCAAGTTCATGAAGTAATTGCAGTTGTGGTTGATGAGAGATATATTTCCAGGTATTGCAGCCTAAAACTTGATGAGACTCAAGAAGGAAACGAAGGAGCCCCAGGTTCACAACTCAGTTTTGAAGAATGGATGCGGACAGCGGTTACTCATAGTTGGGATCATAATTCATACAATCATAGGGCCATCTCGTATATACAAGAATCGTTGTATAATCTTCAGCTGCAGAATGGTGGAGCACCAGAGGGAGCATTTCAATGCATGAATCTTGAGGCCTTCTAGTCACACATTACTTGGATTAGGGATAGACCAACCTTCTCGGAGGAACTAGTTGTAGCTAATGCAGAAAACCAGCAACAAAGTGAATTTGAATCTGAAGAAGAACAAGGAGAAGGGGAAGAAGATGCGGGGCAAGGTGAAGAGGAAGAGGAGCATAATGACCATTATGACATGGAGGATGACTAATTCAGAGGAGAAAACTGAAAGCTCGCCAAAAAGCTAAGCGAAAATTTAAAAGCTTTCAGCTTTTGTTTATCTTAATTAGCATATTTACTTTATGTCTTTTGATTACATGTTCTAAAGTACTTTGCCTTGCAACTTTGAAGTCTTTGACGGTATGTATACCGCAGTGTTTTATAGATAATTTTGTTGAAATTTTATGTGTTTCAATTGTGTGTACTTGGGAAAAACCAAGCAAATTTCGTGTTTGTCTTCATCGTGTGTATGAATTGCTTGAAGAAGCAAGACAAAGTCGAATCAAGTCAGTTTGAGAATCATTTGGTGAAATTGAATGGTGATGATAAAATCAGATGAATTTCAAGCAAGGTACATGTTTACATGCTTTGTAGATTGTTAGCATGATTTTGAGTTTTGTGCTTTTTACAAAATCATGTCATGCCTCATTTTGCAAAAACATAAATTCTTGCTTGAATCATATATCCAAACCACAAAAGTGAGGAAGACTTCCATTGTACACTAAAAAAGAAATACTTGCTAATAATCCTTGAGTTAAACTCGGTCGGTTCAATTTAAATCTAGCAATTCATTTTGAGTTTTGTAGAGCATAAAGAGGATCAAGGAAAAAATTTTGTTATTGAGCAAAGCCACAAAACCAAAAATCCTCATCATACCTAGTGAGTGAGTCAGCATTCACAAACCCTTTGAGCCGGAAAAATTAAAGAATGGATCAATTTTGAATGTCACACAAAAGCACTAAGAAAACCACTTAGCGAGTTTGTGATTTTTACAAAAGGAAAAACAGAATTTATTGATCCATTCCATCTTCTTGTAAAACACAACCATTATGGAAAAAAGAGTCATGTTTCAAAGAACTCATGAAAAATAGCAAGTTGGGGAGAAATTGTTCATTGGACAAAAAGAAAATGAAAGAAAAAAAAATGCAAGATTAACGAAGAACAAAAACAAAAGAAAAAGAAAAGAAATGCATAAATAAAACTGAATGCATCAAGAAAAAAAGAGAGAATTAAGGATGGAGAAAGGAAAAGATCAAGTTGAGATCATGAGTGAAGCTAGTAAAACTTGAGCAAATTTTTGAACCTATATCCTTAGGAAATACCCTTTCCTTGAAATAAAACCTGACCAATTTACAACCTGCACAAAGTCCTTCGTGATTTATGCTCTCAAAAATTGTTGAATCCAAATTGCGTGGATAAACACATGAATTGACCAGGATGTTGAGAAGGTTATTGAATGAGAGTCCATTTACCACCTAATTGAAAGATTTCAAGAATCTTCATCATCTTTATGAAGAAGAGTTATAGGATGATTCAAAGGAATTTTTGTCATTGTTTTTTTTAGGATATGATATGATCTTTGTAGGAAAAAACTTTCTCTCAGTCATGCTTTGATTCTAGAAGGTAGTTAAACATGATTTGAGCTTGATAAGTAGTCATTTGAACCATTCACGCTTCACGCAAAATCTGATACTTGATGAAAATTCTTTTGTTTTGAAAAGCTTCATGCTCCTGATTAAGGACAAACAAGAGTCCAAGTTGGGGAGAATTTGATAAGTGCCCAAAGAATAAAAATAAACTGAGCAAAATTGGCACTTATAAAGACCATGAATACGAAATCTCTGATAAAATACCATTTCTTTAATGAGAAAATGAAAATATAATAAAGAATTGCTACTATTGATGAATACATTGAATTTATGTAGGAAAGAAGGCTCAAAATAGGATGGAAAGTCAAAAATATCAAACTTGTACCACAAGGGCGCTACAGCACACTCACAGCGAGGAAAAAGTGAAAAACTCGAGCATGGCGCTACAAGCTCGCTGCAGCACGCTGTAAGAAGTGAGAAATCAATAGGATTCCAGTGAGGTCTCGTTATCAACACGCAGGTGGCACGAGTGCGCTGCAGCACACTTTGTTGCACAAAGCGCAAGAGCGCTGCAGCATGCTTTTCTGCGCAAAGCGAGCTAAGGTGGCAACTTTTAAAGCCGATTTAAAGATTTCTTCAAGGCTAAGTTTCTGAACTTGTGCAGGGCGAGGAAAAGCTAAGCACGACGCGCATAACAACTTTTGTAAAAATATTATAAATAGATAACTTGATCCCATGTAATTTTCATTCCATTTTTAGTTTTCCTAGTTATCATTGGTTGTAATAGAAAGTAAGAAAGGGAAATCGAAGAATCGAGCTAGATACACATCAGGAATCGAGAGATCATTGTTGATGTTGATTCATCTCCAATTCTTCCTTTTTGTGCAAGCTACCATGACAATTGTTAGCTAAACCCCTTCTCTTGCCAGGATTGGAAAGAATCTACCGTAACCGTATGTATATTCAATAATATTACTTTCTATATAATCTTGTTATGCATCATTATCGATTCTATCTTTGTTATTCTATATAAAATCTTTATATGCGAATTGTGATTGAGAAATACGTTCAGATCTTGAAGCAAGAAAAGAATCGGTTAAACACTAATTTCTAGACTTAGAATTAGGGTTTGATTTTCACAAACTGTCGGTTCTTAAAGCAATCAGATTGTTTAATAAATTGAGGAATCATCGATTAAACAAACCGGTTGAAATCTCAATAATCGTGTAGACATACACGTTATTGTGAATGGTATGTGAAGATAAGCATGAGTAACAAGATTATGCATAAGTAAATCAATGACATACATGTGTGCATAGTAGAGGAAATCCAATCCCGACAAGAAGTCTTATCATTAAAACTTTGTATCCATAATATCATTTCTTTTACATTCAGTTACTATTTCAAACAAAACCTTTCCTAAAACTTGAAACAATAACAATAGTCCAAAACGTTGGTATATTGCACCAGTCTTTGTGGATACGATAATAAATACTTTCTTTTGATATACACAACATCAGATAACAGTCAACTGTTGGGTTTTTCTCTCACCATGTGTTGAGTTTTAAAATCCCCTGCAGGTTGATTTATTTTTACGATGTTAACTTCTTACTGCTCTTGAGATTGCTGATCCCCATAAAGTTTCTCCTTGGTAAAGATCAACAGTTTCATATTATACCAAAGCAGGTTATTGCAAGTTTGTCTTTTGGAGGAGTCGTCATTCCATCCCTTAGCATAGCTAATAGACATGTTATTCCTTTTGGAGGTTGATATCCCCAGAAGAGCTTTGCTTTACATTTTCCTCAACAAGTCTTCATCCTTTTGCAACATGATTCTACGAGAATTTATTTTTTCCCCAATTAGAGTTTTGGAAGTAAGTGTTGCATGATTCCTCAACGGAGTTCATATTAGATTTTCCTTATCCCTATGAAGAGTCAGGAAGATTTGGGTTATTGTGTTTCCCCAATAGACATTTCTATTCTCAGACAGAGTTCATATTATTTTCCCTTCAGTGGAATATTGGTATTAGAATATTCAGCATTGGGTTCTCCCCAAGCATTATCCTTCTCTCCTCAGAGATATGAACCTCGTAGCAAGATTTTGATCTTTTGATGGCTCCTGTTTATCTCCAACTGAAATTCCTAGCAGATTATCTTTCAGCATTATTGAGATTTAGGTGAGTATCAGGTTGTACTGTGGTGATTGGCCGTCCTCAGTTTATCTTTGTGTTTGTTTTGTTAGCATATACATGCATACATACATTCATTCATTCATTCATACACGCATCACACATATTCATGATTTATTTTACATTTCTTGGTATTTTGGTCCACTATTTGGTGCTATTATCCCCACAAAGTGTGTATATTCTCTCCATTAGAGTGTCTACCTTTAAGCATAAAGTGTATATCCTTTCTAATTCCCCAATGAGTTCATTTCTCGTGGGAACATTTTGCTTTAGTTTTCCTTCCCAGTCATTTATCTATATGGAATTACTCCCCAGTTGAGCTATTTCCTCGTTCGGTAGAGTCTTGTTTGATCGTTTCTCTCTAGTTCATTTCTGGATTGAACTTTGGTCTCATGCAGCAATTATTTTAAATCTCTTTGGGCTGAGAAACCTGGATGATGAGAAGGCATTTATTTTTCTCCTTTTGAGGTTTTATTTTCCTCGACATTAATCTGTTTATAAGTCCCCATCAGAGATGAAAATTTTATTTCCCCAGCAGTGGTGATAACACTCTCTTCGAATCTTTGCCTGACAGCAAGTGGTTTTCTCTTTATTTGAGAAGCTTGCATATCCTCAGCATATTGACAAGTGGTGGTCTCTTTGAGAAGCTTATTTGATATCTTAACCTTTTGTGCGATTTCAAGTGGATGTCTCTTTATTTGAGCAGCTTGTATGTCCCCAACAAGGTAGACCTCACCTGGTAACAAGTGGCAGTCTCTTTATTTGAGCACCTTGTATATCCCCAGGTATCAATTTATATCTTTACAGTAAATGGCATCTCTCTAGTTTATCCTCAGCATAGAAGTTTATTGTGAAATGTTGGATCCCTATCCAATTAACTCTCCCATCAAATGGCATATCTTCGGAAAAGTCCCGTAGGGAAGTTTAATGAAGTCCATTTTCCCATCAGATGGCATCTCTCTAGTTTATCATCAACAGAGAAGTTTCTTGTGAAACATTTTACATCAAATGGCATCTCTTCGAAAAAGTCTCGATGGGAAGTTTGGTGAAGTAATTTTCCATCAAATGGCATCCCTCCGAAAAAGTCTCAAAGGGAAGTTTGGTGAAGCCTCATTTTCTATCAAATGGCATCTCTCCGAAAAAAGTCTCGAAGGGAAGTTTGGTAAAGCCTTATTTTCCAGCAAATGGCATCTCTCTGGAAAAGTCCCACAGAGAAGTTTGTTGTGAAATTTATCTAACCTGCCCGTATCTCTTTTGAAGATCCTCGGTAGATTTATTGATTCATAATTCCTAGCAAATGGTAGTCCCTTTAGCAGAGACAGTTTTTATTTGGTCCTTTTTCAAGTTTGAAACTTGATTAAATAAGAAGCTGAGCCTTATCTTTATAGTGGAAGCTTGTTATTTTTCAACTCGGTTCGTTATTTGAACAAGTGTTTATCTCCTCATATGAGAATCCTGTTGCGATCCATAAATATTTCATCCACAACAGATGGATGTCTCTCTATTAGAAAAGTCTGTTCTGTGATTTAACTTGCCCACATCTCTTTTGAGTATCCCCGACAGAATTTATGTTTATCTCCAGCAAGTGGTTATTCTTTGTGATGCTTGTCTATTATCCTGTTAATCTTTGTCTACCAAAGATTTTTTCACTAGTAGAGCAGTGAATTTGAGATTCCCCAGTGGAGTCCAAACTCTCTTTCCTTTTTATCTCCGGTATTTTTAAGTCGTAGTTTCATCTACGTACCTTTCCATCTTTTGTGGAGTTTTACATTCCCTAGCTGGATCTCTTTTTCGTTTATCCCCTGCAGAGTTTCTTTCGCTAAGTCTCTCCAGCAGTTGTCTATCTCCCGTGGCATCTTTTTCCCACAGAGTTCTGTGTTTGCAATCATTCATATCATATCATAATCATTTTTGCGGCATCTTAGGGCCAAAAATTGAGTCTTCTGTATTTAAGTCTCTTCTATCCCGTCGAGAAAAAGATGTCAATCTTTAAATCTATGAATAGAATAAACTTAAATAAGGGCATCTGTCATACCCTAAATTTTACCCCTAAGATCCCACCTCATTTGCATCTTCACAATGCATCAATATCACAAACTTGGTTCTCCTCTAGCCCCCTCATCCTTGGGTTAGCTTATGCAGAGATCACCAAGCACCTTTCTTTGTATCTTTTCATTTGTGTTTATATACTTTATATTTCACTAACCACTAGTCAAAATACCAAAAAAAAAATGTCTTGTATCTTTTTGTGTCTTTGCAAGGTAGGGTGTTATATCAAGAACACCAAGCATGATTCATCAGCCAGGGTTTTGGTCCCTCAAGTCAAAATGTAATCAACCATTGGTTCCCAAAGGCTATTTCATCAAGTCATGTCTTCTAATATCAAATTACAAGGTTTCAAACATCATTCAATCTCATTTTGATCAAAGAAATCTCAAGGTTTAGTAGCTTGTCTCTCAAGAAAAGTCAAAGGTTCATATGTTTATTTCCATGCCTTAATCAATAAGTTACCTCAAGATTTGGTCAATTTAATCAAAGGAAATTTAAGGAAACATTATTTTGAGTTCATATGATTATCAATGTGATTTGAAATGCAAGGAAAGTCCAAGTTTACAAGTTGATTCAAGGAAGTTTGACCTAAAAAGTCAACATTTCAAGTCAAAGTTCAAAAGATCACAACTCCTTTAATTATCAATATTTTTGAATGCTTCTTTTTGCATATTACTCTTCTCATCATCCTCTTCAACTTCTCTTTACATAACAAGAGCCAATTATGCTTGGAGATCATCAAAAGTTTGAAGACATTATAGGTTATTTGTGGACTTAGTGAAATTTTGCCTATTTTCAAGTGACTTTTCCTCAACTTTCAAGAATCACAAGTTCTTCAATTTTCAACATATGGAGCTCATTCTTTTTGCACAATGTCATTGGTGATACTCTCTACAAGATTGCTTCAAAGGTCAAAGTCAAATTGTGCTTGGAAGGCCATGGAATTCATTAATACATTATAGGCCATTTTCAGCCATTTAGACTAATTCTTCAAGTTTGGTTTGCTAGATTTTTATGCCAACTTCAACATGACATAAATTTTTGCTCAAGCATCTAAACGAAACCTTTCTTGTCACATTGTGATCTTTGCCATGATGTTAATCAATTGCAATAAGAATGGGATGAAAAAACCTCTTGTACAAGATGCCCCATTGATGCAAACATGGTTACTTGGAACTGAAGATTTGCACCATGATCATATTTTTACCTCAACCAATCTTCAATTACAAGCCAAATTACCACGTGATTTGGACTTAAACATGTTTAATCAAGTTTCCAGAAGTTAAATGACTCATAAAACGCATGGTTTGGCTGAGTTTTGATGCATTTCAAGTCACACTTTCTTCATGATGAGGGTGCACACGAATTCAACAAATTCTGGATCATTCCACCCCTCTCAACATTCCATCATTATCTCTTATAAATAGAGATCTCATTCCAATCATTTCTGAAGCTTTTGATAGCCAGAAAACTCCTTTTTCACTCTCAAATTTTTCCAGAAAATTGCACTATCATGTTTTGATTTCTTGCTTATTTCAAATCATTTTCTTGATTCAGTTAGCTCCATCGAGTTCCTCTGAAGCTTCTGCAACAAGAATCAAGCTCTAAGAGTCCCTGAATTTCTCCAATTAAATCCAGTTTCAGAGCTCCTCCGATCGTTTTTGCACAAGGTAGTTTGAGGCTCCATTTTCAATCAAACAAGTTACCACAATGTAGTCCTTTGCTTGCTGAGTGTTTCCCCTAACCTAGCTAGTGTTGATAACTTGTATTCATCATTTGATTTTTGTTTCACCGTGTTTTCTCTGAAATTCTCTCTACTCTCTTTCAATAAATGAAAATGGAGTATGAGGTTGAGTTCGCCTTGATGAGACGGTTGCAATGATGGTGGTTTCATGCCTTAGTGTTACCATTTAGCCATCTTTGGTGAGTATCTCACCGGAGAAGATGACCAGAGATGTTGGAACGATGATCTGAGTCTGATACATGCTGGCAGTTTGTTTTAATTTGATTGGCTCAATTCAAATATGATTGTGTTGTTTTTTAACTAATTTCCACAGTGCATCATCATCTTAGGAGAGTGGGATCTGCCACGTCAATTAATGAAGTCAGATCATACGCTCCTCATTTTTTCCCTTTTATTTTATTTTCTGATTTCATTTTAAAATTGCATTTTCTTCAAAAATTCATAGAAAAATCATTTTAACTCCAAAAAATCCCAAAATAATTTCTAAAATTCTCTTTTATTTTTCTCTTTCTGATTTTAGATTTTTCATATTTTATTTTTATCATTTTCTATTTTTCATGATTTTTCTCTTTTTTGAAGCATTTTAATTAGTTTAAAAATAGTTTTATGTATTAAAAAATTCTTTAAAAAATTTATCATTCCTGACTTGTTTCTAGCTTGCATGAATTTTTTTGATCATTTATGATTTGATTTGATGCATCATTTGCATTTTCATCTTTATTCTCATTTTAAAATTAATTTTAATGCATTTTAATTCATATTCTTGCATTCTATATTGGTTTGACTTCTGTTGACTTCTGTTGGCCTTGGAACTTAGTTGATTTGATCATAAGTTTCATTAAACTCAATGGATCTTGGGTGTTGATGGGGTGAAAACCCTAATCCACCAAAATGGATGATTGATTTTGATGATGACTTGATCATCAATTGGATCCAATTTGATTTTGTTATTTTGTTGATCCTTTCTTCTTCGTCCTTTTCTTTTTCTTTTTCACCCTTTCTTTGGATCCATTGGAACATGTGTAGGCCATCTTGTTCATGAGATCTTGAGTGGTGCTTGATGAACTTTCGACATTTCAAATCTACCATTTGATTGATCAATTGATCTATTGAGGTACTTTGGATTGATGCATAAGTTTGTCCAAAGTACCATGAGAGGTGGATTGATGTAATGGATCCATCTTTCCTTACCTCAGGTCTTGATCAACTTTGTTTTGACTTGTGCTACATGTTTTAGGAGTATGATCTTTATATCATATCTCTAACATGTATGGTACATAAATTGTTAATGACCGGCCTCCTATAGTATGATCTTCCTTATAGATTGTACTACGATTGCTTAACATAGCGTTAAATTTGTCCCTAATCGAAAAATGATCATTTGGTCAAATTTTAGATATGAGTCATTTTTAGTTTAGATGTAAATCTCCTATCTCCATAGAGTGTAGATTCTTTTCCACCTAAGGGAGCTAGTGGCATACTTGTTGATTTTTTCCAAGTTGTAGCCCTTCTCAAAGGATGATGCAAAGTTCTCACACTTGTTGGGTTGATTAGTTGAGTAATCTACTTTAAATGACAAAATGTCTTCTCCATTAACTTTAACACTAACACTAACTTTTAACTGTACTAACTTTTACTTTGTGCTCTTTATTTTTATGCACTTTTATCTTTATGCTCTTTTTTTATTCACTTTTATCTTTATGCTCTTTATTTTATGCTTATCATTTCATATCATATTCAGGTTGTTTATGTTTATGCTTTTTTCTCTTTGTCCATTTGGACTTTATTTTTTCTTTTTTAAGACATCAATAAAGGTTTAAACCATTAAAAAACTCTTAATGCTTCCTTGGACTATTTGGTGACTATCCTTTGCTCATGGATGATGGACTTAGAATTAGGTTTCTTGCCCTATGCTTTGGAGTTATATCTTGAGCCTTGGATCTTATTTGGCACGTTGACCTTGAGTTGATCTCCTATGAAGACTTGGCTTGGAGGCTTAGTTTTTATCTGATGCTTGGTTATTTCTCTGCATATCTTATTGCTTATCTTGTTGCTTATTGCTTGAATCCAAAGGATGGGATGGCTTGTATCTTGGATAGATCTTTCCTTCATTAGCTTTTATTTTATGTTTTAGGATAGCCTCTTCATCTCCTCCCCCTTCTTAAATTTTCAAAATCTTCCCCCTTTTTCAAAACCTTCTTTTTTTCAAACTAGAACTACTTTCTTAATAAACCTTTACTTTGTCAAGTGCATTTTCAGACTCATTTTCCTAATAAATTCTAATCAATCTTAAGCATACTTAGACCATTTTCATAAGACTTAACAATACTTAACTCATTCAAACCATTTTGTGCACTTTTTGCTTTAAAACTTTTCATAAAGATTAGACATGAGTCATTTCCATAGTTGAGATGTGATCATCCTATCCCCATAGTATTGTTTGAAATGAGTAGACTCTTTTCCACCTAAGAGAGTTAATGACATACTTGTTGATTTTATCTAAGTTGGAGCCCTTCTCATGGTGATGCAAAGGTCAATTTTCACATACTTGTGGGTGATTAGTTGAAATTCTCTCCTTAAAATGACAAGTTCTCTTTTAATTTAAAATGAATCATAACACACCATTTTGTTATTTTTACCACAAACTACGAGGTTTAGATCCTCCATTGCACTTTGTGGGTACGTAGGCACGAGGCTCAGGAAGTCTTGTCAAACACAAAAATCTTAAAAAAATATTACTTATCTTCACACCTCACCAATCTTTTGCAAACAACACCTTTTAAGCCATACGCTAGATTTTTAAAGAGGTTCCTATAGAGTACTATAGAAGTTCCGGGTGCTAATACCTTCGCTTTGCGTAACCAACCCCCTTACCCTTGTCTCTATTTTTATTAGTTTTTGTTTTAAAACTTCTTTAGGTTGTGTTCGCTCTTCTCCCTTTCCTTTGGAAAAATAAAAGCGCGGTGGTGACTCTTGTTTTTGTGAGTTAAGTTAATAAATGGTTTAATCTCAAATTTTCCCGCTACAATGAGAATGATGCATATTTAGAGTTTTTAATCTTATTTGTTTTATCCTCTTGAACAACAATATAAATGAATATTTATAACAGTTAAGATGCACAAAAGAATGAACAAACTTGGATTAACAATAACATTGCTTAATACAAAAAGTCTTAACAATTACAAGACATAAATTTGCATAAGCCAACATCAGAAACTCTCATAGATAGCTTCAAACTTGTCTTTCCAGATTTTAGAAGAATCAGTCTCTAATCTTATGATAACTCCATACTAGACCAATAGTTCTGAAAGAACTCGTCCATAAGGAATGAAGAAAGTATTTCCCTTATGAAAGGAAGAAAGAGCCCACTTCAAATAGTCAAACATAACTTGAGGAAGATCAATTTGCAAGTCTGAATTGAGAAGTAGTAGAAAATCCTTTTCAATAGGGTCCACAAGGTCTAGATCCTCGTCCTTAGGAAGCAAGTTTGAGTTCAAAATCTGATTCCAAAAAATTTCATCAGGACAAAGATTTGAGACCAGAGATGTGTTAGATGGATCTATAAAGATACGCCAAGTAGAAAAATAGAGTTCCCAAACAAGAGTTCCTGGGATTTCTTCAATCTCTTCACAAACGATCACATTAGAAATTGATTTAGAGGTTAGTGTTATAGAAACATCAGTCACTTTAGAAAGAATAACACACTCAAAATTCAACTAAAAAATGGAAGCATTAATCCAAAACTCTTTGACAAGACTTGGATAAGTGAAATCACAGAGCATTTCAAAGTATCCATTCCAACTTTGTTCAGACACGGTCTTCTAGAAGTTAAAACCTAGCTTAAGCAACTTATCAAAATTCACAAACTTTTCATTTATGACAATTAGTTGATTCAAAGGAGAATTGGCTAGAGAATTCATCTCAGGTTTGGTTTGATCAACACACAACCAAAGAAAATAAAAAGAAAAGAAAAGAACTGAACAAGACTCCAAAGGAATAAGAATCTTGTCAGAAAAAGGACACAAAATGATGTTTCACAAGACAGGGGATAGAGATAATAATAATATATAAAAAGAAAAACATCATTACCCAAAGGTTCTTATCCAGCAGATTTCTTGAATCCACTAGATGATTTTCACCTTTATGAATATTTAAGTAATATAAAAGTTTTTGAAAAACCTTCTACTTAAACTGCTTTATCAGAAGTAAAGAATCATTTTCTGAATCTCATAGCCTGACAATTTTCAAAAGTTATTATCCATCAGAGTCTAGTAGATCTAGACTTAAAGAGAGACATCTTCTGTCAGTCATCAGTCTTCAAGATTCTATTAAGAACCAAACATTTTCTCTTGAAACAAGAGTCATGAGTGATTAAAGAATATTTAATTGGTTTCTTTGACAGCTAACAAACAACAGAATCATCACAAAAGTGAGGAAACTGTTTCCATAAATATGACCATCATCTAGCTAATGATATATTCAGTATAGACAAATACAACATAGTTTCTTCTTAAAGATATCTGAAGATTCTTTTATCAAAAGAACTTCTCTAGAATTCTAACAGAGACTTCGTATTTTCATATACACAAATATCTCATTGATTCAAGTAATAAGCTAGAAAAGAACAGACATATCTTTTTTTTATTTTCTCGGTCAGACTCATATGAGCATTTAGATTTGACCATAGAATCTGAATACTGCTCTGAGTGGATTCTAATTCAATGATTGTTAAACCATTAACTCCACTTCTTTCACCAAATTCAGTACCTCTAGCACTTAAGTCTGGGTTGTAGGCTCTTCTTCCATCAAATGTTGCAAACAACCTTTGATAAATAACTTGGAAGATGCCTTTGTTCCTTTCTTCGATATCTGCAGCAACTATATTTAAATAATGATACTCGTATTTCTATGAGTCCATACATGTTGGTCCAGACATGCTTTCCTTTGTCTTATGCCACAATATGATAGCAGTACCATGATTCATTCCAGAGTATCATTCTAGGATGAGTCATGACATGAACAAGATCTTGTTATTAGCATAATCATTGATTTCATTGTCTTGGATTAAATCTTTTGAATTTGAAATCTTTGACAAGCAAAGAACCAGATGGTTTTAGCTATCAGAGATTGTCATAAAACAAATTAAAGCACTATCATATAATTGTTGGCAGAACAAGAAAAAGAATTGAAGGTTTCTCATAAAAGTGTCCTTTAGCACAAATTCCATGATGACCCTCAATCAAGGAGCAATGGAGTCACTTAAGTTATCACCTTAAAGAGCAGACTCCTTAGTATCAAATATTGAAGCAAGATAGATTTGGCATAATATTTTTCTCTTCAATACTTGATTTTTATTCCAGGATTCAGATGCTTCTTCAAAAGCAGTAATGACAGGCAGAGCCATATTACCCTTTCTTCTGAATCCTGCACTAATGTTAACTTCAAATGAATATGCAATGAAGACCTCTGACATTAGATTCTGGTAGTGTTTCTCCTTGTTCTTGGATTTGGGAAATCAGTTGAAATACGAATATCTCAGAAACTTTTGAAGTTACTCTTCTAACAACAGATGTTACGTTCCATTAAGCCAGTTAAAGAAATCTTCTTATTAGGGAGGTTAATTCCTCGTCATCATATGTTCCATGGGAAGTATCCTTCAACAGGCTTTAGAAAAGATAATCTATTAGATAACCTTTCATCATCTAATTCCATTTCATTTCTTTGAATATTACAACATAAACCTACAAGGCACATTAAACTCAAGTTGTATGACCTCTTGAATAATTGTGACCTCAAGTTTGAATTCAAAACAATCTTCTCACAATTTGCTTGGAAAGGTTAGATAAAGTGTAACTAGATAAGCTTCATAACTGATTCCCATAAATCTAAGCACAAGGATTCAAAGATAGTCTGAGCATTAGACATATCAATGATGTTGATATACTTAGAATTGATATAAAGCACCTAATAGAATGCATCTACCTCTGAAGATATTTTCAATAAGCTTCTTATGAGCTGGAGAGAGAGACTTTCAAACTTTGATCATCCCTACACCATCAACTTCTACAGTAATACCTTTTTCAAGGGTATTCTAGAGACCTTCACAAAACCCTTTATTCAAGTGGCACTTGATTAAAAAATATATTTAACTTTTCCATCATTTAAATTTAGCGGAATCACCCTTTGAATATGGTAGGAAAAGCAATGTAATATCTTTCATGTGGCACTTGATTCCTTCTTGAAAGAAAGTCTTTAACAGGCATACTTTTCTCATTGGATCATTATCTGCACCAGTGTTAAGTGTTATGTACAGACCATTCTCTGATACTAATTGAAGGTGAGAAAAAGTACACAGGAAGGGGGGTTGAGTTGTGTTTTCTGTTTTCTTTATTTGCGTCTGATTAGAGTTCAGAATCTAAACTGGTGTTCAGATTCTGGTTATACTTAGCAGCGAAATGTTAACAGAAGAAAATAAATAATAGCAGAAGACACAAAGATTTATACTGGTTCCTCCTAAATGAGAGTAGTCCAGCCCCCTTGCTTCACAAGAGATGTTAATCGATATGTGATGGAATTGCTGCCTATATGTGTGCAAAATTTCTGTTTTGGAATTGTTGATAAGTTCCTCCATTGTTGAGTTTTGAAGTTTCGAGTCGTAGGTATGAAATTGATGATGATATGATGTTAATCCATGAGTAAAACATGGTATAATTGAGTTTTATGAAGTTATTTTAGTATAAAATTGAGTCTATGATGATGGGTTTTCGTAGCATAGGCTCTGGTTTGAAAGCTGATGTGAAAGTGCTTTTTAAAAAATTGATTTTTGAGGTTCGGAGCAGCATGCGTATACCTCCAGGGTTCTGTGGGTCGACCTGAAGCCTCCCGAATCAAATATTTTGAAAAATTGAATAACATGCGTCAACCTGAAGCTCCCATGAGTCGACTCATGCACTCAGTTTCTGCAGAAAAATGTTAAAAACTATTTTGATCATAACTCTTTAACCGTTTATCCGAATGACAAACCGTTTGAAGCGTTGGAAAGATAATAAGTAGAAATTTAACATGGTATAATTAGGTAAACCATTTTCTCAATATTTTTATGTTTAATATGTTGAAGAATGTGACTATTAATTGTTGCGTATGTTAAGAAGTCTTGTTGTAAGTGACGAAACTTAAATGTTGTTATAAAGATGTTGTTGTGTTGTTAATGGTGGAATATGAGCATATTTAATGATGTTGTTAGGATTTCATTATATATATATATATATATATATATATATATATATATATATATATATATATATATATATATATATATATATATATATATCCATATTGTATGAAATATAATTTGATGTTTGTTGGCCAATTTGGGCGGTGTACAATAACCATGGTGGTGGGTTATTGTGCACGATGATGTTATTGCTGCCGTATGCATAAATAGCCGCATTGCATACATTTGTGAACATGAGTAGTGATATTTTACTGTTCGACGTGATTGAAGGTTATGTTATAATGTGGTGTAATATAAAGGATTACTTTAAATGTTATTATGTTGAGTTGTGGTGATTGCATAAAAGATATATATGTTGCATGAACTACATGTTATGCTTGTTAGCCAATTTGGGCGGTGTATAATAACCATGATGGCGGGGTATTGTGCACGATGATGTTGTTGTATGCATAAATAATCGCATCGCATACATTTGTGGACAATGGTCCGTTGTTGGTGAGCCTAAAATCCCATTGTGTGGATTGGGCTGGTAGCTGATTTGGAGGTGATGGATTAGTGAGTGGTTCTGATCTTAGGAGGTGGGGATCAGAATGGTGAACCTGAGTGTTCACGGAAATTGGTACCACATGCATAAGGATTGAGTCAGGTGTGAGTCTCATTGCATTGGATATGTTGCTATGCAGCTAAATATGTGGTGTTGTGTGATTAATTGATTTGTTATCGTGTGATTGCCTGTTTGTTAGTGAATAATTGGTGATAATATTGTGGGTTGATTAATGTGAGATATTTAGTTGAATTGTTGTTATGTTAACCTGATGCATACCGATTAACATGCTTTCCTTTATATTATCATGATATCTCACCCCTTTTGTTTGAATGTTGCCTCCACGTGGGTAACGCACAGATGCTCCGGAGTAGCTTGTAGAAGTATTGGATATAGCTTTGGAGTACTTTATTATTTTTCGTTAATTAGAATGTGTCTTACTCTGATATGTAACATCGGGTTGGGAACGCCAGTTATGCGAATGTTGTGTTTCCCCGACTAACATATTTTATGATGATTTTGAAGATGTCGAACTATTGTAATTCCAATTCAGATGATATGTTATGTTGTTAACATATTTATTTTGGTGTTATGAAGATGAATGAAGTTGTTTTATGATTATGATTCCGCTGCAAAGTTCAATTTATGTGTTGAAGTCATAAAAGAAAGTGATGTTATAGATGTTAAAACCCGTGTTACGGAGCAGGATGATTATTATGAATGTTTTATATGAAGTGTGACACCCTTGAGTGGTGAATTAAGCTGGATTATCCTTATTATTTTGCGAATTATTCTTTGGGGTTAGAAGAGTGTTACAGTCCCCATCCTAAATTGCAAAGTGTAACTGTTGTAAAAAAACACAGTGGCACACCAGTTAAAGAAAGAAGCCTTTAACTCTTTCTCACGAGAATTAAAACCATCAAATAGTTTAGCACCAAAAGTTAATATATTTGGTTTTGTTCCACCTACCCCGATTTCCATAGTGTAAAGTGTTGTGTAGAAAAATGTAACTTGTGATGTTGAGGCTTTGTTACAAACACCAACTTGTCATGTTGAAGTAATCCAAATGATCCTCTTGCATTTTCACATATTCATATAGTGTGAATGAATGATTGAATTAATGGTTGATAAAATAAAGGATTGCAGTGATAATCTTTCACAACTTGTGGTAGGATTGCAGTGATGATTGAATGATGTAGCTCTATTTCATTTTCCTTTTCAATTGGTAGTGGATATGCATGTACAAATCACTACTTTTTTTTGCTTTCTTCTATCCATCAGTTGTCAGTTTGTAACTCCGCCATCAATTTTTTAATGGAAATACAAATTTTAAGGTAGACTTTGTTGTGGTGTATATTTTTTCAAGAATAGTGTGAATGTTAAACGTGATGTATCTGCAAAAGTAAACTGAAATGCATGTTTCTTGTGAACATTTTTCTTGGTTGTTATGTGTTTGTCACGAAATATATATCTTGAGTTCTAGTGTCTTTGGATGTTTGCTAACAATCGCAGATCTTCATCAAGTGCAAGAGCAAGGTTTTCTAGGTATGAAGATTGACTATTACAAGGGCTCGATTAAAGTGTAAATTTATAACTGCAAATATTTGGAATTTTGAGATGAACTAAGCCCCTTTCAGAAAAACATTTCCAGAGTCGAATGTATATAAAACTATATTTGGTTGCTTCATTTGGTATATATAGCCATGGAAATAACTATGGATTATACTACAACATGAACAAATAAGTTGGAAGATGGCAGAAGAAGAGACAATCGTTTGAAAAGTTATTTATTAACTATCAAAGTCTCACATCGTTTTGCATAAAAATAACATGAGAGTTTATAAAACTAACACACACAATGCTTAGTCTCATAATTTGCATTGGGTTGTTTCTATAAAATGAAATGGGCTTTAGGTGTCCATGATATTTCTTCTAATATAAATAGTGTATTAAATTTCTAAAAACATTTAATTAAATTTATTAATCATAAATTTATCCTATAAAAATGTTAATTAATAAATTATCCAAAAAACATAATCAAAAAATTAATTATTAATTTAATGTATATAAAAAAATTAAAATATATTAAAAAAAAGTAAAATATCCTAGTCAATATTGTCAACTCACTAAAAATATATTATTTATCCTAATTTAAAACTGAGGGATCCAAAAACTGGTTTTTAAAATGAAGGGACTAAAAATTAAAAATCATCAGGACGAAACGTACATTTAAATCTTAAAAAAATATCAAATTTCTTCTAATTTACTGTTTAAAAGTGTAAAATAGTGTCATGGAATTTATCCATAATTTAAAATATAAACTTTTTTTTGGCATTCGATTGTAAAATAGTCCGGAGATTAAAATCCAGACATTTTTTTGAAAAAAAGAATAATGCTGCCTCTCTAATTTATTCTAGAGTTTTTATAGCGTGTGTTCACTGCATTGGTGCAGGGAACAACACCCAAAACATTTATGGATCTTCATCCTATCCTCATGATATAGAAAAGAGATTTCAAATGTACAAGAAAGAAGGGTTATAAACATTTTGCAAATAGACCAGCTAATCTTTAAAACGATTATATCATACGTCAATACCACAATAATGCATCATTAACATCAGCTTCCAATTTTTACATCTCAAGAAACACCATTTCTCAGTCGCATAAAAAGTTGCATATACAAATAAATTACATATTATTACACAAACTATGAATCAGATTGATTTATGCATATTTCAAGTCAGGTTTATACAATATGAGGACTGAGACCCATCAGTTTTCTTGTTTTACCAACAAATAAATCTCCAGATTTGATGAGACCAGGAATTCTTCCACTTATTGTTAGGAATGGGAACTGCGCAACTGCATCATTCCTCCCAAGTGAAACTATTGCCAATACTGAATGTGGTTTGTAAGTTTCCCTCCAACATTCTCTTCCTCCCTCTATCATCAGCCGCACGTTCTTCACAACCACTTCCGCCTGCTTCTGTGCTAAAAACCCTTGCTTGATTTCCTGTTGGATTACATTTTATTAAAAAAAAAAAACTATCAGGAGGGTTGTAAAGAGATTTAAATGCAATAGTTTGGACAAAATCAAAGAGTTATACGTAACTATCTGGAAAAAATCAAAGAACATGTTTGGAAAAGTAGTTTAACTATGCCGTTATAGTATAAACGCTTATGTATAAACTGTTGTATAACAAAATATAAAATAACGTCAAAGTCAAACGGTTTTCATAATAAACTATAAGCTGTTTTCATAAAGCTATCCCGAAGAGTTTATGGAAATAGACTAAAAACAACTTATGGACATATCAAAAGTTGTTTCTATAAGTTCTTCTAAACAGCCCTACGAATGCTTATGTCAGATAAACTCAAATAAATTTATCAAAACAGACCATAAATATATTAACAAGCAGTAAAGCCTCCAATCAACTGGCCCAAGAATAAAAAAGGGACAGGAGTACAATAATACAATCAGGAAAATATCTAAAATACAATTGCAAAAAAACTAGTTTCATGAGCTTGCTAATTTTGTAAAAAAAATTAGTCATTAACTGTTTCTGAAGTAGGAGCCATACAAGCATCGCACTTCTCATACATTTTACATTAATATTTTCATTATTAGTGAGTAGAACTCGTATGTAGTCAAAATTCAGGCAATAAAGCTTGAGCTCCCAGTTTAGTTCAAGAGGTACGCATAAAACATCAAGGGAGTAGCACGATACTAAGAGTTTGTTTCGATTGACTTATTTAATTTGCGAGAACTAATGAGAATAGATTAGGACATGTCCAAATTTTGTTTTTGGCATATTTCAATAAGCTCTCAAGTCTAAAGATAGACTATGAAAACATTTTATAACTTATATAAAAATAGTTTGACTGTATTTTATCTTTTGTCATAAAAATAGTTTATACATAAACACGGGCACGGTAATTAATAGTTTATGCTATAAGCGTTTAATTAAGTTGTTTATCAAAATAGGATCTAGGTGACTTCAACTTGTTCAGTGTGAGAATGGTTACATATGTAACAGTAGTAAGAGGAAAAATGGATAATGTTGGAATATCTGTCTTCATTGCGGTCCATCCCTAGTCGCCTTAACTGCGGCGTTTGGCTTGCTTTCATTACAGGCTTCAACTCCTTCATTGTGTTGAATTTGAAGGGGTGGATTTAGTCTCACATTGCTTAGAGATATGACTTAATTGTGTTGTGTTTATAAGTGGGGACAATCCTCACCTTACAAGCCGGTTTTGTAGGGATGAGTAAAGTCCAACCCAAATTCTAAGAGATAATAATACTAATAGTAAACACTTACCGGAACATCTGTAATATCTCCGATTGCGAAAATGTTGCTCCGCCCCTTAACTCTCAAGTTTTCATCTACCTTAATCCTTCCCTGAGCATCCAAGTCATTTTTCAACACAGTTTCCTTAAGCCATGCCGAAGCAAGTGGTTTTCCTGTACATAAGAAATGACAATCTGCTTCAATAGTTCCCCCAACTGAAGTTTGATATATCTTGTGTCTGTCTGTGGCACTGTTTAAGTCAACTGCTTGGTCTAGTTTCACATCAACATTCTTAGATTTCAACCATTTTAGAGTTTTATCAGCAGCTTTAGCCCCTACGAATTCCAGCAGTCTTGGTCCTTTGTGCACTAGTGTAACCTTCTTGTCTGGAAAATCAACAGCTATCTCTCCAGCAAGTTCCACACCGGTTGGACCTCCTCCAACAATCAGAATGGAACGGGCAGATTTTATCTTTTGATTTTCTGCCAGAGAAAATTAAATTCATAAGTAAAATAATGACAGTGACAATTCATTACATTGTTTAACTGAATCTATTCTATAAAATCATTCACAAAACACTATGCTAAAAATGAACAGTGTTGGTATGTGATATGTTTTGAACAAAAAACAACGACACAAAATAATCCCAGATATCAATAAACAAGTATGTAGACAAAGCAATGCGATAAAAACTCAATCAGTTATTTTGGTTCTACTATTTCTTCCATGGTGACACATGAGCTCCAGGGTCTTTTTATTTACTGAATACATAACAATGATTCATTTCATATTGTTAGAAATTATGCCTTCATTGTGGTATGTTCCTAGCCACCTTATTGCGGCATATTGTGGTCTGTTCCTAGAGATATGGCTCGCGTAGTGTTTATTAAACTTGAACATCTCTCACCTTACAAGTCAATTTTGTAAGTTTAAGTTAGGTCCCGCATAAATTCTAAGATAGTATCTGAACCTAGCCAACATGGGTTCAATGGAAGAAACTAAATATCCTCAAGAATTAGCTTTGCCATAATAATGTCAGAAACGCTGAATGGCGATCAATATTGTCAATCGCAGAAAATGGAGATTTGTTCAAATTCCATCAAAGTCACACTAATAGGCTATGAAGCACGGACACCTCTAGGAGTAGGTGTGTCGCGGTGTCCGACACGCGTCGGTGTCCGACACTTGTATGACACTCGTACGACACGTGTCGGAATAGTCAAAGAAGTGTCGAAAAAGTCAGACAAGTGTCCACTAAAAAACTGGTTTTTTTCTTTGTTTCGACACTCCGAATCAATGGTTGACACCCATACGACACTCATAACACATATGTTTGACAATTTAGACAAGTGTTTTAAACAAGAATTTGTTTTTTTCTTTGCTTCAACACACTTTTATACATATTTTAGACAAATTTCACACAAATTTAAAATTGTTAACCATGTATTATTAAAGACATTAATTTTAATTAGAATATTTTTAACTTATTTAATCATAGATGGATAAATAAAGCTTAAATACTTTCTTATATATAGCGGTGTCAGTGTCCTATGTTTTAACATTATCGGTGTCGGAGTGTCCGTGTCGTGTCGTGTCCCGGTGTCCGTGTCGGAGTCCGTGCTTCATAGCTAATAGCCCCCTAATTGAAACATTTTATTAAATCACATATTACAGAGCAAGAGCGGTTTGTTAAAATTTGGCTACGCTATAGTGCCGTCGAACCACTATTTGATGATACTGATGGTAATTTAGGTTAAACTAATTGTCTGCATATTTTGCATCAGTTCAAACTCATAACATTTTTGTCATCTTACCTGATAAAAAATACAAGTTAAAGCTTACCTTCTTTATACTGATGAAGTCTCTCAGTCCTAACTTTGGGTACAGGATCGGCATGACCAGTGGCAATTACAAGATAGTCATACGGAACCCGACGACTGTCCACAGTCACCACTTCAGTTTCCATCACATTGACAGCACTAGATGTAACAAGGTCGCCTTTTGTGAAATACTCTCTATGGTTTATCAATGTCCTTTCTGCAAAGGACGGCTCCACCATTGCCCTCAAACTTGCCCATGAAATCTCAAAATATTCCTTCCTGGATTCAATTGCACTCAACCATGAGAAGCTAGCTATAAATCAATCATAAATGATAAAACACCACTTCAATAATAATCAACATAATTAAAAGCTTAATTAAGCACTTGTAGCATAAACACTTATCAAATAAGTACTTATGCATAAGTCATTCAAACATGACCTAAGTCATAAAAAACACACCTTTCAGCCTCAAAATTGAAACATGAGAAATTGGGAAGTTTTAAAAAGCGATTATGATTTCATGAATACAAAAGGGTAAACAAAAATTCCAATAAAAAAATCAGAAAATTAATGCTGAAGCATAATTACACAAAGGAGCAATGAAAGGGAAGAAGATTGAAAAAGAGAAAGGAAGAGAATTTACGGATCAATGAGGGTGACATGTGCATGGAATTGAAGAGATTTAGCGACGAGGGAACCGGCGATACCGCCTCCTAAGATAACGACTCGCTGTTCGTTTTGCTTTCTCATTTTGCTTCTTTGCTTTCTTTCACTGCAAATGCATTCCTTTATGCTGTTACTGTTATCATTATTTTAAAGAAATAAATAAATAAAAAGGTAATATTGCAAATATTATAAACTATTTTTTTGGACAAAAATAATAGTATGAACTGTATGATCCTATGTTGCTACTAAATGCTTTCTTTTAGGCTGTCACAGGTGTAGAGGAAGAACAAAAACAACTCATAGATGCCTTGCTTGGTTGTGAGAAAATATAAATTTATTCACAATTCAGTGTTGCAACAAGTCATATTGTCAACACCGAGTTATGAATTCGACAAGTAGAGTTTTTAACATGGTGTATATGAGTAGATAATTTAAAAACGTTTTTTACAGCAGTAATAGTTTGGAGCGGTTCAAGAACCAAAGACATGTGTACACATATTAGAAGACAAAAGCCCACGTAAAAGATATGTGTTGAATTTTAGAGATATAATTATTATTTATTGTTATTGACATAAATAGTATATAAGTAGATTTCGTTTATATAATGGGGGTTCACATTTTCATTTTATTCTCTTTAGAATTCTCATATCTGATTTACTGAGATCTTGAGTCATTGAGAAATGTATAAACTAGTGTTCCATCTTTAATTTAAACATTTTCTATTGCTTTATGTAATTAAAATTTTCTTGTTCTTATGTTAATTTAAGAACATTTCTTCAAGTTCTTTAGTTATTTGCATTGGAAAATCTTACTGCACTATCACACTTTTCTAAAACGTTTAGCACAAATTGTCCTTTAGGATTTTTAGAGTTTGATCCTGCAAATAAATTAAAACTCGTGAATATTTACTAAAAACACTAGTAAATAAATTGGCACGTCCAATGAGACTCTTTTTGTATGAAAATTAAACTTTTTGCAAATAGTGTATGCGCTTTTATGTTTTTTTTCGTTCTTCACGCATCTAAATGTTGTCAATTATTAAGTACATATGCGCCTGAGGAGTGACAAATTTGTTAATATGTCAAGACCATCAGTGAATTTATCTCCTCAAGGAGTTACTCCTCCCCAAAACAATGCTTCAAATGTAGAAGAACAACCAAACGGAATGCCGGTTGGAGGTGCAAGCACTTCAACAACCGTTGGAGTAATTGCTCTTGTCGTGAGTCAGACGTTAGTTTCGACTGTGACCCCTGAAATGGTGATACCACCAATACAACAATCTAGTTTTCATATTAATTAAATGGTTACACCAACCACTGTAGGAGGTATTAGACTTTCATTCCTTCCCCTAGTGGTAGGGAGTATCCCTATGGCACGCCTACAAACGAATGTTTCGATGTACACAGATAATGAAATGGTTGTTGCCTCTCCTTTCAATCCATATATGGCATCAGAATCGACTATAAACAACACTGGTCAAATGGGGCAATCTCATTAAGGATCAGGATACATCCATCAGATTATGCTACCATTAACAAATAATTCTCTTATGGCTGCGAGGAAACAAATAAATGACAGTAACCATGACATGGTTAACATGTTTACCCAACAAATTGGTTCGATGTTCAATCCTTTGATAAAAAATATCAATCATAGTCACCAACAAAACCAAATGGGTCAAATTGTTGACTTCTTTGGTGTTCCTCCAGCACCAATTCAGTCAGTCCCTAATAACCAAGTGCAACACTTAGTTGCGCCCCAACCAGTCGAACAATCTAGACCCATGGTAGTCAAAGATGTGGTGTTGGTAAATAGGAACGAAAATGCAAATCACGTAGTTGGAGAGTCAAACACAACAATTTTTTTTTCCGGGGGGATAACTTAACCAATATGCTTGAACAAATCCTAAGTCAAAATGGTCTTAATGTTGTTCTTCATAGACCAAATTTTGTTTATGCATTATCTGAATATATTTTACGAACTAAACTCCCTAGAGGTTGAAAAATCTCTAAGTTTACTAAATTTGCAGGTGGCATTGGTGAGTCCTTTTTTAGCACATTACTCGATATCAGTCAGAAGCCGATGATTTGGCTAATAATGAAAATTTAAAGATGAAATACTTCCCAAATTCTTTGAATAAGAATGTTTTCACATGGTTCACCACTCTCCCTCCAAAACTCCATATATCATTGGAATAAACTAGATAAAGTGTTTCATGAGCAATCTTATATTGGCATTCGGGAAATTAGTCTGAAAGAGTTAGCTAGTGTGGAACAAAAATCATCTGAGCCAATAGATGATTATCTTAATTGGTTCAAATTGATGAAATCAAGGTACTTTACTCAAGTTCCTGAATATGAGCTAGTTGAAATGACTGCAGGTGGTTTAGACTATTTCTTTAGAAAGAAGTAAGATACCTAATACTTAAGGATGTGACCCAATTACATATAGGATTAAATAATTCGAGCATCTGAAGGAAGAAAATACTAAATTAGAAAAGGCTAGAATAAATTGACACCCTAGAAAGGAAAAAATTGCCTACATAGAAAAGACGATAGCAACCAAGAACTCGGTGTAGTTTTTGATTGTGTAGAAGAAAATGAGATTAATCTGGTAGAATTGCAGCCATGACCTCTGTATATTTGTAAAGTTTTGAGGCGTTCAAATGGGAAGAACATTGTGGAACCAAGTAGAAATGAAAAATTTATTACAAACACTTATACTTTTAATGTAAATAAATGTGATGGAAATTTCGACGTTTTAGTTGCTCATGGTTAAATCGTACTGCTGAAAGGCTTAAATATGCCACCATTAGAACAAAGGATGTAGAAAGGTTGTTGTAAATATCATAATTTCCTTGGCCATAAAACTTCTCAATGTGTTATTTTCAGGGATTTATTACAAGATGCTTTAAAGAATGGTTTACTGAAGTTTGGGGATAAACCCAAGCCATCAATGCAAATCGACTCAGACCCTCTATAACTCAATGAGGCACATCTCGTCGAGCCTGTGGAGATCATGATGGTCGACACTATTGTAGGTCTCAACATGAAGGTCGAAGAAGCGAGTACGGTGGATTCCACCAAGAAAATTTTATTTAATGAGGGAGTGTAATATCCCACATTCCTAATCATGATTAATGCAGATAAGTTTATAGCAAAACATTGGAGTTTTTAGACCTAATGACATAAATGGTATGCTTGGTAGTTTGAGCAAAGCCCAAGAGCTTTTTGGTCATTCTCTTAAGTATATATGCTTCTTTTGTGAAAAAAGTCATCATTTTTCATTCATTTTCTTTCATTTCAAAAACCAGAATTCCATGGTGAGTAGAGAGAGAGAGAGAGTTTTCGAGTAAGATAGAAAGGAATGAGAAGAAGAGAGGTCAACACCACCTCAACTTGCATGCATGTGAAGGAATTCAAGCTTTGCAAGTAGTAACAAAGTAAGGAAGTTATCTACACTTTGAGAAGCAAAAGGAGTAAGGATCACCAAGATTCATTATCATCATCTTCATCCTTTCTCAAATTCATTGGATCACTCAAAAGGTTGGGTATATGGCCTTTTACGACCATAAGCCATGTTTACGGGCTCTCTTACGGCCATAATCAAGCATACGGTCAACCCGTAAAACTGGATACCTCAAAATGATGAAAGATAATGGGTCGCTTACGCCTATAAGCCAAATTACGGCCCACCATAATCCCCACTGACTAGAAAATTGAGTTAACTCGTAAATGACGTATCTTAAGTTTGGTAACTCCGATATAGACCCGACCAATTGCGTTGGAAAGCTAATTCAAAAACCTATCATATAGTAAAGTGTTATAATTCTTATATGTATGTTTTTTTAGGGTGATTAATAATTCGCACCGTAAAACTGGCCTTGATGAAAAGTATCAGTAAGAAGCCATAAAGATTGTAAAACTAGGCTTGAGAAATGATATTAGGTTGTTGGCATTCCTACATTGTAAGAGGTTGATTACGCCTCGAACCCCCTGATTTTTATTTTGTCATGCAAACACTATAATATAGTAGAAACTTAAGTAGTTCTATATGACCTTCTAGCCAGAGGACTTGTGGTTTTAGTAGGACTTCACTGAGATAATATTATCTCACCTCCTCGTTGTTGAATTTTTTTGCAAATTAGCAGGTTTTAGACAAATGATAGAGCAAGATGGTTTGAGGAGCTTGAAGACTTTCTTATATTTTGTTTGTATTGTGTAGTTATTCTTAGAATGTTATATTCAGATATGTTGTATATGTATGCACAAGGTTATAGACCATGTGTTTTCCATGTACTTATGTCAGGTATGCACTATTGTATATAACAACACCAACATTTAATTGGGCTTTTAGGACAGGAAAATTATATCTAAGTCACTTATGTCCCTCAACATGATTTGTGAAGTGTAACACCCCATTTAATTATTTAGTCGTGTGTCATACCCCAAAATTTACCCTTAGATTCCCTGATCTTTGGCATATCATTTTAAGTCAACCATTTCTGCGTTTACAGTCATTTAGTCCATTAATCAATAGTCATGCATTTTTTTCGTTTAATTTTTGTCACCTATTTTCATTTTTTTAATTCAATTATTTCCATGCATAATCTTCAAGTTTAATCTTTATGTTGGAGTCTTAGAACTTTATGCCTTCATTTTAATTTAGAATTTTGTTTTTATTTATTACTTTTAAATCACTAATTTAGTTTAAAATTTATTTCTTCTTTTTGTTAATATATTTTTATTTATTATTATAATTAGTTATTTATTATTATTATTATTATTATTACTATTATTACAAAGTCCACAAAATACAAAAAAATATCACGTGTTCAAGGCAAACTTGTGTTCTTTCCAAACATACAAGAGTATGTCTCAGACACAATCAAACTTGTTGAGCTAAAAAGGGAAGGAATCAAGAACAATGAAAGAAAGCAAAACATGTTTCAAACAAAATAATTAGCATCAATCCTCATGAATTACAAGGGAACAAAAATCATGAATACAATCCAAACATGCTAAACCAAAAGAGGAAAGAAAATCAAAGCATGTTTTCAAAGTATTCATTTGTTTAAGGCCTATCTAAGAGTGTCACACCACCTTCTTCAAGAAGATCATCAATCTTCACCATAAAGCCACCCTAAGACCCTGCGCTACTCACTCCCTTTCAAATTCAGCACACCCTTTTTTTATTATTATTTTTTTAACTTTTCTTTTGATATTTATTGTTATTTGTAAATCAAGTTTCTTTTATTTGTTCTTTAGGAAATTGGTTTAAGTTTTGATCTTGGACTTATGTTTTGTTATTTCCATCTTGTATTTTCTCTTCATTTTGATTTTTGGTCAATGAAAGTCTAATATCATTATTGTCGAATATCGATGAGAATCCATGATTAAGAATAGACCATTTTCTTTTCTATCTCATTTTGATTTCCATTTATCTTTTCGTTTTGATCCCATTTTCTTTTCATTTGCGATCGATTAAGTCTTTTTATTCACGAATGTTGGTTGATTGAGGTTGTTTAACCTTCATGATTTCAAATCTGTAGGGATTGATAATTAAGACCATTTTCTATACTTTGGGATTGTGATAGGTTACCTTTGATTAATCGGCGAAAGTTTGTGATTAAGACGAGATCACCCGCTTTTTTTTCGTGTGGCACGATTTCCTTAGAGAATGATCTTCAATATCATTTCTCTATCGTGTTTTAGCACAAATATCTGGATTGCGCGACCTCCTATAGCATGATCTTCATCATAGATCGTGCTACGATGGTTTAACACTAAAGTTGACCCGATTCATCCGAACAATTAACGATTAACCACTAACCACTAATTTTAATTTCCGCTCATTATACTCTTGCTTTACTTTTTCGTCAATACCTCTTATTTATATTATTTCTTGTTCATATTATCATTGTCATATTCACGTTGTCATCTTGTTCATCTCATTCAAAAAGCACAAAAACATTATAACACTATTGAAACCCTAAAAAAAACTTTTAATTGGTGGACTGTGGTTACTATCTCGAGTTTTGAACTGTGGACTTAGATCTAGGACCCTTTGCCCTATGCTCTTGGAGTTGATATTTGGAGACCTTGAACCTTTTATGTTGCTTTGTGTGTATTGGGAAATTTTCTGTGTGCAGGTCTTGATACTTTGATATTGAAGTCATCTGATACATGAAGCTCCTATTTGGTTTTTAATCCTCATGAAGACTTGGCTAGGATTTTGTTTTCATCTGATGTTTGGCTCATCAGTCCAATAGAAGAGAATGCTTGTCATACACCATCTTTTTGGTTAGATCTTTCCACCTCTTACTATTTGCTTGATGCATGTTCTTGATTTGGCTTGATGTCTTCTTTCATGATACTTGTTACTTGTGATGCTTTGACTTCCATCTTTGAATCATCTTTGATCTTTTCCTTATGAGCTTTTCATGACAAGTGTGTGACTATTGTTTTGATACATAATTGATCCTCTTGTGCCATTTTCTTGATCCTTTAAATGTGTCGAACATGATGTGTTGTAGCTATTGACTTGCATTGAGTTTTTATCTCATTTTAATTAATTTAATCCTTGAGCTTGACTGTTGGTTGCTACCTTAAGCTACAAATGTTTGCTACACTTGTTTGTTATCCTTCTAACATGATTTGAATGATGATGTCCAATCTTTTGAGATTTTGATCTGCTTAAACATTTTTACTTTATATGTTGTTATTCACTCATTGATACTTGAGGTTTCTCTCTTTGTCCCCCTGTTGCTTAGGCCTATTCCAAAGGAAAGGTTTCCCCCTGTTGACTCTATGTCATGTTTAGGATATCTTTGCCTAACTTGCTCGTTTCTCTCCTCCCTTTTTCTTTATCCTAGCCTTAGGATTATAGTCATCGTGCTCTATGTATGTGTCTCACCATGGACACTCCTTTCACTTTATCCTAGACTTAGGATTGGAGTCGCCGCACTCCATGTAAGTGTCATGTCGTGGACATTTACTCCCTCTTTCATTTCCCTTTCAACCTAGCCTTAGGTTTAGAGTCGCCGTACTCTATGTAAGTTTCTTGCCATGGATACTTACCTTCCCTTGGAACCTTGACCACAGTCAAGAGTTCCTCACCCTTATTGAGGGGAACTATGAATGCTCTGATTCCATTCGCGTTATGATACGTAGGCACGAGATGCGATGTCTTGGCGAGCATACTTAGAAATAAAACCCCTAGGTCTTTCCCTTAGCACATTTCCTTAGCAAGAAAACGATAACATAACACAATAAAATAAGAGGTTCCTGTAGAGTACTACAGATACTTAGGATGCTAACATCTTCCCTACGTATAACCAACCCCCGAACCTTAGATCTCTTTAGGGTTTTATTCAATCTTTACCCTTTCCTTTGGATAAATCAAAGCTCGGTGGTGAATTTCAAAGATTTGTGATTCAAGTTAACTAATAGCTTGATATTCGATTCTCTCCGCAACAGAAATGGCGACTTCACTGGGGACTCATTCCGCTAAGAGGGTTAAGCCCACCTTGTTTGTATTGGTGTTATTTTACATATTTGCTTGCTTGTATATCTGTACATATCTGTATATATATCTGTTTGTGCTTGGGTTTTCTGTATGTAGGGTGGTTACTTTGAGTGGTGATGATAAGTCTTATACCCGGACTTGAGAGTACACTTATGATAGGATGATGGTATATTCAAGGAGACTCTTAGGGAGTTGATTCCCGAAAAAGTTGACTTGAGAAACCATCACTCAGTGGAGGCTCTCTTGGGAGTAGTCGTGTTGAACGAGTTATTCGTGAAAACATTGCTACTTTCAACCTAGGAGCCCGTGACACTGATGACCTTTAGTCATCTTTTCACCCCACTTTGGCCTTGTTAGGACGTAGTGCGATGACTATGAGGGAGTAGTCCTAAAATAGTTGATACGCAATACTACACTTGGACGAGACTCTCTTGAGAAGATTATTGACTACCGAGTTATTTGGGAAATCGATAATATCCAAAAGATGGGTTGTTGACTCTGGGAACTCTTTAGAACTCGTTGTATAGGTACACTATAAACATTAGTACACACCCTGTGGTTGGTTCTTCACCCAGACTCCATGCTATGATCTTGAACCTTTGATCATGTTGCCTGTGTGATTTGCATCCTGTCTTGCATCTCGTTTTATATCATTTGCATATTTGCATGATTCATTGCATGTATATGTTTGTCCAGTAACTCATTTCCAACTGTCTTTATCTTCCAGTGTCACCTGTGAGTCGTCAAGCTGATTCCTCAACACAAATACCAGACTAGAGCTAACTATAGACGCAGAATGTCAGAGCAAGAAGCACACAATGTAGAGATCTGAATGTAGATCGATGACCTTAAGTCAAGCATGACAAATCTCACTGAAATGCTCCAGATATTGATTGCTAGAGGAGAGTAACCCCAAAGGACTGTTATCTAGGAGGTTTCAAATGCTGATCCCCAACCTATTCAGGTGTCACCTTCAACTTGGCTAGAGTTTGGTTTACCCCACAACTTCTCTCCACCTATTGCATCTACTGCTATGATTGGTCAAACTGTCAGACCAATATTTCAAGCTCCAGTTTTCGCTGAGCCCAGACCTATGGTTCATATTATTGCCCAGACTACTCGAGCTTCTTTTGAGAACCCTCTCTATGAGCATAATGCTGCCAGAGCACACCAAGTGAAGCTTCGGTCAACCTCAGCCAGCTATCCTCCTAAGATCCAGTGTTTCAGAGAGGCCAACTCACCCCTGCTGCTTGATTAGTCACTAGGCCATGTTTCTTGTTGTTTACATTTTCCTTATCTTGTATTAGTTATTTGTATTCAAATTGTGTTTGTACTTTCATGATTAATGAAATAAGCATTTGCAACTTTTGGATTCAATTCATTTTGTCCATTATTTACATATTTATGCCTTCCTTTTCAAAAAAAAATCCACTTTCTTTTTATTATGCAAAGATTGGAGGGAGGATGACGAAAACGTTATACCCAAATTGTTGTTGGTATGCTTTCAATCAAAACTTTGCTGACGATGTAAGGCATTGTTTCAATTCCCAAACACTGGAGAAATAAGGAAGTTATTCCCTTGTCAACCCATTCGAGCCTAGAAGTTGGAGTTTCTTTCTTTACAAAAAAAAAAGCGCAATCATAACCTGGGGCAGAGTAGTTCTCAGTTAACTTGATTGTGCATTCAAATATAAGAGTTTCATGCAAGACACCTTTCAACAAAAGTTTGCATTCATAAATTTTCCTTCGCACACATCACGTAAGTGTCGAAGATGTCTTTCAAATTGGAAGCCAATGATGGTTCACTGTAATCATTAAGCCAGGCATTCACAACCTTTCAACTCTTCCTAATTAAATGAATAAATGTTGTACAAGTTGTTCCCAAAGTGATAAATGAAGAAGGATTGTCAAGAAATCCTTACTCAAAGAATGAGTTGAGTACCTTTTGAGGCAAAAGCTAAGAAAGATGGGAAGCTCGTGACCTTACCTTATACAAAGAGAAATAAGAACAACCTTGTATGACAACCAAAAGTTGTAAGGAAGCAGTGACTGTCGTCTCAAGAGTCCCTTAACTTCTGAACCATCATCATTATCATCAGTGCAACTCCTAACCTATGGGAACTTGAGTGCATAGTCTGAGTTAACTGAGCGTATAACTGAAGATCATCACGAAGATTGGGTGGGTACAAATAAACTTTGAGCATTTATCCTTTGTTTCTCAAACTGTGAACCAGACCACGTTATAACCCTCAAAAGACCTAACTGAAGCAAAGTTATTTTGAAAGCATACTATAGCAAGGTTGCGTAAACTGACTCTGAAAGATCTTTGCAGATCATTTGTTTTGGAATTACACCTTTTGCTTTACTTTTCACTTTGATGTCTTGAACCGTCGTGTTCTGACCAATGACTCATATGCTTTTCATCTTTTAGAAATATTTTTGATTTCAAAAGCTACATGAACTTTGCATTTACTATGTTTGTATGAACACTTTTGTTTGCAAACTGGCTTTCTTCTCAAGGAATTTTCAAACAGTTGAGAAACTTGGTCGGTGATCCAATCAGGGGCAAGTTCTTTCCAGATCCTGTTGAGAATCAGTTCAAGATTTGTGATTCAGTGCAAGCCCTTCTCAGAACTGGTTTATTCAGAAAAAATTTCAAGACTCGGACTGGGGTAAGCTTTCCAAGAGCATAGTAATTCAGTCATTTCAGAATCAAAAAAGTTGAAACAATGATCAGTCCATCTACAACATTAAGCTAATCTGGGGCAATTTACTTGAAGAATCCCCATGCAGCTCTTCATTCTTCCTACAAGGATTGTCAACTTGATACAGTTTATAAGTGTGGTAGAGATGTGCTCAGTAGCAGCGTCTTTAGTCCTAAAGAAGAATGACAGTGATCTCTGTGTTGAGGAATCAGTCTTCCAGTCTTGTCTTCTCCTCAACAGAGTCGAGCCTTGTCGTCGACATCTGCATTTGCATTTGATCATATATCATAGCATAAATTCATATACATATGCATAGCAAGAGTGTTTCATCCTCATTTACATTTCTCCATTGGTCGTATTGTTATCCACGTTTTACCTTGTGATCAAAGTCCAACTTACTTGGCACCTACCAAACAGATATTGCCGTACCTATCTGATGCTCTTCCAGATATGTATATTTGTTCTAATGTTCTTCCAGAACCCCTTTGTGTCCATCTGATGTTCTTCCAGATACGACTTTGTTTTTAATATTTTTCCAGAAACTCATTTGTATCTATCTGATGCTCTTCTGGATATGTATTTTTGTTCTGATGTTCTTCCAGACTCCTTTGTGTCTATCTGACGTTCTTCCAGATACGACTTTGCGTCTGATGTTTTTCCAGATGAGTCTTTTGTTCTAATGTTCTTCCAGAACTTATTTGATGTTCTTCCAGAACCTATATGATGTTTTTCCAGATATACCCTTTTGATTCTAATGATTTTCCAAAATCTATCCGATGTTTTTCCGGATATGTCTCTCTCTGAGTTGTTCTACCAGATTGATTTTTTTGTTCTGATGTTCTTCCAGAACTTATCTGATGTTCTTTCAGATATTCCTGTGATTCTGATGCTTTTCCAGAATCTATCCGAGGTTTTATCGGATATATTTCTCTCTCTGATGTTCTCCCAAATTGAGTCTTTTGTTATGATGTTCTTCCAGAACTTATCTGATATTTTTCCAGATATACCCTTTTGATTCTGATGCTCTTCCAGAATCTATCTGAGGTTTTGTCGGATGTGTCCGTCTGACATTTTTCCAGATGTGTCTTTTGTTATGATGTTTTTCCAGAACTCCTTGTATGTCTACCAGACGTTCTTCTGGATACGACCTTGTTTATCTGATGTTCTTCCAGATATGATGTTGCTTATCTGACGTTCTTCCAGATATGTATTCAAAACCTTTTCCCGTATATTTAATGATTTTCTAAATGTTTCGGATGTATCTTTAGAATCGTTGTCTTCATCTAATGCTCTTCTAGATGTCTTCAATTTATTTCTGGCTATGGTTAACAGCTACTGAATATTTTCAAGTCTGCTTCCATTCTCCATCCAATGCTTTTTTGGATGTGTTACGAAGTTTATTCGATGTTTTTACAAATATCTCTGATGTTGTTACAGAGTTTATTCGACGAATTTCCAAATGTCTTCAATGTGTTCCAGAGTTTATTCAACGCTCTTCTGAATGTCTTTGATGTTTGCTGAATTCTCCTCACCTCATTCAATGATCTTCTGAATGTTGTGACTCTTTTCCATCCGGGTTCATTCATGGATGATGACTGTTGATTTCCCAGTGGAGGCCATCTATCTTGGTTCTATCTCCAGTGAGGATCTTTGTTTCTAAAGTGTCAGTCGATCATGCCTGAACCTGTTGATCCATTACTTTAGATTTTCCCATTTTTGTTTCTTTTCCCCAGTGTTGGTCATCCCCAGTGAGTGGTTATTCATTGTGCTGACTTTATCCCTGTTTGCTTTCATTTTCGTCTGCATTTTGCATTTATCATTCCATAATTTTAATCATATTAGAGTTCATTACATGTCAGCATTTGTAGGATAGTCTCTTTTGTCCATAGCATTGCATGTCATTGAATCTAGGGGAAAAAATTTCGGTTATCTATATTTAAATACCTTTCACCATGATTTCATGAAGATTTTCATCGTCCATGTCATCCGGAAAATATATTTAAATAAGGGCAACTATCATACCCTAAATTTTACCCTTAGATTCTCTGATCTTTGGCATATCACTTTAAGTCAACCATTTCTGCGTTTACAGTCATTTAGTCCATTAATTAATAGTCATTCATTTTTTTCGTTTAATTTTTGTCACATATTCTCATTTTTTTAATTCAATTATTTTCATGCATAATCTTCAAGTTTAATCTTTATGTTGGAGTCTTAGAACTTTACGCCTTCATTTTAATTTAGAATTTTGTTTTTATTTATTACTTTTAAATCACTAATTTAGTTTAAAATTTATTTCTTCTTTTTGTTAATATATTATTATTTATTATTATTATTAGTTATTTATTATTATTATTATTATTACTATTATTACAAAGTCCACAAAATACAAAAAAAGATCATGTGTTCAAGGCAAACTTGTGTTCTTTCCAAACATACAAGAATATGTCTCAGACACAATCAAATTTGTTGAGCTAAAAAGGGAAGGAATCAAGAACAATGAAATAAAGCAAAACATGTTTCAAACAAAATAATCAGCATCAATCCTCATGAATTACAAGGGAACAGAAATCATGAATACAATCCAAACATGTCCCAAACATGCTAAACCGAAAGAGGAAAGAAAATCAAAGCATGTTTTCAAAGCATTCATTTGTTTAAGGCCTATATAAGAGTGTCACGCCACCTTCTTCAAGAAGATCATCAATCTTGATCATAAAGCCACTCCAAGACCCTACGCTACTCACTCCCTTTCAAATTCAGCACACCCTTTTTTTATTATTTTTTTTTTGCTTTTCTTTTGATATTTATTGTTATTTGTAAATCAAGTTTCTTTTATTTGTTCTTTAGGAAATTGGTTTAAGTTTTGATCTTGGACTTATGTTTTGTTATTTCCATCTTGTATTTTCTCTTCATTTTTATTTTTGGTCAATGAAAGTCTAATATCATTATTGTCGATTATCGATGAGAATCCATGATTAAGATTAAACCATTTTCTTTTCTATCTCATTTTGATTTCCATTTATCTTTTCGTTTCGATCCTATTTTCTTTTCATTTGCGATCGATGAAGTCTTTTTATTCACAAATGTTGGTTGATTGAGGTTGTTTAACCTTCATGATTTCAAATTTGTAGGGATTGATCATTGAGATCATTTTCTATACTTTGGGATTGTGATAGGTTACCTTCAATTAATTGATGAAATTTTGTGATTAAGACGAGATTACCCGCTTTTTTTCGTGTGGCACGATTTCCTTAGAGAATGATCCTCAATATCATTTCTCTATCGTTTTTTAGCACAAATACCTGGATTGCGCGACCTCCTATAGCATGATCTTCATCATAGATCGTGCTATGATGGTTTAACGCTAAAGTCGACCCGATTCATCCGAACAATTAACGATTAACCACTAACCACTAATTTTAATTTTCGCTCAGTATACTCTTGCTTTACTTTTTCGCCAATACATCTTGTTTATATTATTTCTTGTTCATATTATCATTGTCATATTCACGTTGTCATCTTGTTCATCTCATTCAAAAGCACAAAAACATGATAACACTATTGAAACCCTAAAAAAAACTTTTGAATTGGTGGATTGTGGTTACTATCTCGAGTTTTGAAATATGGACTTAGATCTAGGACCCTTTGCCCTATGCTCTTGGAGTTGATATTTGGAGACCTTGGACATTTTATGTTGCTTTGTCTGTATTGGGAAATTTTCTGTGTGCAGATGTTGATACTTTGATATTGAAGTCATCTGATACATGAAGCTCCTATTTGGTTTTTGATCCCCATGAAGACTTGGTTAGGATTTTGTTTTCATCTGATGTTTGGCTCACCAGTCCAATAGAAGAGAATGCTTGCCATACACCATCTTTTTGTTTAGATCTTTCCATCTCTTACTATTTGCTTGATGCATGATCTTGATTTGGCTTGATGTCTGCTTTCATGATACTTGTTACTTGTGATGCTTTGACTTCCATCTTTGAATCATCTTTGATCTTTTCCTTATGAGCTTTTCATGACAAGTGTGTGACTATTGTTTTGGTACATGATTGATCCTCTTGTGCCATTTTCTTGATCCTTTAAATGTATCGAACATGATGTGTTGTAGCTATTGACTTGCATTGAGTTCTTATCTCATTTTGATTCATTTAATCCTTGAGTTTGACTGTTGGTTGTTACCTTAAGCTACAAATGCTTGCTACACTTATTGTTATCCTTCTAACATGATTTGAATGATGATGTCCTATCTTTTGAGCTTTTGATCTGCTTAAACATTTTTACTTTATATGTTGTTATTCACTCATTGATACTTGAGGTTTCTCTCTTTGTCCCCCTGTTGCTTACGCCTATTCCAAAGGAAAGGTTTCCCCCTGCTGACTCTATGTCATGTTTAGGATAACTTAGCCTAACTTGGTCCTTTCTCTCCTCTTTTTTCCTTTATCCTAGCCTTAGGATTATGGTCGTCGTGCTCTATGTATGTGTCTCGCCGTGGACACTCCTTTCACTTTATCCTTGCCTTAGGATTGGAGTCGCCGCACTCCATGTAAGTGTCATGTCGTGGACATTTACTCCCTCTTTCATTTCCCTTTTAACCTAGCCTTAGGTTTAGAGTCGTTGTACTCTATATAAGTGTCTTGCCATGTATACTTACCTTCCCTTAGAACCTTGACCACAGTCAAGAGTTCCTCACCCTTATTGAGGGGAACTATGAATGCTCCGATTCCATTCCTGTTAGGATACGTAGACACGAGATGCGATGTCTTTGCGAGCATACTTATAAACAAAACCCCTAGGTCTTTCCCTTAGAACATTTCCTTAGCAAGCAAATGATAACATAACACAATAAAACAAGAGATTCCTGTAGAGTACTACAGATACTTAGGATGCTAACACCTTCCCTAGGTATAACCAACCCCCGAACCTTAGATCTCTTTAGGGTTTTCTTCGATCTTTACCCTTTCCTTAGAATAAATCAAAGCTCGGTGGTGAATTTCAAACATTTATGATTCAAGTTAACTGATAGTTTGATATCCGATTCTCACCGCAACATCGTGTTGTAATTATTTTGTGTGTTGTTGTGATTTTATTGACTTAATTAAGGGTATGTGGTTAAGGGTGAGTGTGAGGAATTAGCCTTAATTGAGTAATATGAATAAAACTTTAGAATAATGTGATAATGATAATTAATTAATAATGAATGGTATATATTAGTAACATTATTGTTATTATTATTATTGTTATTATTATTATTCCTATTATTATTATTAATATTATTATTATGAGATAATTAAAGAAATTAAAACATATTAGGAGAGATTAGTGGGAGGTTTCAGAAAAGTAGTTTACGTGAAAACAGAAGGAAATGAGAACAAGAGAAAGAACAAGGGAGAACTATGGCAAGAAGGGATTCCACCATTGTTGAAGGATTTGAAGCTCAGATTCAGGTAAGGGGAGAATGAGGTCAATAATGGTGTTAATAACATGAGAGGGTAGTGAGGGCTCCTTTCCCTCTTAGGATTTTGTATATTTTTCATCTTCTTGATCTGTTACGTGATTGTGTGATTGCTGCTGTAAATCCGTGTTTGAGTAATGTCTGGTATGAATGCATGTAAGTGTGAATTTGTATTGTACATTGAAATCGAACAGTAAAATTTGTGCATATTGATTTTTTGTTGCTATTTGATCGAGTCTTAGGAGTCGCTCTGATACGTAACACGAGAAGGATGGGGATTTCGTCATGTTTTTATGTTATTTGTCCTTGGTTAATTGTTACGTATCTGTTTTTGATTAATTATTGTTGAGCCACGTATTATGTGGAGAATTGATGTAACTTGGAGTTCAATGTTAAACCGTTTGATTTGTTTCTGCTGTTTAATCAAATTACTTATTTTTATGAAATGAATAAAATGTGAAGCGAATTGATACTTCACTTTGATGTTGTTTTAGTAATGTGACATCCTACGTGTATGAACTTTTATTCCGCAATGTTTTCGTATTTTCTATTTTTATACGAATGAGTAGAGTAGGGTGTTACAATTGGTATCAGTGCAGGTCGGTCCATCCGGCCAGTGTAGTAGTAGAGTCTGACTATAAAGTGTGTATAGTCATGTGTTTCTTCTAACTTGTGTTTCCTTTAGTGTTGAACAGTATGGCTGGTAGGAATGATGTTTCGATTGCTGTTGCGTTACAGGCTGTTGTGCAAGCGGTGCAGAGTAACAATCAGAGCGATGAGGATGTCGGTTCCACAATTTGGAAAATTCCCAGAACAACAAGCCACCTAAGTTCGAGAGTATACACGAACCAGATGTGGCGCAGAAGTGGCTGAAGGATATTGAGAAGATCTTCAAAATCATGGGATGCACTAAAGCTTAGAAGGTGCAATTTGGCACGCCATACTGGATGGAGAAGCTGAAGACTAGTGGGATAACACCCGTCAAAGGCAGGAAGCTGCAGGTGGTCATATTACTTGGACGGTGTTCAAGGATGAGTTTCTGGAGAAGTATTTCCCAGAAGATGTCTGTGGCAAGAAAGACGTTGAATTCTTAGAATTGAAGTAGGGGAACTTGACTGTGGAAGAATATGCGGTCAAGTTCGAGGAACTGGTGAAGTAATGTCCTCATTACAATATTGATGCTGCTATGAGTTTGAAGTGTATCAAGTTTGAGAACGGGTTGCGTCCCAAGATCAAATAAGGTATCAGATATCAAAAGATCAGATACTTTCCTAAGTTGGTGAACAGGTGTCAGATTTATGATGAAGACAACAGGGCTCAGGTTGCTCACTACAAGGCCCTGAGTGACAAAAGGGGTAAGCAGAGACATGGGAGTACACCTTATAGTGCTCCGGCAGATAAGGGAAAGCAGAAAGATGTTGCTGGTAAGAAGCCAAGTGGAAGAGGAAATTCTTCCAATCCTCTCAAGTGTTTCAGATGTGGTGGTGCGAGTCACCGTGCTAATGAATGTCAGAATGACGTGAAGAAGTGCTTCAAATGCGGGAAGCCAGGTCATGTTGTGGCAGATTGTAGGACTAATATACCTACATGTTACAACTGCGGTGAACAGGGTCACATCAGTACCCATTGTCAGAAGTCGAAGAAGTCATAGAACGAGGGAAAGGTATTTGCATTAGTGAGAGCTCAACCTACTAGTGAGGATCGTTTGGTCATAAGTATTTGTTACATCTATAACACTCATTTGATTGCTATCATTGATATGGGTGCGACCCACTTGTTTATTTCTGTTGATTGTGTGAAGAAACTAGAACTTGTGTCGTCTACTTTGAGTAAAGGAACGGTGATTGATACTTTATCTATTGAGTCGATCACTACATCTTTAGTGTGCTTGAATTGTCCCATGTCGATCTTTGGTAAAGATTTCAGAGTGGATTTGATTTGCTTGCCACTCAGTGACCTGGATGTTATTTTAGGGATGAATTGGCTAGAGAGCAATTATGTCTACATTGATTGCTATAAGAAGAGGTTGTTATTTCTTACTCCAGAGGAATAAGAGTTGATTAGTTTTATATCTACCAAGGAATTGAGGACCTTGTTGGAGGATGAAGCTAAAATGTTTGTGGTGTTTGCCTCATTGTCTGTTGAAGGAAAACCGTCGATCAGTGAATTACCTGTAGTGAAAGAGTTTCCAAAAGTGTTTCCAGATGATATTTTAGAGTTGCCTCCGCAACGAGAGGTGGAATTTGTAATTGATCTTGTTCCTGGTACCAGACCTATATCTATGGCACCATACAGAATGTCAGCATCAGAACTGGCGGAGTTGAAATCTCAACTCAGAGAATTATTGGATAAGAAATTTATTAGACCCAGTGTGTCTCTATGGGGAGCTCCGGTGTTATTGGTTAAGAATAAGGATAGTAGTATGAGATTGTGTATTGATTATTGTCAACTGAATAAAGTGACCATCAAGAACAAATATCCGCTTCCAAGAATTGATGATTTAATGGATCAACTCGTGGGAGCTCGTGTTTTCAGTAAAATTGATTTTAGATCAGGTTACCATTAGGTTCGAGTGAAAGAGGATGATATTCAGCAAACAGCTTTCAGGACTCGGTATGAACATAATGAATATGCTGTGATGTCATTCGGAGTGTCCAATGCACCGGGCGTATTCATGGAGTACATGAATCGTATCTTTCATGCTTATTTGGATCAATTTGTGGTAGTATTTATTGATGACATTTTAATTTATTCCAAGTCGGAAAGTGACCATGTGGAGCATCTGAGGGTTGTATTGCAAGTGTTGAAAGATAATAAGTTGTTTGCAAAACTTTCAAAATGTGAGTTTTTGTTGCATGAGATGAGTTTTCTAGGACATGTTATTTCTGGTGATGGCATAACAGTGGATCCATCCAAAGTAAGTGTTGTACTTCAGTGGGGACCTCCGAAATTAGTGACGGAGATTAGGATTTTCTTGGGTTTGGCAGGTTATTACCGCAGGTTTATTGAGGGATTTTCTAATTTGGCCCTTCCTCTGACTCAGTTGACTAGAAAAGGTCATGCCTTTGTGTGGGATATCTTGTGTGAGGAAAGTTTTAGGGAAATGAAGAAGAGGTTTACTACAGCGTCAGTGTTGATTTTACCAAAGCCAAATGAACCTTTTGTAGTGTATTGTGATACATCTAAAATGGGATTAGGCGGAGTATTGGTGCAAGATGGTAAGGCCGTGGCTTATGCCTCACGACAATTGAGGGTACATGAAAGGAATTATCCTACTCACGATCTTGAATTAGCTGTAGTGGTTTTTGTGTTGAAAATTTAGAGACATTACTTGTATGGGTCGAGGTTTGGAGTGTTCAGTGATCATAAAAGTTTGAAATATTTATTTGACCAGAAATAGCTGAATATGAGACAGAGAAGATGGTTGGAATTCTTAAAGGACTATGATTTTAGCTTGAGTTACCATCCCGGTAAAGCTAACGTCGTAGCGGATGCTTTGAGTCATAAGATAATTCATATGTCGACATTGATGATTAGAGAGTTGGATTTAATTGAACAGTTTAGAGACTTGAGCATGGTTTGTGAACTGACTCCTGAGAGTGTGATGTTGGGTATGCTGAAAGTTAATAATGAGTTCCTTAGTGAGATTAGAGAGAGTCAGAAGCTTGATTTGTAGCTAGTAGATTTGATGACTGCAGGAGGGTCGGATGCAGAAAGTGACTTTAAAGTGGATAATTTTGGTGTGTTGAGATTTAGAGGCAGAATTTGTGTGCTGGATAATCCGGAATTGAGAAAAATGATCTTAGCGGAGAGCCACATGAGTAGCTTGAGTATTTATCCAGGAGCTACGAAAATGTATCAGGATCTTAAGAAATTATTTTGGTGGCCGGGTATGAAGAAAGACATAGCTAGGTTTGTGTATGCTTGTTTGACTTGCCAGAAGTCAAAGGTGGAACATCAGAAACCTTTCGGTTTAATGCAGCCGATGGAAATACCAGAGTGGAAGTGGGATAGTATCGCGGTGGATTTTGTGACTGGGTTTCTGAATACGGCGAGAGGCTTTGATGTTATTTGGGTAATTATGGATAGACTGACGAAATCAACACACTTTATACCGATTAGCATTAGTTTTCCCTTGGCAAAGTTAGCAGAGATTTATATCAGGATAGTAGTGAAGTTGCATGGGGTTCCGTCGAGCATTGTGTCTGACAGAGACTCGAGGTTTACTTCTGGATTTTGGAAGAGCTTGCAAGAAGCTTTGGGTTCTAGTTTGAAGTTGAGTTCTGCTTATCACTCGCAGATAGATGGACAGTCTGAGAGGACGATTCAGTCGCTGGAAGACTTGTTGAGAGCTTGTATACTCGAGCAGGGGGTGCTTGGGATACTCATTTGCCGCTGATTGAATTTACTTACAATAATAATTACCATTCTAGTATCGGAATGACGCCTTTTGAAGCATTGTATAGTAGGAGGTGTAGGACGCCTCTATGTTGGTATGAGTCGGGCAAGAGTAATGTACTCGGACCCGAGATTGTGCAACAGACTACAGAGATAACTCAGATGATTAGAGAGAAGATGAAGGCATCCCAGAGTAGGCAGAAAAGCTATCATGATAATAGGAGAAAATACTTGGAATTCAGCTAGGGCGACCATGTGTTTCCGAGGGTCAATCCTGTGACTGGTGTTGGTCGTGCGCTCAAATCGAAGAAGCTAGATCCTAAGTTCATTGGACCGTATCAGATTTTGCAGAGAGTTGAGACTGTTACTTATAGAGTGGTGTTGCCACCTGAACTTTCGAATTTGCATGACGTGTTTCATGTGTCGCAACTTCGGAAGTATATTTCTGATCCATCCCATGTGCTTGAGAGAGATGAAGTACAGATTCAGGATAATCTTATCGTGGAGGCGATGCCGATAAGGATCGAGGATTGCAAGATGAAGCAGCTAAGGGGCAAAGATATTCTTTTAGTGAGTGTAGCTTGGGGAGGAGCTGCTGGAGGAAGTGTGACCTGTGAATTGGAGAGCAAGATGCGAGATTCGTATCCGGAATTATTCTCATCAGGTACATTTTTTAGGACGAAAATATTTTAAGTGGGAGAGAGTTGTAACACCCCATTTAACTATTTAGTCGTGTTGTAATTATTTTGTGTGTTGTTGTGATTTTATTGACTTAATTAAGGGTATGTGGTTAAGGGTGAGTGTGAGGAATTAGCCTTAATTGAGTAATATGAATAAAACTTTAGAATAATATGATAATGATAATTAATTAATAATGAATGAGATATATTAGTAACATTATTATTATTATTATTATTATTATTATTATTATTATTATTATTATTCCTATTATTATTATTAATATTATTATTAGGAGATAATTAAAGAAATTAAAACATATTAGGAGAGATTAGTGGGAGGTTTCAGAAGAGCAGATTACGTGAAAAGAGAAGGAAAGTAGAACAAGAGAAAGAACAAGGGAGAATTAGGGAAAGAAGAGATTCCACCATTGTTGAAGGATTTGAAGCTCAGATTCGGGTAAGGGGAAAAATGGGGTCAATAATGGTGTTAATAACATGAGAGGGAAGTTTTGATTAAAAAAAACATGAGAGGGCAGTGAGAGCTCTTTTCCCTCTTAGGATTCTGTATATTTTTCATCTTCTTGATTTGTTACGTGATTGTGTGATTGCTGCTGTAAATCCGTGTTTAAGTAATGTCTGGTGTGAATGCATGTACGTGTGAATCTGTATTGTATGTTGAAATCGAACAGTAAAATTCGTGCATATTGATTTTGTGTTGCTATTTGATCGAGTCTTAGGAGTCGCTCTGATACGTAACACGGGAAGGATGGGGATTTCGTCATGTTTTTATGTTATTTGTCCTTGGTTAATTGTTACGTATCTGTTTTTGATCAATTATTGTTGAGCCACGTATTATGTGGATAATTGATGTAATTTAGAGTTTAATGCTAAACCGTTTGATTTGTTTCCGCTGTTTAATCAAATTACTTATTTTTATGAAATAAATAAAATGTGAAGTGAATTGATACTTCACTTTGATGTTGTTTTAGTAATGTGACATCCTACGTGTATGAACTCTGATTTTATTCCACAATGTTTTCGTATTTTCTATTTTTATACGAATGGGTAGAGTATGGCGTTACATGAAGTACTCATTAACCATTTTTATGGTCATTCTGTTATGCACAAAGTTTGATTAAAATAAAGTACTCCACTACACACCTAGGTAAAGTACTCCACTACACACCTAGGTCTATAATGGTTTCACGTCAAAGGGTGATACACGAGAATGTTATAACACTTACCTAACATTTCATGTAGTATTTTGATGGCATGTCATTCCAATATAAATATTACTCTTAATATTTACACATGTGTAAAAACTTGATAACGCTTTATCCATGATCCGTGAAATGTAATTATCCGTATATCCACATAATAGTCTTTATATTTTAATACTATCTCACTTCAAAATAAAAATTGACTACCGAATAATGTTTTTATATTTAATGGTGTCTCGGAATTAAATCATAAGTATGTTTCATCAATTTCAATCAAATGAGGTGAAGTCTTCTATAAATGTGTTTTTTTTAATGAAAAATATGGTTTACCGAATATTTTAAAAATGTGGAATATGAATAAACCACGTTTTTTAAAAGTCATATAAGAAGGGTACACATTTTTTTTCTTACATGAAATATGCAAAAAATTGTTAATCCAATTGACTTTAACCATGAACTAATTCTACCATAATTTTGAAGTCTATAGTAGATATTTAAATTTTTTGAGAGACTTCTGTGAAGACATAGCTTCTCAATGGTTTTGATGAAGACAACAGTGTTCATTCAAGGTTTTATGTACAAAAGGAAATGGATCAAAGACTTCAAAGCTAGAACAAGTTTCATATTAATTCAAGTCTTGAAGATTTCTCAAAGAAGGAAAAAGAAGAAATGCATAAGACTTGACTACTCTTGCAAGATAGGATTAATCAAACTTTTAGGTATATGAAATTCTTGACTAAAACAAATCTTAGTGCTCAAGTTTTATAATCATGTTTTAAAAAGTCATTCTTTCATTTAAAACCTTGAGAAAACATTTTTCAAAGTTTATCTAAAGTCTTGGTCATAATTTGAGATGATATATGGCTTAGAATCATTTGCATTAAGAATTTTTCAAATTTTACACTGATGCAATCGATTGTCATCCTGATGCAATCGATTGCACTAGGCTAAATTTTCAATTTTTTTGCACGTTACACTTGGTGCAACTGATTGTCATTCTGATGCAATCGATTGCACCTGAAGCTTTTTTGAAAAATTCTTTGTTTAAAAGCACCTTTTCATGATACCTCTTGCTTGTATCTTTTCCATTCATTGTATAATAATTTTCAGAAATTCTTTCAAGCATTGCCTTGATTATTGAATGGGTGCATGCACACTATATATTAATTTCAAAGTTTCTTTTGTCATTCACCTTCTTGCATACAATTTTCAAACATCTTTATTCTCTAAAATCTTTCATTTTCTCAAGTGTAAAAAGTCAGAATTTTCAAAGAGTGAAACCTTGTCATTGAACTTTCATTTCAACCATTATAGTTTCATTCTTGCATCACAAAACACTTGTATATTCTGAATAAAGATTACTTGTACAAGAAGAAGATCAATCTTGTGATTGATATATTGAAGATTCAAATTTTCATCTAGTCACTCAAAAATTCAGAACTATTGTAAAATCCTAAAATTCCAAGGATTGTTTGGATTTAGGTGTTGGCTATAAGGGAAGGATTGTTTCTCTTATAGGGTTTGTTAGAATCCTTGTTATCCGGATTGTGGATACAAAAGGTGCATTGTAAGAGTTATTCTTGGTTGGACTTTAAACTTGTAAAATCCAAGAGGGTGTTCTTGGTGTGGATTGTTAGAGTCTTGTATAGGAAGACTAGGTGTGTCTTGTCCTAAGATCTAACATTAGTGAAAATATCTTTCGTGTTGAAAGGGGAGTGGAGTATTCTCGACCTGTAAGGGGAACCACTATACGTCTTGGTGTTCTTTACTTTCCGCATTTACCGCTTTCCTCACTTAGAAAATTTTAGGAAAGTAAAATTCAAAAACCGTCAAAAATCCGGATAATTGTCTAAGAGCCTAATTCACCCCCTCTTAGGCACACATATAACTTACAATTGGCATCAGAGCAGGTTATAGGTAACCTGTTCCTACATATCTAGTATGGCTTCTGCAAGCACAAACCCGGTATTCAAAGACGGTGGAAGTAGTAACAAGCCCCCACTTTTCTCTGGAGAGTATTTTGACTTTTGGAAAATCCGCATGAAGGCACATCTTGAAGCACAAGGAGAAGGTATATGGGAAGCCATTGAGAATGGTCCGCATAATCCGGTTAATGTGGTCGATGGTGTTGGTACTCCAAAGTTAAAAAATACATATGATGAAGATGACAAGAAAAGAATCTTGAATGAAAAGAAAGCTGTCAATATTCTTCAGAGTGCATTAAGTATGGATGAGTTCTTTCGTGTTTGTCAATGTAAATCGGCTAAATAAATATGGGATACGTTGGTAGAAACACATGAAGGTACGGCTGAAGTAAAAAGATCCAGACTAAACACTTTAAGTCAAGAATATGAAATGTTCCGAATGCAGCCCTGAGAATCCATTGTTGCATTACAGAAGAGATTTGTTCATTTGACTAACCACTTAATGGCACTTGGTAAAACATTCTCAAATGATGAATTAAATCTCAAAATTCTAAGATCATTGACTAGAGAATGACAACCAAAAGTAACAGAAATATCGGAAAAGAAAAGCCTCTCTACGATGACTTCCGCATCTCTATTTGGTAAACTTCAAGAGCATGAGTTAGAACTTGAAAGATTGGAGAAGCATGAAATACAAGTAAAAGATTCAAAAGACGTTGCCTTAAAGACAAAAGTAAAAAATCATGATAGCAATCAAGAGGATGAGTCCAATAGTGATGAAAATGATGATCTTATAAAAAAGTTTGAAAAGTTTCTAAGAAAAGAAAGGAAAAAGGAGATCACTAAAGGAGAAACACAAACGAGAAAGATTAAATGCTTTAAATGTGGAGAAAGAGGACATGTTAAAAGTGAATGTCCTACACTTCAAAAGAAAAATAAATTCAAGAAAAAGAATCATAAAAAGGAAAGGAAAACATATGTAGACAACGAAATAAGTTCATCTTCAGATGAAGAACATGTAAATCTTGCATTGATAGCATCACACCGCTCCGATGATGAAGAAGATGAGGTTAGTAATAATTCTTTTGATAGTGATGCACAAGGTGTCATAAATGAATTGTTAAATGAATGCAAAATTCTGTATAAAACTATATCATCTAAAAAGAAACAAATTTCAACTTTAGAAGAAAAAAATGTTTCATTAGAAAAAAAGATTGAAAATGAGAAACAAAAGATGATTAGTGAAAAACAGAATTTTGTATGTAAAAATTGTGAATCTCTCTCTTTTCAAATTGTTCAATTAAAAAGAGTACTTGAAAGGTATGAGAAAGGACAAATTGGATTGGAAGAAATCCTTAGTCAACAAAGATATTCAAATGATAAAAGTGGACTTGGCTATTCAAAATTTTCTAAACCAAGTTCAAGTAAAACTATATTTGTTAAGGCTAAGGATCAAACTTCCAAAGAGAAAGTGAACAAACCTAGGAATGTGCATCCTAATCCTAAAAATAAAAGATTTCCTAAAAAGAAATCTTATGTTCCAAGATATAAGAGCAACTTTGAACCTACTTGTTTTTATTGTGGTATTGTTGGCCATACACCTAATGCTTGCTATGTAAGAAACTTTAGTGTTGCAAGTGGGCATTATATGTGGGTAAAGAAAGGTACTAAATATGATGGACCCAAAGCATATTGGGTACCAAATCAAACTTAATTTGTTTTGTAGGTTTGCTTGAGGACCACTTTAAATCTATGTTGTTTTGATAAGTGGTGGCTCTAAGCTTTTGGTGGAAGACATAAACTAACTTTCAAATCTAGTGCTTATAGTCCAAGGGTTATTTCATATGGGGAATACCTTAAAAGGAAGAATTCTTGGCATTGTCAAAGTTGAAACACTAACTTTCACATCCATTGAAGATATACTTTATGTTAAAAGACTAAAGCATAATCTTCGAAGTACAAGTCAACTTTGTGACAAAGGCTTCAAGATCATGTTCGCCAAGGATGAATGTTTTGATGAAGTCAATCATGAGGTAAATCTCATAGGTAAAAATTGTCTTTATTTTTCATAATTTCTTTATATACTTCAAGTCTTTTCCCATCCTTTTTGTTAATGACAAAGGGGAAGAAGAATTGTGTATTATTGCTTGGTTTCTCTAACAAAATGTGCAGATTTCAAAACTCTCTAAAATCATGGATAAAGGGGGAGCAATATCCAAGGGGGAGCAAGCTTTGGTTAGAGAAACAAGATTGGATCGAATTTTCAAGAATTGGGTTGTCATCATCAAAAAGGGGGAGAATGTGAAGACATAGCTTCTCAATGGTTTTGATGAAGACAACAGTGTTCATTCAAGGCTTTATGTACAAAAGGAAATGGATCAAAGACTTTAAAGATAGAACAAGTTTCATATTAATTCAAGTCTTGAAGATTTCTCAAAAAAGGAAAAAGAAGAAATGCATAAGACTTGACTACTCTTGCAAGATAGGATTAATCAAACTTTTAGGTATATGAAATTCTTGACTAAAACAAATCTTAGTGCTCAAGTTTTATAATCATGTTTTAAAAAGTCATTCTTTCATTTAAAACCTCGAGAAAACATTTTTCAAAGTTTATCTAAAGTCTTGGTCATAATTTGAGATGATATATGGCTTAGAATCATTTGCATTAAGAATTTTTTCAAATTTTACACTGATGCAATCGATTGTCATCCTGATGCAATCGATTGCACTAGGCTAAATTTTCAATTTTTTTGCACGTTACACTTGGTGCAACCGATTGTCATTCTGATGCAATCGATTGCACCTGAAGCTTTTTTGAAAAATTATTTGTTTAAAAGCACCTTTTCATGATACCTCTTGCTTGCATCTTTTCCATTCATTGTATAATAATTTTCAGAAATTCTTTCAAGCATTGCCTTGATTATTGAATGGGTGCATGCACACTATATATTAATTTCAAAGTTTCTTTTGTCATTCACCTTCTTGCATACAATTTTCAAACATCTTTATTCTCTAAAATCTTTCATTTTCTCAAGTGTAAAAAGTCAGAATTTTCAAAGAGTGAAACCTTGTCATTGAACTTTCATTTCAACCATTATAGTTTCATTCTTGCATCACAAAACACTTGTATATTCTGAATAAAGATTACTTGTACAAGAAGAAGATCAATCTTGTGATTGATATATTGAAGATTCAAATTTTCATCTGCTCACTCAAAAATTCAGAACTATTGTAAAATCCTAAAATTCCAAGGATTGTTTGGATTTAGGTGTTGGCTATAAGGGAAGGATTGCTTCTCTTATATGGTTTGTTAGAATCCTTGTTATCCGGATTGTGGATACAAGAGGTCCATTGTAAGAGTTATTCTTGGTTGGACTTTAAACTTGTAAAATCCAAGAGGGTGTTCTTGGTGTGGATTGTTAGAGTCTTGTATATGAAGACTAGGTGTGTCTTGTCCTAAGATCTAACATGAGTGAAAATCTCTTTCGTGTTGAAAGGGGAGTGGAGTACTCTCGACCTGTAAGGGGAACCACTATACGTCTTGGTGTTCTTTACTTTTCGCATTTACCGCTTTCCTCAATTAGAAACTTTTAGGAAAGTAAAATTCAAAAACCGTCAAAAATCCGGATAATTGTCTAAGAGCCTAATTCACCCCCCCTCTTAAGCACACATATAACTTACAACTTCAATAGTAAATTTTTAAAAATATCTGTAACAAATTGTAATGATAAAATTTAAAAAGAATAATATTGATTTATTGTAAAATTGTAGGGTATCATGCCTAAATATAAGGGTGTCGCACAGATTTCTCTTAAAGAAAACATGTAATGAAGCAATAAGCCCAATTCCACCCAATTTATATTTTGGAGATTTTTTTTTTCTCACTCCTTGACTTTTACTCGATATCCTCTAATTTTTTTAAAACAAAAAATACTTTTTTTTTAAATTACATTAATAAAGTGTCAGGAAATTTTTTCTCTTTCAAGCAAGTCAATATAAAAAATCTTATATGTATTTTTACTGACATTTTCAAAAAATCTGATGTGCGACAGATTTTATTGATTTTCAAAAACAAAATTATTGAATTTTTTAAGAGTTTGAAATAACTATGTATTTATTTAAAAATGCGGTGCGTGACAAATTTTATCGACTTTTTCGAAAAATCAGAAAATGAAACAAAACAAAAATGGTAAAACAAAACAAAAAAATGAAGAAAAAAAAACTATCAGATTTTTAAAAAATATGGAAATGGCCATGTATTAACTGGCATTTTTGGAAAATGCAGTATCTCATATGCATTTTATTGACACTTTTGAAATTGTGGATATGCATGTATATTTTTTTACTGATAATTTTAAAATTGTCAGTAAAAACTAACGTAAGATACCATGTTTTTCGAGAATTCTAGTAAAAATGCATGCAAAAAATGAATTTTATTGCAAATTTTGAAAATACCAATAAAAAACATAATTTTTATGAAAATTTTGATATGAATTCAAAATCGCTGATATAAATGTATAAATTTAATAGAAAAATGTTTGTAAATATTCAGAAAAAACATAAAAAAATGCAGTAAAAGTCCAAGATTTTTTAAAATCTTCAAAAATTGATAATTTAAATAGTAAAAGGTGTGCCAAAGTATCACGGTAAAAGCACAACAATCAGAGGTGTCAAGTATAACTAAATGAATGTCATATTAAATTCTCCATAATTTGGTCTTTTGGGAGTTTATTGGACTACCTTATTTTTTAGCCCAAAGACTTTGATGGTAATTTGTTAAATTATAATTTTTTTTAGAAATTTCTTAATGCACCGTATGAAATATTAAGACATCATGTGAAAAGTCAAAAATATCTCAAAAATTCGGAGATACATCTTTGAACGCACTCATGCACACCGAATTAATTTGTTTTTGCAACCTCACCCTAATTTTATGATTAAATTTAGTCCAAAAATACATTTTCAGAGTGTCATTGAAAATACATTTTCGAAACTGTCGCACCTAAAAAATGAGAGAACACGACCTCGCGAGAAAAGCTTGCTGGTTGGACTGACAGAAGAGTCTCCATCGAACTTTATTTATTCCCAAAAAGAGGGAAAGGAAAATATTAAAAAAACCCACAGAATCGGAAAAAGGATAGGACAAGGTCATCGCAACTATTGTCGGAGTTCAGAAGTCGGTTATGCAGGGGAAAAATATTAGCACCTCTCACATTCGTTGTATCCAACGGGAACCATCTAGGTTGTTTGCGCATGAAAGGGTGTCGTTTATCTAAAGGTTTATCTGCTAAAGGGAAAGAAGGTGTTTTTTATTAAGGGTGCTTGCCTCGGCGTTAGCTTCGTGCCTACGTATCCTTATGGTGTAATGAGGAAGTCAGAGCTCCGTAGTTCAGCTTAAAAAATGTTTGTTTATTGGTTGATTTTACCTTGAAAAATGATTCTTGAAGATTGACCCTAAGGCGCAAAAAGAGTTTGAATGAGTTGATGTTTTTACGATTTTGAAAAGAGATCGTTCTTGATTAGGATTGCACTAAAGACTATGGGTAGAGGCGATTATTTCAAGCAACCAAGTCGAACGCCTTGTGTCGAAATAATCAGAATGAGTGTAGGAGAACTCCATTCTCACTCCTTCTCCACCACTTAAGGCTCGTGGCGCACAATCCCAATCATATCTTATTGTATTTTTGAGTTTGATTAAGAAAAGGCCGCTTGATGTTGAATCAATGGTTTGTTGGATTGATTGTGAAAAATGTTTTGGTGAATGGGTAGGTTGATGGCGATGCACAAAGCAATCGACTTACAAAGGGCGAATACAAATGAAGTGTGATTGGTTGAGAGGTTGATGGTGATGGAGACCTATTGATTAATTTATTATGAAAAATGCTTGATGTTAGATCAAGCTTATTTGTGATCTTTTGAAAAGGTGTGATTGATTTTATTCTTGAATTAGAAGCCTAAGCAATTAGCAAGCAAAGAGAAAACGGTAAAGTTATTACACGTCATGGGAATGAGTATACATTTGTTCATATGAGAATGGAATAATCAATAAGCACAACCCAAATGATAAACTAAATGTGCACTAGCAAAATGGGCTGGTCTTTTAGACGACTAACTATAAATACTTGATCGAATAAGTCTCATTGTAAAAAAACCCAAGAGTAAGCTATAAAACCCTACAACAACAACATAAGGGCACGGTCCACAAACAAGTAAGGCAGTGGATCAAGTAAAGGAAGAAAAACAAATCAGATTTACTTAAAAAAAATAAAACGAGTTAATGAAAAAGAAAGCCAAGGTCAAAACATCAGCATCCCATCTAACATAAAAGCACGTTTAAGAAAAATCCAAAAGCAAAACCAAAATGCTACGTACAAATTCGTCCCAAACTTCTTGGTGTTTAATCTCTCTCGCCTCCGTCTTGCAATTTCGCTCAGGTTTCGAATCGGTTTGTGCTAGGTTTGTGTTTGTGATTCTCAACTCATCTCAATCTCTCTCTGTTTTGGAATTTGATTCTCTTCTTCTCAATCTCTCTATTTCACGATTTGTTTCTCTGATTTTGTGTATGGTTGTTATTTGGGAGTTGTGGTTTTGAGGGTGATATGTGGAAGATTTGGGGGTGAGATGTGAAGAGTGAAGAAGGGGAATTTATGAGTTGAGATTTGAGTGATGATTTTAACAGAATAACTATGGCTTTTTTAGCTTGAGAGAAAAATGAGGAAGATGGTCTCTATATATAGGATAGAGGTGAGTGAAAATGTTGTGATTTTTCGTTTTCTCGTTTGTGTTGCCGTTTTGGTCCGTGTGATGCGTGGGACATAGGTGGAAAATTGGAATCAAGGTTTTTGTTGTTAGCAGCTGCGGTGCATTTTGGTGTGGATTGTGAATTGGCGTGGAAATTGTTGCTTGTTTTTGTGTGTATGCGTGGAGTTCATTTTCATTTCGTTTTGGTTTTTGCAAGTTGTGACGTGTATTTTGTGACGTTTTTGAAGTTTGTTGTGGATTGTATTTGTAGCCTGCAGCTTGAAGGTAGATGGTGATTTGGAAGGCTTGGCAAATGCGTATTGTGTATTGAGGTTTGCGTGAATCATGCTCATGGCTTGTTTTGGAGTAGACTTGAAAGGATTTTGGCTGAAGCTTGTGGAATGATGTTCTCGCGTGGCTTGCAGCTTGTAAAATTTTTGGGTGTTGGCTGAATTTTGGCTTATGTGGATGGCTTGGAACATTCTAGTATTGTGTGTGTTGAAGGCTTGTGGAATATCATTGTAATTGATGTGGGCTTGGAATGAATTGAAAACTTGTTGAATATCATGGCTTTCTGGGCATAATTGTTGAATGTCTTGTGTGTGTGAATTGTTGTAATTTGGACTGGCACGTGAAGGTTGTGTGATGCTTCATGATGAAGCATTAATTTTTGTTTTATAATCTTGACAACATGAATTGATCCTTCTTGTAAAAATAAAACAGGCCTTTTTGTGTAATATGGACTTTGAATTTTGTAGCATATGGAATGATCTTTGAATTTTTTTTGTGTAAGTGGACTTTGGAAATGATAAAACAATGGACTTTGCAAACTTTGTAATTGGACCTTAAATTGTAATGCCTGAAACTTAATTTTTGCACCCTTGATTTTATTTTGCAATGCCTTGAATTCTTCGATTCTTGATTTAAAAACAATGATGATTAATCTCAAATTTTCACATCAACTCCATGTTCACATTTGAGACTATTCTTGAATTTTCTCCCTAAGTCAATTCTTGAGAAACGAGTCAAACATGAATCCATCACAAATCAATCTTGCACTTTGATCTTGAATAAAAATGGAGTCATCTTGAACTTTTTTTGAACTAATGTCACTTGGGTCACATACGGGCCACAATCTTTCACCATGAACCAAATGCCCAGTCAACAATATGCCTTGAAACTAGAAGATAATGACTTGATATGAACTGCATTACAACTGCACCAAAAACCCTAATTGAAAAGAGCAAATTCCATATGATTCTCCACCATGAAACATCTGAACTCGGCACAACCTGATAACTGGATCCATACACAAATGACTTGAATTGGCACAAAACCCTAATTGAAACCTTAAACACAAATCATTTGAATTATGCATACCCTGGCCTTGATCATGAAACAAACTCTCGTTTGACCAAGATTAGATCAAAATCAGATGAACTTCAATCCATACCGCACACACTCTTGACCTGATGACTTTGCCTGACACCCCAACTCATCCTTGCAACACTTGGACAAGAAAAATGAAAGCAACTTTATATCTTTTTTTGGATTTTTTGAATAATGGTTAGTATATGGAAATACAGGTAGGACAAATTTGGGGTATGACAGAAACCTGTAAGACTAAGAGGTCTGCAACTTTTTTGCTGATGTTGTTTTTGTTAATATGGACTTAGTTATTTACTTTTTCAAAATTATGGTACGATAAAAGTGTCTTCATAACTTACAACTTTATTTGCTCTAGAGTTGATCAATTTTTCCATGCCAAATATATCATGACTGCCAATGGTGAGATAACCACATGACTTGGGTTCAGGCAATTGACAAAAGTTGCTCCCTTATCATGTTTATGTCATGATAGTGTATGGAGTGGTGCATAGGTGATTTAACTTATTTAGCTGCTGGGAACATCATACTCAAGAATTGTTACTAATTGGGCCGAACTAGTTGGTAAAATTTGCAGTGGTCCTAAGTAATGATATTCTTTGTTTTACAGGCTCCGAAAATGTATTTTCGGACAAAATTTAGTCATAAAATTAAGGCGTGACTCAAAAACAAATGAGTTGCTTGTATGAGGTGCGTCCGAAAATACATCTCTGAATTCTGAGAGACAATTTCATTCATAGGGTGTTATTCTACCACATAAGATGAGATACAAAAATCCCTTAATATTTAGCCTTAAATGCATTTTTGTTTTTTTATTTTGATGTTTTTAAATTTTTCAGTTCTTCATTTCAAAACCCTGTTTTTTAATCCTCAATTTTACATGTCTTAAAATTTTGTTGATTCTAATCCAATTTTGCAGAAGTAACAGTGATTACTATGATACACAATTTATTTTTAATGAGATGAGATTAGAATAATTTATTAATTAATATTTTTATAAAATAAATTAATAATTAAAATTTTAATTAAGCTTTTTAAAAATTAATTAACATAAATTAACATAAATTTTAAGGCCCATGTCTTGCAACATCTATCCAACCCACAATCTTATCCTAATTATTATTGTTATGTCACGTTTATATATAGAGGACTAATAAAATTCTAAGGAATATAAAATTGAGGGGAAAAAACTGAATTTTAAAATAGTAGATTAAAAATTGAAAATATCAAAATAGGGAGATAAAAATATATTTAAATCAAATATTAAAAAAAATTGAATTGTAGCCTAAGTAAAAAAATTCATGAAAAATAAAAATATATATTTAATTGAGAAAAAATATTTGTAATAACATATCTGAGTTCCGGAAATGGGCCAAAAATTAATTTTATGATAAAAGTTAATAACAAATAAACGCCATTGAAATCTGAATTTTTGAAATATGGTATTCACCATTCAAACACTAATTGCAAAAACAACATAGTGAAAAGAAAAATAAACATCCAATCCAACAATTATATTAATTCACGTTATTGTAGATAAAGATTGAGTTGTTTTCGTTTGTCATCATTGTCTATGAATATTTGTTTTAAGCGACAATAACAAAAGAGAAGAAAAGTGGTCGCAAAGGTTCAACGAGAAAATATTAGTTAGTGGTTTTTAGCTAGAAAATAATGTTAAAAGTTCAACAATTACGTTAACTAAATGTCAATCTTTGTTAGTTCACAGTTCAAAGTTATGAGGGATTATTGAGTTGTTAAGGTGATGTCAAATCATCACATTAATCACATTAATGTTTCTAAACCTAAATTGATAAGTAAATGTTGTGAAAATGAAGTCACATCTTTTTCTGTTTGGTCACATTCTTAGGACGTCGACGGATATAAAAATCTCAAAAAAATAATGAAATGGAGAGACCAAGAAAATCAAATTTAAGATAAAAGAATCAAAATTCAAAAAATTTAAAAATATAGAGACCAAAATTACATTTAAATCTTTTTATTAATTTAAGTTTTACAATTAATTCTAGTATTTAAATCTTTTTATTAATTTAAGTTTTACAATTAATTATAGTATTTAAATCTTATTATTAATTTAAGTTTTACAATTAATTCTAGTAGATATTTGATCTTATCCCTTTGTCTATTAGAGGAGATTTTGTAAAAAATATAATTAAGTTTTGAATGATTTTTCTTTTTAAATCACACCTTTTCAAATTGAATGAGCTTTGGTATTGTCTCTCATAACTATTTTTTAAATATATTGAACTTATTAAAAAAATAGTTGTCTAGATATTATTTTTATTAGTCATTTAGAATAATTTAAAATTACAAATATATTTTTAAATATTTCTTTTGCTTGTAATATTATATAAATTAACTAAAGAAAAAATAAATTTGAGAACTAAAAGCACTTGAGGATGTGTGCAATTTCAACATATTCATGAACTATGTATATTCCGAGATCAAAATGACGGTATATTCTAAATTAAATTTGAACTTAAAGTCAAATCAATTTCTTAAACTATTAAACATTATTATATTAACATTTAAGTCTAAATAAAATTTAGAGAATGGTATCTCAACTTAGAGTTTAATTTTTGATAACATCCATTTGAACATTTTTAAGTCTAAATATTTAAACCGTTGATTTAGAGTTTAATTTTTGATACCAACCATTTGAATATTTTTAATTGTGTAAGTTTTTAATACCTAATTGTTAAAAAGTTAAAAATTGTAAGGAGATTGAGAAGAAGAAAAGTGTTTCAACTAGTTTTGCAAAGTGAAGGCAAAGTTGCACTCTACAAGTAAGGGTTAGAGAGGGAGCAGGATCATATGATCGATAAAGGCAACGATGGAAAAATGACATGGTTTGATTCTCCTTTTCAAAATAGTAAGATAAGAGTTCTGTTCTGAAAGACGCATTTGTAATAATAATATGAAATACGGATAATATTAACATGTGTTCTAAAAGTAAAAGTTAAAAATTAAATGTAAAAACTTTTTTTTTAATTGTGAATTATTTTAATTAAAAGTTGATAATTAATATTTTTATTTTTTTTTTAACACCAAATTTTTATTTTTAAATTTCTTAACACATGTCATTAGGATATTCTTAGGGTACATGTTAACATTATCCATAAAATATTGTAAAATATTTTTTTATTGAAAAACATATAGTTGGAGATAATAAAATTAAATAGAAAATTAGAAATAAAATAAATTTATTTTCGGTAGACATTTTCATCAATATATAAACATTCAGATTCATCCACTACAAAACTAAGTTGATATCAATTTTCAAGTTGCATTCCCTCTTGAATTCGTTCTAATCAGATCAAAGATAGAAATAAGTGTTGTGACCATCATTAGATGTGCGAATGATTTTGTAATTATGGCAAATATCTTGATTGTCTTCATTAATGAGATCTATGTCAGAGATCTCCTCATTAAGAAAATAATAGTCGGAGACTTCTTTAGGAACATATTGAAAAAAATAGTCCAAAAATAGACCGATTATATATCATGAAACATATAATATGATAGTTGTAAATAAATTTAGGGCTAAATATGTTTATCGTCCTCCTAAATATCTCAAATTTCGTTTTTAGTCCCTCAAAATATTTCTTTTAAAGAACGGTCCTCTTAAAATTTTCATCTCCGCTTTTAATCCCTGATACTAAAACTGTCGCTAATTCAGTCACTAAGTAATAAATTATCGCTCAAATAGTCGCTAATTTTGTCGTTAAGTTGTAAAAACCGTCGCTAAATTCCAAGAGGGATCAAAAGTGAGGATAAAAAAATTTAGGAGGACAATTCTTTAAAGAAAATATTTTGAGAGACTACAAACGGAATTTGGATATTTATGAGTATCACAAACATATTCAACCCATAAATTTAACAAACCAAGTTATTTGATACATTTAAAAAAGATTCAGTTACATATATCATCCAAGCATATATATATTCATGAATAGCTTGTGTGTATTTCTGTGATGATCTTGATGTATGTAAGCAAAGAAGAATAAATGATTAATGCATTAGTGATTTATTTAAAAGAAGTATGATGAATTGATAATAATTGAAATAGAAAAATAATTGGATTTAAAAATAGTAGGTATCAACTTTGGAGTAGACATTTTGGTGTTTGAAAGCAAAATTGATTGAAATATAGAATAGAAATGCAAAGAATGAGAAGTTAGTTGTGTTACAAATTATTTATAGGATAAAGTTTAGAAGTTGTTGTAAACTGTAGTTTAAAAAGTAAGGGTAATGTTGATTAAAATAAAAATTGATTAGTACCAAACAAACAACACCTACCATCTATTCAATGAATACATAGGGCCGAAATACCGAATTATCATCCAATGAGCATATTGTAATGAAATGCATGTAGTAAGTAAACAAATGTGTAAGCTATAATACCATGTGTCATTGATTTTCACGTGGAAAATTTGAAGATGTAGACAAAACATTGTATAGTAAAATAAATATTTGTCCGTGAAAATATTTACATTCTAGGTTGTGTAATGAAAGAACAAATGTTGACCTAATTTTGATTGTCTTCATTAATGAGATCTATGTCAGAGATCTCCTCATTAAGAAAATAATAGTCGGAGACTTCTTTAGGAACATATTGAAAAAAATAGTCCAAAAATAGACCGATTATATATCATGAAACATATAATATGATAGTTGTAAATAAATTTAGGGCTAAATATGTTTATCGCCCTCCTAAATATCTCAAATTTCGTTTTTAGTCCCTCAAAATATTTCTTTTAAAGAACGGTCCTCTTAAAATTTTTATCTCCGCTTTTAATCCCTGATACTAAAACTGTCGCTAATTCAGTCGCTAAGTAATAAATTATCGCTCAAATAGTCGCTAATTTTGTCGTTAAGTTGTAAAAACCGTCGCTAAATTCCAAGAGGGATCAAAAGTGAGGATAAAAAAATTTAGGAGGACAATTCTTTGAAGAAAATATTTTGAGAGACTACAAACGGAATTTGGATATTTATGAGTATCACAAACATATTCAACCCATAAATTTAACAAACCAAGTTATTTGATACATTTAAAAAAGATTCAGTTACATATATCATCCAAGCATATATATTCATGAATAGCTTGTGTGTATTTCTGTGATGATCTTGATGTATGTAAGCAAAGAAGAATAAATGATTAATGCATTAGTGATTTATTTAAAAGAAGTATGATGAATTGATAATAATTGAAATAGAAAAATAATTGGATTTAAAAATAGTAGGTATCAACTTTGGAGTAGACATTTTGGTGTTTGAAAGCAAAATTGATTGAAATATAGAATAGAAATGCAAAGAATGAGAAGTTAGTTGTGTTACAAATTATTTATAGGATAAAGTTTAGAAGTTGTTGTAAACTGTAGTTTAAAAAGTAAGGGTAATGTTGATTAAAATAAAAATTGATTAGTACCAAACAAACAACACCTACCATCTATTCAATGAATACATAGGGCCGAAATTGTGTCCAATATAATATTAGAACCGAATTATCATCCAATGAGCATATTGTAATGAAATGCATGTAGTAAGTAAACAAATGTGTAAGCTATAATACCATGTGTCATTGATTTTCACGTGGAAAATTTGAAGATGTAGACAAAACATTGTATAGTAAAATAAATATTTGTCCGTGAAAATATTTACATTCTAGGTTGTGTAATGAAAGAACAAATGTTGACCTAATTTTGATAATATGTAAAGCAATGGCTTATTTGACTATATAAGGTTAAGGTAGGGTTTAATTTTTTACAACATTGAAGAAAAATGGTTATCTTCTTGAGTTACATCATTGTAGAAATGTATCAACCGTGAGAGAAAATGTCAAACTATGTGTCCCTTTCCTCGGGAAACAATAACATGTATTAGGAGTTGTGGTCTCCTCTTATACGTGGTTGTCTATTTTTAGTAGTGGTGACCTTAAAATAGTATTAATTTTTGTAATATGAAGCGTGTTTTTTTCTGTTGTATTGTCATTGCATGTCCATCATAGTTGCTTAAGATGGAAATTAATGTTTAATATATACTAGATCGACTGAAAAGTTGAATGTGTTTATAGTTCTTCTAAAAAAGATGATGAAAGGAATTCATCTGATGAAGAATCAGAAGATAAAGATAATTTATATTGGGAGATGATTGTGAGTGATGAAACAAGTTAGGGAAAAACGTTCTGGTAACATTTTATAAGTAAACATGTAAACATTTTCTTTAAATTGAAGAAAGATATTGACATTTTTTCATGTTTCATTGCAACATTTTCCTAGGGTAATCTCGAAGAGATGTTTATATGTGAATCAAAGGAGATCAAATTGGTGGATAATGACACTAGTTAGAGATATTATTGATTCATATGAAAAAAATAAATTGGTATGAGAAATGCATTAGTGATGGGTGGTATCAGTATGTGAAAGAGAAAAGACTTAGGCGTGAGGATCTTTTGGGATTTAACATCACAAATCCACTGGAAAGGATGTATGTCTCTGTTATGAACCATTGAAGTGTCATATTCAGTGAAGATGGTCGAAGAATAAAGTTTGATTTTGTATGCATAGGGTTGAAGGAAACGTTTGTTGATGTCTGTTGTTGTTGTTAAGTTAATGCCCCAATAGTTGTGCTTATTGTGTTTTATTTTAGTAAATGTTTATTGAATTCTTATTTATAAGAAGTAAGTGTGTTTCAGTGAACATATGTCGTGTCTTTGGATCAACTGTATCCTTTGAAGTTGTTTGATTTACCTTGTAAAGTGTTTTTTATTTGAATGAAATGGTTAAGTTTTATGTAGTAATAGTATTTGTATATCTGTTGTGTGTTGTGGTTGAGTTACACGAATTGGGTAAATTCATGAAACATGGGTTCCACTAGACCATTAAGTTGCATCTAAAACTTACATTTGGCATCAGAACAAGAGTTGGGTAAACTTCTCCTAGATCCAAGAAACATGGGTTCCATTAAACCATTCTTAGGAGAAGGATATGCTATAAATAAGCCACCTTGCTATACCAGTGAGTGTTATGATATTTGGAAAACAAGAATGCAAATGTTTCTTGAATTACATAATGTATAAGTATGAAATGTTGTTGAAGAAGGACCCTTCACACCCACTTATAGTGTTGAATGTGTAGAACAACCCAAGCCTAAATAAGTGTGGAATGAAGATGATAAAAAGAAAATCTTATATGATAAAAGGCCGAAAATATTTTAGCATTCGCATTAGGAATGGATGAATTATTTAAGGTTTCAAGTTATAAAATGGCTAAAGAAACATTGGATACATTAGAAACAACACACGAAGGTACGAAGAAAGTGAAAAGATCTTGATTGAACATTTTTTCACAATAATACAATGTTTAGAATGCTACCGAGAGAAAAGATTCTAGATGTGGAAAAGAAATTCACCCATTTGACGAACCATATAACAGTTATTGGAAAAACTTTTACTAATAGTGAATTAAACTTGAAGGTTTTAAGATCCTTGACAAGAGCATGACAACCAAAGGTGACAACCATTTTTGAAAACAAAAGCCTATCAAATATGACATCGACGAGAGTTTTTGGAAAGTTACAATAACACAAATAAGAACTTGGCCGATTATAACAACATGAAGAACCGGAGAAGAGACATAAAGGTATCTCCTTGAAAGTCGACTCAAATGTGAATCAACAAGAAGAAAGTTTAGAAGAAGTTGCTAACATAACACTTATGGTAAATAAATTTGGCAAATTACTAAAGAAAGACAAGACGGTAAAACTAGATCAAGGCAAGAAATTTTTGAAGAGGAAGAAAGACCAACATCAAATTTAAAATCCACTTATTTCAAATATGGAAAACAAGGACGCATAAAGGCGGATTATTCATCTCTAAAAAAAAGATAAGTTTAAAGGAAAGAAGGATACATTTTTTGGGAAGACAATGATGTAAGTTCATCTTCTAATTCAAGGATTAAAGAGCAATCACATATTTAATTAATGCCATTACATCACTATGATGATGAAAAAGAGGAATGCTTTAAAGTCACAACAAACATGTGCTATCTTGATAGTGGGTCACTACTACAAAATGGACCCTTCGTCACACTAAACTACAACAGTCTGGTTGTTAACCGTCATAGTACGTCATTTGTGAACGCACTTTTTTTATTTATATTTATGATAATACATTGCACTACAATCAAACTAATAAACCGTGATTATACATTTATGAAGTGACGGGGTTCGAATCCCAGCTCCAACAATTTTCTACTTTTTCGTTACAATTGATGTTGTCCTTATAATTATAATATATAAATTAAAATTGAAATACATATTGTAACACGCGATGAAGTGGTTGTCGGTGCACGAGGCATGAAAATGAGACACTCCTAGCAGCTTGGCGAGGGAGTGGTTGTCGGTGCATGAGGCATGACAATGAGACACTCCTAGCAGCTTCTAGGGAAAAACCAAATTAACATTGGAATGAGAGGGATCCTGAGGCTATGCATGTATGAGACTACATGGTTGAAGGAAGGCTTATAAGGATTAATTGGTACTACTTATGCCAACAAGATACATCTTCTTTTTGGTAGCCCGTTCCATAAGAACTCCACAGTTAAGCGTGCTTGACTTTGAGTAATTTAGGGATGGGTGACCTTCTAGAATATTTCTCGGAAAGCGTGTGAGTGAGGACAAAGCATGCTGAAAAGACCTGTGTTGGTTTGTGGGGTCAGTCAGTAATCCTGAAAGCAGTTTGTGGCGTTACAAATGGTATCAGAGCGACCTCTCCCAGTACGATGTGGTTTGGGGACGAACCAAGCAGAAGCTGGTGGGCATGTAACACCCGAGGGCGAGGGAATGATTGTCGGTGCACGAGGCATAACAATGAGACACTCCTAACAGCTTAGCGAGAGAGTGGTTGTTGGTGCATGAGGCATGACAATGAGACACATCTAGCAGCTTCTAGGGAAAAACCGAATTCACATCAGAATGAGAGGAATCCTGAGACTATGCAGGTATGGGACTGCATGGTTGAAGTAAGGCTTATAGGGATTAATTGGTACTACCTATACCAACAAGATGCATCTTCTTTTAGGTAGCTCGTTTCATACGAACTCCACAGTTAAACGTGTTTGACTTTGAGCAATTTAGGGATGGGTGACCTTCTAGGAAGTTTCTTGGAAAACGTGTGAGTGAGGACAAAGCATACTGAAAAGACCCGTGTTGGTTTGTGGGGTTAGTCGGTAATCCTGAAAGTAGTCTGGGGCATTACACATATCACCACAGTTATTAGTGTGAACCGTTGTGAAAGTCATTACATTTCATCACGGTTTTTTAAAACAACCATGGTGAAATTGTTTACTTATTTATAATATAAGCGAATTAGCTCTCGCTTCTTGACAATATCGTTTTATCTATCACAACAAAACCCAAACACACATTTTCTCTCTTCTTCATCATTAGCTCTCGTTTCATACATAAAGGTATTCTTCTTCCTTGTTTGAGAGTTTATGTTTTTTGTTGCTGTATGTTGTTGTTACTGTATGTTACGATTTTCGATCCTTCTCTCATGATGAATAGTGGGAGCAACAAACTTATCTACGAGATTCAGATTACAAAAGAGGTTATTGATATGGTGGAGTTATGGTTGAAAAAAGCCAAGGAAGTTGAATATGTTAGGGAACACATTACTATTGAACCTTATGATGGAACGGGCTATAAGAAGATTTATTTCAATAATCTTAACCCTGAAAAGATGAAGAAGGTAGAAGCTATTATGAATGACCTTATGAATCTGGATGTAACTGATTCTGAATCAAATGAAGACCATGAGAATTATGAAGACCTTGTTATGTTTTACATGATTTGTTGTTAGTTGTTGTTGTTGACAAGTTTTTGATTTATTGTGGGTAGTTGTTGTTAGTTGTTCTTAACATGTTGCTTTTTGTCGTGACATGATTTACTTCCTTTTTGGGTTGGGTTAACAATGTACTGCTTATTTATGTTAATGCTAGTTATGTTGTGGTTGTTGTTGCTTGTTATGTTACAATGCTTGTTTATGTTAACATGCTGCTTTTTGTTGTGGAATGATTTACTTCCTAATTGGGTTAACAATGTAGTGTTGGTTGTTGTTGGTTGTTATGTTATAATATTAATGCTAGTTTATGTTTTCAAAACAGGTTAACTCATATTATAGGTGTGGTTCATAAATGATTTGTTTTTCTATGGAGAAACAGTGCAAGAAGTATGAATCAATTTTGGAAGCTTCATCCGCCTTGTACTTTTTCTTCGTGGAAACACAAAGTAGATCAACTTCAGATCATTCCATGAATATTTTCAATAAAAGGTATGTTGTTGTCGTTTTGTTGATGTATATGTTGTTGTTGAATTTATTATAATGTAGGTAGATTGTTTGTTTCACTCCCTTCATTGAACATGCATTCATTTAAAGTGACTTAGAAAATAATAATCTGAAAATTAAGTTATATTTGAAATGCAACTTAAATCAAACATGATTTTCGAATTGCATCCATCCCGTAATTCATCTATATCACTCTTTAACAGGTAGAACTTGGTTTATTGCCCCAAATTCTTCAAAGCAATGGTTCGTTCTCTATTAATTTATATTGCAAAACATCAAATGTGTTGAGAATTTAAATCATCTTCATCACTGTCATCATAAAAATCTTCATCACTGATTAAAATAATGATGATGATATCGATGATAATGATTTAGAATTAGTCAACATATTGATGCTTTGCGTTTGAAAAATTTGGGGCATTGAATCAAATACTACGTGTTAAGAAGTAAGAGATGAATTACGATATGAATGCAATTTGAAAAATAGTGGGTTGTTTAAGTTATTTTTTAAGAATAATTTAATTTTCAAATTATTATCTTTTACATCAAGTTTTATGGTTGTATATGTTTAATATGGTGTAAGGAAAAACAAGTAATCTACATATTTTATAATAAACTCAGGGTACTTTTCACAACGGTTATATTATGTAACCGTGGTGAAATGTTAATTATTTCTAAATAAATTATTGCTGTTGCTAGGTTTCAAACCCATGACCTAAATATATATCGTACTAGTTGTTTAATATAACTGTTGTGATAGGTAGCGCGCTAACTTGCTTCTAACAACGATCACATGCCCGTTATGGAAACCACCATACATACAACCACACGCTACCTAACAACAAGCGTGAATCCGACATTATATGTGTTTAACAAACGTCATTACATATGTTTTCCATAGTAGTGGGTGTTCCAAACACATGATGGGAGACAAATCAAAATTTTCATCCTTGACTTTAAAATCTAAAGGATTTGTCACCCATAGAGATAACGATAAAGGGAAAATACTAAGAATTTGAAAAGTAAGTACACCATCCTTTGAAACATAATCTTCTAAGTATAAGCCAACTTTGCGATAAAGGTCTTAAAATTAACTTTTATAAGGACTCATGCATCATATAAGATGAGACAATCCATGAAATTTAACTTGTTAGAAAAAAGGATAAACAATATTTTCACGATATCTCTTGATGATTTGTCTTGAAAACTTCAATGTCTTATGGTAAATAAGAATGATGCATGACTTTGATATATAAGAATTGCACATATTCATATGGACGATTTGAATAAATTTGTAAAACGTGATCTTGTTGTTGATTTGCCTAAGATTAAGTATGTTAAAGATAAGTTATGTGATGCATGTCAAAAGAGTAAGAAAACTAAAGTTTCCTTCAAACCTAAAAATATTGTTGTAACGTCTAGATCACTCCAACCAATCCATATGGACTTATATGGTCCATCAAGAACTAGAAGTTTTGATGGAAATCTTTACGCATTGGTAATAGTTGATGATTATTCTAGATTCACGTGGACTTTATTTTTAGCGCATAAACATGATGCTTTTATCTCCTTTAAAAAGTATGCAAAAAAAATTTAAATGAGAAAGATTTGAAGATTTCTTCGATTTGAAGTGATCAGGGTGGAGAGTTGCAAACCACATCTTTTGAAGGTTTTTGGAACGAGTTTGGTATCTCACACAAATTTTCAGCACCAATAACACCACAACAAAATGGTGTTGTTAAAATAAAGAATAAATCCTTGGAAAAACTTTCAAGAACAATGCTCAATGAAACAGACATGCCAAAGTACCTTTGGACATATGTAAGTAACCGTGTCTGGGTAAGACCTATTCTTAAGAACTAAATTAATTTGAAAGAAATAAGTTTTTAAAGATGCATATAGAACCATGACTTTTGTTTCACAAATAGAACCATCTAAAGTTAAATATGCCTTAGAGGATGAGCAATAAATTCTATCTATGCAACAAGAACTAAATCAATTTGAAAGAAATAAGTTTTTGGATTTCGTACATAGGCCAAAAGATAGGTATATTATTGGTACTAAAAAAGTATTTAAAACCAAACTAGATGAAAATGGCATCATTATAAGATATAAGGCTATATTAGTAGCACGAGGCTACAATTAAGAAGAAGGAATAGACTTTGATGAAATTTTTTAACATATTGAAAGATTAGAGGCTATTAGGTTATTGTTGTAATATGCATGTTCTTTGAATTTTCAATTATATCAGATGAATGTCAAGCATGCCTTATTAAATTGATACATACATGAAGAAGTTTATGTAAGTCAAACTATGGGCTTTGAACATTTCAATGATATATCTCATATGTTCAAGTTAAATAAACCACTATATGGGTTGAAGCAAGCACCAAGGGCTTGGAATGATAGACTAAGAAAATTTATTTGTGAAAAATGATTTGAACAAAGAAGGGTGGATACAATACTCTTCAACAAGAAGATTAATGATCATACATTATTCATACAAATCTAGGTTGATGACATTATATTTAGCTCCACAAATAAATCCTTGTGTGAATAATTCTCAAGTATGATGCAAGGAGAATTTGAGATGTCCATGATAGGGAAATTGAACTACTTCCTTGGGTTGCAAGTTAAACTCAAACAAAGAATGACATGTTCATAAATAAATCAAAGTATTGCAAAGAACTCCTGAAAATATTTTACATGGATAACTCCAAAGTAAATACCACTCTTATGAGTTCAAGCGCGTATGTTGATCAAGATGAATCAAGAACACTAATTGAAAAAACTAAGTATTGAGGTATGATCAAATTTTTACTTTATTTAACTGCTAATAGATCTGATATCATAATTAGTATTTGATTGTGTGTTAGATATCAATCTTGTCCTAAAGAATCTCATTTCTCTTCTATAAAAAGAATCATAAAATATCTTAAAGGAACTCCCAATGTAGGGTTATGGTACCAAAAGGGAAGTCTATGTGATTCATCCAGTTATTCAGATTCTAACTATGGAGAATGTAATACTGATGTTAAAAATACAAATGGAACATGTCACATCTTCGAAAATGCATTAGTATCACATTTTTGCAGAAAACAAACATATTTTGCCTTAAGTACTACAGAGGTAGAGTATATAGTTGCAGGAAGTTATATGCACACGTACTTTAGTTAAAGCAACAATTGTGTGATTATGGATTACATTTGGGATGTATTCCTCTAAGGTGTGATAACACAAGTACCATCAATTTAACAAAATATCCAGTCATGAATTATAGGACAAAATACATAGACATAAGACATCATTTCTTAAGGGACCATGTACTAAAGGGGATGCTAAATAACTTTTGTTGACACTCAAGATCAATTGGTAGACATTTTCAGAAAACCTCTGATGAAAGAACAATTTTATAAAATAATAAGAGAATTGGGGATCTTAGATGAAAATGATATTTGATCTTTATTAACTGTCATGACTTATGTTTTCTTAAATATTTTGAGCATGACATGTTTCTTTTTAATCATTACATGTGTGTTTTATTTACATGTTTCATATCTTTCACCATTATATGCTATAACATGCTTTATTATATGATTATGGTATGTGAATATGTTTGAGTAAGGAGAAACATATACAGAAGGGATAAAAATGTGTGAAAAATAACAACTTTTCTAATTTTTTGATGTGGTAGTTGATTACTAGTGTAGAAAAATCAAAACATTATGGGTCAAATGGCATAACCTTGACTGATAATCAATTACACTCACATGTTAATCAATTATCGACCCTAAAATTGACCATAATATATATATATATATGTGTGTGTGTGTGTGTGTGTGTGTGTGTGTGTGTATGCGTGTTTGTGTATGTGTGTGTGTGTGTGCGCACACGCGCGTGTGTGTGTATGTGTGTGTGTTCAAAGGAAAATTTCATGACATGCCACAACTAACTTAAAATGTTTGAATTCTTTGACTTTTCTTTCCTAGAACACTTTGAAATCTTAGTTTAAAAGAACTTGTGGAGTATTCTGATGAAATCTTTCATGACCTAGTCAAAGTTTTTTTACTCCAATTTGGAGATAAAATGCAATAATTTGGTTTCTAGGGTAAAATGAGTTTCTATAAACTTGTCCACTACACAAATATGTAGTAAATGTTGGAAATGGGAAACTCTAAGAATAGAAATATTTTGTTTGTTGGAAACTTGTTTTAGGATGATAGGCTACCCAAAAACATGTTTCCAACATTATAAAGCCTCGAACCACTCTCAAATAACTGAGTCTAAGCTTCATATTATGTATGTCCAAAATAATAACACCAGCTTAAATTGGACTTATATTGTGAAAACTCACATATTCATGTCCAAATGTAAGACATTCAGGTTACCATATGCTAGGAAATTAGTAGGCTATTTTTCTTTTTGCATTGTTAATATGACAAATGAAACAAGAGTAGAAATGAATGAAGTTGAGAACTTAATTGACAAGGGTATTTTGGGAAAAATGGTGTATACTAGGATGAGCATAAGAAAACCTTCATCTACAAGAGTTATTTTCTTCCACCACCTAATGCTCCTTCAACCTCCGCTGACCCATCTAAACCTTCTGAATTATCCCATAAACCTCCAACCACCATCACCAATTAGATGATAATGAAACAACTTTAGAACATGCAGGGTTATATGCAAGATATGAGAGGCTATATGACCAACATATTTAATGATGTCCACAACCAGTTAGAAGATCTTTGTTAACGTTTAGGGAATCTTGAAGGGCTTGGTGAAGAGTTTGAAGAGTATATGGATTATGTGTTCTCATTAGTTTCTTTTTACTTCATTTTATTTTAGAACTTCAGTATTTTCATTTGGATGCGTTAAGTACTTGTTATTTCCTTTGAATGTTCGTACTTTATGTTTTGGTTTACATTATCATGGTAGTGTATGGTTTGGTTTATCATTTGTATGTGTGTATGGTTGTTATGTGCATATGCCCTTCTGTGTATGTTACAAATATTTCTTCTTTTTTAATAATGTCAAAAGGGGGAGAAAATGTTAGTTTGTTTTGTGCTTTGGGTTCAACAAAAAATGAAGATTTATAAGATTGCAAGGACTACATCCTTTATCAATAAATGGGGAGATATACAACTATGAAGGAGATTTTCAATCTTTTTAAAAAACACGTGAAAAAAGTATTTGTCATCATAAAAAGGGGGGGGGGGGGAGATTGTGAAGAATGTCTCTTTTACTTGACTTGGTTTTGATGAAGACAAAGTTATATCAAAGAAGAAAAAGATAAGGAGGTTTGAAGACAAGTATGAAGAATACATGAAGATTTATTAATGGAAATTATAAAGAAGAATTAGAATGATTAGAAATTCAAAGGCGCACATTATAATTTATTCTATATCACTTTGAATGCTTAGAAATTCTTCCCAGACTTCATCTACAAAGTTCTTAAATTTTTTGCATATAAATCATTGAAGCTAAGTTGTCAAACATTGCATTTTTTTATAGAATTGGATGTGAAAATAATTAGAGTTAGTTGATTAGTGAGTTCAAAATTTGAATATTTTTAAACATTAGGACAATGGTAATCGATTACATCCTTATGATAATCGATTACCACATGAAGCAATGCAATTTTTCATGAATCAACATGTTTGTTCTGAATGGAAAAGCTTCACGGAACCTTTTTAGATTTACGCATCCACTCATAGATATTTCTAAGGGTGTATACAAAGCTGTATACACTAGAAAACAAAATTACATCTTCTAATAAAACTTTTATACAATTTAAACATTATTTTTTTAAAGTGTTCATCCACATTTCAAGTTTTGAAACGTTTCATATTTTTCATATATCTTAAAAGTTTCATTACTGTTGGGCTATCCCTCCTATTTGGAGAGGTCCAAATTGATGTGGATTAGTGGTCCATTTGTTTCTATGCCTTTCTTATTACCCAACAAGAGAATTAGGTTAATTTTATCCATTGTGTGTGAAAAACAACAAGAAAAGTAGAGAGAAGAGTGAAATCCCGCAGCCTTATTTCAGCACAGAGCAGTTCCACTAAATCGGAGATTGCGCAAAATCCAACGGTCGGATCGTCCTGAAATTTTGACACAATGTTCATGACTCATAGGGGCACATTCTGAGTGATTTTCATTGAATTCGAAGCTTTCTAAGTCAGTCTGTTGAGTCCATCTTTGAGGTCTAAATTTCTTGGTGTTTTTGGGTTGTTTTTGTCTCTCTTGATTATTGTTGTATTCCAAGATTGATTGCAAATCTTTATGATGTTTATGTATGCCTCTGACTAGTGTTAGAGAGAACCTTGCTTGTACTTATTGATTGATAATAGTGGAGGATTTAAGTGGCCTACGGGTCCCGTGGTTTTTTACTCCTAGTTAACGGAGGTTTTTCCATGCTAAAATCTTGTTGTGTTATTTTATGTGTTTTGTTGATTGTCATTGCATTTGGTAATTGGGAGAGATTGTCTTGTTAGTTTATTCCATTGCGTTTGTGGATTTCTTCCCAAACAAGTGGTATCAGAGTCATGGTTTGATTTATGTAATGATGGAAACGAACACATCTAGGATGGTGAGTTTGAATAGTTCCATTTATAATGTTTGGAAAGGAAAAATGGAAGATTTGCTTTATGTGAAAGGTTTTCACTTACCGGTTTTCTCTAATGAAAACCCTGATGGAAAGAGTGATGAAGAATGAACTTTGTTGCATAGACAAGTTTGTGGTTATATTCGTCAATGTGTGGATGATAATGTTTTGAATCATGTGAGATCGGTGACTCAAACTCGCTCTCTTTGGACCAAACTTGAGGAGTTGTATGCAAGAAAGACGGGAAACAATAAGTTGTTCTTGTTCAAGCAATTAATGTTATTGAGGTATAGTGATGGTTCACCAATGACCGATCACTAGAACATTTTTCAAGGGATTCTAAATCAATTATTGGAGATGATTCTTACTTTTGATGATGAAATTCAAGGTTTATGGCTTCTTGGTACTTTGCCTAATTCTTGGGAGACTTTTAGGACATCTTTGTCTAACTCCGCTCCGAATGGTATCATCTCGATGAACTTGGCTAAAAGTAGTGTGTTGAATGAGGAGTTGAGGCGTAAGTCACAAGGTTCTTCTTCACATTCCGAGGTGTTGATTACCGAATCAAGGGGGAAAAATCAAAGTAGAGGTTGAAGTAATCGTGGAACTTCACGTGGTAAATCACAAGGAGGCTCTAATAGATTCTCTCATATTGAGTGTCATCATTGTGGAGAAAAAGGACACATAAAAAGGTATTGTCGTAAGTTGAAAAGGGAAAACAAGAAGAAGAGCTACAACAACAATAAAAAGGAAGGTAACAATAATGAAGATGTTGCTATTGTTGATGATTTCTTTATTATTTGTGATAGTTGTATTGAGAATATCAATCTATCATGTGATGAGACGAATTAGGTGGTTAATAGTGGTGCTTCTACTCATGCAACCTCGAGACGTGATCTTTTTTCAACTTACGAGACCAACGACTTTGGGGTTGTTCATATAATAATGGGCAAGCTAATGTCATCGGAATGGGAGATATTTGTGTCGAAACTAGAAATGGGACAACTCTAGTTCTCAAAGGTGTGAAACATATTCCGGAACTTCGATTCAATCTTTTATCCGTTGGAAAGTTGGATAACGAAGGATGTGATAATTCTTTTTCGGGCAATGAGTGAAAGTTAAAGAAAGGCTCAATGGTGGTTGCTAAAGGAAAAAGGAATTCAAACTTGCATGTCGTCCAACTTGGGGTTTCAAAGTTCTACATCAACACTTGTGACAATGATAGCTCATCAGAATTATGGAACAAACGTTTGGGTCATATGAGTGAAAAAGGTTTGAGCATTTTGGCAAAGAAGAATATGTTGAATGGTGTTTCCGATGCAAAGTTGAGAAAGTGTTCACATTGTTTGGAAGGTAAGCAAAGGCGAGTTTCCTTTATGTCATCCGAACCAAAGAGGAAATCGGAAGTGTTGGATCTAGTACATTTTGATGTGTGTGGTACGATGAAGACACAGTCACTTGGTGGTGCATATTACTTTGTGACTTCCATTGATGATTGTTCTCAGAAAACATGGGCTTATACATTGAAAACAAAAGATCAAGTGTTAGATACTTTCAAGTTGTTTCAAGCATTGGTTGAAACAGAAACCGGTAAAAAGCTCAAGTGTATCCGAACCGATAACGGGGGAGAGTATATTGGACCTTTCGACAAGTATTATCAAGATCAAGGTATACGTCTGTCATACCCCAAATTTTGACCACTAAGATTTCCCATCATTGTGCAAATCATCATCATAATATGGATGTACCTTTGTGCCTCATCAATCTCCTCAAGGAATTGTTGAGCATTCACCACAATCAAAATTAGGGTTTTAAGCCCTCTCAGAGCCTTAGATAAGGGATCAATCAAGGAATGACATGATCTTCAACTTGTCTAACCTCTCAAACATCCACAAAGGATCAAGAAGGACTCCCACTTCAAGGATTAAGCACAAGGCTGCTCCCTTCTAGGTGGATCAAGTCTCAAGATCGACAGTGTCACCAAATTAAAGTTTTGGTCGACCAAGGCCTCCAGATGAAATTTTTCCTCTGGGAACAAGCCAATGATCCAAAACATAACCTAATATACTCCATGGAACCTCATGGACCCAATCATCAAGTCAATTTTGCCTCTGGGGATGCATTCACCAAAAATCAGGAATTAGGGTTTCTTGACCTAATTCACCCCTAAGTTGACTTTTGGGGCAAATCATGAACCATGACCTCAAGACATGATTTTAGGGGCTTTAATATACCATATTTATCCATTTGGAACAATGGATTAATCCAAGAAGCTTGAGCAACAAGTCTCAATTTCATCTGCACCACAATTAGGGTTTTAAGGAAAAAGTCAACTGTAACTTTGACTTTTGACCAGGACATGCTCCCAAACCCTAGGACATGCCTCAATATACCCTATGACACCCATGAAATATGTCCATAAAGTTTGATTTAGGTCAAGGACATGATTTCCTGAAGAATTGCACAGTTTGGAATTCATCTAATAAAAAGTCAACTGTGCACAAAAGTCAACTTTGACTTTTTGAGATTTGTCACCAAAATGGATTTTTAACCCTAAAATGATGTTTATGTATGAGTTGAATCATCATTCATCAAGAAAAATAAAAAAAAGTTGGATAACTTGTAAAAGGGGGGTAACCATAAAACTTAGAAAAATTTCTAAGTTATGAAAAAGTACCACTAATGTGCCAACTTTGGAGGACCATAACTCCTAAACCACAAAGCCATTTTTTTCCATCCAAAGCTTGATTTGTAGATCTCATTACCCTCTACAAAAGCTTCATACTTACCTATGTCCAAATTCCTCATGGATTTTGAGTTATGGAGTGATCAAAATCAAGAAAAGTCACTTTGTTTCAACACTTAGTGAAAATTTCACCAAGTCAGATTTGGCCTCACTTTTTGCCAAATGTAGGGGGATTTTTCACTTGGATTCAAAAGAGATCAAAACCAAACATGTTCAAACAGTTGTTGTATCATGTAAGGGTTTTCCAAAATGTCCAAGAACATTACCAAATTCAATTTAAGCCATGAGATATGACATTGGCAAGTTGCCTTGCTGAAATCTGCCAAGGCAAGGCAGATTTTGCATTTTTGGTTGATTTACCAAAATCAGCCAAATCCAAATGCTCCTATCCACTTGGACACCTCAGGGGATTGAATCTAAAGGGGACAATCACTGAGCCAAGCCTCCAAAGTCTTTGGAACAAGAAATAGCATGTTGAACCTAAAATGGCCAAAATAGGGACAAAACTTCAATTTTGGAATGAGGCATTTAATGGAAGCATCAAGGTGGCATGGACTGAGCCATTCTCAACTGAATTCAGTCAAGACTTATCCAAGACCAAGGGAACCACAGCCCTGTGCCCTAACCTCTAGTCAATGGCTAGAGGAGACTTGGATTTCCATTGGACAACATTGGCCAAACCTCTGCTGCAGTTGCCATTCACTGTGGATCCCAAAACAAACTTGATCTACTATAAATAGAGCTCAATTGTGATCAGTTTGAGTACACCAAAGCCATCTAACAGATGCTTTCCTCAAAATCTCTTTCTCTTGGCAAAAATGCCTTCTTTAGCAAGGCAACTTTGAGTTTTTGAGCTAGACAGCAATTCCACTCAAACCAATCACACACACACCTCACATACATCATATATGAGTTGATCAAACACTTAAACAACATCTGGAACACTGATTTCTTAGAATCACCAGTCAATTGCTCAAGGTTTTAACCAAGGTGCAGTTGAGATGCCATGAAGTGATCCAGCCAATTTCAGCCAAGTCCAAGCATTCAAACACACTCCATAGGATGTAGGGAAGCTGTTCAGATCATCACAACTCATCTGTAACACCTCCAACTCAAAAATCACATTGAACTTGCTGTCACGGCCTAGAGGTAAGCAAAAACTTGGTCATCTCTCAATCTATGCATATTTCCTCGCACAATAATTTGTCCATATGTTCATAATCATGCATGGAATGTTTCCCCTCAAATAATTGCATTGTTTGAATCGTGTATCAAAAATCCCAGCCTTCATGCAGAAATTAGGGTTCTTGAGGATTTTTCATGATTTCTTGTTATATGTTTAATTTAAATGAAATTAATTGACATAGACATGATCGTGAGGTTGAGACGAGCATAATGATATGTGGATTGCATGATATGATTAAGTATTCAGTGAGATTGGAGAGAAAATGCAAATCTGAGAATCTCAGAACACGCGCGTGTTCTTCAGCTTGTTCTTGGCGCCATTTTTCCAAATTTGAATATTTGAATTTTGTGGTTTTATTTAATTGATTCAAAAATTAATTTCTCTCTCAGTTTTAATGATTTTGAGTTGATTCTTTTTTTAATAATTCACAAAAATGTTAAAATATTTTATTTTCCCAAAAAATCCCAAAAATATTATTTATTTTGTATAATTGATATTTTTACAAAGAATTAATGTTTTAATTGTTTTTGACATTTAAAATATTTTTTCCACCTTGATTTTGCAACTTTTAATGCTTTCTAATTATTTTGTAGGTCAATACTTAATTTTTGAAGCATTAATCCAAGATCACAATTTGTTTTCCATATGTTAAACAATTTTGATCATTTAATTGAATTTTTATTCAATTAAACACACTTTGAAAACAAATTAGGGTTTTGGATTAATTCAACCCTCATAAATCATTTTCAAAACACTTTGGGCCTCTAATAGAGTTTAAGACCCAACCCTTTGTAAATACAACCTATTGGGCCTCACTTATTGTATAAGTCCCGTTGTATTTCAAAAAACGTTCGACGCGATCATCATCCGTTGAAAAACAAACATTGGGCCTACCCTCGAGTAGTAAGACCCATTTCTTTTCTTTAAACCCTTTGGGCCTCTAATAGAGTGTAAGACCCAATCTTTTTTTGACCAAATCATTTTTGGGCCTCAGTGTATTGTATAAGTCCCGATACCGTCAAAAACAAACGGCGCGATCGTCGCCTTTTCAAAAATAAACAACTGGGCCTCTCCTTGAGCTATAAGACCCATTCAAAACTTTTGGGCCTCTAATAGAGTGTAAGACCCAATCCCCTTTTAACCAAAACCATTTTGGGCCTCACTTATTGTATAAGTCCCTCTGCGTTAAAAGAAAACCTCGGCGCGATCGCCATTTTTAAACGAAAAATCAATTGGGCCTACCCTCGTGTTATAAGCCCCACTCTTTTTCTTTAAACTTTTTTGGCCTCTTGAGAGAGTGTAAGACCCATCCCTTTGTACAGAAAACCTTTTTGGGCCTCGGTCACTTGTATAAGTCCCTCTGTACAAATTCAAACAGTGCGCTCACTAATAAAACCCTGGGCCTCTCCTTGAGCTGTAAGCCCCAAATCTTTTTTTTTCAAAGCACTTTCTCCTTTGATTTTGAATATACTTTTGTTTTCAATCTTTCTTTGTTGAACAACTAACCAAACAGCATGAAAGCTCTACAACCGAGTAAGTGGTTATCACTTTCATTTACCGCTTTCATATACATATAACTGTATTGTGGGGCTGTCTCGCTGTAAGTCTTCTTTCATAAACTCATATCAACTGTGTAATAATAGTATAGATATTTAGAGTTTCCCCGGCAACTACGTCTAGAACTAGGTGACGCCGTTTCGTTTATTTATAGAAATAGACAACTAGATCCCCAATAGGATCACCAGATACAGCCTTCTCTCAGGCTGTCCTCATTATGAATTGTCAAGAAACTCTACTCCCAGAGATGAATGTATTCTCAGTGAATGGCATCTTTGAGTTTCTTCCAAATTCTTGGACTTTCCTGACTTTGATCTATTCTCGGTGAATAGCATTGCCTTGAATTTCTCAGGGTTTGGGGACCCACGGGCTTCTTAAAAGCATCGGCCTCCTCTTGGACATCGTACAAGGACCCACAGGCTTCCTAAAAGCAACTCCGCCTCCTCTTGGGCTTAGTACAAGGACCCGCCGGCTTCTTAGAAGTATTCACAGCCTCCTCTTAGGCTTTGTATAATGATCTCTTCCTCTGGGAATGATAGCCTCCTCTTGGGATTAGTACAAGGACCCGTCGGCTTCTTAAAAGCTTCTAGCCTCCTCTTGGGCTTCGTACAAATTGTCCCGATGACCTCCTAGAGGTATAGGAACATAACTGAGTCATCTTCATAGAACAGTCCTTTCATAGAGTCTACTACTGTTTCTCAAAGCATAGTACAAAAGATAAAACTCTAGACACAGACAGTCTAATATCCTTGAGTCTCAAAGACATTCTTAAGTGACCCATTCGTTAAAAAGGAAGGAAATCCGCAGACTCTGACAGTCTCAATACCCTTTGGATTTCCCGTTTCCTCAAAGAACCAGAGATAACCCTGATCCTCGAATCAAATCCCTGAGTACAGTGTTGCTCATATAAGAACTTATTTTCTCTTTAAAATCAGCATACTGGACCTGTCACTTAACTGAAACAGTTACCCTAGCCTCCTCTTGGGCTTTGTACAATGATTCTTCCCAGCGAAGTAAACATTTAGCCTCCATCTCGGGCTTCATACGAGATACCAAAATTATCCCCAGTGGAGTCAAACAACGTTTAGCCTCTCTCTCGGGCTTTGTACGAGACACATAAGAGACTCCCTCGTTGAGTCAATCACCCCTTTTGCCTCCATCTCGGGCTTTATACGAGATACAAAAACTCTCTTATTGAGTAAAATAGCTTCCATCTCGGGCTTTATACGAGATACCAAAAGATTCCCTCGTTGAGTCAAAACCTTTTAGCCTCTCTCTCGGGCTTTGTACGAGACACAAATAGCCTCCTCTTAGGCTTTGTATAAGAAAACCACTGGTTGATCCAATCAACCTTTTAGCATCAAAGCTGTGCCTCATTCACAGTACACAAACATCGATAACTCCTTCCCCCTCCATCTAATCGCTGTAAGCGGCAAGCCTCTGGATCATCTATATCCATGCCACTGTCCCTCTTTTAGCATGAGAAATTCCTAAGGAAAGATAACATTGCTCTACACTGAGTTAAAGTCTTCTCCTTCAGGTTAAAATCCCCTATAAAGGAAATTATGGCATTTCCGGATTCACACATCTCGGTTAAAGTAATTTTCCTTTATAAACAGTTGTGATATACAACCCCCTCTTTAGAGATGACAAATTCTCTCTAAAGTCAAACCCTTTCAGCTTCACATATTGGGCTTTGAACAAGATATAAACACCTTTAGCTTCACGTCTTGGGCTTTGAACAAGACACCAAAACAACCATTTCCTCCCATAGAATATGAGGAACTACGAACGCTCTGATTTCCCTGTTTCGGTAAACGGGAATACGTAGGCATAAGATCGAAAGAAAAGATCTTAGCGAGCACAATCAACAAAAAACCTAAATCCCATACTCTCACATATCCATCAAAAAACATCAGTCCCAACATCCTAATCCTTGTTCCCCGCCAGAAACATTCTGTCAAAATAAAAAGAAAGAAACCAGTATTGGCGAAAATACAAATAACCAGTACAAAGGCCCCCCATATTGATAGCATCCGTAACCTAACAAACCGCTGTTTAAACTCAGTATGCAAAGCAGGGTTAATTGGAGACATCTATTTCCCTTCCTTCATCAGCTTTAATAGGATAAAAAATGAATCGACCTGTAGTAAGCTCAAACCGCAGAGAACGACCAACGCTTAAGAACCGCGTCCAAAATCGCTCGCTACAACGTCATCAAAAGTCTCCTCCAAAGACACCACAATTGAATGGGTTAGCCGAAAGAATGAATATAACTTTGGTGGAAAGGGTGAGATGTTTACTTTCTCAATCAAAGTTACCGAAATATTTTTGGGGAGAAGCATTGAGTTGAGGTTGAAAGTGGTTGAGCAACTGGTTGCTTCTAATGAGTTGAGGCGGTCTATTCGGGATAAAAGGCCTTCCGTTCGATACCCCCTCAAACAAGTATGTTTTTCTTACCGATGGTGGAGAACCCGAAAGCTTTAAAGATTTTTTGAAGGATGAGAACAAAAAAGAGTGGATGGATTCCATGGAGGATGAAATGCAATCACTTTGTGAGAATAATACCTTTGAGTTAGTGAAGTTGCCAAAGGGTAAAAGAGCATTGAAGAATAGATGGGTTTAACAGATTAAGCAAGATGAGTGTACTTCTCAAAGAAGATATAAGGCTCGCTTGGTGGTAAAAGATTTTAAACATTGGGAAGGTGTTGACTTTGGCGAGATTTTTGCTCCGGTTGTGAAGATGCAATCTATTCGAGTGGTTCTTGGGCTAGCTGCTAGTCTTGATTTGGAAGTAGAGCAAATGGACGTGAAGACGATTTTTCTTCATGGTGATCTACATGAAGAAATTTACATGGAGCAACCAGATGGATTCCAAGAGAAAGGCAAAGAAGACTATGTTTACAAATTGGTAAAAAGGTCTTTATGGTTTGAAACAAGCACCTCGCCAATGCTATTAAAAGTTCAACTCGGTGATGGTTGAACATGGGTACAAGATGACTAAGGCCGATCATTGTGTATTTTTCTGGCATTTCTCTAAAGGTGATTTCATTATTCTATTGCTTTATGTGGAGGATATGCTAATTGTTGGAAAGAATATTTAAAGAATTAAAGAGTTAAAGAACACTTTGAGTGAATCTTTTGCTATGAAGGATTTAGGAGAGGCTCGGAAAATTCTTGGTATTGAAATTGTTCGAGATCGAAATGAGAAGAAGTTGTACTTGTCACAAGAAAAGTATGTGGAGAAAGTCCTTCGGTGTTTTAGTATGGATAAGGCTAAAGCGGTGAGCATTCCACTTGCTTCTCATTTCAAACTTAGTCATAAACTATGTCCATCTACGGATGAAGAAAAGTTGAGTATGAAGAACATTCCGTACTCGTCGGCCGTTCGTAGTTTGATGTATGATATGGTTTGTACAAGACCCGATATTGCTCATGTCGTGGGAATAGTGAGGCGTTATCTCTCAAATCCGGGAAAAGATCATTGGGAGGCCGTGAAGTGGGTAATGAGACATTTGCGTGGCACTTTGAATTTGAGACTAACTTTGGGATGCAAGAAGCCTGTGTTGGTTAGGTATACATATTCGGATCTAGCCGGAAGCTTAGATGATCGAAAATCCACTTCAGAGTATATGTTGACTTTTGCTGGGGGAGCCGCGGCTGGGCAATCAAAGTTGCAAAAGTGTGTTGCACTCTCTACTACCGAAGCCGAGTTTATCGCTGCAGTGGAAGCGTTAAAAGAGTTGTTATGGTTGAGGAAATTTGCAATGGAACTTGGTGTGAAACAAGAAAAGTATGTCTTGTTTTGTGATAATCAAAGTGCCATTCACTTATCGAAGAATTCTTCCTTTCACTTGAGGTCGAAGCATATTGATGTTCGTTATCATTGGATTCGTGATGCATTAGATTCCAAGTTGATGGAGCTTGAGAAGATTCACACCGATGACAATGGTTTTGATATGTTGACGAAGGTGTTGCCTAGAGGAAAGTTTGAGTTTTGTCGTATGGAAGCCAGATTGGTGTTGCCCTCCAATGTCGGGGGAGTTTGTTGGGCTATCCCTCCTATTTGGAGAAGCCCAAATTGATGTGGGTTAGTGGCCCATTTGTTTCTACGACTTTGTTATTACCCAAAAAAGAGAATTAAGTTAATTTTATCCATTGTGTGTGAAAAACAACAAAAAAAGTAGAGAGAATAGTGAAATCTCACATCCCTATTTCAACACAAAGCAGTTCCACTAAATGGGAGATTGCGCAAAATCTAATGGTCTGATCGTCCTGAAATTTTGACACAACGTTCATGACTCATAGGAGCACATTTTGAGCGATTTCATTGAATTCAGAGCTTTCTAAGTCGGTCTGTCGAGTCCATCTTTGAGGTCTGAATTTCTTAGTGTTTTTGGGTTGTTTTTGTCTCTCTTGATTATTGTTGTATTCCAAGAGTGATTGTAAATCTTGATGATGTTTATGTATGCCTCTAACTAGTGTTAGAGAGAACCTTGTTTGTACCCATTGATTGATAATAGTGGAGGATTTAAGTGGCCTACGAGTCCCGTGGTTTTTACTCCTAGTTAACGAAGGTTTTTCCACGCTAAAATCTTGTTGTGTTGTTTTATGTGTTTTGTTGATTAACGTTGCATTTGGTATTTGGGAGAGATTGTCTTGTTGGTTTATTCCGTTGCATTTGTGGATTTTCTCCCAAACAATTACATATTCTAAGTACTAAAGTGGTCTTAGTTTGAATTGTAATACAAGAAAGAGAAGTCCATTTTACGAGAGTAAATTTGGACTTACAAGCCAACAACAAAATTCTTCAAAGTGTTTACAAAGTGTGTGTTGTACTTATTCATCAAGGTTCTGGTGAAAAATATAGGTAAGAAAGTAGTGTTCTGTGGAATTTGGATCGAACTCTAGAAGAAGCATGCCGTCGAAGTTGGATCACATGCTGCTGTCGAAAATAATGCATGTTTGTAGTCGAAGAGTGTTCTAACATGTATTAGTTAATATTGCTAGGTTTGTTAGCATATTGAATTGGACCCTGTGTTAAGGATCCAATTGTTTAAGTTAGCTTGTACCCTAAGTTAGCTTGTAATGGGTATTTTATTAAAAGCCCATTAGTTTAGTGTGCTAGGTTTTATTATAAATAGCATACTAGTCTCTCATTCTAAGTGTGACAAAACCTAGAAAGAGTGAGAGTGGTTAGTTTGTTATTCTTGTATACTTGTAATCCTTGTTTTAAGGAGAAAGGAAAGAATAACAGTTTTATAACCAATCCTTGTTGTTTTTACTCTTGTTTTCTTTGTTAACCCAAACCCTTGTGAGTTTCTTGATCATAAAGAAACTGTAAATACTTTGTTTCTAAGGTATCCGATTCACAACAAATTGGTGCGGTGAGCGTGGAGAAGATGCCTTCAACAAAGTATGAGATCGAGAAGTTCACCGGAGTGAACGACTTCGGTCTGTGGCGCTTGAAGATGAAAGCCCTACTGGTTCAGCAGGGTTATTTGGAAGCGTTGAAGGGAATGACAGTCATGGACGCTGCGTTAACTGAAAGAGAAAAGACTACCATGATAGAGAAAGTACACAACGCAATATTGTTGAGCCTTGGTGATAAGGTTCTTCGATAGGTATCAAAAGAGACGACGGCGGCGGGATTATGGACGAAGCTGAAAAGTTTGTATATGACCAAATCCTTGGTGAATCGTCTTTACCTGATGCAAGCCTTGTATTCGTTCAAGATGAATGAAGAAAAGGCTTTGGCTGAGCAGTTGGATTCCTTCAACAAACTGATTCTTGATCTTGAAAACATTGATGTGAAGATTGATGATGAAGATCAAGCATTGTTGTTGTTGTGTGCTTTGCCCAAATCGCATGCTCACTTCAAAGAAACTCTCTTGTATGGAAGAGAGTCCCTGACCTTTGAAGAAGTTCAAGCAGCCTTGTACTCTAAGGACCTGAACGAACGAAAGGAGCATAAACCTTCGACGGTTGGTGAAGGTTTGGCAGTTAAGGGAAAATTCTTGCGAAAGGATGGTAGGTTCGACAAGAAGAAAGGTAAAAGTCAGCAGAAGTCTTCTAGTGGCGAAACATCTGGTTTTCGATGTTATCACTGTAAGAAGGAGGGTCACACAAGAAAAGTGTGCCCTGAACGCCTGAAAGATCATGGAGGTAAGGATAATGGCAACGCAGCTATTGTTCAAGATGACTTCGACTCATCTGATGCTCTTGTAGTTTCAAGCGGCGACTCAAGAAAAGAGTGGATTATGGATTCTGGATGTACTTCGCACATGACTCCAAACAAGAATGTTTTTGAAGAATTATGTGATCAAGATGGAGGATCAGTGCTGCTGAAACAATAAAGCTTGCAAAATTGCAGGTATTGGATCCGTGAGATTCAAGCTCCATGATGAGTCAATAAGATTATTGACTGAAGTTAGGTATGTACCTGACTTGAAGAGAAATTTAATTTCTCTTGGGGAATTCGACAGAAAGGGATATGTTTTCAAAGGAGAGCAAGGTACCCTGAGAGTCATGAAAGGGTCGAAGGAAGTCTTGAGAGGCGTGAAAATCCAAGGCTTGTATATCCTGGAGGCTGAGGTTGTAAGTGGTTCGACAAATGTTGTATCCACGAAACCTATGTCGAAGACAGAGTTATGGCACATGAGATTCGGCCATGTCAGCGAAAGAGGCCTGGTCGAATTGGGGAAGCAGAACCTGCTAGGTGGTGACAAAGTCGAAAAGTTGGAGTTTTGTGAATCTTGTGTATTTGGTAAATCCTGTAGGGTGAAGTTTAACAAAGGCAAGCAAAGAACACATGGATCCCTTGATTACATTCATGTTGATCTTTGGGGGCCTGCAAGGAATCCTTCACACTCAGGTGCAAGGTATTTTCTATCCATTGTTAATGACTATTCCATAAAGCTATGTGTATTCATTCAGAAGACGAAGGATGAAACTTTTGAGAATTTCAAAAGTTGGAAGATTCTGGTCGAAACTCAAACTGGCAGAAAGATTAAGAGGTTGAGAACCGACAATGGCCTTGAATTCTGCAACAAAGCGTTCGACAGTTACTGTGTTGAGTCTGGGATTGCAAGGCATAAGACTGTAGCAGGTACTCCTCAACAAAATGGCTTAGCTGAGAGATTCAATCGAACAATCCTTGAAAGGGTTAGATGCATGTTGGTTAGTGCTGGATTGAAGAAGGCGTTTTGGGCTGAAGCTGTTTCGACAGCTGCATATCTGATAAATAGATGTCCTTCGACTGCATTAGATATGAAGACACCTGAAGAAGTTTGGTCGGGAAATCCACCTAGTCTCGACAGACTGAGAGTATTTGGTTGTGTGGCCTATGCTCACATTAGGCAAGACAAGGTCGAACCTAGAGCTCTGAAGTGCATGTTCATGGGATACCCTGAAGGAGTCAAAGCTTATAGGCTATGGTGCCTAGAGCCAGGTCACAGGAGGTGTATCACCAGTCGAGATGTAGTTTTCAATGAAGCTGAGATGGCTTTCAATAAAACTGATGTTGCTGACGAAGAGCTGGAACAGGGAGAGATTCCTGTTGAGGTGGAGCATGTTGATGCTGAAGTGCGTACCCCAGATGAAGTCGAAGACGAAACAGAAGATGTTGTCGAAGATGAGGAAACTGATAATGACTACCTGTTAGCAAGAGACAGGTCGAGAAGAGTCATCAAGCCACCTCAGAGACTTGGGTATGCAGATCTTATAGCTTATGCCTTAATCTCTGCAAGTGAGGTTCTCGACGAAGAACCTAGAGACTATAAGGAAGTTATGAGGAGTCGAAAGAAGATGAATGGTTGAAAGCCATGGATGACGAGATGAAATCTCTTCATGATAACGACACATGGGAACTGATAAAGAAACCTGCTGGAGCCAGGTTAGTCAGCTGTAAATGGATTTTCAAAGTCAAGGAAGGAATCGAAGGAGCGGCGTCGAAAAGATACAAGGCAAGATTGGTTGCTAGGGGGTTCACTCAGAAAGAAGGTGTAGATTTCAATGATGTGTTCTCGCCTGTTGTGAAGCACAGGTCCATTCGAATGTTGCTTGCCATGGTGGCACAGTTCGACCTTGAACTGGAACAAATGGATGTGAAGACTGCATTCTTGTATGGTGACCTAGATGAAACGATCCTGATGAGGCAACCTGAAGGGTATGTCGAAAAGGGGAAGGAAGATTATGTGTGCAAGTTGAATAGATCTTTATATGGACTGAAACAATCTCCTCGACAGTGGAATAGGAGATTCGACAAGTTCTTGGCACGCATAAGTTTCATCAGAAGTCAGTTCGACCACTGTGTTTACTTCAGATTTCGACCGGGTAATTCATTTGTTATTTTGTTGCTTTATGTGGATGATATTCTAATAGCAAGCAACAATGTCGAAGAGGTAATGAGGGTGAAGGCTGAACTCAGTAAGGAGTTCGAAATGAAGGATCTGGGAGCTGCGTCCAGGATTCTTGGGATTGACATCCGAAGAGATAAAAAGCAGTCGAAATTATGCTTATCTCAAGAGGCATACCTACGGAAGATTCTTGAAAAGTATGGTATGTCGAAATCAAAGCCTGTTGTAACTCCGACAAACCCTCAATTCAAGCTGAGTATAGATCAGTGTCCCAGTACTGATGTCGAAAGAACTTATATGAATAGCATTCCATATGCTAATATAGTTGGTTCTTTGATGTATGTTATGGTCTGTACAAGACCTGACATAGCATATGCAGTGAGTCTTGTGAGCAGGTACATGTCGAATCCTGGAAAGGCTCACTGGCAAGCATTTAAGTGGATTTTAAGGTACATAAATGGGTCTCTGAATAGAGTCCTAATTTATGGTGGAGCCTTGGGTGAAGATAGTAAAGCAGCAGTCGAAGGATTTGTTGACTCTGATTATGCAGGTTGTATGGATTCCAGAAAGTCTATTTCTGGATATGTTTTCACAATGTTTGGCACAACAATCAGTTGGAAAGCGACGCTCCAGAAGGTTGTTGCCTTATCAACCACTGAAGCTGAATATATTGCCCTCACTGAAGCTGTGAAGGAAGCATTGTGGCTTGAAGGTTTTGCAAAGGAGCTGAAACTTCAAGGTCGAAGTATCACTGTTAAATGTGATAGTCAAAGTGAATACACCTGTCGAAGAACTCAGCCTATCATGAGCGAACCAAACACATTGATGTGAGGCTGCATTTCGTCAGAGGGGTAATCGAGCGTGGAGAAGTCCAAGTGCTGAAGGTTTCGACAGATCATAATGCTGCTTATATGATCACCAAGACATTGCCAAGTTGCAAGTTTTTCCACTGTATGCAGTTGATAAAGCTGCATGAAGAAAGCTAGTTTGTTTTCTTGTTGTTAGAGTTAGTTCCAAGGTGGAGATTTGTGGAATTTGGATCGAACTCTAGAAGAAGCATGCCGTCGAAGTTGGATCACATGCTGCTGTCGAAAATAATGCATGTTTGTAGTCGAAGAGTGTTCTAACATGTATTAGTTAATATTGCTAGGTTTGTTAGCATATTGAATTGGACCTTGTGTTAAGGATCCAATTGTTTAAGTTAGCTTGTACCCTAAGTTAGCTTGTAATGGGTATTTTATTAAAAGCCCATTAGTTTAGTGTGCTAGGTTTTATTATAAATAGCATACTAGTCTCTCATTTTAAGTGTGACAAAACCTAGAAAGAGTGAGAGTGGTTAGTTTGTTATTCTTGTATACTTGTAATCCTTGTTTTAAGGAGAAAGGAAAAAATAACAGTTTTATAACAAATCCTTGTTGTTTTTACTCTTGTTTTCTTTGTTAACCCAAACCCTTGTGAGTTTCTTGATCATAAAGAAACTGTAAATACTTTGTTTCTAAGGTATCCGATTCACAACATGTTCTTTTTTGAGTGTATATGTTAGAAGGTTGTAACGAGGTCTCAATGTGAGACGTGCTAAAGAATTTAAACATAATGAAAAATCCTCTATAGAAATAGAGGGATTAGATGTACTCTTAATTTGGTAAGAGAAAATAGTATAAATCTTTGTGTCACTTATTTTATACACTTTAAAATTATGCATTTTTATGTACTTCTTCTTAACATAATTATTATTGCTTCCGACATTTTAAACAAATTAAAATATTTATTGGAAAAACTAGAACAATCGAGCAATCTTAATCCACCCTCCTCTTAGGTTGCATATAAAACTTATAACCTCTATTAACATTTTTTCTAAGTCATCTATTTTTAAAGAAATTATTTGTGTTCCTCTTTCCCATCACATTATGGCAAAAGACATGATGTTTTGCACAAGAATGATACTTGAGATCTAGTAGGCCTTTTACCATCGGGAAAATTATTTATTAGGCATCGTTGGACATAGAAAGTCAAAATCAAATATGATGGTTTAGTTGAATGATATAAAGTCTGTCTTGTTGGTAAGGTATTTTTTGGTTTCACTCTTTTTGGTCTCTTATGATAATTTCATATATCATTTTGGTCCCTTAAAAAAAAAAATTATATTGATCTCTTAATTGTTCAAAATATATCTAATTAGTCAATTTCATTTATTAGTGATAAATTTAGCAATTAATTCTTAACTTTTTTATTATTAATTTGATGAAAAACACTAAAATTATATGTTTTTAAAGAGTTAATGGACTAATATAATATATTTTAAATTTAAAAATAAAAAAGAACTTCAAAATTAACAGATGAAAAAAATGGGGTTTTTTTAATACACCACTCATATTTCTTAGACATCACGCGAAATTTCGTTTTTGCCTCCAATTTCCGGATGTACACATCAGGACATACTTTTTTTTTTAAAAACGTTGATTTATTTCGGATGTGCAAATCAGGAAAAATTACTGATCTGAAAATCAAAAGTATTACATAAAATCATTTACTTCTAAATATAATTTTTATAGATAGATAAGTTAAAATTTTAACTTATAGTCACAGATATATAAATAAATAAGTTAAAATTTTATAATTAAAATTAATATGATTTTTTTTAATTGTAGTCACAGAGGTTTAATTATATTGGATTTTAATTATATTGTGTTTAATTACATTGAAAAAAAATCATTTAGAAGTAAATACCATATTAATCATTTAAAAAAAATCATATTAATTTTAATTATATTGGATTTTAATATATTGGATTTAATTATATTGGATTTAATTATATTGAAAAACTCATATTAATTTTAATTATATTGAATTTTAATTATATTAGATTTAATTATATTGGATTTTTTTTAAAAACATCTAAAATAATAAAATCCAATATAATTTATAACATATCTCGTTTTAAATCATATTAATTTTTTTTTTCATATTTTTTATATTTTTGAATTTTAAAATTTTTACTTATCTATTTATAAGAATTATATTTAAAAGTAAATGATTTTATGCAATACTTTTGATATTTTTCAGATTTGCACATCTAGAACAAATGGTACGTTTTGATATGCACATTCAAAAACTAGAGACAAAAACAGAAGTTCACATAGTGTTTAAGAAACATGGGTGGTGTATTCAGAAACCCCAAAATGGACCAAAATGATCGTTGTTTGCATCTTATTGATGTGCGATATGTTTACTAATGACTTATCTTTCACACAAATGTCAAAAAATATGCTACATAATCTTAAACAACTTCCTCAAACATGGTTTGAAAAATTCCCTATTGTGACTATCACTTAGTTATGTTCTAGTGATTACTAATTTTAGACTTTATTTGTGTCTCCACTATAAAAAAAAATCTACCACTACTCATCATCATTTTCAACGTCACATCATTATTTTCTTTTTCTTATTTTTTGTTGATTTGTCTCTAAAAAATGCAAATTTTTATTTAGCCGTCAAAAAGTTTGATAGAATCACCTATAAAGTAAATTATCTTGAAAATTTCATAATTTTTTTAAACAAATTAATGAATAATTAAATATAATAAAATTAAATGATATTAAGTAATTGATTAGATGTGCACTACTCAATGGGTTGAGAAGTTATCACCTCTCGAAAATATATTCAACTTTTTTTGTTTCTTGAAAAATAGAATCTCAATGTTTCATGGATTGTGAATTATAAAAGTGATGTTAGATATTAAAAATATCGTTGAAGTCGAACGGATCTAGGACTGAATCGCGAATGATGTCACTTTTTATAAAAGTATTTCAAGCACTCTCGTGTATGTCTTAGAGTTGGAACGCAGGAATATCCAGAATAATTCGGCCTTATATCGAATTTGCGCAAGACTGACGAAAACTCGATTATGTAGCGAAGATTATCTGGAATTTTGTACAAGAGAATATTTGGTTTTGATATGATTTTCTGAATTCCCAAATGAGGTATTTATAAGCCATTAATGTGTTGTTTCACAAGGTTGCGACCCTTGATGAAACAACACCTTTTAACCAAAGGTTGTCATGTTTCCAACCATTGCCTATGTTCATTCAGCAGCAACCCTTTACGAAATGTTACTTCTTTTCGAATTCAAAAAATTAATATCCACTTGAATATTTTCTTGTCATTTTGGAACACACCCATTATTATTATTATTGTTAATAACTTATAACAATCCCCCACTTGTTCTAATAATGACAAGATCAATTCCAAAAATAAAAGGAAACAAAAGAATGTTAATACAGTTAAGTATCTTTCGATTTAAAACTTAACCTTAGTAAAGACAACGCAAAGTATAATCGGAATGTTAGGTAGCAATGCTTTTAAACCATTAATCCATGTGAATACCGGCGTTACCTCACACACGTTCTTTAAGGTTCTTCGCCTACATTTCTCGCCTAACACTTATTTATGGCCATTTGCTTTCATGTTTCATGAATTTTTCATGAGAGAAACTCCAACTCTCACTTTGAGACCGCACCATCTCAAAATTCACATAGGTGAAGTTCATAGTGTATCTTTCCATGAGATACGCACCCTCGGTATTGAACTTCATTAAGAGTTTAAATAAAAACTCAACCCTCATTTTAAAGGTCAACATTATCACCAAATGTTCGACAAATATCCAAATCAACGACTTGTTGTTACCCATTGATTCTTGAGGTTAATGTTCTACTAACGTAAAATTGGGTTGCAGCCGCTGTCGGAACTCTTACTCAAGGAGTTTCAACCCCATGCCTCTCGAGGTTGTTTTTACTAAGTCTCTGGCAAGTGGCTTAGTAAATGAATCAGCCAAATTATAGCTTTTTCGTATATAGGTGAGTGAAATGATTCCATCTTTGATCAATTTTCTCACAAATGAATGTATAAGTCCTATGTGTCTAGACTTTCCATTATACTCTTCGCTGAATGCTCTAGCTAAAGTGGCTTGGTTATCGCAGTGTATCAACACCTTTGAAACATTGTCTTTTGCCAATGAAACTTCTAACAGAAGATCCCTCAACCATTCCGCTTCTTGACCAGTGAAAGCAAGAGCCACAAACTCTGATTCCATGGTTGAAAGAGTAATGCATGTTTGTTTCTTGCTCTTCCAAGAAATTGCTCCTCCAGCTAATGTAAGTATCCACCCAGTTGTGGATTTATGATCTCCTACATTGGATATCCAACTTGCATCAGTATATCCTTCTAGTATGGTAGGAAACCTGCCATAGTGAAGGCCAAGATTTTTGGTCTTTTGTAGATAGCCGAAAATCCTTGTGATTGCCTTCCAATGTTTTTTATTTGGATTACTAGTAAATCTACTCATTTTACTAACTGCAAATGATATGTCGGGTCTGGTACATTGCATCAAGTACATAAGACACCCTATCGCACTTGCATACTCCAATTGAGCCACTGCTCTTCCATTGTTCTTTTGAAGTTTGACGACATGATCAAATGGAGTGGTTACTTCCTTAAAGTTTAGGTGTTTGAACTTATCAAGCATTTTTTCAATATAATGTGTTTGACTAAGTTCGTAACCCCCACTATTTCTCTTTACTTTGATCCCTAAAATTGTGTCAACTAATCCAAGATCGTTCATCTTGAACGTGGAAGTTAGAAATCTTTTTGTTTCTAAAATTCCATCCATGTTGTAGCTAATTATCAACATATCATCAACGTATAGACAAAGGAATATTACAATATTTTTCCGTACCTTTGTGTATAAACATTTTCCACAAGAATTGGGAGTAAATCCATTTGAAAGTATGACATAATCAAATTTTTGATGCCATTATTTTGGTGCTTGCTTTAGTCCATATAGGGATTTGACAAGCTTACACACCTTTTGTTTATTTCCAGGAAGCACATAGACTTCTGGTTGTTCCATGTAGATTCCCTCATCTCCATTTAAGAATGGCGTTTTAACATCCATTTGATGAACTATAAGGTCATTCAAAGAGGCCAAGGCGAACAATACTCTTATTGTTGTTGTTCTTGCTACTGGTGCATATGTGTCAAAGTAATCAACACCCTCTTTTTGTCTAAATCCCTTTGCTACTAGTCTTGCCTTATATGTGTTTAATGTACCGTCACTGTGATACTTCTTTTTAAACACCCACTTGCATCCAATGGGCCTTGATCCCTTTGGTAAGTCAACAAGTTCCCAAGTGTGATTTGATGTGATTGAATCCATTTCATCTTGGATAACATCCTTCCAAAAGGAAGAATCCCTTGAAGCCATTGCTTCCTTATAAGTTTTAGGATCATCTTCTACTTGAAGAATAACGGGAATATTCCGAATATAATTCTCACAGTTTCCTTCAACTAGATAAAAAGAAATTAGTTGAAAATCAATTTCGTTTGGTCCTAGATCCTTTGTTTTCTAGATTCTCTTGCTTATCCTAGGCCCGGGTTGAGTTTCAATTATCCGAGAAGTATTTTCGGATTGTATCTCGATACTCCGAGACGAATCTTCCTCACGAGATTCTTTGTTTGTGGGAGACTCAGATTCTATATCCTTAGTAATAAGGTTTTCAAAGAATTCTACATCTCAGGATTCAACAATTATATTAGACTCTAAGTTTAAAAGTCTATATACTTTACTATTTGGAGCATATCCTATAAAGGCACATTTTATTCCTCGAGGACCCAATTTAGTTCTCTTAGTATTCATGTTTTTATAGTAGGCCACACACCCCCACACTCTAAAGTAACTGATATTTGGTATTCTGCCTTTCCATACCTCATATGGGGAAATAATGGTTTTCTTCAAAGGAATTCTGTTAATTATGTGGCAAGCGGTTAGTAAGGCCTCACCCCACAAATTAAATGGTAATTTGGAATACATTAACATGGCATTCATCATCTCTTGATATGTTCGATTCTTTCTCTCGGCTACACCATTTTGTTGTGGTGTGCGAGGTGCCGAACATTCATGTATAATGCCATGTTCTTCACAAAACTTATCAAATTCTGTAGAAAAGTATTCACCACCCCTATCACTCCAAAGGACTTTGATACTTTTATTTAATTGTTTTTCTACTTCTGCTTTGTAAAGTTTAAATGCATTAAAAGCATCATCTTTATGCTTTAAAAGATACACATATGTGTACCTAAAAGAATCGTCAATGAATATAATGAAATATCTATTTCCCCCACGGGTTAACATTCTATTAAATTCACATAAATCTGAATGTACAAGATCAAGGAGATTTGTATTTCTTTTAACACTTTTGAAAGGTTTCTTAATCATTTTTTATTTAATGCATAATTCACATTTATTGAAATCATTTATATAGCATAAAATCAAACCAGGTTTAATTAGTCTCTTCATAGAACTAATACCGGTATGTGCTAATCTATTATGCCATAAAGAAACAGACTCAAGCATGTAAGCAAAATTAGAAATTTCATTAATATTATTGTCAGAAGTACATAGTTTGATCATTCCCTCAGCGGAATATCCTTTTCCTATAAATACACCATTACGGGTCAAAATAAGTTTGCCTGATTCATATACAGATTTAATTCCCAGTTTACCCAACAAATCCCTACTAACAAGATTTCTAGTCATGTCGGGGACATGAAGCACATTAACAAGAGTGACTTTCTTTTCGGAAGTGAAGTTGAGTTCGACGGAACCAGTTCCAACAACTTTAGATCGTACTTCATTTCCCATTTGTACTTCCTGTCCATCAATTACCTCATAATAGGTTTTGAAAGTAGCCTTGTCATAACAGACATGTACAGCAGCACATGTGTCGTACCACCATCCTTGCACTTTGCCTTTGATTGCCATTACTTCGCTCACCGTAGAGATTATTTCATCATTTGCATGAACTGTATTGACCTCATTTTTTGACTTGCTGTGCCTTCAATCTCGAGCATAGTGTCTGGGTTTTCCACATATAAAACAACCGCTTTTCGGACCTTTCGAACCTCCAGAATTTTTGAATTTATTGTGTTCGTTTTTAGGTCCAAGATGACTTTTCATGTCATCATGTTTCTTTTTTCGTTTGGAAGTCACAGTGTTGGATTTGGAAAGACCGGCATATTCTGATTTCTCCCTTTCCTTCGATTCCTCCTCGATTCGAAGATGTTTCTGGATTTTCTCTAAAGAGAAGTCCTCAGAACTGTGCAACAATTTCTTTCTATAGCCTTTCCATGAAGGTGGTAATTTTGCAATGATTGCACCAACATGAAAGGTCTCAGGAATGTCTATTTTCACAGCCTTTATTTTATTTACGAGAACCTGTAACTCGTGCACTTGGGGAAGAATAGGCCTGGAATCTTTGAATTTAAAGTCAAAGTATTTAAAAATTAAAAACTTCTTCGTACCTTCCTCTTCTGCCTTGAATTTAAATTCGAGTGCTTTCCATATTTCTGTTGTAGATTGAGTATCAGTATAGAGGTCGTAGAGACAATCAAATAGTGTATTCAGGATATGTCCACAGCATAGCAATTCGTCCTCTTTACGTTTCTTTCGCTCATTCTTGAGTTCATCATAATCATCCTCGGTTGGTTCAGGAATTGGCGGTAAGTCAGGATCTAAGACAGAGTGAACTTTCAGAGCGGTCAGTAGGAATGTCATCTTATCTTGCCATCGAGTGTAGTTGGTACCATTGATAACACGAAAATATATCATGTTTTTACTTTGATTTATGTTATTTTCTTATTCCGTTTTCGTCTAATATCCAATTTTCTCGAGAGTATTTAAGTGTTTTTTGCAGGTAATTCCATTATCCAAGTCAAAGTATGCTAAGTGTGGAAAAGAACCAAAACATGCAAGAAAAGAGCAGAAAAGTGAAGCAAAACAGCAGAATTCAAACTTTGCTGCTGTGACGATCGTCACAGTCCAACACGACCATGGCAGTTGCGAAATCCACCACGACCGTCACAATCCATTATGATCGTCATGCGTCCAAAATGTGTTTAATCCGGTAACAGAGACGTGGTTACGAGTTTTCAGAGGAGCAGTTTCACACGACCTTATTTTCTCTGAACAAATCTAGGTTCCAAAGCCACTTAACTGCCAAGAGGAGATGCCTACTTTTTCTCCAACCACTACATCAGTTGAGGCTATAAATACATGTGATTACGAAGAACGGGGGGACCTATTTTCTGCATTCTGAAGTACCGTTTTGCTGCCAAATTTTATTCAGAGTTTTTGTTTCGTTTTGTTTTGTTTACCTTTCCTTGTCACCCATTACCAAACAAAGTAATAGTTTCTCACACTGAGGAACTATTACACTTTAGATTTAGATTTTTTTCATTGCCTTCATCATTTGCCATTTTTAATTGTATTCCAAGCAAGAACCTACCAGTCTGTGGAGGGATTGCTGCTACATTTATCAGGTTTCCATTATTCAATTTATAGTATCGTTTATTTTCTTTCAATCATGTTTTTTATTAATTGTTTTTCCGCTTTTATGTTTAAGTTCGTAATTATGTCAAGCTAAACCGATCGTATCGGTATGTAATGAAGTAACCAAATGGATTAAATAACTCTAAGCTAAAATCAATAATTAACTCTTCTTCTGGCTTCGATTTCTTAATTTTAAACCCAACTTTTATTACGAGAGTAAAAAGGTAACAAAGGTTAAGGTCAAGACCACAGGAGTGTGAGGCTTTACCCGGATAGCTGAAATCGGGCATTAGTTTTAAAAACAGCGGAAGCGCTTTAAAGTTAATTAGGTCTTATTAGTTTTCAAAAAGTATTTTTAACCTCATATGGGCTAGCGAGAGCAGACATATTGACTTAAGAGTATAGTCCGAAGCAATAACCACGGGAGTGTGAGGTGAGGGCTTTTAAACTGGTTTTTCCTACAGATGCATAGGGTGATAAATCTTTATACGCTTAGGTTTAATTAATTCCACGTAGGTTTACTGAATTATATACCGATATCTTATTCATAACTAGTATTCCCAAATTTTAATTTCTATTTAATTTCTCGTTTGAACTTAAAAACCAATTATGATTAGCCTTAGATAAACATAGTAACGATAGATAACGGTGCGTTCGATTTCTAGTCTCTGTGGGATCGATAATCTTTTAAAACTACGCGATACGACTGTATACTTGCAGTTAGATTTATTTAGGCACACTAAATAGAGCGATCAATTTTTTGACGCCGTTGCCGGGGAGTAATTAAGTCGACATCGTAATTCCTTTGTTACGTCGTATAGACTAAGGCAAAAACCAAAATTCCCTTTCCGTCGATTGTATTCCAAGTACTTGCTCTTCTGGCGAAGACCTCATACGACCGACAGACGAACCTGAACGTCTTCTTAGCGTAAAAAGACGTATCCAAGAATACTGCTTAGCTCACGATATCCCTTTTCCTTTATCAGAACCTGAATCTCAATCAGATCCTGAACTTGAATCTGAATCAGATTCCGAATCAGAAACAGACATGGCTGACCCACCACAAAACCGACCTCTTAAGTATTATGCTGCTGCATCTCAACAAGAACCTCACAACAGCATTGTCGCTCCAGCTATCAACCGAAATGATTTCGAGTTGAAACCCTCGCTGTTATCTGCTGTGCAACAAAATCAATTCTCTGGAAACCCAACAGAAGATCCGAACGAACATCTGACCAAGTTTGTGCAGTACGCAGACACAGTGAAAGCAAATGGTGTAACCGCAGACGCCATAAGACTACGTCTTTTTCCTTTCTCATTAAGAGATAGAGCTTGGGCTTGGTTGCAATCCTTGCCATCAAATTCTATTACTTCTTGGGAAGATTTAAAGAAGGTCTTTCTGGCACGATATTTTTCGCCAAGCAAAACAGCTATGCTGAGAGCCCAAATCAACAGCTTCAGACAAAAAGACAACGAGTCTTTATATGATGCTTGGGAAAGATACAAAGATATGAGGAGGATATGCCCACATCATGGTCTTGAGGATTGGTTAATTATCCACACGTTTTACAATGGTCTCTTGTATAATACAAGATTGGCAATAGATGCCGCCGCTGGTGGTACACTCATGGATAAACCCTATGATGAAGCCCAACAACTCATCGAGAGTATGGCTCAGAATCACTACCAATGGGGAGGTGAAAGAACTCAAGTGGAGAAATCCCAACCAAAAGGAGGAATGTACGAAGTTTCTAGCCTAGATCATGTCCGTGCTAAGGTAGATGCAATCGCTCAAAAGATAGACAACTTGACCATAACACCCACAACCACCATGGCTGCTGTAGCGCCAAACTGCGAATTATGTGGAACAGCTGGACACGCTGCCCCTGAATGCCAAGTTTTAGCAGGAGCCTCTACAGATCAAGTGAATTATGCTCAAGCAAACCCTTATGCAAATACCTACAATCCTGGTTGGAAGAATCACCCGAACTTCTCTTACAAAAACAACAATGCACTGTATGCACCTGGTCAAGCACCTGCTGCACCACCAGGTTATCAAAAGGCTGCAACAGCTGCTCCAAATGTTCCTAGGAAGTCTAACCTTGAACTGATGATAGAAAACTTCATAGCTACCCAAACTCAGACAAACAAAGAGTTCCTGAATCAAAACGTACACACTAGTGAACAGATTAAGCAGTTAGCAAACAAAGTAGACGCTTTGGCCACTCACAACAAAATGCTTGAAACACAAATTTCCCAAGTGGCTCAACAACAAGCACCTACTGATGCTCCTGCTGGAACATTTCCTGGACAACCACAACCTAATCCTAAAGGACATGCAAATGCTGTTATACTGAGAAGTGGAAAAAAATTAGATGAACCCATTGATCCAAGACTTCAAAATCCAGCCATGTACCAAAAATCTGCTAACGACCCATCAACTGAGAAGGAGAATGAACCCAAGGAAAAGGAAGATAATGACCAAGAGGCTGTCAACAAAGAAAAACCTTATGTGCCTCCACCACCTTATAAACCACCTATTCCGTATCCTCAAAGATTGACAAATTCCAAAACTGCAGCGCAATTTAAGAAATTTGTTGAACTTCTGAAACAATTAAACATCACTATACCGTTTACAGAAGCTATCACTCAGATGCCCTCGTATGCTAAGTTCCTAAAAGAAATCTTATCCAATAAGAAAAAGATTGAGGAAAACGAAACAGTTACACTTACTACTGAGTGTAGCGCAATAATTCAAAATAAAAATGCCTCCTAAGCTGAAAGACCCAGGTAGTTTCTCCATACCTTGTGTAATTGGGAAGTTCGTCATAGACAAAGCTCTATGCGACTTAGGAGCCAGTATTAGTGTTATGCCCTTATCCATATGCAAGAAGCTTGATATGGGAGAATTAAGACCAACTAAGATGTCTGTTCAATTAGCTGACCGCTCTGTTAAATACCCAGTTGGTATACTAGTAAATGTTCCAGTTCGTATAGGATAATTCTATATCCCTACCGATTTCATAATCATGGATATTACAGAAGACTCTACTACTCCTATCATATTAGGAAGACCATTCTTAGCTACTGTTGGAGCAATTATAGATGTAAAGAGAGCCAGGCTAACTTTTGAAGTTGGTGAAGAGAAGGTTAAATTTATTTTGACCCAATTCTTACAAGCTCCAGCTATAGACGACACATGTTATCTACTAGATGTCATAGATGAGTGCGTAAGAGAAATAGACATGGAACCGGCCACATATTCAGATATTCTAAAAATTCCAATACCTCCGATTTTCGAAGATGATAACTGGTGTGAACCTTATCAAGACGATAGCCTAAGCGAATGCTTAGCACTTACACCAGATCATCTACCTTGCTCGAAGAAACCATCCCTAGAACTGAAAACATTACCCAAAAATTTAAGGTATGAATTCCTAGACGAAGATCTCGAACGACCTGTAATAGTCAATGCAGACTTAGGACAAACTGAAACCAAGAAACTATTAGATGTCTTAAGAAAATACCCAACTGCGTTAGGCTATAACATCGCTGACCTTAAAGGAATAAGTCCTTCTATTTGTATGCATCGCATTATGCTGGAGGAAGACTGTAAATCCTCTAGGGAACATCAAAGAAGGATCAACCCGATCTTGAGTACTGTAGTCAAAGACGAAGTGAAAAAACTTTTAGAAGCAGGAATTATATACCCGATATCAGACAGTAAATGGGTTAGCCCAATACATGTCATTCCAAAGAAGGGAGGTGTTACAGTTGTTAAGAACGAAAAAGGTGAATCTATAACAAAAAGGGTTGTAACTGGAAGTAGGATGTGCATCGATTATAGAAAATTAAATAAAGCCACTCGTAAAGACCATTTCCCATTGCCTTTTATTGACCAAATGTTGGAAAGATTGGCTAAACACTCATACTTCTGCTATTTAGACGGTTATTCAGGATTCTTTCAAATTCCTATTCATCCTGATGACCAAGAAAAGACGACCTTCACATGTCCCTATGGTACATTTGCTTATCACCGAATGCCGTTTGGACTATGTAACACACCTGCCACATTCCAAATATGCATGATGTCAATCTTTACTGATTTTATAGATGACATTATGGAAGTGTTTATGGATGACTTTTCTGTTTGTGGGCAGAGCTTTGAAGGATGTCTATCGAACCTAGAAATGGTACTGGAAAGATGCGTAAAAGTTAATCTCGTATTAAACTGGGAGAAATGCCATTTTATGGTAAATCAAGGAATCGTACTTGGACACGTTGTGTCCGATAGAGGAATTGAAGTCGATAAAGCTAAGATAGAAATTATAAAAAATCTTCAAACTCCGAAAACCGCACGAGAAATACAAAGTTTCTTAGGACACACCGGTTTCTACCGACGATTCATAAAGGATTTCTCAAAAATTACTAAACCTCTTACCGGTCTATTAATGAAAGACGCTGAATTTATCTTTGATGAGAAATGTCTAAAAGCGTTTGAACAGCTAAAAACAACTCTTATTACCGCACCTATCATGCAACCACCAGATTGGAGATTACCTTTCGAAATCATGTGTGATGCAAGTGATTATGCTGTAGGTGCAGTTTTAGGATAGAGGGGGGATAGAAAACTTCATGCCATTTACTATGCAAGTAGAAACTTAGATTCTGCCCAAATGAACTACGCTACCACAGAAAAAGAACTTTTAGCCGTGGTTTTCGCCCTTGACAAATTTTGTTCCTACCTAGTGGGAGCTAAGATCATCATTTATACAGACCACGCAGCTATTAGATATTTACTTAACAAAAAGGATGCAAAACCTAGACTGCTAAGGTGGATCCTACTTTTACAAGAATTTGATTTAGAGATCAAAGATAAGAAAGGAACTGAAAATGTAGTAGCAGACCACTTATCCCGATTAGAGGGCATTAAACCAGAGCCAGTACCCATTAATGAGGATTTCCCATATGAACGACTCATAGCCAAACTAGAAAGTGATATGTCTACTCTACAGTTGAATGACCCAAAGATGGAAGAAGTCGTGGAAGAAATTAACATACACACAACCCTGCCATGGTATGCTGACATAGTCAACTACTTAGCAGCTGGAGTACTTCCACCAGACTTATCTTATCAACAAAAGAAAAAATTCTTTCATGATTTAAAACATTATTATTGGGATGAACCTTTGCTGTTTAAGAGAAGAGCCGACGGTATCTTCCGTCGTTGCGTCCCAGAAGAAGAAATAGAAAACATCATCTCTCAATGTCATTCTGCTCCTTATGGAGGACATGCTAGTACCTCAAAGACATGTGCTAAGATCTTGCAATCCGGCCTATTCTGGCCCAACCTTTGGAAGGATGTCCACATTGCAATACTAAACTGCGACCGGTGCCAACGCATTGGTAACATATCAAAACGCGATAAGATGCCTCAAAAAGGTATATTAGAAGTAGAAGTCTTTGATGTATGGGGGATTGATTTTATGGGACCTTTCCCATCATCCTTTGGAAATAAATATATACTCGTAGCTGTCGATTATGTTTCAAAATGGATTGAGGCAATAGCTTCTCCTACAAATGACGCACGAGTAGTCATAAAGCTTTTCAAAAACACAATCTTTCCCAGATTTGGTGTGCCGAGACTTGTCATAAGTGACGGTAGCTCTCATTTCATATCAAAAATATTTGACAAATTACTATCGAAGTATGGAGTAAGACACCGCGTAGCAACACCATATCATCCACAAACAAGTGGACAGGTTGAGGTCTCGAATAGAGAAATAAAACAAATTCTAGAAAAGACCGTAGCCACCTCTAGGAAAGATTGGTCATCTAAACTCAACGAAGCTTTATGGGCATATAGGACAGCCTACAAAACACCAATCGGAACTACACCTTTCAAACTGGTCTATGGTAAATCTTGCCATCTACCAGTGGAATTAGAACACAAAGCCTATTGGGCTATTAAAACATTGAACTTAAGGTATGATTCCGCAGGTGAAAAACGTATCCTAGATCTGTATGAACTAGAAGAGTTAAGATTAGACGCTTACGAAAATGCTAAAATATATAAAGAACGAACTAAAAAATGGCACGATAAGCGTTTATCTAGAAAAGAATTTAGTGTGGGAGACGTTGTACTCCTATTTAACTCAAGATTAAAACTCTTTCCTGGGAAATTAAGGTCTAGATGGTCCGGTCCTTTTGAGATTACAAAAATTCTACAAAGTGGAGCGATAGAAATAAAGGGGAGGAATAGTAATTCATTTTTAGTTAATGGACAACGTCTAAAACATTATCACAACATTGAAAATAGAGATTATTTGAACTGCCTAAGACTTTTAGAGTTGCCCACCGAACCTCCTAACTAAGCATCTAATCGAATTCGTCAGGCTTTCGACGTTAAAAACAGCGCTTAATGGGAAGCAACCCATGATTTTTGTTTTTCTTGCTTTATATTTGTTATTTCTTCACGTTTTCTATGTTTTATTTTTATTTTGCAAATTTTTAGTTTCATTTATATCATTTTAAATTTAATTTGAAAATGTTGTGCTGATCTTAAGATTGAAAAAAATACAGGATTATAAAGTCTCTCTACTCATTCTGTTCTCCTCTTCTGCTTACATTTTTTTGCAAAAAGTACTAATTAATGGCAAACGAGGATAACTTGTTAGTAGAATTCAGAGATGCAGCTCAGTGGCATCGCTATGAGGCTTTGTCTCTTAGACCATTTGCCTTGACAAAATTTGCCCACAGACCCACCATGACCGCCTTAGGTGTAGGTGAGAGCGTAGACTTTCTGTTTAACTAATTAGGTTGGGAGGGTTTTGCCAACAAGAAACATAAATGCTACCGTAGGTTGACTTTAGAATTCTTGAGCTCTTTAAGCTATAACCCTTACTGTGGAAAAGGTCTTACCAGGGGAAGAATTACCTTTAGACTATTTGGATACAGCTGCCAGTTCACCATAAAGGAACTGTCGGATCTTTTAGGATTTCCTGAAGGACCTAATGTTTTCTCTATGGTTCAAGAGGACCTAATTTTGGTTGGAGAGCTGAGTGATTTTTGGGGTAGAATTTCAGGGAAACCTGATTTTAACATGGACCCTATGCTTTCAACAGAAATACATAACCCCATTTTCTGTTACTTTCATATGATCCTGGCCTATACTTTATTTGGTAAACCTGAGAATGATAACACTGTTTCGAGGGATGAGCTTTTCATTATGTTTTGTGCTTCTCAATCTAGAGAGGTAAATGGACTCACTTTTATGCTGAACAACTTTTGCAAACTCATTAATAATGATAACAGTCCAATTCTGATAGGTAGCCTAGTTACAAAAATAACTGATGCTATGGGATTAAGAACCCGACTTTCTAAGATTAACCCCTTTGGAGAATATCGACCCATGAATATCACTTTTTGTTTCAATAGGGCTATGATTAGGAACCAAGGTCCAAACCATTTTCAGCTTCTGATTAACAATGTTGTCGTACCACACTTTACACTTCCAAATCATGAACGCACAAGTGTGCACAATCAACATAATTGGCTATATGACCTTGATGAACCTGTGCCTGAACCGGAAGAAACCTTTCCTGAACCTGAGATCGACCCAAAAACACCCCCTCATTATCATGATCTTGATTACATGGAATTCCAAGAAGACATTGACATTCCTAAAGTTGATGCCACTAACTATGCTGCTAATCTGAATTCTATTCTAAAGACTATGGATGAGTATGATAAAGAAATCACTTCAGTAAAGGATGAGCTAAACACTATGCGACAAAACATTGTTGGACTCATGGATTTGACCGTTGAACAATTTGATCATTTAAATCAAGCCATCGCATCTTTGAAGAAATGCCTTGGCTAGATTTATGAAGCACCTTATTTTCAAGATTTTTATGCATTTACTTTAGAACAATTTTACATTATTTCAGTTTTCATTTTTCATGTCGGGAATAATTTGATCTTCATACAGTTTTGATACATTGCTAGTATTTTACTAACACCTCTTTGGTTTTAAAGGATAATTTCATTTGCTGCTAATGTTAACTCTTTATGATTTCAATTTCATTCCTATTCATACTTTTAATTCTGTTTTAATTTATGTTGTCATGTTACTTATCTCTGTGTATGCAATATAAATGTTGTTTCTATATGCTTACCATTGCCTGTTACTAAAATATTATGTTTGGAATTGTTTCTGTCATAAACTATTTCACCACCCAGAAATTACGAGCGTCACGATCGTGACGACCCCGTGACGACCGTCACGCGGGTTTGGAACAGGTTTTGCATTAAAACAGAACTGCTTCCTTCGTCTCCCTCTTCTTTCCCTAATTTAAAACACGGTTGTCCCACTTTCTTTTCCAATTTCGTAACCGTCCCACCATTACCATTTGACCCCAATTCAACATTTTCCTTCACCATTCGTCTTCCCCATTCACTATATATTCATACCGTGTACCATTTCTTTTCACAAACCCTCAATTCTCCACAACCCATTTTCTTCCCTAATTTTTCTGTAACCCACCAATGGCACGACAAATTCCTGACCTATCAACATTGAACTTCAGAGATGGAGAGGCAGGAGAGCGTCAAATGGCTAGGTACATCGATTACTACCAACGTTCCGTACAACCAACCCGTTACGTAGACGTTGCATGTCTAGAAGAACTCGGAATGCTTGAGGGAGTCAAATGGATGTTACAAAATGCTGGTCTATGGCAGCTCTGCACTCAGAGCCGACCTACTTACGAAGCCCTAACGCTCAAATTTCTCAGTTCATTCACATACGTGACACCTTCTGGCGAAACCAACCAACTCACCGGCATAGCCACGTTCCGCATGTTCGGTACTGAGTATAAATTCGGCCAAGAGCAACTTGCCGGAATGCTTGGTTTCCACCATGGTGAGGATGTGCACCGTTGAGTACCACAGGAAACCTTCTTTCAAGCAGCATTTCAATTATGGAATCGGTTGACAGGAACAATAGTCGATAGCTAGGATAGCCTCAACGCAACATATATTCACAACCCATCAATCATATATGTTCACCACACATTAGGAAGCCCTATTTTTGCACGAGATAGCAACCACAAGGTAAACTCTAAGGAGCTTTTGTTCCTCCATTATATGTTTCACCCCGAGCCGATCAATGCCACACCATTCCTGTTAGCACACATCCAGGCTAACTGTGCTAGAGGTTCCAAACCCTTCTATTTTGGGGGGATTGTCACCTCTATTGCTCTAAGTCTAGACTTGGGGGACGCACTTAACAGATTACCCTCCATGCCTCCAGTGCTGCTCGACATAGACTACTGCCGCAGCTCACACCTCATCACGTTACGACGAGACGGGAAATACCATCTTATGGTCTGCGCCAAAACCGTAAGAAGTATCATTATGCCTTGCAGAGACCGCATTGACCCTCAGAATATGGCCAATTGGCTTTTTGATCTGAATGCTCCTGAGAAAAATGTGCCTGCCCCTGATGATCAAGAACATGGACCTGTTGATGAGATGGAGCAAGAGATGGATAACGCCCCAGAAAACCAACCACCGCCTGCCAATGATGCTCCTTCGACCTCCAGACGTTGTCGCCGCCCCGACCAAGACCCCGTTACTAATGAAGAAATCTTGAGGGCTATATGGCAACAAAACCAGCTGGCCAAACAAAGAGAAGCACAATAACAGATGCAACACAATGAAATGATGACTCTTATGTGCCAAATCCAGTAAGGGCAAGTTGACCAAGGTCAGAGGCTTGACGGTGTCATCGATGAGATGGGTGCATTGACACTGCGAGTGCAGAACCTACATGAGTACATCCATCACGTGGGCATTCTTGATCACGTAGCGCAGCATGGAAGAGGACGCTCCAGAGGCAGAGGACGTGGTCCACCTTGATTTTATTTTGTTTTTCTTTTTTAGTTTTTCTTGTTGTTTTCCCTTTATATCGCAACATTGAGGTCAATGTCCGATATAGTGTGGGAGAGTCAGTTTATTTCTGTTTTATTTCCCTTTCTTGTACTTTCTTTTTCCTTATCAAAGTTAATATATGAATATTTTCGTTCAGTATTCCGATTTCCCCATTTTATTCTGCCATAACGAAAAAAATTTTTTACGATTAATGCACACCGTGACATACCAAGCTTTAAACTATGTTAGGAAATTGGGAAAGTGCTAACAAGATCGATACCGTCTTGACACCTTAGACCTCTTGCGTATGCGATATTAGTTTCGATACTTATTATACGATACCTTGAGTTCAGTCCTAAAGTAACCCCTAGTAGTTTATATCAGCAGTCAGCACCGTCTAAATCACAAACCACGTGGGGAGCCGATTAATATAAGTGTTTGATGCCCAATCATGAAAAGAAAAACATCTTTCTTATCTATATGCCGAGAAAAATAGAATATGCAACAATTCTCACAATTTTGAAAAGTTACAAGAAAAGAAAGAAAATCCGTTGTCGATTGGTTCAGAGGTACCTGATTCTGGACTTGGTAGGGCGAACTACGGTTCGATCCCCCGCAATCTACGAATAGGATGTATAAAGGGTTACCACACTTGTGTATCAGGCCCCGTAAGAAAAAGGGATCAAAGTCACTAACCGGTTACTCCACTACGTGCGTGAATAAGGCAAAGGGCTTAATGTGATTGTGTTGGAATGATGCCGGGTGAAATAGACACGAAACCTTTTTGTTGAACTATAATAGAATGATTAGAACTGGATTGCACAAAAGAGAGGCCTATGACAAGCTTGTTGCTTTGTGTCACTATTGTATCCTAAGTGTTTTACACTAGTACCTGTCTTACTAACAAGAAACTCCTTTTCAAATCCATTGGTATACCAGGTATGTGCATTTGATGAAGTTTGTCCGTTTTAATAGGTTGATTGCTTGAGGACAAGCAAAGATTCAAGTGTGGGAGAGTTTGATAACACGAAAATATATCATGTTTTTACTTTGATTTATGTTATTTTCTTATTCCGTTTTCGTCTAATATCCGATTTTCTCAAGAGTATTTAAGTGTTTTTTGCAGGTAATCCCATTTTCCAAGTCAAAGTATGCTAAGTGTGGAAAAGAACCAAAACATGCAAGAAAAGAGCAGAAAAGTGAAGTAAAATAGCAGAATTCAAACTTTGTTGCTGTGACGATCGTCACAGTCCACCACGACCGTGGCAGTTGCGAAATCCACCATGACCGTCACAATCCATTACGATCGTCATGCGTCCAAAATGTGTTTAATCCGTTAATAGAGACGTGGTTACGAGTTTTCAGAGGAGCAGTTTCACATGACCTTATTTTCTCTGAACAAATCTAGGTTCCAAGGCCACTTAACTGCCAAGAGGAGATGCCTACTTTTTCTCCAACCACTACATCAGCTGAGGCTATAAATACATGTGATTTCGAAGAACGGGGGGACCTATTTTCTGCATTCTGAAGTACCATTTTGCTGCCAAATTTTATTCAGAGTTTTTGTTTCATTTTGTTTTGTTTACCTTTCCTTGTCACCCATTACCGAACAAAGTAATAGTTTCTCACACTGAGGAACTATTACACTTTAGATTTAGATTTTTTTCATTGTCTTCATCATTTGCCATTTTTAATTGTATTCCAAGCAAGAACCTACCAGTCTGTGGAGGGATTGCTGCTACTGCATTTATCAAGTTTCCATTATTCAATTTATAGTATCGTTTATTTTCTTTCAATTATGTTTTTGATTAATTGTTTTTCCGCTTTTATGTTTAAGTTCGTAATTATGTCAAGCTAAACCGATCGTATTGGTATGTAATGAAGTAACCAAATGGATTAAATAACTCTAAGCTAAAATCAATAATTAACTCTTCTTCTGGCTTCGATTTCTTAATTTTAAACCCAACTTTTATTACGAGACTAAAAAGGTAACAAAGGTTAAGGTCAAGACCACGGGAGTGTGAGGCTTTACCCGGATAGCTGAAATCGGGCATTAGTTTTAAAAACAGCGGAAGCGCTTTAAAGTTAATTAGGTCTTATTAGTTTTCAAAAAGTATTTTTAACCTCATATGGGCTAGCGAGAGCAGACATATTGACTTAAGAGTATAGTCCGAAGCAATAACCACGGGAGTGTGAGGTGAGGGCTTTTAAACTGGTTTTTCCTACAGATGCATAGGGTGATAAATCTTTATACGCTTAGGTTTAATTAATTCCACGTAGGTTTACTGAATTATATACCGATATCTTATTCATAACTAGTATTCCCAAATTTTAATTTCTCTTTAATTTCTCGTTTGAACTTAAAAACCAATTCTGATTAGCCTTAGATAAACATAGTAACGATAGATAACGGTGCATTCGATTTCTAGTCTCTGTGGGATCGATAATCTTTTAAAACTACGTGATACGACTGTATACTTGCAGTTAGATTTATTTAGGCACACTAAATAGAGCGATCAACCATCAAAGTGACCCAACTTAACTAGGTCCTGGTTCATAACTTTGATGCTTGAAACTACAGTGTCGGAAGCCATTTGAATACTTTTAATACTGTTAGAAATATCGTTGAAGTCAAACAGATCCAGGACTGAATCGTGAATGATGTCACTTTCCTTAAAAGTATTTCAAGCACTCTCGTGTATGTCTTAGAGTTGGAACGCGGGAATACCTAGGATAATTCATCCTTATATCGCATTTGCGCAAGACCGACGAAAACTCGATTATGTAGCAAAGATTGTCTGGAATTTTGTACAAGAGAATAGTTGGTTTTGATATGATTTTCTGAATTCCCAAATGAGGTATTTATAAGCCATTAATGTGTTGTTTCACAAGGTTGCGACCCTTGATGAAACAACACCTTTTAACCAAAGGTTGTCATGTTTCCAACCATTTCCTATGTTATAGGTTCGCTCTCTTTGGACCAAACTTGAGGAGTTGTATGCAAGAAAGACGGGAAACAATAAGTTGTTCTTGTTCAAGCAATTAATGTTATTGAGGTATAGTGATGGTTCACCAATGACCGATCACTTGAACATTTTTCAAGGGATTCTAAATTAATTATCGGAGATGAATCTTACTTTTGATGATGAAATTCAAGGTTTATGGCTTCTTGGTACTTTGCCTAATTCTTGGGAGGCTTTTAGGACATCCTTGTCTAACTCCGCTTCGAATGGTATCATCTCGATGAACTTGGCTAAAAGTAGTGTGTTGAATGAGGAGTTGAGGCGTAAGTCACAAGGTTCTTCTTCACATTCCGAGGTGTTGATTATCGAATCAAGGGGGAAAAATCAAAGTAGAGGTTGAAGTAATCGTGGAACTTCACGTGGTAAATCACAAGGAGGCTCTAATAGATTCTCTCATATTGAGTGTCATCATTGTGGAGAAAAAGGACACATAAAGAGGTATTGTCGTAAGTTGAAAAGGAAAAACAAGAAGAAGAGCTACAACAACGATAAAAAGGAAGGTAACAATAATGAAGATGTTGGTATTGTTGATGATTTCTTTATTATTTGTGATAGTTGTATTGAGAATATCAATCTATCATGTGATGAGACGGATTGGGTGGTTGATAGTGGTGCTTCTACTCATGCAACCTCGAGACATGATCTTTTTTCAACTTACGAGACCAATGACTTTGGGGTTGTTTGTATAATAATGGGCAAGCTAATGTCATCGGAATAGGAGATATTTGTGTCGAAACTAGAAATGGGACAACTCTAGTTCTCAAAGGTGTGAAACATATTCCGGAACTTCGATTCAATCTTTTATCCGTTGGAAAGTTGGATAACGAAGGATGTGATAATTCTTTTTCGGGCAATGAGTGAAAGTTAAAGAAAGGCTCAATGGTGGTTGCTAAAGGAAAAAGGAATTCAAACTTGTATGTTGTCCAACTTGGGGTTTCAAAGTTCTACATCAACACTTGTGACAATGATAGCTCATCAGAATTATGGAACAAATGTTTGGGTCATATGAGTGAAAAAGGTTTAAGCATTTTGGCTTCCAGCAGCAGTTGTAGTAAATCTTCTGTGAAAGGCTTCCAGTGCCACACTCCATCAAGCCAATAACCTGCTTCAGCTACTACGCTCTTCTTTAGAGTAGCAGCATTGAAGAGGTACGGAAAAATCTCCTTCAAAGCGAGACCATGAATCCACCTAGAATGCCAAAAAGAAAGGCAACCGTCGTCGCCTAACCTGCAAAATAAGTTGTTAGTAAAAACTAGACCGATTGTCATTTCTAAGTCGTTCAAGACGACGTCTCTCCACCACAATGAGTCTTTCCTTCGAAACACCGATTTGTCTCCAATTTGCACCTTTAGAACAATGTTACCATACCTGTACCGCAACAACTTATGCCAAATTTCGTCCTTCTCCTTCATGATTCGCCATTTCCATTTAAGGAGCAGAGCTCTATTTATCACCTCAATATCTTTTATCCCCAAACCACCTAGATGCTTTGGCTTGCACACATCACTCCAACTAACCCAGTGAATCGTCCTTTTGTCTTATCTACCCCTCCATAAAGAGTTTCTTTGAATGTGACGGATCTCTCGAATCACCTTGATGAGGGCTTTAAAAAATGACATGACATAAACAGGTAATGCATTAAGAATTGAATTTATCAGGACAATTCTACCTGCAATCGACAATTTTTCCCTCTCCAAACCGACATTTTGTTCTTCATTGTTTCCACCAACCCCTTCCACATCTTAGTTCTCCTCGGGTTGCCCCCATAACCACTCCCAAGAATTTGAATGGCAAGGTTTCTATACTGCAGGTCAAGAACGTAGAAGCTGCCGTAAGAAACCAATCCGTCACATTTATCCCGTATAACTTACTTTTGAAATAATTGACTTTGAGACCCAACATCATCTCGAATTCTCTCAAAATGGCCTTAATGCTCCACACATTGTCCACGGTTCCTTCTCCCAAAAAATGGTATCATCCGCATACTGAAGGATATCAAAAGAGTCACTGCATTGTACTGGAATCCTGTGAAATCTCTAAGCTCCACTACCTTCTCCACCAAACCAGTTAAACCTTCCATGGCAATCACAAAGAGGAAGGGTGATAAGGGATCACCCTGTCGCACACCTCTGCTCACTGTGAAAGTAGTGCTACCGTTAATCAAAACCGACGTAGAGCTAGAAAACACACAACTCTCTATCCATTTGTTCCAACGGTCACCGAATCTCATAGTTGCAAGCATGTGTCTTAAGTAATTCCAATCGACACTATCATATGCCTTCTCGTAATCCACTTTCAGAATCATACAACTTCGATTTCCCTTTTCGCTAAGTCCACTACCTCATTGACCACTAGAGCCCCGTCAACTATATTTCTCCCGTGAATAAACGCCGTCTGTTTGTGGGAGTTCAGTTTACCAATGACTTTTTTGAGACGCAGCGCCATTGTTTTAGCCAAAATCTTGTACAAACTACCAACCAAGCAGATAGGCCGATAATCCCCTAACGATTGAGGGTTTAACGACTTCGGAATCAATGCCAGAAAAGAAGCTGTAACAGCTTTGGTAAGTTTCCCATTCCTGTGAAAATCCTCAACAAACCATAAGACATCATGTTTTAGAAAAAGCCACCCTTTTTGAAAAAATTCCAGAGTGAAACCATCTGGGCCAGCGCTCTTGTTCCCGTCACACTTCCAAATTGTCGCTTTAACCTCTTCTTCCGAGAAAGGTCTCTTAAGCCAAATCCTGTCTTCAACCGGCAACCTGCAAAAGCGAATACCTCCCGGGACAGGTCTGTCTGAAGATTTCTCCAAGAATTTTTTTTTGAAATGAGCTCTGATTGTTTCCTTCACTTTTGTCATGCCTTCTACGCTGCCATTGTCCCCTTCCAAGACAATGATATTTCCACGGTTTTGCCTTTCCTTGATGGCCTGATGAAAGAAATGAGAGTTGTGGTTCCCCTCCTTTAACCAAAGTTGCCTTGATTTCGGTCTGAGCAAACCTTCTTTCAAAGCTAGATTGTTCCAAAATTCCCCTGTGATTTTGTGCCTTTCCTTGACGGTTTTCTTCTATATTACCACCATAATTATCCACCAGTAGATTATCCAAGTCATTGATGATATCCACCTGGTTTTTAACTTGGAGATCCAACCACCCGAAAACTTCAGTATTCCACTTTTTTAACAAAACTTTCAAGTTCTTTATCTTTTCGTATAAAACAAAGTCCCCCTTCCGTCGAAATGTAATTTGTACATTTTAGACTTGGGCATTAGTTGCCTATATATATAGACATGTTAATATTGTAAATATATGAATGTCACTTGATAGAATTTTTACAACTTTATATTTTCTCTCCCTTCTCTCTTTCCTCTTTTCTTCATTTTTCTTGAACCCTAAATCATTCCAACACAAAGGGCGAAGTTATTGGAGTATCAAATTTTCTAATTCATTATTAAAAGAAAAGTTGTTTTTTCATTAATAAAAAGTTGTTTTAATATCTTCTTTCTTTCTTAAATGTTTAAACACACCCTATTAGTCCTAAGCCAAACAGTATAATTGGATTGAGGCTCACTTAAACTACTAAGGCGGGCGTTTGCGTCGTTTCCCGTTTAACTGTATATGCTGCTGACGATATGCATAGCCATGTGATTCACTGCATAATAATAAAATCTGAACGTGGATGAGGAATTTGCACATGACATAGTGTTGCTATAGTGAGACAGAAAACTGAAACCATGGCACAGGTTACACTCTTATTTAAATCATTTTAGTGTTTGCTAGTGTTTGATCTTATTCAACTTCTATTATTCATATTGAACTGTATCAGACACTAATCATTGTTTTCTATCATTTTCAACTCATTGAACTTAGTGTAAATGCTGGTCTCGTGGTGGTCCCATATAGGTAACTCCAGTTTATTCCATTTGACAAATAACAGGATAAAATAATCACTTCTCATACAGTGCATTCTTAGGTCATCAAGAATTCATGTTAACCTAGCTAGAGTATAGGAATATCTATCTTTTATAGCTCACTAAAACAAAAACTTTACAAACTAATATTACATTTGTTAAAGTATTGCAACTGTATATATGTTAAAAAAAACTATCACCTTGCAAATGAAATGAAGAAAAAACTTCTCCACACATAACTCACAATACAAAAAAGAAAAGAAAAGTTGCTCTAGTAAATTTTAAATTGTAAACATTTACTTTTTATTCTCTTTTAGTATTTTTTTTAAAAGTATCATTTGAAAGTGCAATAGACAGTAATTTTTTTTTGACGGGTTAGTGATTTAATTAAAAATTGAAGGAATGGAAAAACAGAAAATTTATTTTTAACGATGAATTTATTTTTGAAGTAGACTTGTTAATTCAACTCAATTAATAGATACAAAATATTTGATTGCAGTGATATTGGTTCGAATCTACGATAATTCATTTATTTAATTTTATGGCAAGGTGAGAGATTTTATATTTAATGATAAATGACACATTCTTACTTCTATTATGCACATCATTCTTAATTTATGTAAATAAATTTGTGTGGATTCATAATGTGGATGCATCTCTCAATTTTTATAAAAAAAAATGTTTAAAAATTCCAAAGGTCACCTAATATATGCTTTTTGTGACCAAAATGATTTGGTACAACGATATTTCACTGTTTAAGTCTATTATTATCTGGAGACTAATTCATAATAAATTATCTATTGATTACCTATTGATGACAACTTGTGTTTTAGAGATTGTGTCGTTGTTTCCAAATATGATTTTCGTGGTACAAGAACGAAATCATCTTTACATTTTTTTTTTCTCAACAACTTTGAAGTCGGTTGCATAATATCATTTGTATCCCTATCGACACAAGTTTTATGCAACATTGATCTTATCGGGATCAGAAGAATCTTCAGTGGCCTACAACAAGTCGTGGAGCAGCTACGGTCAGCAAAGGTGGATGGAGAGGGGGGATACCTGCAGACACTCTGACGCCCAAGTAAGTTCAGGCAAAGAGAGAGCAAGTAAGTAAAGAGTGAAGATTGAATACATGACCCTTCCACTAGGAAGGGTATTTATAGAGAGCCTCGGCGCTGGGGCAATGGTCTCCGTTGTGGGTTGGATATCCAGGCCTACAACGGATGACTGTCAGGATTTTCACGTGTGTGGGGATGAGCAGCACGTGCCCACCATCCTGGGTTAACCGCTTTGCGTTCCCCAGAAAGTGGGCGACTTGCCCGTTACGAGGGGCAGAACGTTTCCACGGGATATGCGGGATCAGCTGGCCACATGGCCTAAGGTGAGAACCATATGAGGAGCGCGTGGGGAACGTGCCCTCCAACGGCTAGAAGGGATTAGGCCTTTGCATTGGGCCTTATTCGACGCGGAGCTGGACTGGGTTGTTCCCGACCGTGGGCCTGCCCCAGGCCCAGTCTAGAACAGGAGCCCCCCAAGTCGTTGCTCCCAAGCAAGGGAGTAATGACTTAGACTCAATTCGCACGTCGAAGAGGGGCGAAGGAAACCCGCGCGAGGAGAGCGTTCATTTGAATTCTTGGTTGCGAGCTCGCGGAGCTATGCTCGTGAGAGAGCGAAAAAGTTTTTCGTCGAGTTTCCTCTCACAAGGGATGCTGGGCAGTCGCTTGTGTACGACGACACGATCCTGCTTTGAGTTTATCGTTGCGGTCCTGTACTCGCGAGGATGCCAAAGTGGTTGGTTATGCTCGACGTCGTGACTTGTTTCAAGCTTTTCCCCGAGGACGTGCTCGTGAGAGAGAATCTTTGCCCCGAGGAAGTGCTCGTGAGAGAGAAGCTTTGCACTCTTCTAGTGGAGCATGGAAGTATTAGGTAAGGATGCCATGGCGATTTCACAGACTTTATTAGGCTTAGCATCGTGTTTTGTTTTGTTTAGTTATTAGTTTGGTTAGTTATGGAAAGTTGTCACCTCAGTCAATCATGTCATTTATTTTGAAAATATTGTTAGTTTAATAGGGTGGCACTTTTCCCCATGTGTGCGCAAGAGAGGATTCTCTCTAGTTTTATTTTCTCAACTTTTCTCAAGTGTCATAATCTACACCATTCATTCCATTTTTTTCATTTTTTAAAATCAAAATCCATCATTTATTTTTAGCTTGCCTACCAACTCAAGGGTTTGGATTCCACTAGACTCTCATGTGACATGAGAGAATCCATTCCCTGTGTTCACATGAGCTTTTAATGAGGCGCCTCACATTTATTTATAAATTTTTGTAGACCTATGTTCCAATTTTGCAGGATGTGGTGATTGAATTTTGGAGCCTTAACAAGGCATCATAGCCGCCCACGAGGCTATTGAATGTTGGATCCTCATAAGGAATAGTTTATGAAGAAGAAAGGAAAGTAAAACACACGGGTGAGGGACGTATTAACCTTTTTTCCAAATGGTAATGACTTTTCCTCCCTTGTAATGATTTGCCTATCATTATTGAACCACATCTTAGCCTATGATATTTTTGGTTTTTTGAAATAGTGTGACGCACATTAGATGTTTGATGAAGGAAAATAATACCTTCCTCTCAAATTTCATAGGGATTTTACAAGAACTATTCTAGGATTTTAACAGTTAGGGACTTACTTTTCAGTCTTCACTCAAGAATCGAAACATCAATACTTTGGTAGAATATTACAGTCCATGATATGTTGCTAGACCCCCTCCTTACAAATGCGTAAATTTTCCTGATAGGCAGGGCCAACTATGGTCCACTCATAGTAGTCACTATGGTCGTAGTCGGGCCGATAGGCACTAAAACCTTATCCTTTTCCTCCACTTTCTCACTATTAGTACAAAAAAACCCTAAATCCTAAACCTTCTCACTTTCTCTCAATCAAAAACACAAAAAACTCTAAAAACCTCTTCATCTTCCACTATTATCATGCAAAAATAAAATATATATCAACACACACTTCTAATTTTCTCCATTCCTTACTCTCAAAACAACAAACAAACCTCCACAAAAGCAATTTTCTCCAAACCCTTCTATAAACTTGAAAGATATGGCACCCAAAAGGGAAAATATTGGAAAGACACTAGCATCCTCTCAAGTTTAATCCACTACAGGAACAAGAAGGAAGTGATGTGACAATGTGAGCACTACTAACCCTTATGGGATTTCATTTCCATCTATTGCACAACAAGAGTGATATAATGCTCTCATTCATCGACAACTAACACCTACAAGGTATGTACATGATAATACTTTAGAAATGTTAGAGTTGGTTGATGATGTTAATTGGATGTTTGACTAGTTAGATTGGAAAAACTTAATGTATTTCAAAAAGGAAGGAAGCTAAAATGTGTCAGAGATGATAATGGTGGTGAATATAGAGGTCCATTTGAAGAGTATTGTAAAGATCCTGGAATCAAGCTTGAGAAAAGTGTTCCAAAGACACCTTAATATAATGGAGTTGTAGAGAGAATAAATCATATGATTAATGACATCATCAAGTGTATTCTCTCTCATGCAAAGTTATCAAAAGCCTTTTGGGGTGAAGCATTGACAACTGCAGTGAATTTGATCAATATTTCTCATTTTAATCCACTTGATGGTGATGTTCCAAACAAAGTATGAACAGGAAAAAGTTTCTCTTATGGTTACTTGAGAGTGTTTGGTTGCAGAGCTTTTGTTCACATTCCAAGAGATGAGAGATCAAAGTTTGGTAAAATATCTAAACAATGTGTGTTTGCATGTTATGGTTATGAATAGTTTAGTTATAGATTGTGGGATTCAGGTGACAAGAAAATTATCAGAAGATGCGGTGTGATATTTCTTGAAGACCAAACTATTGAAGATTAATAGAGAAGCCAAAATTTGATGGTAGAAGTTACACTGATGTTCTTCCTAAACTTCCTAATGGAAGTTTTATTGATGAAGGGATATATACAGGTAGATAATGATAATGTAACCAATGACCAAGAACCTTATCATGATGAGCAACTTGAAGAGGCTCCACTTGAGCCATCATTTGAACTTAAGTTGAGAGTATCTATTATAGAGCATCAAGTTTCTCAAAGATATCCTCCACATGAGTATGTGGTAATAATTGATAATGGAGAGCCATAATACTACCAAGAGGCCATTTCAAATATTGATACAAAATGGTTGAAGGCCATGCAAGAAGATATGAATTCCTTGCATGAGAATCGCACATTTAAGTTGGTAAAATTGCCTAAGGGTAGAAGAACACTCAAGAATAAATGGGTATAGAAGATAAAATCTGAAGAGAATAAATCTTAACCAAGATACATAGCAAGATTGGTTGTGAAAGGTTTTTATCAAATAAAAAGTATTGAATTTGAAGAATTTTTCTCACTTGTGGTAAAGATGACATTTATTCGAGTTGTGCTGGGATTAACAGCTAGCCCGAATCTAGAGGTCGAACAACTTGATGTGAAGACTACTTTTCTTCATGGTGATTTGGAGGAAGAGATATATATGGAATAACCCGAGGACTTCAAATTTAATGGTAAATAAGAGCTTGTTTGTAGATTGAATACAAGTTTATACGGCCTCAAACAAGCTCTGTGATAATGGTACACAAAGTTTGATTCTTTCATGGAAAGAAATGGTTATGGGAAAGCCACTACTGATCATTGTGGGTTTGTGAAGAAATTCTATAATGGTGATTATATTATTATCTTTTTATATGTTGAAGACATGTTGATTGTTGGCCATGACACCAAAAAAATCCAAAGCTTAAAGAAAGAGGTAAGAAAGTCCTTTGCAATGAAGGACTTGGGTCCTGCACAACAAATCCTTGGCATGAGAATTTTTTGTTACAGGAAGAAAGGTAAATCATGGCTGTATCAACATAATTACATTAAGAAGGTGCTAGAGAGGTTTAAATGTAGTTGCATGTCTCCATGTTTCTATTTATTTTGTTGCTTGTCTTATCGCTTTCATTTTGTTTTTTTTCTTCGATTCGTTGAGTCTCCTTCTTGATTTCATTTCTCGTGTTTAGTATGCATAAAAATTTGGTTATATATAATCTTAATCTAAATGCTCTTTTATCAATAGCATATGATAGTGAAATGAAATCTCTTTGTGTTTTGGACAAACTTTGATTCAAGGTAAAATAACAAAAAGCTTTTGAAATTTTGAAATTTTGAGATTTTACAAGATTGATTCGAATCATTCAGTTTACACTGAATTTTTGATCCTGATCAAATGGGAAAGTAACTTAACTCAGCAATTTGATCCTGATAAGATTTTACACTTTATCCTGATCAATTGCATGGGAACGAATTTTTGTCTAATTTGATTCAAATCAGAATTTGTACAAGATTCGAATCAATTCAAATTTTCAAAAATCATGTTTTATTCTGTTTGATTTGATTTGAATCAAACTTTCAACATGATACGAATCAAATTGTTTTTCCTAAAAATCATGTCAGTTCTGGGCTATTTGATTTGAATCACATTTTGTTCTTGATTCAAATCATAAGGCATTTGATTCAAATAACGTTTCCTGTGATCTGAATCAACTAGCATTTTTTTTCAAAAATTAGGTATTTCGTTCATTTCACCTCATTTTGCTCATTTGGTTCAAATCATAGTTTTCTTGATTCGAATCTAACCACATTTTTTCAACCATATTGTGTGATTCATCTCAAGCACATATAAATCATTTTCTATCATTATTCAAACAGAACATTTATCATTCTATTAAGATTTTTTCAGTGCGATTTTGTGTGAAAATCAATTTCCTCTACTTTGAGTGTTCAAAGTCTTGCTAAGAATTTCTTACATCTTCAACTTCAATTGAGTTCAGATCTTGATAACGAGAGTTATGGGATTGGTCGAAGGAGTCGAGTACTTAAATATAACCATTCTTGGAGATCATGTTGAGTTTTCAGGTTGTTAGTAAGAAAGAGGGATTGTCAATGGCGGTGACAAATTCTATTGAAAAGAAGTAGGTTCTTCTCTCCAGCATTGCCTTAGTAGTAACTGTGTGGAAGGCTATAAACAAGGAAAAGTTCTTCTCGGATCTTCATACAATATCACCACTGAAGGAATCTGTAGGATCAAGGGGTTGATAGCTACACACGAAGGCTTGGAGCAGAATTGGTGTTATTGGAATATTTAAGAAATATATTCGAGTAAAGATTACGTAGAAGAGTTTGGCAAGTTTGTTGTATACAAGCCAAGATTCAAATTAGGAGATTTATTTTCTCAACTGTAATTTTGGATTGGCGATCGTATCAATTCTTGTAAATATTGTTCAAATAACAAGGAACTATGGAGGTTCCAATGGGAAACCATTGAAGAGTGCACGTAGGCCAAGCGAGGACGAATGCTGGAGCACTATAAATCTCGGTGTGATCTCTCTAACTCTACTTTTATTTTTATATTCATAGTGATTGCGTGCTAGGTTTTTCAATTCCTTCGTATTATATCGTTTTTTTTCTTGATAGCGATTAATTACGTAAAGCTTAGGTTTTATTGGAATTCTACAACTAATAAAGCTAGTATTATGATTGATAAATCTGAAAACTGATTGAATTTAGGATTCCACATATTAAATTGACTATGCACATTTCTTGTGAATACATAACTTGAATAAATCCATACCAAGCGTTTCATTATTTATAATCTTGGATAACTGTGAAACAAACTATGTTTGCTTGATCTATAATAAAGTGTATAATTTTCATTTTCACTTCAAACCTTTCGCTCGCAACTCATTTTTGAAAACACTTTAATTTTGGAAAATGGCAGTTGCATTTTTTAATTTGGGTCTATTCACCCCCTCTAGACAGTTTTTCTACTTCCATATTCACACCCAACAATTGGCATCAAGAGCTCGTCTTTTGGTTATGTCTAATCGACATCCATAAATCTGTGAATATGTTGGAAGATAACGATCCTAAGGGAGCGTATAATAGAGCACCCATTTTCAAAGGCGAAATTTATACATATTGGAAATCGATCATGTATGTACACTTGTTATTGGTTGACAAAAATCTATGGTGTGCCGTCATCGAGGGACCGTATATTCCCAAGGGTGATAATGAAACTGATAAACATCCAAAAGATTGGACTGATGATGGCTTCATATGATTTGAAAGCGAGGAACATAATCATTTCAGCACTAAGTGCTAAATTATTTTATTCGATTTCATATCATATGAGTGCTAAAGGTATGTGGGATGCTATCCAAACTCTCTATGAGGGAACGAAGGATGTCAAGGATTCTAAAATCAATATGTTTACAGAGGAGTTTTAACTATTTCATATGGAACCTAGAGAATCCATGGATTCCATGCAAACTAGATTCCTCCATTTGATCAACAAACTGTGAGACTTAGGTAAAACATTTTCCAATAAAGATTGTACTAACAACATATTAAGATCCATGTGCAGGGAATGGAAACCAAAAATCACCGCAATAAAAGAAGCAAATGGTCTTAGTACTTTGGACATTACAAACCTGTTTGGGAAGTTAGCTGAGCATGGGAATGAGTTGAAACGACTCGCCGGTAGCGAAGTAAAGTCGAAAAAGAAATATAAAGGGAAATAAGAGAAACAAGATCTTTCTTTGAAAGCTTCATCCTCAAAAGTAAAGAAGTCAAAGGAAGAAAGTGATGATTCTGATGAAGAAGTTTCCCAAAAGGAAGAAATGGGTTTATTCGTCAGACGCTACAATACATGACTTAAGAGAAACAAGCTCAAGCATACCGACAAAGGTCTAGTGAATTTCATAAATACTCATCCACTTAAGAATGATCACAAGAAAGAAGATGATGAGATTACGGGTTACGAATATGGTTAATTAGGACACTATAGCACAACAAGTCCAAATCTCAAGAAACATTATAAAAGCAAAGACAAGGCTTTCTACAAGACGAAGGGAAAATCTTCCAAAGTTCGTAGAGCCTGCATCGCGTGGGAAGAAGGGCTGGAAATTTGCTCCTCTAATTTCCACTCGAGTTCAGATAATGAGTGTGCTAACTTTTGCTTGATGGCACGAAAGAAAAGTGGAACTTCAAAGGTATATATTTATGATTCTGAAAATGAGTATACTTATGGTGAACTGTCTAGTGCTTTTAATAACATTTATGTTGATTTCATTAAAGCGTTTAAGAAAATTTCTCTCCAAAAAGATATTATTGATACACTTGAACAGAAGATAAATAATCTTAATCGTGCTTTAGATTGTTTAAAAGAAGTTCATACATCTGCTGTGGAAGAGCGTTGTATTGTTTGTGAAGACAAGCTTCCAACAAGTTTTGAGGAAGACAATGTTTAAAGCTTAAGTCTCATTATCAAAGAAGAAGGCAAAATTGTTATGATCAACACTCATGGTATATGAAATACTTATAATAGAAATCTTGAAGTGCCCAATATATTTGATCATGCATTTGGAAAAATTCAGTTTATACTTTTTTAAAATGTTTTTTAAATGTTTTTACTAGCAATGGTTGAAAACTAGATATGATGCATTCATGAAGCTTTTGGACTTAAACATTTTTACAAAAAAGTTCCAGCGTGCAATCAATTGTAACTTTTGTGCAATCGATTTATTGAATTTGTAGAAAATAACTTTTTAATCCTTACAATTGATTGACAAGTCCTTGCAATCAATTGCATCAGCGTAAATTTTCAAATTTTTATTCCATGCAATTGATTGATGGACTTGTGCAATCGATTGCACCTGAACAGATTTTGAAAAATGTTGAATCGTGTTCACTACTTCATTCACTCCTTTTCATGACATCTCCTAATTTTAAACTCATTATATTTTGTTTTATAAAAATTATCCAACCATTTCCATGTTTTATCAAGAGTTATTCTTTATATATAAATAGAATTCAAATTTCATTTTTACTGTTACCTATTTCAAACATCATTGAGCACTTAGAGAGTTTATGATATTGAACTTTCATATTTGAAAGAGAAGAAGTCCTACAAACAGGATTTAGTTTATCAAACTTATTACTACTCAAATTCATAAATGTATCAACATCTTATTTTTATAGGATTGTTGGATATAATATTGTGTGGTTATTATACTTGTTATCCAGGATTGTTGGAAACAAGGGTGTAAGAAAAGGAAGGATTGTTTTCTTTTCTTGAGGTGTAAATCACAAGAGGATTATTCTTGGTGATTAGGTTAGAACCTTGTGTATAGAAGTCTAGATTAGGCTTGTACAAAAGTTTTGCATTATTGAAATCTCTTATTGCGTAAGAGGACTGGATATACTCTTGGATTATGAGGGGAATCACGATAATTCTCGGTGTTCTTTATTTTTCGTATTTACTGCTTTCATCACTTATCACATCAACCAACAAAAGAAAGATACACCATACAAAAACCAGATAAATTTTTAGATACCTAATTCACCCCCCTCTTTGATGTACTTATACACTTAAAATTGGCTTCAGAGCAGGTTATAGGTTATCTAGAATGGCTTCTGCAAGTGCAAATCCTATTTTCAAAGATGATGGCAGTATCAATAAACCTCCACTATTTTCTGGTGAATACTTAGATTTTTGGAAAATTTGCATGAATGCTCATTTGGAAGCTCAAGGAGAAGGAATGTGGGAAGCTGTCCAAAATGTTCCACATGTTACTATAAGTGTTGTTAATGGTGTTAGGACTCCAAAGATTAAAAGCGCTTGGGATGAAGTTGATAAGAAAAAAAAGTTATTTTTTACAAGAAAACAATCAACCTACTCCAAAGTGCACTTAGCATGGATGAATTCTTTCTTATTTCTCAATGTACATCAGCAAAGTAGATATGGGATACATTAGTTGAAACTCGTGAAGGAACTGTTGAAGTATAGAGATCTAGATTGAATACTTTGAGTCAAGAGTACGAGATGTTTAGGATGCATCCCGGTGAATCAATCCTCGTGTTGCAAAATAGATTTGTACACTTGACAAATCACTTGATTTCTCTCGGTATGAATTTTACTAACAATGATCTTAATATTAAAGTTTTTGGGTCTTTAACCAGGGAATGACAACAAAAAATGATGGTAATATTGGAAAAAAAAGTATTTCTACCATGACATCCACATTCTTGTTCGGAAAAATTCAAGAGCATGAACTTGAACTTGGAAGATTAGAAAAGCATAAGAATTAAGAGAAGAAATCCAAAGGAATTGCTTTGAAAGTTGACACATAAGAAGAACAAGAAGATGAAAACTTTATGCTCTTTGTGAAAAGGCTTGGCAAGTTTTTTGGAAATGATGAAAAATCTTTGAATTATGCAAAAAGAAAGAAAATTTTCCGGAAAAAGGATGCTTCCATTTCAACACAAAATGTCACATGCTATGAATGTGGAAAGCAAGGACACATAAAGACAGATTATCCAAAACTCACCAAGAAAAGCGGCTTCAAAAGTAGAAAAGAGACCAAATCTAAAAGAGCCTAAATTACATGGGAAGATAGTGAAATAAGTTCATCATCCGACTCTGAAAGTGAAAAATGTGCAAATCTTGCTTTGATGGCGTCACACCATTTTGATGATGAAAATGAAGAGGTTAGTAATGATTTTTCCCTTTATGATAATGATGCACAAGGTGCTATAGGTGAACCATTCAATGAATGCGAAATTATGTATAAAACACTGTAAAAAAACAAATTTTATCTCTTGAAAAAAAGATTGAAACTATGGAAAAAGATTTTGAAGTTTAGATACAAAACTCTGTTAAAGAACAAAAACATAATTTTGTATGCAAAGAGTGTGAGTCACTTTCTTTCCAAATTATTCAATTGAAAAGAGTCCTTGAAAGATATGAAAAATGACAAATTGGATTGAATGGTGTCCTAAGTCAACAAAGATATTCTAATGTTAAAAGTGGACTTGATTATTCTAAATTTAATAAACCAAGCTCTAGTAAAACTATCTTTGTTAAGGCTAGTGATCAATCCAATCAAGAGAAAGTGAACAAACCAAACAATGTTCATCATTATCCTAAAAGGAAAATATTTGTTAAGAAAAAATCTTATGTTCCTAGATATAGAAGTAACTTTCTTCCTACTTGTTTCTATTGTGGTTGATAACGAGAAATCGTATCGTATTTTATGGCTCATTACGCATTTGTTTAGTTCATTTTATTTGAGTCTTATTAGCATTTAATCGTGTTTTATGTGTCTTGCAGTTGACAACTTCGTCTGTGGAAGAATTGGGCAAAAGATTGGAAAAGAGCAAAAGAAGAAGAAAATTCAGCAAAGAAGTGAAGAATTCTGTATTTTACTGATATGGCGTTCGCCATCCCCAAATGGCATTCGCCATGAGATGTCTACCACATCAATTAAAAAGGCCAGGACCATGGCATTCACCATGGTCTGGTGGCGAGCGTCATTGCTGCGCAGTTACAGAATTTCAAAACTGCAACTGTCATGGGCAATTTTGCTGGCCTATTTTCCCGCCACTCCTCTTGCACATTTTGGGAGTTATTTCTGGCCTTTTTGCTCTATAAATAGGACTCCTCACTCTTGTATTTGATATATCTGATTTTAGACGCGAAAGCTCTGTCGAATTCCGTTTAGGCAAATACATTACTTTCAAAGCGACAATTACTCACATCGAGGAATTGTCGAAATTTCTTTGTAATTTACTTTGCTGCTGTACTTCTGATTTCGGACAAGCCTGTCGGCATCTCTTTTATCAATTAATTTCGCATTTTACTTTACAGGTTTTTCTTATTTCTGTCTAGTATTTTATTTTCTACTTTGTGCATGCTATGTATTTTACAGTGAAAGTTACCATGATCATGTTTGTAATAAAAATTGAAATGCCTTGCTAAATCTGTTTGAGTTCGGCGTGTGAGGATCGTCGTTACCGACGGGACTCCGTAGAAAATGTAGGCGCGACTTTATGTGATTGCATGCTCGTTTTGGTTTTAGTTTCTAATCTTCATGTTTTATTATTCCGACACGAAAGTGAGGGATATGCTAAGTTCGGACCGATAGCGCGAGAGTGTGAGGAAAGAACAGATAGTAGAAACTAGGCACCGATCCTAAAAATAGCGAGAGCACTTTAGGCATCGTTTAGGATTTCATTAGCTTCCATAAGGCACTTTTCAATTAAAACGGGCGAGCGAGAGCAAAATCCTATGGTTGTTAGGTGTGGCCTTTGTCGATAGCGCGAGAGTGTGAGGCGGAGTCTTTAAGTTCGTACTTCCTACAAAACGAAGTGCAATTGTAATTAGCACCGGATTCTACAAGTCCTTTAGGTACACGGAATCCACATTCTGGACTCGATTTTAGTATTATTTCCTAAAACCTCTAGAACTAGTATTTTTCCCTTTTCCTTGCAAATTTCGTAAACTTCTAGCCTTAGCTTTACACTGCAACTATAGATTGCATTAGTTTGATTATCCCTTCCTTCTGGGTTCGACAACCTTATTTAAAACTACGCGAACAGCTGTATACTTGCAGTCTTAGCTCGACGGTCACGTTAGTGCCTTCGAAGCGCATCAAGTTTTTGGCGCCGTTGTCGGGGAAGGTTGATTTAGTCAATATTGTGAATCCTTTGTTGCAATGTATAGACTAAGGCACCAAAATTTTTCCTTTTTCTCAATTTCGTCGATTGTATGCCAAACACTCATTCTAAATACGACAAGCTTGAGCAACTAATTGACGTTATTGAATGTTTCATTAACTTAAGACGTCGAATTAACGAGTTCCGAATTAAGTATAATCTTCCTGAACCTGAAATCCTTTATCCAGAATTACCGATACCCATGGCTGAGAACCCGCCAAACCGTCCTCTTAAGAACTACGATGTCCCATCGCAAGATGAACTGCATAACAACATTGTTGCCCCTACAATTAATCAAAACGATTTTGAACTGAAACCTTCACTGTTACAAGCCATTCAACAGAACCAATTTTTTGGAAGTTCCACAGATGACCCGAACTTTCATTTATCGATGTTTGTGCTATATGGTGATACCGTAAAAGCAAATGGTGTTGGTAATGAAGCCATACTGTCATACCCCAAATTTTGACCACTAAGATTTCCCATCATGGTGCAAATCATCAGCACAATATGGATGTACCTTTGTACCTCATTAGTCTCCCCAAAGATGGGTGAGCGTTCACTATAATCAGACTAGGGTTTCAAACCCTCTCAGAGCTCTTAGACAAAGGATAAATCAAGAAATGACATGATCTTCAACTTTTCTAGCCTCTCAAATATCCACAATGGATCAAGAGTACTTCCACTTCAAGGATTAAGCACAAGGCTGCTCCCTTCTAGGTGGATCAAGCCTCAGGATCGCCAGTGTCACTAAATTAGGGTTTGGTCGACTAGGGCCTCCAGATGGAAATTTTCCTCTGGGCATGAGCCAATGCTTCAAAGCATATCCTAATACGCTCCATAGAACATCATAAAACCCATCATCAAGTCAATTTAGCCTCAGGGGATGCATTTACCAGAAATCCGAAATTAGGGTTTCTTGACCTAATTCACCCCTAAGTTGACTTTTGGGACAAAACACGAGCCAAGGACTCAAGAGAGGATTTGAGGATCCCTAACACACCACATTGATCCATTTGCAACAATGGATTGATCCAAGAAGCTTGAGCAACAAGTTTCAATTTCATCTGAACCACATTTAGGGTTTCGTAGGAAAAGTCAACTGTACCTTTGACTTTTGACCCAGGCATGCTCCCAAACCTTGGGACACGATTCAATACACCCTATAACACCTATGGAACATGTCCATCAAGTTTGATTTAGGTCAAGGACTTGATTTCATGAAGGATCGCACAGTTTGGAATTCATCTGATAAAAAGTCAACTGTGCACAAAAGTCAAACTTTGACTTTTTGAGATTTTCATAAAAATGGTTTTTTAACCCTAAAATGATGTTAATGTGTGATTGGAATCATCATTCATCAAGAAAAATCAAGAAAAGTGGGATAAATTGAAAAAGGGGTAACCATAAAAACTTAGAAAATTTTCTAAGTTATGAAATAAAGTGGCAAGGGTACCAACTTTGGAGGATCATAACTCCTAAACCACAAAGCCATTTTTCCCCATCCAAAGCTTGATTTGTAGCCCTCATAGCCCTCTACAAAAGTGTCAACTACACCTCATCCCAATTCATCATGGATTTTGAGTTATGGTTGGATCGAAATGGCTAAAAACCTAAAATTGACATTTTTCAGCACTTAGCCAAAATCTGCCTTGTAATTTTAGCATGAAGTCCCAACTTCAAAGCTGTTTTTCTCCATGATCCAAGTTGAACCAGGTCTAGGGCAAAACATCAAAGTTGAAGTACGTCATCTCAGCTTTCCAGAAAGTCCTAGAACGTCCATGTAGCATACTCGAGCAGGGAGTTATGGATTTTACAAAAAGGCTTGCTGCAGCTGAATTTTTCAGGGCAGATTTGCACATTTCTTGTGCCACACGAATTTTCAAGCCTTGTCATCATTTTGAACACATCTAAGGATCAAAACTAAGGGAGGTGATCTGATCCATGAGCCTCCCAAGTCCAAGGAACCAAAACTAGCATGCCAAAACCTAGAAATCCCTAAAAGAGGGACAAGACTCCAATTTTGGTTTGGAGAATTTAATGGATGCTTAGAGGTGGCATGAACTGAGCTTCCTCCAATTGAATTTAGTCAAGATTCATCCAACAACTAGGGAACCAAAGGCCTGTGCTCTAACCTCTAGTCAATGGCTAGAGGAGACTTGGATTTCCATTGGCCAACATTTTCCAAATCTCTGCTGCAACCACCATTCACTATTGCTTGCAAAATAAACTTGCTCTACTATAAATAGAGCTCATTTGTGTTCAGTTTGAGTACACCAAAGCCATCAAACAGATGATTTCCTCAAATTCTCTCTTTCACTCCAAAATGCCTTCTTTAGTAAGGAAATTCTGAGTTTTTGAGTTAGAGAGCATTTCCATCACAGCTCATGATCCTAACACCTCATAAACATCATATGTAGGTGATCCAAACTCTCACAAGTGACCTATAACACCAACATCACAAAGTCACCTCTCAAAACCTCAAAATTGGATTTTTTTGCATTTTTTAAGCCATGTCTTGATTCAGTCACTTTCCAAACCAGATAAAACCTCAAACACACGACAAATATCATCCTTGAATTGTCCCAAATGGTGCCACACATCTGGAACACCATTTGAGAGAGTTGGCATTTTGGCCACTTTTGCCCATTTTGCAAGAAAGTGCTCAAACTTGCTCCAGAGGTTTCCAGCTGATTCCAACCATCCTAAAAGCTTCTAAGAGGTCATTTGAGGGTGTCCAAAGCATCAAATCATTTCTGGAACAAAGCACTTGGTAGGTTGCACAAAATCTCCAAAAAAGAGGTAAAATTCACAACTTGAATTCTTTGAATCATGTTTTCCTTTGTTGTCCACATACATGCATCATATTGAACAATTCTTGAAGTAAAAATGTAGTCCTTAATGTGTATGATGTGATCCTCCTACTGTTTGCACTATAACATGTTTATATGTGAAGTTTATGTTGTTTTAAAATTCATGTCCAGTTATGGTTTTTTTCCTTGTGTGTACTGTACATTAAGTTTCAGTGTGTATGTGTGGTAGCATTGGATTCCTTGCGAAAAGTTGGTCAAGACAGGTTTTTACGGATTTTGATTCCGATAAAAATTGAGAGAGTTACGCTCGTTGGAAGTTTGGAGCGAAACGACGTCGAAAACTAACATGCAGTTCTGGTTTTTTGTGTCTTGTGTTTTGTACGTTAAGTTTCAATGTGCATGAGTAATACCATTGGATTCCTTGCGAAAAATTGGTTAAGATAGGCTCATCCGGATCTTAATTCCGTTAAAAATCGAGAGTTACGCGTGTTAGAAATTTGGCGCGAAACGACGTCGAAATTAACGGTTCAGTTCTGGTTTTTTAATTTGTGTGTTATGTACATTAAGTTTCAGTGTGCATGAGTAATACCATTGGATTCCTTGCGAAAAATCGGTCAAGATAGGCTCTTCCGGATCTTAATTCTGTTAAAAATCGAGAGAGTTACGCGTGTTGGAAATTTGATGAGAAACGATGTTTTAAATTAAGTGCAGTTCTGGTTTTTCGATTTGCGTGTTTTGTACGTCGAGTTTCAGTGTGTATGTGTGGTACCATTGGATTCCTTGCGAAAAATCGGTCAAGATAGGTACTTCCAGATCTTAATTCTGTTAAAAATCGAGAGAGTTACGCGTGTTGGAAATTTGACGAGAAACGGTGTTTTAAATTAAGTGCAGTTCTGGTTTTTCGATTCGCGTGTTTTGTACGTTGAGTTTCAGTGTGTATATGTGGTACCATTGGATTTCTTGCGAAAAATCGGTCAAGATAGGTACTTCCGGATTTTATTTTCAAAATTCAACCAATTCTTTTACATAGCAAAAATCATCATTTTCCAATTCATACCCCATAATATTTTAATCAACAAAAAATCACAAAAAATATTATTTTTAGATTATTTTTAATATATTTAAAAATATTGTTTTAAATTGTTATAAATGCTTTTAAAATGATTTCTTTTTCTTGATTTTTAAAACCAAAATGATTTTAAATATTCATGTGGATAAAATACTTTTTCATAAACCTTAATCATTGTTTATAACATGATTAATGATTTTATTTGATATTTTTATCATTTTTTACTTGATTTTTCTTTGAAAAATGCCTTTAAAAAATGAAATTGGGGTTTCTTTGATTTTCACCCTAACAAATATTTTTTTTAAAAACACTTGGGCCTCTAATAGAGTTTAAGACCCAACCCTTTTCGTACAAAAATATTTTGGGCCTCAGTTATTGTATAAGTCCCGATACGTTAAAAATCTCGGCGCGATCGCCATTTTCAAACTGAAAATCATCTGGGCCTCCCCTCGTGTTGTAAGCCCCATTTCTTTTCCTAAAATACACTTTGAGCCTCTAATAGAGTGTAAGTCCCACCCCTTTTGTAAATAAAATATTTTGGGCCTCAGATATTGTATAAGTCCCTCTGTACATTTACAAAGTTCGGCGCGATCGTCGCCGTTTAACAAAAAAAACCATTGGGCTTCTCCTTGAGCTATAAGTCCCATTTCTTTTCATTTTTAAATCTTTGGGCCTCTAATAGAGTGTAAGACCCAATTCCTTTGTAAATACCAATTTTTGGGCCTTAATCACTTGTATAAGTGCCACGGTGTTTCCAAAACCTCGACGTGATCGTCGCCCTTTTCAAAATTAACCATTGGGCCTACCCTTGTGTAGTAAGACCCATTTCTTTTCTTAAAACTCACTTGGGCCTCTAATAGAGTGTAAGTTCCAACCCCCTTTTTTACATAACCCATTTTGGGGCCTCACTTATTGTATAAGTCCCTCTGTACATTCTAAAACCTCGGCGCGATCACCATTTTTTAAACAAAATCATCTGGGCCTACCCTCGAGTAGTAAGACCTGCTTATTTTCTATAAATCATTTTTTTTTGGCCTCTTAAGAGAGTGTAAGACCCATTCCCCTTGTACAGAAAACTTTTTGGACCTCAGTCACTTGTATAAGTCCCACTATACAAACTCATATCACAGTGCAATCACTACTAAAAACTTGGGCCTCTCCTTGAGCTGTAAGCCCCAATTTTTCCTTTCAAAGCAATTTCTCCTTTGATTTTGAAATATACTGTTATTTTCAATCTTTCTTTATTGAACAACTAACCAAACAGCATGGAAGCTCTACAACCGAGTAAGTGTTTATATGATTTCATTTACCGCTTTCATATACATATAATTGTATTGTGGGGCTGTTTCGCTGTAAGTCTTCTTTCATAAACTCATATCGACTGTGTAATAATAGTATAGATATTTAGAGTTTCCCCGGCAACTACGTCTAGCACTAGGTAAAGTCGTTTCGATCATTCTTAGAAATAGACAATACTAGATCCCCCATAGGAGCACCAGATACAGTCTTCTCTTCGGCTGTCCTCTTTAGGAATTGTCAAGAAACTCTACTCCCCAGAGATGATCTCTTCTCTGTGAATTGCATCCCTTGAGTTTCTTCCAAATTCTCGAACTTTCCTGGCTTGATCTATTCTTTGTGAATAGCCTGTCTTGAACTTCTCGGGGTTTAGGGACCCACAGGCTTCTTAAAAGCATCCCCGCCTCGTCTTGGGCGTTGTACAAGGACCCGTCGGCTTCTTAGAAGTATTCACAGCCTCCTCTTAGGCTTCGTATAAATGATTTCTTCCTCCGGGAATGATAACCTCCTCTTGGGCTTCGTACAAATTGTCCCTCGGCTTCTTAAAAGTTTCCAGCCTCCTCTTGGGCTTCGTACAAATTGTCCCGACGACCTCCTAGAGGTATAAGAATAGAAATTAGTCATCTTAATAGAACAGTCTTTCAAAGAGTCTAGATCTTTCTACCGTGAACGTACTACTACTGTTTCTTTAAGCATAGTACAAAAGATAAAACTCTAGACTTGGACAGTCTAATTTCCTTGAGTCTCAGAGACATTCTCAAGTAAGGAAACACCCGTAGACTTGGGCAGTCTCAATACCCTTCGGATTCCCCGTTTCCTTAAAGAACAGGAAATAATCCCGGTCCTCATATCAAATCCCTGAGTACAACATTACTCATATCAGAACTGATTTTCTCTTAACCAACATACTGGACCTGTCACTCAACTGAAACAGTACCCTTTTAGCCTCCATCTCGGGCTTCGTACGAGATACAAAGACTCTCTTGTTGAGTCAAAACTTTTAGCCTCCATCTCAGGCTTCGTACGAGATACCAAAGCACTCTCTTGTTGAGTATAAAAGGCTCTCTTGTTGAGCCAATCTCCCTTTCAACCTCCATCTCGGGCTTCGTACGAGATATAAAAACACTCTCTTGTTGAATATAAAAGACTCTCTTGTTGAGTCAATCACCTTTTAGCCTCCATCTCGAGCTTCGTACGAGATACAAAATCACTCTCTTGTTGAGTATAAAAGACTCTCTTGTTGAGTCAAGCCTTTAGCCTCCATCTCGGGCTTTGTACGAGATACAAAACACTCTCTTGTTGAGTATAAAAGATTCTCCTGTTGAGTCAACCCTTTTAGCCTCTCTCTCTCGGGCTTCGTACGAGACACATAAAAACTCCCTCTTGTTGGGCCAATAGCCTCCTCTTAGGCTTTGTACAAGAAAACCCAGGTTGAGTCAATCAACCTTTTAGCATCAAAGTTGTGCCTCGTTCACAGTACACAAACATCAACAACTCCTTCCCCTTCATCTAATCGATGTAAGCGGCAAGCCTCTGGATTATTTACATCCATGCCACTGTCCCTCTTTTAGCATGAAAAATTTCTAAGGAAAGATAGCATTGCTCTACACTGAGTTAAAGTCTTCTCCTTCAGGTTGGAACCCCCTATAAAGGAAATTATGGCATTGTCGGATTCACATATCCCGGTTAAAGTAATTCTCCTTTATAAACAGTTGTGACAAACAGACCCTCTTTAGAGATGACAAATTCTCTCTAAAGACAACACCTTTTAGCTTCACATCTTGGGCTTCGAACAAGATACAAATAGACCCTTCATCTTCACATCTTGGGCTTTGAACAAGATACAAACCACCTTCAGCTTCACATCTTGGGCTTTGAACAAGATATAGATCACCTTTCGCTTCACGTCTTGGGCTTTGAACAAGACACCAAAACACCCATTTCCTCCCATAGAATAGGAGGAACTACGAACGCTCTGATTTTCCTGTTTCGGTAAACGGGAATACGTAGGCATAAGATTGAAAGAAAAATCTTAGCGAGCACACTAATCAAAAAACCTAAAGTCCCCTATCTCCACCCAATCTGACAAATTCCCCATGAATAGTCCCAGTTTTCCACCTTAATAAAGTAAGAAGAAAGAAATGCCCCATTACCATATAGCATCCGTAACCTAACAGGCCGCTGTTTAAACTCAGTATGCAAGCAGGGTTAATTGGAGACATCTATTTCCCTTCCTTAGTCAGCTCACAATAGGATAAAAAATGAATCGACCTGTAGTAAACCCCAAAGAGCGACAGCGCTTAAGAGTCGCGTCCAAAATCGCTCGCTACACATACGACTACGTCTGTTTCCTTTCTCTTTAAGAGATAGAGCTAGAGCCTGGCTCCAGTTTCTACCATCCAACTCTATCACTACGTGGGACGAGTTAAAGAAAGTCTTTCTAGCCTGATACTTTCCGCCGAGAAAAACTGATATGTTGAGAGCCCAAATTAACGGATTTAGGCAAAAAGACAATGAATCTCTTTTCGATGCTTGGGAAAGATACAAGGACATGCTAAGGCTATGCCCGCACCATGGACTTAAACAATGGTTGACAATTTATACCTTCTATAATGGTCTTCTTTGCAACACAAAGCTGAACCTGACCCCTGCAGCTGGCGGTGCTCTGATGGACAACCCGTATGAAGACGCTTATCAACTCATTGAAAATATGTCTCAAAACCACTTCCAATGGGGAGGTGAGAGGACTCCGACAGAAAAACCTGTTACGAATAATGGAATGTACGAAGTTAACAGTCTGTACCGTGTCAGTGCTAAAGTGGATACGCTTACTTAAAAGATAGAAAGTTTGATTGTAGCTCCAGCAGCCACCGTGGCGCTGTGACGCCGAATTGTGAATTATGCGGAACCCCTGGACATAGTAACACTGAATGTCATTTACTAGCCGGTATTCCTACCGACAAGTGAATTACGCCCAAGGAAACCCGTACTCTAACACATACAATCCTGGTTGGAGGAATCACCCGAATTTCTCATATAAAAACAACAATGGTTTATTTGCCCCAACTCAAGCGCCAGTTGTACCTCCAGGATATCAGAAAGGAGAAGTCGCTGCCCCTCAAGCGCCAAGAAAGTCAAACGTTGAGGTTTTACTAGAAAATTCCATCGCAACACAGACCCACCAAAATAAAGAGTTTGCCAACCAGAATGTGCACACAAGTGAATTGTTAAAGCAGATGGCAACTAAGCTTAATGCCATGGCTACCCATAACAAAATGCTAGAAACCCAAATCTCTCAGGTAGCCCAACAACAAGCAATAGTAGCAGCCCCTGCAGGAACATTTCCTGGACAACCACAACCAAATCCGAAAGGACATGCTAATGCTATTACATTGCGAAGCAGAACCGAACTAGATGAACCAGTGGATCCAAGGCTTCAAAACCCTGCCATGTATCAGAATCCTGGTAAAGGAACCAAAAAGGTAACGGAACCGAAAGATGACAAAAATGACAAAAGTGGAGAGGCTGAAGAGAAAGAAACACCTTATGTGCCTCCACCGCCATATAAACCACCAATACCTTATCCGCAAAGGCTTGCTAAGCCTAAAAAAGAAGGATAATTCAAAAAGTTTATGGAGCTTCTGAAATAACTCAATATTACCATACCTTTCACAGAAGCTATAACACAAATGCCTTTGTATGCTAAATTCCTTAAAGAAATCCTGTCAAATAAGAAGAAGCTCGAGGATAACGGGACTGTTATGCTCATAGTTGAGTGTAGTGCTATCATCCAAAATAACATGTCTCCTAAACTGAAAGATCCAGGTAGTTTCTCGATACCTTGTGTAATCGGAAAGTACGTCATAGACAACGCTCTATGCGATTTAGGAGCCAGTGTAAGTCTAATGCCCTTATCCACTTGTAAAAAGATCTAATTAGGAGACTTGCGACCAACGAAAATGTCTTTACAACTAGCAGACCGTTCTGTTAAATTTCCTATAGGTATGCTAGAGAATGTGCCCGTTCGTATAGGAAAATTCTACATTCCTATTGATTTTGTGGTAATGGATATCAAAGAGGATTCCAACATTCCTATTATTCTGGGAAGACCCTTTTTAGCTACAGCTGGAGCGATCATCGATGTCAAGAAAGGAAAGCTAACTTTCAAAGTTGAGGAAGAGAAGGTCGAATTTATTCTGGCCCAATTCTTGAAAGCTCCCGCTATAGATGATTCATATTGTTTTCTCGACGTCATCGACGAATGCGTAAAAGAAGTGGAGATGGAATCATTCAAGTATACAGAAATACTAAAGATTTCAGCACCTCCTATACTCGAAGATGGTAATTGGCGTGAGCCATACGTAGATGACAGCCTAAGGGAATGTTTAGCACTAACACTTGATTGAATACCATGCCCGAAGAAACCTTCTGTAGAACTTAAGACACTACCCAAAAACCAAAGATATGAGTTCCCAGACACCAAACTGGAACAACCAGTGATACTTAACGCTGACTTGGGACAGATAGAGACCGAAAAGCTTTTGCATGTTCTAAGAAAGTATCATAAAGCGCTGGGGTACAACATTTCAGACCTTAAAGGAATAAGTCCCTCTATATGCATGCATTGCATTATGCTAGAAGAAGATTGTAAGACTTCTAGGGAGCCCCAAGAAGGATAAATCCTATCATAAGCGATGTAGTTACAAAAGAGGTACAAAAGCTGCTAGAAGCAGGAATCATATACCCGATATCCGACAGTAACTGGGTTAGTCTTGTGCACGTTGTGCCAAAGAAGGGAGGTGTTATGTTGTTAGCAATGAAAAAGGCGAATCCATTGCCAAAAGAACTCAAACTGGATGGAGAATGTGCATAGACTATAGAAAGCTGAACAAAGCCACTCGAAAAGATCATTTTCCTTTACCCTTATAGATCAAATGCTTGAAAGATTGGCCAAACATTCTCACTTCTGCTATTTAGACGGATATTCAAAAATTTTCCAAATTCCTATCCATCCTAAAGATCAAGAAAATACTACATTTACCTGCCCTTATGGTACATTTGCCTACAGGCGAATGTTGTTCGAACTGTGTAATGCTCCCGCAACTTTTCAGAGATGCATGATGGCGATTTTTGCCGACTTTATAGATAATATAATGGAAGTATTCATGGATGACTTCTCTGTCTGTGGGGGAAGTTTTGAAGGATGTTTATCGAACCTAGAAATGGTACTCAAACGATGTGTTAAAGTAAATCTAGTGCTGAATTGGGAGAAATGTCATTTCATGGTCAGAGAAGGAATTGTGCTTGGACATGTAATATCTAATCGAGGAATTGAAGTAGATAAAGCAAAAATAGAAATCATAGAAAACCTTCATCCTCCAAAAACAGTTAGAGAAATTCAAAGTTTTCTAAGACACGCCGGTTTCTACCGACGATTCATTAAAGATTTCTCTAAGATAACTAAACCACTAACGGGCTTATTAATGAAAGATGTTGAATTTGTATTTGATGAGGATTGTTTGAGAGCATTCGAACATTTGAAAAAGGCTTTCATAACTGCACCTATTATGCAACCGCCCGATTGGAGTAGACCATTCAAAATAATGTGTGATGCTAGTGACTACGCTATTGGTGTTGTCTTAGGACAAAGAAAGGATAAAAGGCTTCATGCCATATACTATGCTAATAGAACCTTAGACAGTGCACAGATGAACTATGCTACCACAGAAAAAGAACTCCTAGCTATCGTGTTCGCTTTAGATAAATTCTGTTCTTACTTAGTGGGAGCGAAAATAGTTGTCTATACCGATCACGCCGCGATTAGGTATCTGTTGAATACGAAGGATACTAAGCCGAGACTTTTAAGATGGATCTTGATTTTGCAAGAGTTTGATCTGGAAATTAAAGATAAGAAAGGAACCAAGAACGTAGTATCGGATCACCTTTCTAGAATTGAGGATCAAGAACCTGAGCGATTCCCCATCAATGACGATTTTCCATATGATAGACTTGTAGCCTAGTTAGAAAATGAAAGTGAAACGAGTGAAAGCTTTTCAATTTCTTATGACGTAGAAATGGATGAAGTTGTGGAATCAATATACTCAAAGACCACACTACCGTGGTACGCTGACTTTGTAAATTACCTGGCAGCTGGAGTACTTCCACCAGATTTATCCTACCAATAAAAGAAAAATTCTTCCACGATCTCAAACACTATTATTGGGATGAGCCCCTACTTTTCAAGCGAGGCGCCGATGGAATTTTCTGTCGATGTGTCCCTGAGTTTGAAGTTGAAGATGTTATACCTAATTGCCACTCTGCACCCTATGGAGGGCATGGAAGCATTTCAAAGACTTGCGCAAAGATTTTACAATCTGGCCTATTTTGGCCTAGCCTTTGGAAGGACGTCCACACCGTTGTCACAAATTGTGACCAATGCCAACGCACTGGTAACATTTCTAGACGCGATGAGATGTCGCTAAGAGGTATTCTAGAAGTAGAAGTCTTTGATGTTTGGGGAATAGATTTCATGGGCCCATTTCCTTCATCCTTTGCCAACAAATATATACTCGTTGCAATCGATTATGTTTCAAAGTGGATTGAAGCAATAACTTCTCCTACAAACGATGCATGAGTAGTCATAAGACTTTTTAAGAATGTAATATTTCCGAGATTCGGTGTGCCAATAGTTGTCATTAGCGACGGTGGATCCCATTTTATCTCCAATATTTTTGGGAAACTATTGCTTAAATATGGAGTGCGACATCGAGTAGCAACACCATATCACCCTCAGACGAGTGGACAATTGGAGGTTTCCAATAGAGAGATCAAGCAAATATTAGAGAAGACAGTTGCGACCTCTAGGAAGGATTGGTCTACAAAACTTCATGAAGCTCTATGGGCTTATAGAACAGCTTACAAACCTCCAATAGGAACCACCCCATTCAAACTGGTTTATGGAAAATCATGTCATCTGCCTGTCGAACTTGAGCATAAAGCTTATTAGGTCATTAAGACCCTGAATATGAACTATATGGCGACAGGAGAGAAAAGAATTCTCGACATCCTTGAGCTAGATGAACTTAGGTTAGATGCGTATGAAAATGCCTGAATCTATAAGGAAAGAACCAAACAGTGGCATGACAGACGAATAGCCTGACGAGAGTTCAACCAAGGCGACATAGTTCTCCTTTTTAACTCTCGACTAAAGTTGTTCCCTAGTAAACTTCGTTCCCGATGGTCTGGACCCTCTGAAGTTGTAAAAGTTCTCCAAAGCAGAGCAGTGGAAATTAAAGGGAAATCTGACGAGACCTTCATTGTTAATGGGCAGAGACTAAAACACTACCATAACATAGAAAACAAAGATTTCTGCGTAAGACCCTGATGTCGAGCTAAAGACATTAAACAAGCGTTGCGTGGGAGACAACCCACGACTCTTAGATTTTTTGAATTTACCCCTTTTTCTTTTTATTTTATCTTTATTATCGGTTCCTGTGTCTGTTTGTTATTATGTTATTATTATTATTATTACTATTATTATTATTATTATTACTACTATTATTATTTCTACCTTTTTGTTTTTTATTTTTGACACCTTCGCGGTACAATTCATTGATAGTGTACTCTTTGTCTATTTTCAGGCTAGCTTAGCTTAGGATAGCTTTCACTGACTTAGAGTATGGATCACAATGCTGATGTGGAGATTGTATTTAGGGATGATGCTCAGAGACGTAGATTTGACATTCTGGTTCAGAGGGAATTGGCACTCCTTATTTACCCTGATGGTTGTACCTTGACCACCTTAGGATTGAGGGACAGTGTGATGTACCTGCTCGACCGGATTGGTTGGGTGAACTTTGGTGTGTGGCACAAATATAGTCCTTACTGTATGCTGACCCTAGAGTTTCTTAGCTCATTGTATTATGATCCAAGCCGAGGTCTTGGATTTGGCCAAGGCTTGGCTACATTCAGGTTGTTTAACACCAAACACCGTTTTACCCACCACGAGATGGCTAACTTGTTTGAGTTTCCTAATGGACCTGATGCCTATTCAGTGACACCTGAAGATGCTTTTACTGCCCTTGACCTTGACTACTTTTGGGGAACCATTACTGGTAACTACCATCCAGAACCTGACACTATGTTCTCTAGTAACATACATAACCCTGCTTTTAGGTACTTTCATAAGATTTTGGCTCACACCCTGTTTTGTAAGGAAGAAAATATCACCTCTGTTTCCAAATATGAATTATTCATTATGTACTGTGCTTCACAGGGAAGGCCTATGAATGTTGCTTCCTTTATGTTGGCTAGCTTGAACCGCATTGCTCAGGCGAACGATGGTCTTATCCTTGTTGGAGGTTTAGTAACCATGATCGTTGAGGCAATAGGTTTCCGCTACCAACTTAACTGCATCTGTGCTTATGGAGGCATCCGTCCGATGCACCTAAATTTCTGTTTTAACCGTGGTATGTTGGCTAACCTAGGACCAGCCGAGTTTGAATTCCTAATTGACGACAAAGTGGTCCATAACTTTACCTTGCCTAACCAGGAGAGGACAAACGTGCATAATAGGAACAACTGACTTTATGACCTTGAGGAAGAGAGTGAATCACCAAAACCACCCCAGAGCCCACAACCTTATGAGATACCTGATGCCACTTAACACGTCTCTGGAGCTCGTGTAGATTATGCTGTAGCCATTGGTGCTCTACAGTGCCAAGTGGACACCCTTAGGGATAAGATCACTTTTATCCGAGGGGGACCTCATTGGATTCATGGACGTTGCTAATGAACAGTTTGACCATTTATTCCGGCAAGTCCATTCATTCACTAGGAACTTTAGCAAGTGATGCTATGTTTTATACCGATGGAGTTCTTGTTGTTTTTATGATTTAGTTTATTCTTGTTTTTATGGTATTTCCATTCAGTTGTAATTTGCATTCTTTGTATTATCGATTCGTCGGCAAAGACATGATGTTATAGTTTTTGAATTAATGTTATTTCCCGTTTATGTTTCTTCTATTATTTCGTAAGTTTTAAATGTTTATTTTATTTTATTCTGCAATCTTAATCTCATTTTGCAATTGGACTGATGTATTATGTGAGTTTTAATTATGAAAAATCCAAAAATAGATTGTTTCTCAGCTAAAAAATGAATTCTGCGCATTTCTGCTTAATAGCGTTTGCCATAGCATGGTGGCGTTCGCCATCAGTCTCTTCATTTTCAAATTTTCAACGTTAAACACATGGCATTCGCCATGTGCTTAATGGCGTTCGCCATGAAGACGGAAGCTGCAGATTTTTCTGCACGTATTCTATAGCAAAAAAACGCGCGGATTTCAATTGAAACCCTTCCAACTTCCCTACACATCAGTAACCACCCACATAACTACCCATTAATTATCCCATTAACCCCTAACCACTCATATACCCTTTATTCTTCTATTTAAACCATCCAAACATCATTCTTCATCATCACCAACAACATTCTCAACCTTTTACTCTCTGTTCTAGTTTCCAAACTCTCTAACCCTTTCCAAAAAAAAATCACAATGCCTCCTAGAATTGCTCGCGACATTGATTACATGGGAATTGAATTTCTGGAAGGTATCATTGGCGAGAGACAGAGGGCTGTTTTTCATAAAATCTATAAGAGACTTGTCGAAGCTACACGTTATGCTCATATAGATATTGTCCATGCACTAGGATTATTCGACAGCATCAACTGGATGCTGAATAATGTAGGTTTGTCTCACTTTTTCTCTACTCCGAGCCATACTTTTACTAGACTAACCTATGAGTTCTTGAGTTTGTTCCAATACTTGCATGACCTGTCCTGTACCACTGGCACTGCGAATTTTAGGATGCTTAATAGAGATTACTCGCTGCCGGTAGAGAGGACAGGAGAGATTTTTCAGTTTCAGAGTGGGGAAGAGTATGCTTGTCTGGCACCGCTCTAAAGCGAGTGGGAAGCCAATGCCTTAGGCTTCTGACACCAAATCACTGGCAAGACCGTTACCTCATGGGAAGGTCTAAAGGCCACTTCTATTCACAACCCAGTGATTAGGTACTTCCATCGCGTTCTTGCAAACACCATCTTTGGGAGAGAAAACACATGAAATGTGAATTCTAAAGACTTATTTTCATTCACTGTGCATTATCGGAGACAAAGGTCAATCCCACACCTTTCTTCTATTGCTAGTCGGTCCGGTGGTCACATTTGTGTAGGAGGCGTGATTACCTCCATTGCTATGGATTTAGGACTAGAACCTCAGTTGGCTACCCTCGAAGGATTAGCCGCCCCTTATGTTGACTTAGATTATTGTCGCAATATGCGACTTATCAAGAATGTGTCGAGCGGCAAGTATAGGCTCTGATCAGGAATAGGGAGGTGAAGAGTGTAGATTTACCTTGTGCTTCGCGCATTAATGTACGCGTTAGCACAAATTGGCTATTTGATACAGAGGCCCCGAACTTAGATGAAGAAGCTGTGAATAGGGCCTTTGCTGAGACCTTTGGATTTGCACACCAGCCTAGCCCCGTACAAATGCTGACATCCCAGGTCCGAGTCACAGAGCGCACAAAGCACACACCGCATCCACTATTCGGACTTTTTTTCAGGTACCTACCAGCCTCGAGAGGAGTACGACTATGTTGCTATCCAAACCAGTTTGGATGATATTCTGTCCGAACTGCGGTATCGGAATGACAGGGAGGCGGAGCGTTACTTGCTGCTCCCGAACTTACAGCTTCAGCAGGAGGATATCAGAGTTGTTGTAGATCTTGCAAACCAACAGCAGGTTGACTTTGCAGAGCATATCGAGCATGATATGGCGGATCTGACTGAGCAGATGGAGGGCGTGAGGGTGCAGGTCACTTCTTTGAGGGAGTATGTTCAACATGTTCCTAACCCTTTCGTTGGCAGAGGTATTGGACAACACCGCGGCCGAGGCCGTCCTCATTGATTATTCCAGATTCTTTCACTCCTTTTTTACCTTGTACAAAAACATTAGGGACAATGTTTGGTTCAAGTGTGGGGGAAGAGTTTTACTGGCTTTGTTTTTCGTTATTTTCATGTTATTTCATGCTTTCTAGTTAGTTTCTTTTATGTCGAGTCGTTTATGCGTAATTGAGTCTTATTGTACTTTACCTTTTCCTTTCGTTAGAAAAATTCCCCTAAGATCGATAAAAAGCAACCCCAACGATTTTTTTTTTCCATCCGAATCTATTGCATGACACTTTTTCACCTTTAGGCTTTGTTATTTAGACTTGGGAAAGTATTGACATTTTCAGTACCATTTTAGCACCCTAGACTCCCTAAGTATGCGGTACGGATCTAAATAACCATTATGCCGAGACCTAGATTTCTGAGTTTCTATAGTAGTCTCTTGAGTAGTTTATGTTAGCAGCCAGCACCATCCCAAGAACACATGCTAAGTAATGAACCGATGCAAATATGGGGTGATCTCAAAAAAAAATTGATAATAATTTCATTTGAGCTGTATTTTATGTATGCGAATGAAAGAATTCGTTTCCTTCTAAGTTAGGTGGCCCTCGCCCGACCATTTAGCCCAACGGATCGAATTCTGGAAATTCGAAAAGAAAAGAAAAAAAGAAATGATGCAAAAAGCTGAAAAATCGAGATCATAAACACTAACAGGTTCACTTACCATGCAAGTGTAGGGATAACGGGCTTAATGTGATCGCGCGAGAATGAAAAAGAGGGAAAAAGAGACAAGGAATATAGGTCGAGTTATAATGGTACGCTTTGGATTAGTATTGCATAGGGGGAGTCTTGGTCCGCAAGTGCGGATGTGTGACATCACGGTATCCTCATTTGTCAAAGTCTAGTACCTATCTTTTAGCATAAGTTTATTAGTTGTGCTCGGTTTTATTGTCGTTTCGTGTTTTGATTTCGGATGCTGCACTTACTGTTTTTAATTATGTCGGGAGTTTGCTTGAGGACAAGTAAAAGTCTTAGTGTGGGGGAGTTTGATAACGAAAAATTGTATCGTATTTTATGGCTCATTACGTATTCGTTTCGTTCATTTTATTTGAGTTTTATTAGCATTTAATTGTGTTTTATGTGTCTTGCAGTTGACAGCTTCGTCTGTGGAAGAATCGGGCAAAAGATCGGAAAAGAGCAAAAGAAGAAAAAAATTTAGTAAAGAAGTGAAGAATTCTATATTTTACTGATATGGCATTCGCCATCCCCAGATGGCGTTCGTCATGAGATGTCAGCCACGTCAATTAAAAAGGCCAGGACCATGGCGTTCGCCATGGCCTGGTGGCGAGCGCCATTGCTGCGCAGTTACAGAATTTCAAAACTGCAACTGTCATGGGCAGTTTTGTTGGACTATTTTCCCTCCAATCCTCTTGCACATTTTGGGAGTTATTTCTGGCCTTTTTGCTCTATAAATATGACTCTTCACTCTTGTATTTGATATATCCGATTTTAGACGCGGAAGCTCTGTCGAATTCCGTTTAGGCAAATACATCACTTTCAAAGCGACAATTACTCACATCGAGGAATTGTCGCAATTTCTTTGTAATTTACTTTGTTGTTGTACTTATGATTTCTGACAAGCCTGTCAGCATCTCTTTTATCAATTATTTTGCATTTTACTTTTCAGGTTTTTCTTATTTCTGTCTAGTATTTTATTTTCTACTTTGTGCATGCTATGTATTTTACCGTGAAAGTTAGCATGATCATGTTTGTACTAAAAATTGAAATGCCTTGCTAAATCTGTTTGAGTTCGGCGTGTGAGGACCGTCGTTACCGACGGGACTCCGTAGAAAATGTAGGCACGACTCTATGTGATTGCATGCTTGTTTTGGTTTTAGTTTCTATTTTTCATGTTTTATTATTCCGACACAAAATTGGGGGATATACTAAGTTCGGACCGATAGCGCGAGAGTGTGAGGAAAGAACAGATAGTAGAAACTAGGCACTGATCCTAAAAACAAAGAGAGCGCTTTAGGCATCATTTAGGATTTCATTAGCTTCCAAAATGCACTTTTCAATTAAAACGGGCGAGCGAGAGCAAAATCCTGTGGTTGTTAGGTGTGGCTTTTGTCGATAGCGCGAGAGTGTGAGGCGGAGTCTTTAAGTTAGTACTTCCTACAGAACGAAGTGCAATTGTTATTAGCACCAGATTTCTACAAGTTCTTTAGGTACGCGGAATCCACATTCCAGACTCGATTTTAGTATTATTTCCTAAAACCTCTAGAAGTAGTATTTTTCCCTTTTCCTTGCAAATTTCGTAAACTCTTAGCCTTAGCTTTTCACTGCAACTATAGATTGCATTAGTTTGATTATCCCTTCCCTGTGGGTTCGACAACCTTATTTAAAACTACGTGAATAGTTGTATACTTGCAGTCTTAGCTCGACGGTCATGTTAGTGCCTTCAACGCGCATCAGTGGTATAATTGGTCAAACACCTAATATTTGCTATGTAAGGAATTTTATTGTGGCAAATGGGCATTATGTGTAGGTCAAGAAAGAAACTAATTGTGAAAGACCCAAAGCAATTTGGGTTCCTAACAAAACCCAATTTTTTTTGTAGGTATGCTTGAAAACCACTACAAATCTATGGTATCTTGATAGTGGTTGTTCTAAGCATATGACGGGAGATATCAACAAATTTCCAAATCTAGTGCATAAAGCCAAGGGATACGACACTTATGGAGATAACAACAAAGGAAAAATTCTTGGCATAGGAAAAGTTGGAGCACCACCTTTCACATCCATTGAAGATGTTATTTATGTTGAAGGACTAAAGCACAATCTTCTATGTATAAGCCAACTTTGTGACAAAGGCTTCAAGATCAAGTTCACCAAGGATGAATGCTTATGGCTATGGCATAAAAGAGTTGGTCATATTCATATGGAACATTTAAACAAACTAGTCAAGCATGATCTTGTCATTGGTTTACCTAAGATAAAGTTTGACAAAGATAAATTATGTGATGCTTGTCAAAAGGGAAAACAAACCAAATCAACTTTAAAACCTAAGAATGTGGTGTCTGCTTCAAGGCCACTACAATTGTTGCATATGGACTTGTTTGGTCCATCAAGAACGAGAAGCTTCGAAGGTAATGTATATGCTTTATTAATTGTTGATGATTTTTCTAGATGTTCTTGGACACTCTTTTTAGTACAGAAAAGTGATTCATTCAAGGCATTCAAGAGGTATGAAAAGCAATTACAAAATGAGAAATCGCTAAAAATTACCTCCATAAGAAGAGATCATGGTGGGGAGTTCCAAAATGCATCTTTTGAAGAGTTTTGTGAACAACATGGGATCTTCCACAATTTTTCAGTACCAAGGACTCCACAACAAATTGGAGTGGTGGAAAGAAAGGAATTGGTCTCTAGTAGAACTTTAAAGAATAATACTTAGTGATTCAAGTCTACCAAAATATATTTGGGCGGACGCGGTAAGCACTACATGTTATGTAAGTAATCGAGTTATTATAAAACAAAAATTGAAAAAGACTCCATATGAATTCTTAGGAAGAAATACAAACATTGCTCACTTTCATATCTTTGGATGCAAATGCTTTGTCCTCAACAATGACAGAGACAGTTTTGATAAGTTTGACGAGAAGTCCGACAAATGTATATTTCTTGGTTACTCTCTTACTAGTAAAGCTTATAGAATTTATAATAAAATAACTTTAATTATAGAAGAATCAATACATGTTTCCTTTGATGAATCTAACACCTCTAAGGAGGATATAGCTATTTGTGATGATGGTGATGATGATGAAATTTTAGAATTTCCTATGGAAGATGTTACCAAAGTGAACAATGATGGTCAAATGGAACACAAAGAGGAATTTATCCAACAAGATTCAAATCAAAAGGATTTTCCTCAAGAATAGAGAGCACATAGAGATCATCCTATTAACAAAATTATTGGAGACATAAATTAGGGAGTATTTACTTGTTTAAATCTTAAAAATGCTTGTCTTAATATGTCTTTTATTTCTTAAATTGAACCTTCTAAATTCAAAGATGCCTTAGATGATGACGATGGATTCTAGCCATGCAAGAGCAACTAAACCAATTTTAAAGAAATCAAGTTTGGGATTTAGTTCCTACACCATAAGGTAAACATATCATTGGAACTAAATAGATTTTCAAAAATAAGCTAGATGAAAATGGTATTATTATAAGGAACAAGGCAAGATTAGTAGCCCAAGGCTATAATCAAGAGGAAGGTATAGATTTTGAGGAAACATTTGCTCCTGTTGCTAGACTAAAAGAAATTAGGTTATTGATAACATATGTTCATTTTTTGAATTTTCAGTTGTACCAAATAGACGTCAAAAGTGCATTCCTAAATGGTTACATACTCGAAGAAGTTTATTTAAGTCACCCATTAGGATTTGAAGACATCAAACACCCTGATCAATTGTAAAACTCAAAACGTTTTTGTATGGATTGAAGCAAGCATCAAGAGCTTGGTATGATATGTTAAGTAATTTTCTTTGTGAACATGGTTTCAAAAAAGGTAAATTTGATACTACTCTCTTTATTAAAATAATTAACCATCATAATATCTTAGTGCAAATTTATGTAGATGGCATCATATTTGGATCCACAAATGAATCTTTATGTGAATAATTCTCATCAATCATGCAAGGAGAATTTGAATTGTCCATGATGGGTAAGTTGAACTACTTCCTTGGGTTGCAAATTAAACAAACAAAGAATGGGATATTCATCAATCAATCTAAGTATTACAAAGAGATTCTAAAAATATTTGACATGGATACTTGCAAAGTTTAGCAACTCCAATGGGATCTGGCACATATCTTGACCATGATGAATATGGAATTCCAATTGATATCACTAAATATTGAGGTATTATTAGTTCTTTATTAAATATAATGGCTAGTCGACCTGATATTATGTTTAATGTATGTTTATGTGCACGATTTCAAGCCAGTCCAAAGGAATTTCATCTCACTATTGTGAAGAGAATAATGGAGTGTCTCAAAGGAACATCCAATATCGGCTTACGGTACCCCAAAGGTAGTATGTGTAGTCTTGTTGGTTTCTCTGATATAGATTATGCAGGATCTAATACGGACAGAAAAAGCACAAGTGGAACGTGTCATATTTTTGGAAATGCCCTAGTTTCTTCGTCATAAAAAAATCAAGCAAGTGTGGCTTTCAGCACTGCAGAAGCATAATATATTGACACTGATAGTTGCTATGCTTAGATACTTTGGTTAAAACAATAAACTCATGACTATGGTGTGATTCTAGGAAGCATCTCTCTTAATTGCGACAACACTAGTGCAATCAATATTTCAAAAAAATTTAGTCATGCATTCAAGAACCAAACATATTGATATTCGACATCACTTCTTAAGGGATCATTTTATAAAAAACGGCATTAAAATTTCCTTCATTGATACCCAAAATCAACTAGCAGATATCTTCACTAAGTCGCTTCTAAGAGACACATTTTATAAAATCAGAACAGATCTTGGTATTCAAAGCAAAAATGACATTTAATCAAATTAAGACCTCTTGAAAATTTCATCTGAATACATTCACATAATCTCATATATCCTTAATAAGGTACATGTATTCTTATTCATTAAACTATATTTATCTGTATAAATATACTTGATTATATAGGTTTGATTGATTTTAATTAATATAATTTGATTATGTACTTGATTATATTGATTGTATTCATATTATTACTTTGATTTTATCTTGATATTGATGATTTATGCGATTTTAATGATATGATATCCTTTCCATTAATTGCATAATTATTTTAATTTTTTTTAAAATATATCTCAGTGCAATCAATTGCAAATATGCCTCAATAGATTATATTGAGTCTAAATGCGTTTTTTTAATTTTGTAAAATAAAATCCATCTTTTGCGCAATCGATTGCACCTGAAGCGAAATTCATTTTTTTGGGCTACAATTGATTGCATTGCCCCTACAATTGATTGCAGCTGAGTGTTTTTTTTTCTTCGTTTTCACTGTGTGTCACGTGAAACCCTTATTTTGTGTCTTGGTCAAAGTTTCAAACCTTGCAGCCCCCATGTGATATTTTCATATTTGGTCCTCCTTCCCACTTCCCAAACCCGCACCCTTCTCTCTCTTTTTTTACCAAACTTCAATTCCCTCTTTACTACCATTAACAACTCATCTTTCCAATACCTTCACCATTGTTCCTCACCAAATCCCATTAATTCTCACATCTAACCATTCAACTTTTCTTCACAAAAAATTCCAACCTATCTCTACACAAAAATCAAACCTTCTCTGACACACATATTTCAACCTTCATCAAACATTCTCTAAGGTTTCCATATTTCTTCAATGGCACCAAAAATTAAAAGTGGCAAGGCTTCAAAGGGCAAGGAGAAGGCTATATTTTCCAATCCACCATAATCCTTAGCTTTTGATTCAGTATTGAAGAAACTTTTCCCCCTAAAAGAGCAACAAAAAATGTACCTTGAATGCTTCTTAACCAAACTTGTGTTTGGACCAAGGTATGTGAATTTGGATACTTTTACGTTTCCTTGTTTTAAATTTGGGGAAGTTTTAAGAAGTAAAAAAATAGATAAGTTGGTAAGCATGAATGGTTTCATATTTCCTGACCTAGTGAGAGCTTTTTACACAAACATGTCTTACGATAAGGGTGTTATAAGTTCTTTTATTAAAGGGATCTCTTTTGATTTTGATGTTGAACTTTTGGGAACAATTCTGGGTATCCCTTCTGATGGCTTAGAGCTTAAGATGCACAAAACTCTTCCTTTACAGGATTATGAAAAAAAAAGACTTTTTTTTGTAGTATTGGAAGAAAAACTGAGAATGAAATTTTTCAGAAGCGTAAAAATAAATTGGGTGGTAAACTTCCTAATAGGACATCTTGGTCTACTGGAAATCTTCTTATTGATGATAGGTTGCTGCACTATTTTCTGAACTATATTATTGTGCCAAGGTTTTCTAATCACTCTATTATTACTGATACTGAGATGCAAATTTTATTTGCAATGAAGCATGGTATTCCAATTAATTGGGCTTACATGATATTGGAGCACATGGCCTCACATTATGAAAATTCTCAGGAACTTCCTTATGCGTTTTTCATCTCTAAGATTCTTCAACATTTTGGTGTCAATCTTGTTAAAGAGGATCCAAGGCCTATGGAAGATTCAGAAATCACAATTCATATTTGCAACAACAAGATGGGTGTGGTTTATAACTACAAAGAGAAGACTATCCGATATGTTGGTGATGAAGTTGAGAATCCTCGTCCTCCTCTGATTTAAGAACCTCCACAAGAGATTGAATACATGGGGCATATTCTTGACTACATGGCTTATATGCATCACTCTTTGTCTACCCAAATCTCTAACCTCAATATTCATGTACAAGCTCCTCCATTTGAAATCCCTCCTTACCAATATCCATTTCGTCAAGCACAGAATGCGCCACAAAACAACAATGACCAGGCTAACCTTGACCAAGACATTATGACCAAGACATTATAGTATGTTCTTATGATTTTGTTAAAAGTTAAGTTTATGTTATTATTATGTTCTAAGACAATGTGTTATTATGGTTTATGTCATTGTTTTATTAAGTTTATGGTTGTTATTAGGTTAAGACGATATGTTTATGTTAAGTTTCTATATATTCTTTCTTGATCATTCTCTACTATCTCAATTTTTTGTGTACTTTCAAAATTATACTTTTCCCTTCTTTTTAATAATGACAAAGGGGGAGAAGATATTATATATTTGTGTATGCTTGTAAGATAACATTTTCAGGAAGAATCAAAGTTAGTATGATTTTTCAAAGTTAGGGGAGTTATCCAAGCATATCATTATAATAGATAAGGGGGAGCATTGTGTTAGAACAAGATTTGTTCATGACATATTCTCTTTTAGTTTTGATGATAACAAAAGTATTAAGAGAACAATGGTTTATTTGATGTATGTTTTATTTATGCAGGTTCTTGTTCTTGTACATAAATAATCATAATCTATTTTACTTAGACACACTTGGAAGTTGCTTCATTGCTAGCTTCTGGTGGCAGAGTCTGAAGAACAATTGCTAGTGTGTCTTGGCGTAGAGTATGAGTTGAATGCCTCAGCATTCAAACAAGTTACTAAACTTGGTAATTGTATATCAGCATCTGGTACCATTCAGAGTTGGTAATAAACTTGTGGATTGTTCGTACTACAGAAAGTAAGTTGTATTGTCTTATCAACTTACCGACTAGAGTCTACAAAATTGCAAGGCTCAAGAAAGGTTGACATGTTATACGGATGTCTGCTCTCAACGACTTTATCAGTACAAAACCTCTTGAAGACTCAAAGTTTAAACGTGTTACACACTAGATTCAAAATCTGTTGTGCATCCATCTTCAACGTCTCTTGTACTATAGGGAAAAAGCAAAGACACTTTATCAAGTCGCTTCCTCAACGACTAGTTTCTGCAAAGGCTATAAATATGGCTGAAGATTCAAGTTTGAATCTTAACAAGGATTCTTCAGATGAAGGAGTAGCAAGATCAAGCAATTATCAACTCTAATGTAATATGCAGATTTTCTGTTTTAGGTTGTAATTGTAAAAGCCTTAAGATTTCTTACCATTTAATATCTTAGAAATCTTAAGAGATTTTGGTCTTTGTTATGGTGATTTCCCGTATCTCTGATGTATGTATCATGTATACCTTGTTCTCTATTCTACTAAGCCTTCAGCAGTTTAGATCAAGTCTCTTGCTATGTGTTTGAGTAGAAATCTTGTCTCATTGGGATTCAAGCAACAAGTCTTGAGCCAAGATGCTTAAGCCACGTAAGTCTCATTGCTTAAGTGCTTGAGTTGTGAAAGTCTTATTGAGCTAGTCTAATTGAGCAAGGGGGAAGTCTCAGTCTGGATGACCAGAAGAGCAGGTAGCTCGGTCAGAGGATGTGAGAAAGAAGTCTTAGACATGTGCTCTATGCAAAGGGAAGTCTCAGTCTGGATGACCAGAAGAGCGGGTGGCTCGGTCAGAGGGTGTGAGCAAGAAGTATTAGACATGTGCTCTAAGCAAGGTGGAGTATCAACCAGAAGACCTTTGGAGCAGGTGGTTCGGTCAGATGGTGTGAGCAAGGGAAAGTCTTAGACATGTGCTCTAAGCAAGGAAGTCTCAGACAGTTGGTCTGAGCAGGTGTAAAAGACTTATGCAGAAGCATAAGCAATTGTAATCATGAAGTGGTTATAATGAAAATCTCTTAGGAGGCAAGGGGACTGGAGTAATCTCAGTTAGGGGAGGAACCAGGATAAATCTTTTGTGTCTTCTGCTGTTATTTATTTACTTATGTTATATCCGCTGCTAATGAATTAAAACAGAATCTGAACACCAGTTCTGATTCTAAAACGTTGACCAGAAGTTAAATTAAAGAAAACGTGAAACACAATTCAGCCCCCCATTCTTGTGTACTTTTCAAACCTTCAATTGGCATCAGAGCTTGGTATGTGTTTAACACTTAACAGTGGCGTAGATAATCATCCAATAAGAAAAGTATAATTCTTCTTCAAGAAGGAATCAAGTGCCACATGAAAAATATCATACGGCTTTTCCTACCATATTCAAATGGATAATTTAATTGAATTTAAATGATGGAAAAGCTAAACATATTTTTAACTCATTGGTCTTGATAAAGGGTTACTGAAGGTCTATAGAATATCCTTGAAAGAGGTATTACTATAGAAGTTGATGGTGTAGAGATGATCATCTTGAAAAACTCTTTCACCAACTCAGAAGATGCATATTGAATATCTTTAGAGGTAGTTGCATTCTGGTAGATGCTCTATCTCACTTCTGAGTATATCAACATCATTGATATGTCTGATGCTTGGACTATCTTTGAATTCTTGTGCTCGGATTTGTGGGGATCAGTCTTGAAGCTTGAGCAGTTACACTTCATCTATTATTTTCAAGCAAATTCTGAGAAGGTTGCTTTTTGACTTAAATCTAAAGTCACAGTTATTTAGGATATTTACATCTTGAATCTGTTGTGTTCTGAAGGTTTTTCTTGCAGTCTTCAAAGGAAAGAAATGATGATAGATGATGAAAAACTATTCAACAGATCACATTTTCAATTTAGCTCAAGTTCTTTGGAATGACTAATGATAAGAAACTTAGGTTTCTTGTCAGAGGAACTTCCATACTGGCTAAATGGATTGTGATATCTATTGATAGAAAAGTAACTTCAGAAGCTTCTGAAATACTTGTATTTCAATTGATTTCCCAGATATGAAAGCAAGAAGAAACACTACCAGAACCTAATATCAGATGCTCTTCAATGTCTAATATTTTGAAGCTGATATTAGTGCAGGATACAGATGAAAAGAGCATTTGTGTTCTGAAATAAAAATCAAGTATTGATGAGCAAGAGATGTTGTTAAATCTATCTTGCTTCAAAATATTTGATAATTTGGAGTTTGTTCTTTAAGGTGATATCTTAAGAAACTCCATTGCTTCTTGATTGAGGATCATCATGGAAGTTGTTTTAAAAGACATTTCTATGAGAAGTCTTCAACTTCTCTTTGAGCTCTGTCAGTCTTACTAAGACAGTACTTTGATTTGCTTTATGTCAATTTTTGATAGCTAACACCATCTGGTCCTGAGCTTGTCAATGATTTCAGAGTCAAAAGATTTAATCATAGACAATGAGATTAGTGACTCTGCTTAGAACAAGATTTTGTTCCTATCATATCTCATCCTAGACTTATACTCTGGAGTGACTTATGATTTTGCTATTAGATTGAGATGTAAGGTAAAGAAGAGTATGTTTGTACCTACATGTATGGTCTTATAGAAATATGAGTATCATAATGTATCTGCTACAGATATCAAGGAAAGAAGCAGAGGCATCTTCCATAAGGTTGCTTACAACATTTATTGAAGGAAAATCCAACAGCCTAAATTTAAGTACTGGTGGTACTGAATTTGGTGAGAGTAGTGGAATCAATGGTTAGACAACCATTGAATTAGAATCCACTTAAAGTTGTATTCAGACTCTATTGGTCAAGTCTGAATACTGAATCGGGTCTGGCAAAAAAAAGGTATGCTTGTTCTTTTCTAGTTTATCTTTTGATTTAATGAAACATATGTATAGATATAAATACAAAGTTTCTATTAAACTTCTAGATAAGTTCTTGTGAAAAGAAGAACTTCAGAAATCTTTAAAAGGAAACTCTATTGTGTTTGTCTATACTAAATGTTTTATTAAGCCAGATGATGATCATATTTATGGAAACAGTTTTCTCACTTTTGTGTAGATATTGTTGCTTGTTAGCTGTCTAAAGAAGACAATTCAATATTCATCTATCACTCATGACTCTTGTTTCAAGATAAAGTGCTAGTTCTGAATAGAATCTTAGAGACTTGTCACTGACATATGATATCTCTGTCTAAGTCTAGATCTACTAGACTCTGATGGATGATAGCTTCTGAAAGTTATCAGATTCTGAGATTCAGAAGAAGATTCTTTTTTACTGACATAACAGTTTAAGTAAAAAGTTTTCCAAAAAATTTTATAATACTTAAATTTTCATAAAGGTGAAACTCATCTAGTGGAATTGAAATATTTGCTTGATAAAGAACCATTGGGTAATGATGTTTTCTCTTTTGGTACTTGCTGTTACTATTCCATGTCTTGTGAAACATCATTGTGTCCTTTTTCTGACAAGATTCTTATTCTTGTAGGATTCTTGTTAAGTTATTCTTCTTCTTCTTTTCCTCTTGTTTGTGTGTTGATCAAACCAAAGCTGAGATGAGTTCTTCAGTTAATTCTCCTTTGAATTAGTTGGTTGTCATCAATGAAAAGTTTATGGATTTTGATGAGTTGCTTAAGATTGGTTTCAAATTCTGGAAGACTATGTCTAAACAAGTTTGGAATGGCTACTTTGAGATGCTCCATGGTTTAACTTATCTAAGTCTTGTCAAATAGTTTTGGATTAATGCATCCATTTTTTAGCTGAATTCTGAGTATGCTATTCTGTCTAGAGTAACTGGTGTTTCTATTACAGTAACCTCAAAAGTGATTGCAAATATGATCAATTGTAAGGAGATTGGAGAAATCCCATGAACTCTTGTTTGGGAACACTATCTTCCTACTTGGCGTATCTTTGTAGACTCGTCTAATACATCAGAGGTCTCAAATCTTCTTCCTGATGCTGTTATTTGGAACCAGATTCTGATTTCAAACTTATTTCCTAAGGATATGGATTTAGACCAAGTGGACCCTATTGAAAAAGATCTGCTTCTACTTCTTAATTCAGATTTGAAGATTGATCTTTCTTAAGTTATGTTTGACTATCTGAAGAGGTCTCTTTCTTCTTTTCAAAGGGGAAAAACCTTCTTCATTCCTTTTGGAAGAGTTATTTCTAAAATACTTGTTCAGCAGGGGGTTAACATAAGTTCTGAGGCTAGTTCTTCCAAGATTTGGAGAGACAAGTTTGAAGCTATCTATGAAAGATCCCGATGTTAGATTTCTGCATAGTTATGCTTTGTATTTTGTTGAAATATTTGTATTAAACTTCTTATTAATAAATTCAGAGTTTGTTCATGCTTATGTTCAGTTTTAACTATTGAATACATATTCTATGGTGTTCATGAGAATCTAAAATAAATAGATAAAAGTACTCGATATTTGCAACTTATTTTTTTAATGAAAAGGAAGCTATTACAAGACAATTAGATTTCCTAGTCTGTTGGGTTGGCCCTAAGGAATTCCCTAGGATCATCTGACATGTCCAGATTATCTAAGAAATCTTGCCATTCTTCCTTTGGAAACTCCAAAGCCTCCTTCTTCAGTTGGTTTCTGTGTCTGGATCCAAAAGATCTTCTTCTTCTGTGTGTCTTCACAAAGTATGATGAAGAGGAGTGCACTTATGAAGCTCTCTGCTTGCTTGCAGATCCTTCAACTGCTGCTTTGCCTTGGTTTGTTTTAGTTGTTGCATTCAGTAATGCTGCCTTCCTTAATATCTCTATGGAACCCATATATGCTTTTGCTTGTACATCTTGGTGTTTTAGGGATTAAGTGATGATGGAAGAAAGCTTACTTGAGTCATTTTTATAGACGTGTTACATACATTGTCTTGAGTTTAATATTGTTTAAGTATTGGTTAAATCTTATCGGTACTCAAATAATAACTCTTGGAAATGATATCTAGCAGTCTAATCTATTTAAGATTCTCTGAACAACTATGAGTTAATGTTTGATTTGTTTTAATTATTGCTTCTGTGTAAGTTTCACTTTGTTAATGTACTTTCAGAAAATCTAAGGAAAAATGACTGGAATGTATTTGCATCATGACGAAATATTGGTCAAAAAAACAACTATTTCATTAATATTAAGCATCTGGATTACAAAAATATTTTTAAAAGGGACAAGATGTTTCTTCTAGTAAAGATCCCTAGCTAGAGCATCTCGTGCCCAACAACGTCCACTGTTGCCATAATCCACATCTTCGTCTTCAGAGTCAATTTCTTCTACCTCTTCTATAACTGGGAGTGATCGGTAGAACCGCTTATTGACCGTTCTTTTCTTCTTTGACCTCTTCATACTTCTTCTTTTTGGCTTCAGAGAAGCTAATGATGAACCTCCTTCTGAAGGTTGTTTAGGAATTTCTGAAGTTGCCTCTTCAAAAGTAAGTGGTGTTGAGGGCAAAGACTCAGTTGTAGAAGATTCAGAAGCAACTCGCCTTTGAGGAGATTGGACTTCTAAGCTTGTAGAGCTCTCTGTTACATATGTTATGACGGATGTATTATGACTCTCAGTTGATGACTCCATTTCTCTAGGAAGATGTGGATAAAAATAACTTAGAAGTTGGGTGTTTTTATAATGCCTTTTGTGAATACCAAGAGTCTGTAATTAATCCTTGCTTAATTCTTGGAATAGTAATTACCAATAAGACTTTAAAGTGTGCACTTTACAAACTTTAATGATTCTGATTACTTGATTAATTTTCCTCTTGGAAACAAAACAAGTAATGATGATTTAAATTGCATTAATAAGTGAACAAATTTCCTTCTTTTCTTATTTTTCTTTCTTTTCTTTTATTCTTTTTGATGTGACAAAAGGGGGAGAAATAATAGTAAGTATTTAAGTGGAAACTGAACTCATTGAGTACCTATTCAGTTGTACATATTGGTCATTTATTTTATTGTCATTTATATTCTGTTTTTATGGTTACCTTGCCCAGGGCGTATTTTAACTTTCTTGTACATAGGTCTAAGGAAAAGCTTACAAACCTCGGATTTAGCCTATCAGACCCAAAAGGAGCTTGCAAACCTCATATTTTGGTGTTGCCAAAGAAAGTTAAAAGGGAAACATATTTTAACTCTCTTGTACATAGTGTTAAGTAAGAGCTTACAAACCTATGACTTAGCCTATTAGACTCAGAATAAGCTTACAAACCTCATATTCTGATGTTGCCAAAGGAAGTTAAAATGTTGTTATTTTAGTTTTCTTAAATATGGAACTAAGGGGGAGCTTACAAACCTCAACCTTGGAACTGTTTGACTTAGGGGAAGCTTGCAAACCACAGACCCTGATGTTACTAAGAAGACTGGTTTATTTTTTCTTGAAAAATAGTTCTTGGTGTTAGAGTCAATAGAACTCTGTTGTGGACTATCAGACTCGGGGGGAGCTTACAAGCCTCATACCCTATTGTTGTAGAGAAAATTAAATGCCCAACATTGTCCTTTAAATACTCGTGTTTGTCATTGTAACACCCCATTTAAATATTTAGTCATTTTGTGATTTTATTTGCGTAATTATTTTGGCGTTGGCTTAGTTAAGGGTATGGGTATAAGGGTGAGTGTGAGAACTTAGTTGTAGTTAGATTATTGAAATAAGACTTAGAATAATATTATAATAATAATATAATTGGTGATAGAGGAAATATTCAATTATTATTATTATTGTTATTATTATTATTATTATAATTAAGGAAAATAAAACATAATTAGAGAGAGGTGGGGAAAGAGGTTACAATAGCAGTTTCACGTGAAAAAAGAAAGATAGAAGAAAGCAGAGCTAGGGCAAGAAGAGATCAAGAGTTCCCACAATTGTTAGAGAGATCAAGCTTGGAATTAAGGTAAGGGGGAGAATGAGTTCTTTAATGGTGATTAGAACATGAGAGGGTAGTGAGGGTTCCTTTCCCTCTTAGGATTTTATGCATATACTTCTTCCTTCTTGTTTAATTTCCATGTCTGTGTGATTGTTGTTGTGAATTCGTGTTTGTGTACTATTATTGATGTGAATTTCATGTAAATTGAGTGTTGTTGTTGTTGTGTTTTACCATGAAAACGAATTTGTAGAAAAATTGGTTTTTGGGAGATGACGAAAATGTGATTCAATTTGTAGAAACCCATGATAGAATGATAGGTTAATGAAATAGAGTATAGACTTTAGGAATATACTGGTATGAATGTTGTATTTGGTCAAAAATAGGAACTTGAAGGTACTCCAATGGGTGAAAAATTGCACTGCTACGAAAACAGGACTTTCAGTTGCAGAACTGCCCATACGCGTATGCAGGGAGGCCATACGCGTATAAGGGGGCATTCCCAGGGGAAATTTGTGTGCGATACGCGCCTTGTCCCCATGGCTAGCCCACCCGTCTGCTGGTACGCGTACGAGGGGAGTCAATACGCGTACGTGAAAAGGGTGACACGCGTATGGTACATCCATTACGCGTATGGAAGTTCTGGGAAGAGTTTTGGAGGGAAATCCCCCTCTCGTCATACGCGTATGGTATGGGGCAATACCCGTATAAAGTCTGGGTATTTGGGCCCTACGCGTATCATACGCAGGGATTGGGGAGAGGGAACAAGGCCATACGTGTATGGAGCAGGGTCATACGCGTATGAGCAGGCTTGTGTTGTAATTTTTCCGTTTTCGCAATTTCTTTCCCGATTTCGTATGCAATGCAATTCCACTTAGTTCGTAAGACTAATGTAACGTAATTAGACATAGGGGAACTGGTAATGATAATAAATGTGGTAAAACATGGAATTTCTGTGTGGATCTCTATATGATGTGTGATTGATACCTATATTGATAAGATTGTTGTTATGTGGACAGTCCTAGGCAAGATGGTAATTCTAGAGGGAATTACGGTGAGTATATGGCTCATGTGTGATCATTGTGGATCGTATGTTATGCATTAATGATAATTGTATTATGCATAATTGTATTTCATGCATTTCATGTCGTGTCATGTATTGATGAGCCTAAGTGGGAATCCATAATGGGTGCCTAGTCTCGTCCGGACTCCGTGTGGGAGCCGAGTTGGAGATAAGTTGTAGTTCAGAGGAACGTATATGACTTATCCGGATTCTGACAGGAATCAGGTTCAAAGAGTGAACTGTATGATTTGTGTTGGTACCGCATGCATGGTGTAGTGTCAGTTGAGTCACATTGCATATATGTATGATTGAATATGGAGTGAACATGTTGAATGTTGATGTGGCGCTTGTATGTGCGTTATAACTATTTGATTAGTGTAAATTGTGGGATTACTACTCCTTAGCATGTGATATTCACCATATAATTATTGAATATAATTCTCACCCTTTTTCTGTTGTTGTGTCTGTGCTCCTCAGGGAGTACAGATAACCAGGTACCTGAGTAGTGCTTGGAGCGTGTGTTTGCTATTGATCGAGTCTTAGGAGTCGCTCTGATACGTAACACGGGAAGGATGGGGATTTACTATACTTTGTGTTGTTTTTCATATGTTACGTATCTTGTTTTCTAAATTATGTTGAACCACGAATTTTGTGGTGGTTATTGTATGTTGAAGCCTTAGTGTTGTTGAATGGACAATTTAACTATTCTGCTGTTTAATTAATTTTTTTATGAGGAATAAAGAAATGAAGTGAATTGATACTTCATAAGTTTTTAGGGATGTGGCATCCTACTTGCGTTTTTTTTTATTATTCCACAACTATTTTTATAATTAAATGGATGGGGAGAGTAGGGTGTTACAATTGGTATCAGAGCAGGTCGGTCTGTCCGGCCAGTGTTGTAGTAGAATCTGACTATAGAGTGAATATAGTCATATAATTCTTCTAACCTGTATTATTGGTATGGAACAGTATGGCTAGAAGGAATGATGTTGCAATTGCTGCTGGGTTACAGGTTGTTGCACAGGCGGTATAGAATAATAATCACAATGTTGGGGACGTCGAGTTCTGTAATTTGGAGAAGTTCCAGAACAACAAGCCACCTACGTTCGAGGGTAGGTATGACCCGGATGGTGCAGGAAAGTGGCTGAAGGACATTGAGAAGATCTTCAGAGTCATGGGATGCACCGAAGCTCAGAAGGTGCAGTTTGGCACTCATATATTTGTTGAGGAAGCTGAAGATTAGTGGGATAATAGCCGTCAAAGGTTGGAAGTTACGGGTAGTCTTATCACTTGGACAATGTTTAGGGATGAATTTTGGAGCGGTATTTTTCGGAAGATGTTCGTGGTAAAAAGGAGATCGAATTCCTAGAATTGAAACAGGGAAACTTGATAGTTGCAGAATATGAGGCCAAGTTCGAGGAACTGGTGAAGTATTGTCCTCATTACAATACTGATGCTGCTTTGAGTTCAAAATGTATCAAGTTTGAGAACGAGTTATGTCCCAAGATCAAGCAAGGTATCAGTTATCAGAAAATCAGACACTTTCCTGAGTTGGTGAAATGGTGCAGGATTTATGATGAGGATAATAGGGCTTGGGTTGCTCATTACAAGACCCTGAGTGACAAAAGAGGTAAGTTTAGGCACGGAAGTACGCCTTACAGTGTCCCAACCGATAAAAGGAAGCAGAAAGCTGTGGTTGGCAAGAAGCCAAGTGGGGGAGGAGTTCCTCCCAACCATATCAAATGTTTCAAATATGGTGGCATGGGTCACCGTGCTAATGAATACTAGAATGAGGTGAAGAAATGTTTCAAGTGCGGAAGACCAGGTCATGTTGTGCCAAATTGTAGGACCAATATACCTACCTGTTACAACTCTGGTGAACAGGGTCACATCAGCACCCACTGTCAGAAGTCGAAGAAGTCGCCGACCAGTGAGAAGGTATTCGCACTAGTAGGGGCTCAACCTACCAGTGAGGATCGTTTGGTCAGAGGTACTTATTATATCCATAATACTCATTTGACTGCTATCATTGATACAGGTGCGACCGACTCGTTTATTTCTGTTGACTGTGTGAAGAAACTAGGACTTGTGTCGTCTACTTTGAGTAAGGGGATGGTGATTGATACTCCATCTATTGGGTCGATAACTACATCTTTAATGTGCTTGAATTGTCCTTTGTCAATCTTTAGTAAAGACTTCGGAGTGGATTTGATTTGCTTACAACTCAGTGATTTGGATATTATTTTAGGAATGAAATGGCTAGAGAGCAATTATGTCTATATTGACTATTATAGGAATAGGTTGTTATTTCTTACCTCAGAGGAGGAAGAGTTGGCTAATTTTATATCTACCAACCTTGTTGAAAGATGAAGCTAAAATGTTTGCGGTGTTTGCTTCATTGTTAATTGAGGGCAAAGCGTCGATTAATGAATTACCTTTAGTGAGAGAGTTTCCAGAAGTGTTTCCAGACAATATTTCAGAGTTACCTCTGAAGCGAGAAGTAGAATTTGCAATTGATCTTGTCTCTGGTACCAGACCTATATCTATGGTACCATACAAGATGTCAACCTCAGAATTGGCAGAGTTGAAATCTCATCTAGGAGAATTGCTTGAGAAGAAGTTTATTTGACCCAGTGTGTCGCCGTGGGGGGCTCCAGTGTTGTTTGTTAAGAAGAAAGACGGTAATATGCGATTGTGCATTGATTATCGTCAGATGAATAAAATGACCATGAAAAACAAATATTAGCTTCCAAGAATTGATGATCTAATGGACCAACTTGTGGGAGCTCGTGTTTTTAGTAAGATTGATTTGAGATCAGGTTATCATCATATTCGAGTGAAAGATGATGATATTCAGAAAACGGATTTTAGAACTCGGTATGGACATTATGAATATGTTGTGATGCCGTTTGGAGTGTCCAATACGCCGAGCGTATTCATGGAATACATGAATCGTATCTTTCATGCCTACCAAGATCAGTTTGTTGTATTCTTTATTGACGACATTCTGATTTACTCCAAGTCGGAAAGGGATCATGCAGAACATCTGAGGATTACGTTGCAAGTGTTGAAAGATAACAAGTTGTTTGCAAAACTTTCAAAATGTGAATTCTGGTTGCGCGAAGTGAGTTTTCTGGGACATGTCATTTCTGGGAATGGCATAGTAGTGGATCCATCCAAAGTGAGTGTTGTACTTAAGTGGGAACCTCTAAAATAAGTGACAGGAAATTCTGGGAAGTTCTGGGAAGAGTTTTGGAGGGAAATCCCCCTCTGGTCTTATGCGTAAGGCATGGGGCAATACGCGTATGAGGTATGGGCATTTGGGACCTACGCGTATCATACGTAGGGATTGGGGAGAGGGAACAAGGCCATACACTTATGGAGCAGGGTCATACGCGTATGAGCGGGCTTGTATTATAATGTTTCTGTTTTCACAATTTCGCGTGCGATGCAATTCTGCTTGGTTCGTAAGACTATTATGACGTGATTAGACATAGGGGAACCGGTAATGATAGTAAATGTGGTAAAACATGGAATTTCTATATGGATTTCTATATGATGTGTGATTGATGCCTGTGTTGATAAGATTGTTGTTATGTGGACAGTCTTGGGCAAAGATGGTGATTCCAGAGGGAATTACGGTGAGTATTTGGCTCACGTGTGGTCATTATGGATCGTGTGTTATGCATTGATGATAATTGTATTATGCATAATTGTATGGCATGCATTTTATGTCGTGTCATGTGGAGATGTGCCTGGGTGGGAATCCATGATAGGTGTCTAGTCTCGTCCGGACTCCGTGTGGGAGTCGAGTGGGAGATAAGTTATAATTTAAAGGAACGTATATGACTTATCTGGATTCCGTTGGGAAATGGTTTGAAAGAGTGAACCGTATGGATTGTGTTGGTACCGCATACACGTTGTAGTGTCAGTTGAGTCACATTGCATATATGTATGTTTGAATGTGGATTGAACATGTTGAATATTGATGTGGCACTTGTATGTGCGTTATAACTATTTGATTGGTGTGAATTATGAGATTTATACTCCTTAGCATGTGATATTCACCGTATAATTATTGAATGTAATTCTCACCCCTTTTTGTTGTTGTGTCTGTGCTCCTCGGAGAGTACAGATAACTAGATACCTGAGTAGTGTTTGGAGTGTGTGTTTACTATTGATCAGTCTTAGGAGTCGCTCTGATATGTTACACGGGAAGGATTGGGATTTACTATACTTTGTGTTGTTTTTCATTTGTTACGTATCTTGTTTTCTAAATTATGTTGAACCACGAATTTTGTGGAGGTTATTATATGTTGAAGCCTTAGTGCTGTTGAATGAACAATTTAACTATTCCGCTGTTTAATTAATTTTTTTTATGAGCAATAAAGAAATGAAGTGACTTGATACTTCATGAGTTTTTAGGGATGTGGCATCCTACTTGCGTATTTTTTCGATTATTCCGCAACTATTTTTTTAATTAAATAGATGGGGATAGTGGGGTGTTATAGTCATCATAAAAAAGAGGGAGATTGTTAGAACAAGATTTATTCATGACATTTTTTTTTTAGTTTTGATGATAACTAAAGTATTAAAAGAACAATGGTTTATTTGATGTGTGTTTTATTTATGCAGGTTCTTCTTCTTGTACATAAATTATCAGAATCTATTTTACTTAGACTTACATGGGAGTTGCTTCATTGCTAGCTTCTGGTTGCAGAGTCTGACGAACAATTGTTAGTGTGGCTTGGCGCAGACTCTGAGCTGAAGGCCTCAGCATTCAGATGAGTTACTACACTTGGTAATTGTATATCAGCATTTGTACCATTCAGAGTTGGTGATAAAGTTGTTAATTGTCTGTACTGCAGAAAGCAAGTTGTGTTGTCTTATCAGCTTGCCAACTAGAGTCTACAAGATTACAAGGCTCAATAAAGGTTGGCATGCTATACGGATGTCTACTCTCAACGGCTCAATCAGTACAAAACCTCTTGAAGATTCAAAGGTTAAACGTGTTACACACTGGATTCAGAATCTGTTATGCATCCATCTTCAATGTCTCTTATACTATGGGGCAAAAGCAAAGACACTTGATCAAGTCACTTCCTCAACGGCTAGTTTCTGCAAAGGCTATAAATATGGCTGAAGATTCAAGTTTGAATCTTAACAAGGATTCTTCATATGAAGGAGTAGTAAGATTAAGCAATTATCAACTCTAATGTAATATGCAGATTTTCTTTTTTAGGTTGTAATTGTAAAATCCTTAATTTTTCTTACCATTGAATATCTTAAAAATCTTAAGAGCTTTAGGTCTTTGTTATGGTGATTCCTCGTACCTCTGATGTATGTATCATGTACACCATGTTCTCTATTTTTCTGAGCCTTCAGTAGTTTAGATCAAGTCTCTTGCTATGTGCTTGAGCAGAAGTCTTGTCTCATTGGGATTCAAGCAACAAGTCTTGAGCCAAGATGCTTAAGCCACATAAGTCTCATTGCCTAAGTGCTTGAGTTGTGAAAGTCTTATTCAGCTAGTCTGATTGAGCAAGGGGGAAGTCTCAGTCTGGATGACTAGAAAAGCAGGTGGCTTGGTCAGAGGGCGCGAGCAAGAAGTCTTAGACATGTGCTCTAAGCAAAAGGAAGTCTCAGTCTGGATGACCAGAATTGCAGGTGGCTCGGTCAGAGGGCATGAGCAAGAAGTCTTAGACATGTGCTCTATGTAAGGGGAAGTCTCAACCAGAAGACCTTTGGATCAGGTGGCTCGGTCAGATGGTGTGAGCAAGGGAAATTCTTAGACATATGCTCTATGCAAGGAAGTCTCATACAGTTGGTATGAACAGGTGTAAAAGACTTATGCAGAAGCATAAGCGATTGTAATCATGAAGTGGTTATAATGAAAAACTCTTGTGAGGCAAAGGGACTGGAGTACTCTCTATTCGGGAATGAACCAGGATAAATCTTTTCTGTCTTCTACTGTTATTCATTTACTTCTGTTATATCCGCTGCTAATGAATTAAAACAGAATCTGAACACCAGTTCTGATTTTGAAACTCTGATCATAAGTTAAATTAAAGAAAATACGAAACACAATTCAACCCCCCCTTTCTTGTGTACTTTTCACACCTTCACACTGTGATCAAAATTAATCTTCTTTGCTTATATGGTTGTCATCATCAAAAATGGGGAGATTGTAAAGACAAGCTTCCAACAAGTTTTGATGAAGACAATGTTTTAAAGCTTAAGTCTCATTATCATAGAAGAAGGCAAAATTGCTTATGATCAACACTCATGGTATATAAAATCCTTATCATAACAATCTTCAAATGCTAAATATATTTTATCATGCATTTGAAACAAATTCGTTTTATAATTTGTTAAAATATTTTTCAAATGTTTTTACTAGCAATGGTTGAATGTTAGATATGACGCATTCATGAAGGTTTTGGACTTGGAAAATTTTTCAAAAAGTTTCAGCATGCAATCAATTGTAACTTCTGTGCAATCGATTGATTAAATGTTTAGAAAACAACTTTTTAATCCTTGCAATTGGTTGACAGGTCCTTGAAATTAATTGCAGCAGTGTAAATTTTCATTTTTATTCCATGCAATCGATTGATGGACTTGTGTCATCGATTGCACCTAAACATATTTTGAAAAATTCTTAATCGTGTTCACTACTTCATTCACTCCTTTTCATGGCATCTCCTAATTTTAAACTCATTATATTTCAGAAAAATTATTCAACCATTGCCATGTTTTATCAAAAGTTATTCTTTCTCTATAAATAGAATTCAAATTTCATTTTTACTGTTACCTCTTTGAAACATATTATACAAAAACTCTCTGCATAATTTTCAATACAATTGTTCCAGACTTAAGTGCTTTTTGAAAACTTTCATATCATTCTAAAAGCATCATTGAGAACTTAGAGAGTTTATGATATTGAACTTTCATATTTGAAAGAGAAGAAGTCCTACAAATAGGATTTAGTTTATCAAACTTATTACTACTCAAATTCATTACTGTATCAACAGCTTATTTTTCCAAGATTGTAGGATATAAGATTGTGTGGTTATTATACTTGTTATCCAGAATTGTTGGAAACAAGGGTGTAAGAAAAGGAAGGATTGTTTTCTTTTCTTGAGTTGTAAATCTCAAGAGGATTGTTCTTAGTGATATGGTTAGAACCTTGTGTATAGAAGTCTAGATTAGGCTTGTACAAAAGTTCTAACATTATTGAAATCTTTTACTGCATAAGGGGACTGAATGTACTCTCGGATTGTAAGGGGAACCAGGATAATTCTCGGTGTTCTTTATTTTTCGAATTTACTACTTTTATCACTTATCACATCAAGCAAGAAAATAAAGATACACCATACAAAAACCAGATAAATTTTTAGATACCTAATTCACCCCCCTCTCAGGTGTACTTATACACTTACATTGTTTCGAATACTTTAGGTGAAAAGATAAAAGTTGTGGAATGTGTTGAATGTCCAATTTTAAAAACTAGTATTGAAACTCTTAAGGGACAATTAACACATACTGCCACACTATCTAACACTTATTATATTTCTTCAAGTGAAAGAGGGGAGGTTTTTAAGAAAAAACCTCATGTCACAAGGAGAAATAGAATGAGTGTTTCATCTAAAGCTAGTCATTATTGTGGAGATGAGGGTCATATTAGGCCTTTTTGTTATGTTAGGAACATTCAATTTCCCAATGGTAAAATGACATGGATACCTAAATGTAACTCAACTAACTCTAAAGGACCCACTAGTCAGGGGTCTAAATTACCTTATTGATTTGTCACAAAAACATCTTGTCTTCGCAAAAAGATTGTGTTTTCTAGATAGAGGATGTTCAAGACACATGACGGGAGATGCTTCCATGTTCTTCTAGTTCGATGAGAAGAAAAATGGTCACGTCACCTGTGGAGACAATATGAAAGGTAAAATTCTTGGTGAATGTGTTGTGGGAAATCCCTTCACAATTACCATTGAAAATGTGTTGTTAGTGAAATGGCTTAAACAGAGTTTGCTAAGTATTATCCAACTATGTGACAAAGGGTATTCGGTTTTGTTCGATACTCTTAGTTGTATAATTAATCATAAGACTAGTAAGGACCTTGTGTTTAAGGGTTCTAGAATTGAAAATGTTTATATGCTTTATCTAGATGATGTCTCATTGCATGGGACTAAGTGTATAGTAGATAAGAATGAGGATTCTTGGTTATGGCATAGAAGATTAAGCCATGTGCATTTTGACTTGCTAAATAAGATAGCATCCAAAAATCTAGTAGTTGGTCTTTCAAAAATAAAGTTTTCAAAAGACAAATTGTGTAATGCTTGCCAAATGGGAAAGAAAACAAGAGTGTCGTTTAAACCGAAGAAGGTTATTTCGACATCAAAAACTTTTAAGCTTCTCCATTTAGACTTGTTTGGCCCTTCGTAGACAAAATGTCTAGGTGGCAACTATTACAGATTTCTGATTGTTGACGACTACTCTAGATTTACGTGGACATTTTTCTTAGCCCATAAAGTCTAAGGTCGTTTAAAAATGTTTTTGGTTTTAAAATCATCACTCTCCATAGTGATCATGGTGGGGAATTCATGAACCATCATTTTCAAAACTATTGCACCGAAAATGGCATTGCTCACAATTTCTCATGTCCTAGAACTCCACAACACAACGATGTTGTAAAATGTAAGAACCATGTGTTGGAATAGCTTGCCCGGAATATAATAAATGAGATGAGCCTACCTAAGTATTTTTGAGCGAATGCGATTAACACTGTATGCCACATCTTAAACAGGGTAATCGTAAGATCTATCCTATAGAAGACACCCTATGAGACACTTAAGGGTAGAAAATCTAATATTTCATATTTTTTAGTTTTCAATCGCAAATGCTTTATTTTGAATAACGGAAAAGATAACCTTAGAAAATTTAATGCAAAATTTGATGAAGTTATTTTCTTAGGGTAATCATCTACGAGTAAAGCCAATAGGGTTTACAATCTTAGAACTTATTGTGTATAGTAGTTAATTCATGTTGCTTTTGATGAGTCCTCACCCCAAAAGTCAGGGAAGTGTGTTTGTTCTGATGTTTCAGGTATTATAACGGAAATATTGATTGACAACGAAAGTTCAAAAGAAGATCCCGATCCGAAAATAAAGGATAAGGACATTACAGAAGATAAGGAGAAAAGCTTACATGAGGATGACAAACAAGAGACTTCGAATCAGCTACCTCAAGATTGGACAATCGCAAAGGATCATTTGTTAGATCAAATCCTTGGAGACAATAAAAAGGAAGTAAGTACTAGGTCACAGGTTAACAATTTATGTAAGTACTTTGCTTTCATTTCTCAGATTTAACCTAAATCCATATTCAATGCCTTAATTGACAAGGGATGGTTCCTTGCTATGCAAAAGGAACTAATCCAATTTTAAAAGAAATTACTTTTGGGACCTTGTTCTGCGTCCAATAATAAAATCATCATAGGCACAAGATGGATGAAAATGGAGTAATTACAAGAAATAAAGTTAGGTTAATGGGAAAATTATATAATCAAGTTGATGGGATAGACTACAAGGAGACATATGCTCCTATAGCCCGCCTAGAAGCCATTCGAATCCTTTTAGTATTCACCTGCTGCCTAAAATTTAATCTTTACCAGATGGACGTTAAGTCTGCTTTTCTAAATGGCCATATAAATGAAGAGATGTACATCTCACAACCTCTAGGTTTTGAGGATCACGACAATCCTAATCATGTTCTTAAGTTGAAAATAGACATTTATGGTCTCAAACAAGCTCCTAGAGCTTGGTATGAGAGATTGAGTGAATTTTTTATTAAACAAGGATTCAATAGTGGGAAAGTCGACACCACTTTGTTTATAAGACATAAGGAAAATCATATTCTTTTAGCGGAAATTTATGTAGATGATATTATATTTGGGTCTACTAATGAATCTCTTTGTCGAGAATTTGCTAGTTTGGTGCAGGGGGAGTTTGAGAATTCACTTATGGGAGAGTTAACGTACTTAGGATTGTAAATCAAGCAAGGTGGAGAAGGAATTTTCATAAGTCAAACAAAGTATTTTCTAGATCTTCTCAAGAAGTTCAAGATGAAAGATTCAAAGACTATCTCAACTCCAATGGCTTCAAATATGCTCATAGACAAAGATGAAAGAAGAGTGGATTTTGTTATAACTAGGTATCGAGGTATAATCGGATCCATACTCTATTTAACCAAAAGTAGGTATGATATCATTTTTAGTGTGTTCATGTGTGCTAGATATCAAGCATCACCTAAGGATTCCCATTTTAAGATTGTTAAACATATTTTGAGGTATCTTAACGGAACCTCCAATCACGGTCTTTGGTATCCTAAGGGAAGTGCTTGTAGCTTAGTGGGATATTCTGATTCTGATTTTGCGGGGTGCAAGTCGGATATGAAGAATACTAGTGGTACTTGCCACTTATTTGGAAGCTGCTTAGTTTCTTGGCATAGTAAGAAACAACATAGTATTGCTCTTTCTACCGTCGAGGCTGAATATGTAGCCATCGGTAGTTGTTCTGCACAAGTCTTATGGCTTAAGCAACAAGTATAGGACTACGATTTAAAACTTGGTTGTGTTCCAATTAAGTACAATAGTACTAGTGTTATAAGTCTTACTAAGAATCTAGTACTACACTCGCATATTAAACACATTGAGATCCGACACCATTTCCTAAGAGATTATGTGGAGAAAGGAGACGTTATTTTTGAGTACGCTGACACCAAAAGTCAGCTTGCTGACATTTTTACAAAGTTGTTATCTCTAGAATCCTTCCACAAAATTTGTAGGGACTTGGGAGCCTTAGACTCATCTAACCTTAAGTAGAATGATGTTTTGGTTTTTAGTTTCGTCTGCTATATATATTTTGATTACACTAATTTTTTATAGCAAATCATAGCTTCTACCAAGCTACAATGGTGTGTCTCTAACCCTTGTATCATTCTATGTGTTTTGTGCTAGAGATATGCATTGGTTTGCTTATTTCCTCCATATCTCACAAGTTCATCTCTAGCTTATGTCTTTGATTGTTCTTACTTTCATTTAATTCTTTTAAATGCATATCTTTAATTAGGTGCATTAGAAAGTTTGGTTACTTGTTTATGCATTATTTATGACTGTTAATGCATACCTTGATTTACAAGTTTGATCACTTAATTGTTAGCTGTTGAACATTTGGGTTGTATGTCTATTTGCGTTATGTTGCTTGTGACATGTTTATCTTCGTTGAATATGTGATCATGGTTGTTGTATATGCTTCTTAGGTATTTAGCTCATTTGTTCTTTGGAATTATATGTTAGTGGTTGTTTTATTTGGTTTTTAGATGCATTTCAAACTATCTCTTTTTGATGTTGTCAAAAGGGAAGAAGTTGTAATGAGTCTAGCATCGTTTTATGCGTTTTTATGCTGTGAGTTGTTTGTGTGCAATATTTCAGGGGGAGTTACACATGTTACTCAAAGGTTGTCTGAATTCCAAGTGAAAGCTTGCCAAGCATCAAAAAGGGGAAGATTATAGTTGCATATCTCCACTATCCGGTTTATTTTGTTTCTTGTCTTATTACGTTGATTTTGTTTTTACTTTGGTTCATTGAGTCTCCTTCATGATTGCATTTCTCGTTTTTAGCATGCATTAAACTTTGGTTAGATTTGATCTTGATCTAAATGCTTCTCGATTAATAGCATATGACAGTGAAATGAAATCTCTTTGTGTTTTAGACAAACTTTGAAACCAATTTTTTGTCTAATTTGATTCGAATCAGAATTTGTACACGATTTGAATCAACCCCAATTTTCAAAAATCATGTTTGCTTATGTTTGATTTGACTCGAATCAAACTTTCAACATGGTCAGCATCAAATTGTTTTACCTAAAAATCATGTCAGTTCTGGGCTATTTAATTCGAATCACATTTTGTTCTTGATTCAAATCAGAAGGCAATTGATTCGAATCACATTTCCTCTAATCTGAATCAACTGACATATTTTTTCAAAAATTAAGTATTTCTTTCATTTCCCCTCATTTTGCTCATTTTATTCAAATCATATTTTTCTTGATTCAAATCTAACCACCTTTTTTCAACCATTTTGTGTGCTTCATCTCAAGCACATATAAATAATTTTCTCTCATCATTCAAATAGAACATCTAACATCCTGTTAAGATTTTTCAGTGTGATTTTGTGTGAAAAATCAATTTCCTCTGTTTTGAGTGTTTCAAAGTCTTGCTACGAATTTCTCACATCTTCAACTTCAATTGAGTTCAGATCTTGATAACTAGAGTTCTAGAATTGATTGAAGGAGTCAGGTACTTGAAACTAACCGTTCTTGGAGATCTTGTTGAGTTTTTAGGTTGTTAGCAAAAATGAGGAATTATCAATGGTGGTGATAAATTCCATTGAAAAGAAGTGGGCTTTTCGCTCCTGCATTGCCTTAGTAGTAATTGTGTGGAAGGCTACAGATAAGACTGAGTTCTTCTCGGGTCATCAAACAATATCACCGCTCAAGGAATCGGTAAGATCAAGGGGTTGATAGCTACACGTGAAGGCTTGTAGCAGAATTGGTGTTATTGGAAGGTTCAAGAAACGTATTCGAGTAAAGATTACATAGAAGAGTTTGGCAAGTTTGTTGTATATAAGTTAAGATCCAAATTAGGAGATTTATTTTCTCAGTTGTAATTGTGGATTGGTGATTGCATGAACTCTTGGAAATATTTGTCAAATAACAAGGAACTATGTCGGTTCCAATGGGAAACCATTGAAGAGTGCGCGTAAGCCAAGCAAGGATGAACACCGAATAACTATAAATCTTGGTGTCATCTCTCTAACTCTACTATTATATTTATATTCGTAGTGATTTCATGCTAGGTTTTTCAATTCCTTCGTATTATATTGTTTTGTTCTTTACAACTGTTGATTACGTAGAGCTTAGGTTTTGTTTGGAATTGGACAACTAGTTAAGCTAGTATTGTGATTGATAAATTTGAAAACTGATTGAATTTAGGATTCCATATATTGAATCAATTGTGTACACTTCTTGCAACTACACAACTAGAATCAATTCATACCAAGCGTTTCATTGTTTATAATACTGGATATTTATGAAACGGACTATGTTTGATTGATCTATAACCAATTGTGTAATTTTCGTTTTCGGTTCAAACCTTTTGCTCGTAACTCATTTTTTAAAACACTCTAATTTTGGAAAACGGAGGTTGCATTTTTTAATTTGGGTCTAGTCACCCCCTCTAGATCTTTTTTCTACTTCCATATTCACACCCAACATTAACATGAGAAATTCAAAATCTATGAGTACTCCACTTGCTAGTTATTTCAAACTAAATGTTGAGCAATGTCCTACAAGTGAATACGACAAAGAGGATATGAAGAATGTTCCTTATGCATATGTAGTTAGTAGTTTCATATGTGCTATTGTATGCACAAGGCAAGATATTGCTCGTGTTGTTGATGTTGTTAGTCGGTTTCTCTCTAATCCTAGTAAAGATCATTGACAATTAGTGAAGTAGATTCTCATATATCTTAGAGGTACTTCCAAAGTGTGCTTATGCTTTGGGAGTGAAGATATTGTGTTACATTGATACACAAATGCAGATATGGTCGGTGATATTGATTCTAGACAATCTATTATGGGATACATGGTGACTTTTGCAGGGGGAGTAGTGTCTTGGCAGTCAAGGTTACAAAAGTGTGTTGCGTTATCTACTACCGATGATGAGTATATAGCAGCAACTGAAGAATCTAAAAAAATTTGTGGATGAAGAAATTCCTACAAAAATCGGGTGTTGAGCAAGAGAAGTTTGTGTTATTCGATGATAGTCAGAGCATAATTTATCTTAGTAAGAACCCGACATTTTATTCCAGATCAAAGCACATTGAAGTGCGGTATCATTAGATACATGATGCATTGGAGACAAAGTTGTTTTCACTTGAGAAGATTCATACTGACGTGAATGGTTCAGATATGATGACAAAGACTTTGCGTGTGACAAAGATGATTAACTGCAGAAAGAAGGCGGACATGGTGGAACATTTCCTTCCCATTTAAGTCGCGAGGGAGAGATTTATAGGGTGAGTTTACTCTTAAAGTGAGTCCCACCATTTATTTAGAAAAAAGGAGAAAGAAAGAAAAAAGAGAAAAAGAATAAAAGAATTTTTTTTATGTGAATTGTTTTATTTGGGCCAAACCCAATTGACATGTATTTAAAAGAGATTTTTTTTAATTTAAAAACAACATAACAAATAAACAACTAAAACAAGGGTTTTAGAGAACTACTATAGCGAAGAGAAAAAGACACAAGTGATATATGAGTGTAGTAAATTATATCAGTTTGAGCTACAAATTCAGTATGTGATTCCTATCACTTAGTTAGTTTTATTTATATTTTTGTTGAGTAGTTTTATTTTCTCTTAGAATTGTTTTGGTATACCCATATTTTGTAGAGGAGTTGTTTGGAATGTGTTTTCCACCTTTATTGTTTATTTGTGAATATTGTTATTTCCTAGTGATATTAGAAAGACTTTTATATACCATTATTGATATAGTGGAAGATTTACTAAATTAAATTCCGTGATTTTTATTTTCTCACTCTAAGAAAGAAAAAAATCACGTTAAAATTTTGAAAATTTGATATTTTTGCTATTTTATTATTTACTATTATTATCGTGCTTTGAAATTGATCTACTTATATGTTTAAATTGCACATGTTTAACAAAGTATTCCACTTAAAAAATATTCTAATTATTTAATAATTAACTCAAACTTATTTTTCAATAACTATTTATCTTTCCATTTACTCTCTCAATCAACAAATCTTACAAAGCTGGATATTTTTTAATAAAATCTTGATTATATGTGAAAACGTTTGATATATTAATTTGTTTATAATTTGTTTTCAGCCTTTTCAATTTGTATTTGTATAATTTCAAATTAAAACGTGACTTTTAAAGGAACGCAAGGATTGGGTAAATCAAGGTTTACATTACAATTCTACATAGATATATAAACAAATCTTGGAAATACAAAGAGTTTTGGAAGTAGATAAACACTTCAATTCATTTTCATTCTTTTCAAGAATAACTAGTAGGATACTTGTGCATTCGCACGGGTTCGCACGGGTATCGGTATGTTACGCGCATTTTTGTTCAAAATATAATAAAAATGATATTAAAAAAATTAAGGTGTTTAACCAAAAAAAATATTATTTTAAAAGATATAAGAAATTAGTGTCAATAATTCATTCCATATATAAAATTATTTGAATCAACAATATATTATATTTTATATAAATATTATTGTTGTTTTGAAGTTCTCCGTATATATAAATAAATTAATCAACAACGAACTTGATCCCGTATAAATAAATTAATCATCAACGAACTTGAGCCCGTAACTAAATATTATTTTATTGAATGACATAAAAAATATTTTTGCCCGTAAAAAATTTGAATCAAGAATGTATTTTTGCCCGTAATTAATCAACAACGATATTGATCCCGTATATAAATATTAAGTTTGTTTTGACATTTGATATATATTTGAATTTGTATAAAAAAAATTTGAATCAAGAATGTATTTTTGCCCGTATCTAAAAATTATCTCAAATTAGTAATGATCAATGCTTTGTATTAAAAAAAAGGGTTAATAGTCATTTTGCCCCCTGACATATAGGCAATATTCGAAAAACCCCTGTAAAAAAAAACTTGCAAAATAAACCCTAACATTTGAAGATTCTCTCAATTTTGATTTTCATCACATTTAGTCACCAAAAAAGCTGATGTGGCAGGGGTCACAATAAAAACGCTGCCAAAATGGCAGGGGTCAAAATAAAAACGCTGCCAAAATGGCAGGGGTCAAGTTGTGCCCGTTTATAACAATAGTAAAGTTGTTCCCGTATATAAAAATATTAGAATCAAAAGTAAAGTTGTGTCCGTTTATAACAATAGTTTTTCTCGTATATAAAATATTTGAATTAACAATGTATTTTTCCCGTATATAAAATATTTTAATCAACAATATATTTTTTTCATATATAAATATTAATTTTGTTTTGACACTATTTATAAAAAAATTGAATCAATAGTAAAGTTGTTCCCGTATATAAAAATATTTGAATCAAAAGTAAAGTTGTGCTCGTTTATAAGCATAATTTTTTTCGTATAGAAAAATATTTGAATTAGTGATGTATTTTTTCCGTATATAAAATATTTTAATCAACAATATATTTTTTTCCCGTATATAAATATTAATTTTGTTTTGACACTATTTATAAAAAAATTGGATTAATAGTAAAGTTGTTCTCGTATATAAAATATTTGAATCAAAAGTAAAGTTGTATTATTTTAATAATAAAATTGAGTATTTTAGTGTACAAAGACCAAATAAAAAACATTTTGATGTGGTGGCAGAAAATCATAGATATTTGTTCAACAATGTAATTTTGCCCGTAGGTAAATAACAGTATTGTTCAATAACATACACTTATACTTATATTTTATATTTTTTTTTATTAAAATTTATTATTTTTTTAAACTAATATTTTTTTTATTATTTTCTTAAAAAATAATGTATTGAATCAACAATGTAATTTTGCCCGTAGATAAATACCGTTATTATTTAATATTTTGATCAATACCTTTATGTTTCCATTATAATTGTTTTAATTTGGTGTTTTCAAAAATGATAAATTATGATTTGGTTAAAATTTATTTTGTATATAGTTGATAACATAATCAAAAATATTAATAACGATACAAAAATTAAATGGACAAATAAAAATCATATATTATGTAATTAAAATTCTTATAAGCCATTAAAATACATAAAAAATTTGATAATCGCAATTCAAAGGAAAATAAATCCTCATTATATTTGTTGTTATAGTAATAATTATTTTATAATCATAATACACAAATATTTAAAATCATGCTACACAAATATTTAAAAACAATGATTATTTTAATAACCATCAAAAATCCAATTTTATATTACATTAAATTATTAAATATTTATAATAAAAAATTTAAAAATTTAAAAAAATATTCGGATAAAACTTATTTTTTTAGATCTCCGATAAAATATACTTACTATTTTTTTTCATGTATACTAATTTTAATTTAAAATTCTCTTTTTGGATATCTAATCAAATTTATTTTTAAAAAATAATTAAACACTAAAATCAATTATAAATAGGGCTATGGAGCGTCAAAGTTAATCAAAACTATTGGATTCAGCTGCTTTAAATAGAGTAACTCACTTTAGAGAGTAAAATAAATACAATGTATTAAGAAATCATTGGTAAATATTAAATATAGTGGATGAAGGAAGTATCAACACTTAATTTTTCTCACTTTGCTAGTTATTTACTTTACAGAAGCATAATCCAAAATAACTTTTACATGTGACAGAGAACTTTCATTATGTGAACATTTTAGTACTTCATTCCAAATATTCTTACAAACAGCCACATGAACGAATAAATTACACAATCTATACAATTGAATCAGGTGAAGGCAATGCCACCATTGAACAAAGATGATGAGAGATCGTAAAAGAAACATTATATTCAGTCACTGGTGGAGGGTGATGATGCATTCCCCACCTTGAGAGGCAACCATAGAAAACTGCAGAATGATAAGCATAATAGAACCAACATGACTATGATAACTGGTTGGAATGAAATGTATGGGGTCACAAAGAAAACAATAGCAATTGTAGCGCTTTGACATATCTTTAACTGTGCAAAAGCCCCTTCCTGCACCACAAAGTAATATGAATTTGACATTAGAGATATTGGAAAAAGTACATCAAAAGTTATGTGCTTTTCTAATAGAAATATTAAAGCTCAACTAAATTTGGACCAAGATTTCTGTTAATCATAAACTACTTATTTCCTCATAAGCAGCAACTTCTCATTCATAATCGTCACAAGATGCTTGAGAGAAAACCACTAAATTGTTTTCTACATGTTATTGCTGTTTTCATTGTCAGTCACTTCAAATTGAAGCATAGAACCTTATATTTCTGTACTTTTCTATACTTATTCACGTAATGCTCTATGTTAAAAAGTCTTAAAAATTTGAAGCCAATCATCAAAGCTCAGCCGTAAACAATTATGTTTTGCAAGTTCTGAAACTTTAATTGGAATATTAAGTATAGAAAAGTATACTAAATTATCTACAAAATTAAGACATAAAATATTTGCAAAACATTTTAGAAAAACAATTTTTATTAATAGCATTACCAAAACAATTTTTATTTATAGCATTACGTGAACAGGCAGTGTTATAACTTGATATATAAATATTGACCATAGCAGTTAGTAGAAATGGCATATGACAGTGGCCACATGAAATGTATGCCCACAATTGTGTAGCACATGTTCATATAATAGAACCTACCTTGAATATTCAATGCACAGTTGCGAGAACTCACTTAAAAATTCTACGATGCCACGCTGAACCGCTACGAATCCAGTTGCGAGAATTCTGCAAAATCAAGACAAACTAACTCAGCACAACCATTCCCTAGCATTGACCATGCTAAAACACGTTACACGACACCAATAATTCGAAGCCGGTTCAACATCCAAAACTAACCTAATTCTTAGTTCAAAACAATGAAATATAAAAGCAAACATTCCAAGTTGTTTTCCAAGATAGCATGGCATTTGTCCAGTTATATGACTCAATAACCTGTCTAGGCTTAATAGAATGGATACAAAGCAAACATACCACCTGACCATACTCGTTGAAAAGATTGACCACTTCAGAAAACCGCAATAATCAGCCGGCCATTCCTTCGGTAAGTCTTGCCATTGACTTGAACAACACCTTTACCCCCTGTGATATCCAGTAGGGCAAGTAATGAACCTCCATGTTGCTGCTCCACATAGTTCAAATGACAACTGTGATCAGTTATGCTAAAAATTAGAGAAGCTTAACAATAATTTATTACAGTTTGTCACCTACCATAGCAGAACAAATGTATTGTATCTTGGATCATAATTTCACTAAACATCTAAAACATATTTATTTGTTGTTTAGGAAATGAGTTGTGTCTTGCATCTAAAACAATGCTCAAGCACAGTAAGCAAATTATAAATCTGACTATTTTCAGTACTCAATTCTCTGATTTACATATTGAAAAAAGCAAATTCAACATTAGTTGGACAACATTCAGATTCATTTGCAGCATAACATGATGTTCCAAATAAAGTTGGCAATGCTCCATTATGAAGTATAGTAATACCTGTCTGGTACAAAAGGCAGCTTCACCATGACCACATTTTTCGCATGTCTTGTTGACCTGTATAGAAACATAACATTAAAACCTGTTAACATCTGCTTAAAAATCATGCCATTAATACATTGCAGGATCCATTACGTTAGAGAATTGCACCGTCTGTTCTTTGAGTAGATAAATTCCAAGAATATCAGACGCCGCATTAGTGTCAAAGTATACACAGGCTATTATGCACCGTCTATTCTTCGAGTAGATAAATTCCAAGTATACACAGGCTATTATTCTTACCCCTCACTCCCAAAGTCAAGGTGATGGTATTAGCTCAGATAAATCAAACACTTATGGTATTAGCTCAGATAAATCAAACACTTATGTTTGGATTGTAGATCACAAAACCAAGGCATGCTTAGTGAGAAACTCACGGGGTTTAGCAGGTTGCGACTTGGAAAGATAAACCATGGAATAAGATCCAGCTAGAAAACAAAGTACCTCTTCACAGCTCATCAAGTAAACGTGCTTCCGATACTGAGGTTGACACACTTATGTCAATGTATCATATTGTTAGGCCACGGCTTGTAATCTGTACAACTTCGGATCTAGAACAAAGTCATCTCCATGTTTTTCAACTTGCAATTGCTTGTCATTGATACAGTTATGTGAGCTCAATTGAGAAGATCTCAAAATAATCAGACTAGGAGAGAAAGATAACACATAGGGAAGATGCTCAAAGTCAATTCAAGAAATGAAGGATTGACAGAAAGCTTACAAAAGGGTAAGAATAAACTTTTGCAACATTTACAGAACACATCTGAATACTGATTTATCTGAATCAGTAGATTAGTGAACTTCCCTAACCGAGCTTCTTTAGCCAGAAGAAGTGCTACTATGTCAGTTACAGAATATGACCCATTCTATCATGAATCATAGTGATGAAAAGGATCATAGCATTCATCAAGACCTTCAAGAATGGCATTGAAGTTAGGGAATGAATAATAGCCTTAAGCCGAAGTAAGAGTTCTAAAGAAATATTAGACAACATGTAATCATATATATTAGACAGTTCTTAAGAAATAGAGAACACCAAGTATACCTTGGTCAGTCAGACTTTGCAAGATGTTTAGACATTATATATTCCTGCAACACAACATGTAATCATATTACTCACGGAAATTCAAAATGGACTGTAATATTAACACAGTCCAACACTAAGGAAACTACTGATAGGAAACCCACAAATCATTTGTTGTTACTGACGATGAAGGATGTTAGAAACCCAGAGATTAAACCCGAAGAACCTGAAAAAAAATAGTGAAGTTAAAAACCAAATGGATCTTATTTGATATCACATATCTAAAAAAACATCACTGCTATTTTTCATAGATCTAAAAAAAATTTAATGATTTAAGAGATTTGAAACTGATTTAAAATTTCAAGTAAAAATAAAACTGAAAATCATGTATGAATAACAGATTTAAGTTGTTCAAAATGTTTCAGAAACTTTACCTAAAGAAAATTGATGTTTGAATATTGAAAGAAACATGGTAGATTCAATATTGCTGATGAAACACGTAGAAAAATGAAGATAATGGTGAGGAGAGAAAACAGAGATGTCAGCAACTCTCTCAAGTAGTCTTGCCATTAAAATTGAAACGAAAACGAAGCTTAAGGTGAAAAAAGAAAGAGAAATGGTGGAGATGGTAACGGAACAAATGAAAGAAATGAAAGAGAAAGGATGTGAAGAAATGAAAGAGAAAGGGTGATGATGGTTCTGGAAGAGATAAGTCTTGTTACATGAAAAGTGTATTGTCTTTATGCTGCATTGGGAAGACAATTTTGTTCTCACCATATCAACTCAAACCAAACAAAACACATGAAGATGAACTTTACTCAAGAAGATGAACACAAACAAAACACAGAATTTGCATAAAGCAAAACTTAGAACAAAGAAAGGTCCTTATCCCTGGACAATGCTAGTATTCTTCCAGGTGTACCAACAACAATCTGAGGGCATTCATTTTTCAACAGATCTTTGTGAACTTTAATGTTAACACCACCATAGAAGACAACAACCTTGAGATCAGTCAAGTAGGTGCTGAACCTTTCAAACTCATGGCATATCTATATGAAAGAGATTGCACATATATCTTAAGTAAAAATCAACCACATCCCAATATATACACAGAGAAAGAACAAATACTGGAATGAAAAGAAGTAAAAACAAACATTGCAACTGAATCATGAGAAGGAAAATCAGCACCCGCCGACGTCGTCATCTTCATTATCTTCTTCCATTCAGATCTAACATTTCAGAGTATTAACACAAATATTAACGCAAAACCAACCTTGAAAAGAGGGAGATGCATTATGAAGACAACAAAACACAACCGAAAAGAAGGTTCCATATTGCTTCTTCATGAATCTGTAACTTCCCATTTTGGTGAAAAGACTTTTAGAATTAGAATCAAAAATTGAGAAAAGGAAACCTTGGATTTAAAATTAGTGTACTGATACAGAGCTAAAGCCAAAAATACTGCATCAAAGCCAAAACCTGCATCAAAGCCAAAACCTGCATCATTGCAGCCAAATCCAAAACCTGTAATAAACAACTAAAATCTAGGCTACAGAAACAATGTTGTCGCTAACAATTTTTCATAGTAGAAAAAGAAAAGAGAAACTAATACACATAAATTCCTACCTCAACTGCTATCGATTCAGCCAAATCTAAAAGCACCGTGAACACACAAAAGAAATAATAGCTTACATGATGGTTGAGTAACCAGCCGTGTATTTCCTAAACCGCCATCTTCATTCATATGTTGGGTAACCAGCCGTGTATTTCCCAAACCCATAAATCTCACTCATAACCCGAACCAACCTTCCATATTCATCATCCTTCCAAACCCTAACTCCGCCTACCTTTATCTAAACCATCATGAAGATGAAGATGAAGATGAAGATGGGAGAGAAAGAGTAATATGAATTGATTTTCGGATTCGAAAAATTTGAAGACGACAGAGAAAAAGAAATACTCAGATTGGGAAAAGTAGAAGAGGGAAGAGAGAGAGAGCGAAAGAGATGATGGAGCAAGAGAGAGAGTGGCATTTAAAAAATCAGAAGTGGCAAATTGTGAAAGACAAAAAATTGGAGAAGATGTTTCTCTGCAGAAGTGACAATTCAGACCTGGGATACTGTTCCCAGACTGTACTTTCTGCGCTTACCCCCACCCTCTACATGCTTTTTCATTTTGTTAGCTTTTTAGTTACTATTGCAAAAAGATAGTACAAAAGATAGTTGTGTTGGATAATTGAATTGACACTGTTCAGTTTGGTTTGGATTAAATATAGTATATGAAGTGCAAAATAGACAGTTAGTATTGAATTAGATGCTGATTTGGTTGGAAATTGTTGGATTAGGACACAAATTGCCCCTAATTTGATGAGTTGTCAAGCAAAGATCAAAGGTTAAATTAGTGTTATCATGAACACATGGATTTCTTATATTATAGATTAATAAATTATTTTATAAAAGACATGTAGAAGTGAAATATACATTTAATTTGTAAAAGTGAAATGTGAAAAGGAATAAAATTTTTATAAAAGCTTCACGCATTAAAAAAGAGGGAGTTTGTTAGTAAATTCAAAAGTACAAATTTTGTATTTAAAATATTTTTTAAATTTCATAGAATTAATTAAATTCAAAACTTTTAAGGCATTATTTATATATTGAATTTCAATTAGTATTATGTTTGTTCTTAAATATAGAACCTTTTTGAATAAATTATGAAATTTTTTAAAAATATTATAATATTAATTTTGTTGATAAATTGTATAACTTTATAAATTTATCTTTAAAAGAGAATTTGAATTTTATAAAAATACTTATCTCAAATATATCATTTGTTCGGTTGAAGTATGTCTAAAAATTTTAAGCGATGAAGATAAATGCAGCATAAATCGAGATTGTAGAAATCATAAATAAATCAAGAGTTGACAGAGGCCGATGGTGGGACGATGAAGTCGATGTGACAGTTTAGTAGTTGGCAAGTGACGTTGGCTGAAAAGTCAACAACGATAACTGTTAAGTCAATTCCGAAAGGCGATTCAAATTCGTCGGATATCAGATATGATTTAGACCATTTTCGTGTATCGGGATTAGTTGTTAGGGTTTGTGGACCGTTTTGTTAATGAGTCGTGTTTTTGGTCCATTATGTATTTGTTGGGGTTTAGTAGTTATAAATATGCATCTCTATAATTTTTGTCTTTAGAACCTTTAGAACTTTAAAGCTAAAGACAGTTTGAAGAGTTTGAGAATTCTATTTTTAAAAACCCTTAAAGACACTTCCAATAATCATGTGCTTGTGAAACGCTTGAAGATATCTAAGGGGATTGAAAACACTTCTAAAAACCATGTGCTTGTGTTATTCATATATAGAAAGTTTGAGAGATTGAGAAGCACTTGGATAGAAAATAGGGGTTGTTCTTCGGAACTTGGGTGACTATTTTATTGTAACTCATTTGTAACCTTTGATAACAACTTTTAGAAGTATAATGAATCAAAGAGTTGCTATCTTCCCTATAGTAGATCGTTTGAACGAACTGGATAAACAAGTTATTGTGTTTCTTTTCTTTTATCTTCTTTTGCCAAGTTAAGTTATTATCTTATTGCATAATGATTTATTTTTTCTGAAGGCCATTTATTTTGGTTGCTATTGTTCTTTGTCCCCACACATCAAATTTCTTGGTGTGGTTAAACCTTTCAATTTCACAACGAGTGGCACCCATCGCAGGATAAATGGATTTTGTTTACAAGTGAACATCATGGGTTCCAAATGGCAGATTAAGAAGTTCTCCAGAGACAATGATCTTGGGTTGTTGAAAGTGAAGATGCAATCAATATTAACTCAAGATAAGTGTATTGAAGAATTGATGGGTGAGACATCAATGTCTGCACACATAACATAAGTAGAGAAGACCGAGATAATGGATAAAGTTAGAAGTGTCATTATCTAATGCCTTAGGGATAAAGTTCTAAGGGAAATCATCAAGGTGAAGACTGCGGATTTGATGTGGGAAAAGATTGAATCATTGTATATGACTAAGTCTTTGGATCACAAGTTGTGTCTAAAAAAATAACTCTACTCATTCTGAATAGCATAGAACAAATCCATGGTGAAGCAATTGTCAAAAATTCACAAGATCATTGATAATCTAGAGAATATTGAGGTGAAGATTGATGATGAGGACAAAGTTCTAGTATTATTGAGCTCATTACCTAGATCCTTTGAGCACTTCAAAGACGCCTTTCTTCATGTTAAAGAATGTACTATTTATTTGGATGAAGTCCAAACAAATGTGAGATCCAAAGAATTTTTAAAGGTAAAAGATTTGAATATTGACAATAATGATGAAAGTTTGAGTGTCTCAATGGGAGGAAGTGAGTGTTGAGGGATGTCTAAATTAAAGAGGTTTGAAAATTCAAAGTCAAAATTCTTTATTTGTTAGAAACGCTATCACTTCATAGGTTTAATCTAGAGAGAGAATACAATGAAATTTTTATTTAGATTGTTGTTTCCTTCAAAGAGGATTGTTATGAGAGTGATGATGCATTAGTAGTGTCGAGTTTGGATACTGAAGATGGTTGAGTCATGGACTCAGGTTGATCTTATCACATATGTTTAAAAAAATAATACCGTGAGACTTTGAAGTTAGAGGAAGGTTAAATAGTTCATCTTGGTGACAATATGGCTTGTAAGGTTCATGGTATTCGTATATCCAAACTTAAAATGTTCAATGATTGTGAGTTTGTTATTTACAATGTGAGGTATATTCTAGAGCTCAAGATAAATTATTATCCATAAGCATGTTTAATGATTTATGTTATTGCATTATAGCACGAGGTGTTGAAGATTTCACATGTGAAGTAATCATAGCTAAAGGGTCAAAAATGTGTGGATTATATATTTTAGAAGGTTTCATAATTGTTGTTTATTCATCATTAACTAGTAAAGACTTTCATGAAAAGAATAATCTATGAGATTTGAGTTCAAGACATGATGGATGTCTCAAGGTTGTTTTAGAACACTTTAATCAGTTTTGCAGAAGACAAGGGATAAAAATGAATTTACCATTAAGTTATCATAGAGTTTATAGGGTAAGACCGATGCCAAAGAAGCTTAACTAATTGGCAAGTATTCATTTACATTATTTAACTTCCAAACACTTATGGATGTTTGGAGAATGAAGACTATAACCTACTCTGTTTTGAAGGTTGTCAAAACTTTTCTTATTGATCAAATCAAGCCAACTCTACTTGATGGTAAATTTGTGTGTTTAATGATTTATGCTATTGCATTAGAGCATGTGGTGTTGAAGATTTCATATGGTGAAGTAATCATAGCTAAAGGGTAAAAAATGTGTGGATTATATATTTTAGAAGGTTCCAATGTTGTTGTTTATTCATCATTAACTAGTCAAGACTTTCATGAAAAGAATAAGCTATGAGATTAGATTTCAAGACATGATGGATGTCTCAAAGTTGTTTTGGAGCACTTTAATGAGTTTTGCAGAAGACAAGGGATGAAAATGAATTTACCATTAAGTTGTTATGGAGTTTCTAGGGTAAGATCGATGCCAAAGAAGCTTAACTAATTGGCAGATATTCATTTATATGAGTTAACTTCCAAACACTTATGGAGGTTTGGAGAATGAAGACTATAACCTACTATGTTTTGAAGGTCATCAAAACTTTTCTTATTGTTTAAATCAAGCCTACTCTACTTGATGGTAAAGCTGTGGATTATGTCTTCAATGGTTATCCCAGAGGTGGGAAGGGTTTTAAGCTATTAATAGTGGAACCTAGAGGATCGAATTTCATCAATCACAAATGTATTACTTTCGGTGAGTCATGTCAAGGGAAGAAAAGTAAAGAGTTAGGTAAGAAGCTTTTAAAAACTATGACGGAGAAGAATGAGTTTGAGGTAGATGTTCCTACTATGGATACTAGTAGCAGTGATAGAATGATTACAAATATCTCAGATTATAATTTGACTCATGATAAGGTAATGAAGGAGATTGTACCATCTTAGTAGGACAATTATGCTAGACTTGGTGTTATGCTTTGAATGTGGCTAAAAAGTTGTAAAACTCAAAAACAGGGACCTTCATGGAGATATCTGAATGCGGGTGGAGTCAAAGATGGCCGAAGAACCATACCTGTGAGCTTGTTAGACCACTATAGCAGAAAAAGGTGGTTGGAAACAAGTGGATGCAAGTGGAAATACCAAGGTTCAAGTAAGGCTTGAACTTCATAAATATTGTTCAATAGATGTTGAATTTGTTGATAACAACAATAAGGCTGATGGGTAAATTAACATCACAATTTTAAGTAAAGGTGGATGTTTTAGAAGTATGTCTCAAAACCTTAAATGATTAAGATAAAGGAATCATGTTTCTAGATTAAAAAAACCAAAAATCAGCTAGGAAGTCGACAAAGGTCAGTGGCGGGGTCGACGTGGTGACAAAGTTAGGGCAGCATGGCTGTCACTGGTCTAATCATCAATGAGCACTGACGGGTAAACAATGACAACATTCATATCGATTATGGGAAGTGATTTGGGTTTGTAAATCTGACTCAGGAAGTTTTTCGTGTATTGGGATCAGTTGTTTCGGTTTGTGGACTAGTTTGTTAATGGGTTGTAATTTGCGTCCGTTAAGTATTTGTTAGGTTTTGATAATTATAAATATGTATCTCCATCATTCTTGTGTTTACAATCTTTACAACTTTAAAGATGAAGACGAAAAGAAGAGTTTGGAAATCCTAGCGGCTATCTTATAGAGGCAAGGGTAAATTTCTAAGAGTATGTTCTTTAAATTTGAGAAACCCTTGGACATATCTAAGGGGATTGGAAAACACTTATAAACACATTGGTCTTGTGTGATTCATATATAGATAGTCAGAGAGATTGAGAAATACTTGGGTGGAAAATATGAGTTGTTCTTGAGAATTTGGGTGACTACTATTTTCTTGTAACTCATTTGTAACTACTTTTAGAAGTGTAGTGAATCGGAGAGCTACACTCTCCCTTAAAGTGTATTGTTTGATCGAACTGGGTAAACAAGGTATTGTGTTTTTTCTTTTATCTTCTTCTACTAAGTTAAGTTGTTATCTTATTGCATAAAAAAATATTTTTGCTGAAGACCATTTATTTTGATATTGATTGGTCTTTATAATTTTTTGTTGTGATTGAACCTTTCAACTTCACATTTTTTTTAAGAAAAACTTTTTTAACACATTAAGTTTTTTAAATTTTTTTCATGAATTACTCCTTTTAGATTATATATATTTATGGTAATAATTTTTTAAATAAATCATGTTACAAAAATAAATGTGTGTTGTTTTACTATGTGACTTAAACCATGTGTTTAACCACCTTAAATATATTTCTATCAAACCTTATTGTTTATCTACAAGAGAAAGAATATATGTTAAGACCTTAATATTTTATCAAACTTAAAAATAATTTAATTATTTTGAAAAATATTAAAAGAGTTTAGAGAGATATGGACACATTATAAGTTTTTTTATTAAGGTCAAATTATTAAATAAAAAAGAAAAAAGAAAAAAAAAGTGGGATGTAAAATCTAATCGCTCAAATAATTAATAAAAATGATAGTTATATATCTCCAATTTTTTTTTAATTTTTTTTTCAAAAATATAACTAAAAGTGAATCCCACACAAGATTATAAAATTTAATATTGTTAAATATGTAATTCTTTGTGTCGAAGTCGAAATAGTGTGTGTCGCAATATCATGCGTGGAACAAAGCATGTATGTGTTGTATTTGATTGAAAGTCAAATACTGTTTGTCGAAGCTTGTAGCTGTCGAAGGAGTCGACAAAGTCGAAGAAGATTGACTTAGTTTAGTTTTAGTTGAGTTAATTATTCTGTGATTACTTGGAGTGCAAGTAATCTCATCTATAAACAGAGATGCCCTCTATTTCATTTGAATTAGTTAGAAAGAAAAAGTTGTTTGTAGTAGCATTGTGTAGCTTTCAGAAATCACAGTGGTGATTAACACACATTGTAACAGACACCTTTAGTGCAGCTTGCACAATAATACATTCATCTTCTTCCTCCAAAATTTCTCTTTTTCTCTCACTTTCAATTATCTTGCTTTCCTTCTTTTATTTCTCTGTGTAGTGTAGAATCATCTTGTAACCAAGGGGTGGTTGTTTCATCCAAGTAAAAAGTGAAGAACAAGAGGCATGATCAGTCAGAAAGATTGATTCTTGTTCATCAAGATTGATTCGTTTAACTTCAAGATTTGAGTTTTTCCCAACATTTGATATCTAGAGCAATGGCTTAGTGATCTTTGGGACACATTGAATCACGATGAATCATCCGAACATGCATTTCCAAGGAACCTTCCAATCTTGAATAGTAAGAATTATGAAAATTGGTGTAAGAAAATGAAGGTTGTTTTCTGTTATCAAGATCTTTGGGATCTTGTGAAGAATGGTGTAACACCAATTGGAGAAAATGTTACGAATGAATAAAAGGCTACACACAGAGATTTTAAGAAGAAGGGTTACAAGGGTCTCTTTTTAATCCAGCAATGTGTTGATCCAGAGAACTTTGAGAAAGTTGGTGATGTAGATTCAGCAAAGGAAGTATGGGACATCCTGGAGAAATCATTTGGAGGCGCTGAGAAAGTGAAGGAGGCGAGGTTACGAACTCACAAAAGAATGTATGAATTGCTTCAGACAAGTGTGGTTGATTTCTTCACCATAGTAACAAAATTGGTGAATCAAATCAAAACGTGTGGAGAAGTGTTGACATCAAAATCTGTAGTGTCAAAGACTTTGAGGTCAGTGGCTCCAAAGCTCGATCTTGTGGTAGTAACCATAAAAGAATCGAATGATTTTTCAAGTATGACAAAAGAAGAGCTTCAAGGGACACTTGAATCTCACGAACAAAGAATAGCTGAAAGAACTACAAGAAAGTCGAAGACTGATGTGGCTTTATAGGCTCAGTCGACTAAAGATAGAAAAGACAAAGGAAGATGGAATGGTAACAAGGATAGAGGAAGTTACAACAATTCGACTTGTAGAGGAAACCATCAAGAATGTAGTTCATCGAATTAAAGACAATATTCTAACCAAGGCAATCACATAGGTAGTTCATCATATTCAATGCTGCAAATTTCAAAAGTATGGCCATTATGCAAGTCAATGTTGAGGAGGCAAAAAAGATCAAGAAAGTGATGCAAAACTTGCAAAAGACAAAGTGATGCTAATGGTCACAAAAAAGAATAATAAAGATTCAAAGATCAATGGTATCTCGACTCAGGTTGTTCATCGTACATGACTGGAAGAAAAGATTGGTTTATCAACATCAGTCCCTTGTTAAAGAACAAGGTAAAATTTGCAAACTACAATACCCTATCCGCTGAAGGTGTTGGTGAAGTTCCGATTAGGAGAATGGATGATAAACAATCAGTAATTTCCAATGTGTTTTACATACCTAGCATGAAGAGTAATCTGGTAAGTATAAGTCAATTGATCGAGAGGAATTACAAAGGATTGATCGAAGATAGAATGATGAGAGTGATTGACTCGGGTAACAAGTTAATCTTGAAGGCTCCTATGTCTCAGAATAGAACCTTCGGGATTGAACTTGATGTGTTGGAACACAAGTGTCTGGCGACTGCAGCTAGCAGAGATTAATGGTTATTGCATTATAAACTTGGTCACTTAAATTTCAATGACACTAGCAATCTGAATAGGAAAAACATGGTTTCAGGCCAACTAGAAATCCATATTCCAGAAGAAGTATGTGAAGAATGTGTTCAAGAAAAGCAACACAAGAATAACTTCATAAAGGATGCAAGAAGCAAGTCGAAATCCATTCTCGACATAATCTACTCAGATGTGTGTGGTCCTCTCTAGGTACATTCACTTGAAGGTAACAAGTACTTTGTACATTTATTGATGATTACAGCAGAAAGTTGTGGACCTACATGATCAAGAAGAAATGTTATATGAACGATGTTTTCACCAAGTTCAAAAAAATGATCAAAAGACAGAGTGGTCACAAGATCAAGGTTTTGAGGACATATGGAGGTGGAGAGTACGTGTCGAAATATTTCTACACATTATTTACAAAAGAAGGAATTGTGCATGAGGTGGTGCCACCATACACTCCTCAACAAAATGGTACTGCATAAAGGAAGAACATAACCATTATGAATATGGTGAGAAGTATGTTAAAATGCAAGTATCTCCCAAATGAGCTATGAGTTGAGACCATGTCAACTACAACATACATACTCAACATATGTCTAACAAAGAGGCTTGAAGGTATTACACTAGAAGAATGCTGGTCTAGTGTCAAACCTAGATAAAGCCACTTGAAGGTATTTGGATCCATAGCACATATATATGTGCCAAACCAGCTGAGAAGAAAGTCAGATGATAAGTCGAGGCAGATTATCCTAGTTGAATATCATTCGACTGGTGGATACAAAATATTCGACCCAACAACATTGTGTAGCTTTCAGAAATCATAGTAGTGATTAACACACATTGTAACAAACACCTTGAGTGTAGCTTGCACAGTAATACATTCATCTTCTTCCTCCACAATTTCTCTTTTTCTCTCACTTTCATTTGTCTTGCTTTTCTTCTTCATTTCTCTGTGTAGTGTAGAATCATCTTGCAATCAAGGAGTAGTTGTTTCACCTAAGTAAAGGGTGGAGAATAATAGGTGTGATCAATAAAAAAGATTGATTCTTTTTCATCAAAATTTATATGGTTAAATTCAAGATTGGAGTTTTTCCAACAAATATGTGTACACATATGATTGATTATAGATACTATTTAATCGTAAACATCTATAAATTAATAAATAAATAAATTTATAAAAATAAATCATTTAAATGACTAATTTGTTAAAAATATTTGAACTAAAGTGTCTATTTGGCCAAATATTTATTACATATTATAGATCATTACTGACTTATTCATATTTACATATCATTACTTGTACTTATTCTCATACCTATAATGCAAATTCTTGTGTAGAACAGCGTGTGGTTGGAGATTGACTCAATTTTAGTGTTCTTAATTTTTAGAACCTCGTCATGTATTTTCCAAAGGTTAAAAAAATGTGGTCTAACTACTTAATCCTTATTAGAGATGTGAATTTCATTGTTTCTCGTATTGTTAGAGAAGACAATTATTGTGCCGATAAGTTAACTATGTTAGGCCTTTTTTATTTTGAATAATGTTATGTTCGACTCTTGTCCTATTTCCATTATAGAAACGTGTACATTAAGAATATAATTAATCTCCCAAATTTTAGATTTTTTTAACGTCGTGGATGATTTTTTTTCCTTCCCCTATTGTAATTTCTTTTACCCTTTTTTTAAAAAAAAATCTTACTCTACCCATTACAAGTATTTTTCAAATATCTATTTATTTTATAAATATTTAAGATAATTTTGAGGCAAAATACACTCAACATGTGTTTAATTATGTAAGAATTTTTATTTTTGATTTTGAGTGAATTGTGAAATTTTGTTCTTGACAAGACAAATGTTGGACATAATATCTTAGACAATATGTACCACAAAAAATAGATTATTAGAGCAGAAAGTTATTGGAATAATATAATCAAGTGTGAGTAAGTGGGAGAATAGTCCCACATTGGATATGAATGTGGTGACTTGAACATTTATAAGTGGGAGAATCCACTCACCTATCACCTTAAGGTTTTAAGTGGACAAGTGGTGTGTCTCTCACAAAGGTGCCTAGTCCTATACTATGTATCAATGCTCCCTAGTAAACTCCCCCCACCAAAAGCAATAAAGAACACAAGAGAATTGTTAACTCAGTTCAGTGCAACATTACCTACATCGAAGGCTTCTAACCGGAGAAAGGAAATTCACTCTCAATAGTATTAGTACAGTTAGTCTTAGATGAATAAACCTTGTCAAATGCTTACTTCCTAATACTACCAGTGTCTTCCTATTTAGGGCTCCCCTAAATATGAAATCCCTCACACTTTCTCTCAATTACTAGTCTAGTGATAAATACTTTCAAAAGATTACAAATTTTGAATTAAAACTTAACTAAAAATCAACCTTTATGCTTTGAATATTTAGAGTAGGATTCTTTAGAGGTTTACAATAAACAACAAGAATACAAAGACTCAAAGAACAAAACCCTAATACACTATATCTAATACTTACGTGTCTTCAAATGTAAGAAATAGTCTTCTTAAATAGCAAACCATCTTCAGGGATTTTCTCCAATGGGCATTAGATTTGATATAGAATTACTTCTAACGCATATTTGATTTGCTTAAACATTAATAAACACCAAGAGAGTAACTCACAAACTTTATTTATTTTCCATCACTCCAAAGCTAACTGGTACAAACCTTCTTCATAAACAATAGTAACAACACCAAATCTTATTTGAATCAAACATAATTTTGCTCATAATAACTCACAAACCTTGGCCTGCAGACTGAGACCAGATGCTGCACACATGTTGGAACATTTTGTCCTACATGTCGCCTCTTCACTCAAAACACATCTTGTATTATCCATGTTATTTTACCTAAAACAACCAATCAAAAGAACAACAAATTGATTCTATAAAATTGATTTATATCAAAAGTAATTTGAAAGTAATTGATTTATTTAGGATAAATTTATACAAAAGTGAGTCGAACAATAAATTTTAGTGTAAAAATCACGTTTAAACTCAAAAACTATAAATCTTAACTTCAAGTCAAATTAATTCTAAAAAACATGATCAATTTTATTCGAGAGCAATCAAATATATCAAAATGATTTCTATATACAAAAAATCAATTACAATTGTTCCAAATGTGAAACCAAATATACGTTCATTCCATCTCAGAAATATTTCATCTTTAATAAAGTGAGTTTCTATTTGGAAAGACCAATATTTAAATTTATAATATATATTTTATAGTTCGTAAACTAACATATTTACAAAATAATTTTTTTATAAAATAGTTTAGTGGATAAAAATTCATCAGGTGAGATGTCGTAGGTTCATAGTTTAGTGGATAAAAATTCATCAGGTGAGATGTCGTAGGTTCAAACTCACGCCTCTGCATTTGATTTCCCTAACAAGACAACATATTTACAAAAGAACTATATAATAATAATTATTTTTCATAAACTTAAAACTTATTTTTATTTAACTAAAAATTGTTAGTTTATTGTTTTCTAAAGTTTATTTATATAATTTATATAGAAAAATTAAAATCAATTAAATATACATTTTTATAACATTTGTTACAAGAAGAAGTTTCTTCAAGTACAAGCAATCAAAGTATGTGAATTTAGACATATGGTTAATTAGCATATATGAATAACTAATTAGCAGTTCATTATTACAGTTATGATATTGTTAGTGAGAATATTCCTTTGTATTCAAGTGCGTGGATCATAGATGTGTACATGGTGATTCCACCTGGTGTCAAACATACAAAACCTAATCAAGTATGCTAGCTTGTTAATTTTTTGTATGGTTGAAACAGGCCAATCGAAAATGGCATGAAATATTGACTTCATTCCTCATAAAACACCAATACAATCAAGCTACTGTAGATGTTTCCTTATTCATAAAGCAAAATCAATCATTTTTCACCATAATGCTTGTCTGTGTAGATGATGTTACCTTAATAGGTAACTCATTGCATGAAATAAAAAGAATCAAAGAAGCTATGCAAAAGGAATTCAAAAATAAAATACCTATGACAATTGAAGTACTTTCTTGGAATATAAGTATCTCATTACAAACATGGTATTTCCTTGTGTCAAAGGAAGTATTGTTTAGACCTCTTTTATGATTCATAGATGTTGTGTGCCAAGACAATATCCACACCATCAGATCCATCAACCAAACTTCATAAAGATGGTAGCTCACCATCACGATATTCATGCAAACAAATGATTGGTAGGAAGAGTGTTATACCTCAATGCTACCAGGCCAGATATCACATTTATTACTCAAGAATTGAGTCAGTTTTTATCTACTCCAACTATGAATCATTTCCATGCACCTACCCGTGTCCTTAGATTCTTGAAATCATGTTCTGGCCGAGGGATATTCCTACCAAGAGATTCGCAGATCAAGCTGCAAGGGTACTCAGAAGCAGATTGGGTTGGATGTTCAGATTTTAGGAGGTCAATTTCGGGCCAATGCTTCTTCCTTGAAATATCTCTTATTTCATGGCGAACTAAGAAGCAATTGAGTGTTTCAAGATCATCAAGTGAAGTTGGGTATCGAGCTTTGGCTGCTGTCACATGTGAACTTCAATGACTCTTATACTTATTCAAAGATCTAAAGGTTGAATGCATCAAGACACCAATGATGTATTGTGACAACTAGAGCACTTTGTACATTGCAGTAAATCAAGCGTTACATGAAAGAACCAAACATTTGGAAATCGATTGCCATATTGTTAGTGAAAAGATGTTAGTAGGAGTAATGAAGTTGTTGCCATGTTCTTCAAAAGATCATTTGACAATTGCTTACTCTCCAAATTAATGATGTTTGATATTTATCAACTATCAACTTGTGTATGGGGGGGGGGGGGGGGGGGGGGAGGTGTTACAAGAAGAAGTTTCTTCAAGTACAAACAACCAAAGTATGTGAATTTATATGTGTGGTTAATTAGCATAATTGAATAGCTTACCATTAGTTATTACAATTATGATATTAATAGTGAGAATATTCCATTGTACTCAAGTGCCTGGATCATAGCATGTACTCTAACTTGCATTATAAGTAGATTTGTCAAAATAGACTAGCTCATACGGACCGACCGGCTAGGTCCGAAAAATCATAGGGCTTAGGCCTTAAAATTAAAGCTCATATTTTTTAAGGTTTTCTTAGCCCGACTCTAAAAAGCCCACTACACATTAGGACTAGCTTGTATGGGTCGTGGGTACCCGTTTGACCCACATAACTATAAAATTAAAAAAAAAATATTAATACGTATATTATTTTAGTCCAAAATAACGCATTGATTTTTCTAACCTAACTAAATTTTATCTCTATTCTATTCAATCATTCTCTTTTAAATTTTATACATTAATATAATCAACATTCTTTCCTCGTATTCTATTAGAGCACCATTATTGGTGTCTTTGCTACGTTTCTACACATTTACCAAAGTCTTGGTGTCAGGCTTTGATGGATATTTGTGGAAGCATTGACGTGCTTTGGTTTGAAACGTTACTACAACAAACATCATTCCTTTTATTTAAATTAAGATTAAAAAATAATAACTAATTAAATATGTAGTGTAATGTAATGTTTATTGGAACTTATTTTAAATTTTTTTTAAAGGTTGTATGAATCTTTAAAAAATGTAGATGAATTGTTTAAATAATTGAAAGTGTGTAATAATATAAAAAATCAAGTGGAGTCCATTTAAAGAACTCAGATGAATATAATGGATGTGGAAGCTCTTAGTTTCTCTTATGCTAAATATTTTAGTATTATTTTATATAATTTAGACACGTGTTGTAATTAAAAACATTATAGTATTTATAAAAGATAATATAATACTTAAAAATATATTATATTTTAAAGAATATAATTTTGAATTTCACTTATAATAAAAATTATGGATTTTTTATTTTAATTATTTATTTAAAAAAAATCTATTTAAGGTTGGGTAGTTTGAAACCTATCTAAAGCCGGATTAAATAGTAATTTTCGAACTCATATTACATCAAAACTTTTTTGACCCAATTCTAAAAAGGCCGAACGGAACCCACTCATTTATAGCCATGTAGTTCATATATATATATATATATATATATATATATATATATATATATATATATATATATATATATATATATATATATATATATATATATATATATATATATATATATATATATAATGAGAATGTTATTTTTACATAAGAACATTAAAATAAATTTGAATCATTAGATTTTAAAATAAATTATAGAAATTATGTGTGATTTTTTTTCTCTCTCCTCCATTATTAAAATAAATGATGGAGGAGAGAGAAAAAAAACACACATAATCTCCACTATTTATCTTAAAATCTAATGGTTCAGATTAATTTTTATGTTTTCATATAAAAATAACATTATATATATATATATATATATATATATATATATATATATATATATATATATATATATATATAATTTTCTTAATAATCAACGAAGTTAAAATGTATTTTCACAAGAGTTTTTGTTATTCACAATAACATATCATATTTATAAGTTTAACCACTAATTTTATTAAAAACTATAAATCAAATCAATTAGCTTATCTAATATAAACAACCGATAACATAAAAGTATAAACTAGCTTTTCACTTATATGTTGTTTTCTAAGTCTATGCACTTTGTTTTTTAGAAACGATTAATTGAATCATTTTAACGGTTAAAATAGTATAAATATATGAAAATATTCTTATTTAAATATATAGAATAAAATCTAATAAATAATCTACTATCTACCAATTACAAAAAAGTTCACTGCTTTGACAAGTCTGCCTTTTCCCAAAATATAATTTACACTACACAAGGGTTAAAAACGTAACTAGACAATTCAACACAAATTCATGCTTCCATTGCCCCACATCCTGCCATGTGTTATGTTGTCATTGGTCCGGAAGTCTGCTCTGATTTTTCCCTCCATACATAGTTTCCTCATCTTCCAAAAGGTGTTCATTCATCACCTTCATCAGATTTTGTATTTCCTCTCTCTCCTAAAACCATCGCGCCTGCATTCAAGCTGAAGGTGAGCTCGCATTTTTATATCAGTTTTCCGTCGAATGCTACAAACCGTCATTTGCTCTTTATGAACCAAGTTTTCATTTTATCCATGCAACCATCAACCATGTATTGCTCTGTTTGCATCTTTTCCATTCATTTTAGTTGTTCATCATCAACCGTGTATGTTGCTGATTATTAAGGAGTTTTTGAAGCCTGCGAAATGTTCACCCGTAAACCGTTTCAACCCTGTATATTGCTTTGATGTTCTGTAGTTGTACATTGTCTTTATTTTTCAGCATTTATATTTTAAGCACGTTTTGTTAAATGACTTTTGATGAACATTTCTTTCATGTTATACATCCTTACATGGTTTATGGACATAACAAGCTCTGCATAATGTGTTCAATGTTCTCAATATTCAGTTATTGTTTTGTTATGTAGCACGTTCTAATAGTTGGTTGTCTAGGAAAAAAAGTATGTCAAGACCTCCAATATTTATCAAGGATCTGGTCAAGGGAAACCAAGTGTGGAAGATGCATATTAGGGTTGTCGATTTGTGGGTTGTTAAGGAGATATATGGCTAACAACATGTTGAAATGGTCATTCAGGATGGAAAGGTAAAACATTTTCACAAATTTTTACATGCTTCTGTTTCTTCTAACATTGTTTGTTAAAAACTTTCACAGGCAGACCAGATTCATGTGACCACTAGAAGCAGGGACTTCAAAGATTGGCTAGACCAACTCAAGGAGAATGAAACGTATTTCCTCTACAATGGAGAGCCAATTTTTAATGATGGCCCTTTCAAGGCCTGTTCTAACCCACTCAAACTGCTCTTCAATGGAGGGACTACCGTGACTAATGTGGCGATACCAAAAATACCTACTCACAAATTTAATTTCCACGCCATACATAATTTTCTCAATGGAAAATTCAAACCTGATCTGTTGTATGGTGAGTTTACACTTGTGCTTATGTTGTTTGACCTGTGTATTTTTATATTACTATGTATATATCCCTGAATTTTACTCTCCAAATTGTTTAACTGTTACAGATGTTATTGGTCTTTTACAAGATGTATAATGGGAGGTGGTGGCAAGAAGTCTTGCGCCAATATCACATTGCGTGATATTGAAGGCAACGTCATTGAAGTTGCGCTGTGGGATGATTATGGAAAGCAATTCATTACTTACAATAACCCTAGCAAAGCCCCTGGTCCTACCATTATCATCTTGACACATGCTTGATGCATGACAAATACAGGTTTAAAAAAAGCCTTTTGCTGCCATGTTTCTCAACTACTGACATTCATACACTATTGTGCTTCCTAACTACCTTTTTGTATGCTATGTCACAGTTTTTGGATTACCAAGTCTATCAAACGCATGGAACGGTTCTAAACTTCTCATAGACTTTGATCATCCACAAGTTGAAGAGTTCAAGTCCAGGTAATATTCAATGCATTCACTTCATACGTATTTACCATGTCCCTTAACAAAGATACATGTCTAAAGGCTTAACTAATTATGTTATAGGTTTGGAGCAACTGACTTATCAACTGCACCTGCACTTTCTCAATCTGTGACATGTGATTCATCAATTCAATCCACTAACAAAAATTGGACTAGCCTCAACGAGGTCAAGAGTATCCGTGCTATATATGAAGTCGGCAAGGTATATTTCTTGTCCGACTTATATGAATGATTATGAATTCATTCTGGACATGTGTTTTATTATTTTACCTTTATGAATGAATCTTGAACACAATAGGATTGTTTCGCAACAACTATTGGCACTACGAAACGGTTCAAAGCTTCGAAGTTTGGATGGTATTTTGAGACTTGCCCTGGATGTAAAGTTTCTAACAAGTCAGTTGGTGCAATATTTGTATGTTCTTATGGACTTACTGATGTAGATCCTGTCACAAAGTAAGCCTATGTTGTTTCTTACATGTTACATTTCAACTAAAATTTTTGGTTAATTATTAATTGACTTCTCCTATTTTTTGTTGCGGTAGATTCAAACTTGAAGTTGAAGTTGAGTATGATAACCACAAAGGAACCTTTGTATTTTGGGATAAGGATTGTATTCCTTACACGAAGAAGTCTGAAAAGGAATTACGACAAGTAATGAAGGAGGTTATTATTCTGGAACATTACTTGAACTATGAATTTTTGTGAAAGACTGTCATGATTTTTATAACCATTGCGATTGATGCCTATGTATTTGCGTAGATTGGAGAGGACAATCCAAAAATCTGGCCTGCTCATCTAGATGTTCTGTTGAATAGAGAGATGGTTTTCTGTATCAAGTATCAATCCTTTTACGAGCAATTCTCTGTGGTTACCATACTCAGCGAGGACAATCTCTACAATAAGTTTCACAACTTCCTCACTCCAAATGAGGTGCTTCATTTGTGTTTTTAAGACTCATTGTTTCATTAGTCATTGCTTCATTATTGTTTCATTATTCATGTTTAACTATTTCCAGCATACTTCATGTCCACCTGCTATGGAAATCTCCAATACGTCTCCAGCCAATGAACCAAAACAAGTCATGGTATGCCACATTATATAAACTGTTATTCATGATTCTTAATGAGTCTCGATTATTTTCCATAGTTGTTAATAGTTTCACTATGGCATATGTAGGGCCTTGAGTCATCTAAACAGTCGCACTCTACAGAACCATCCTCTGCTGCAAACCATCCTTGGAGTCCTTCTGCAAGCTCCAACAGTACACCTGCCAAGAGGGTTGCCTTACCAAGTTCTGCAAATGATCTCAATCATGATGAGGATATTACTCTGAAACAATCCGCCACTAAGGCTAAGCCTGGAAAGAAGGTCAAGCATATAAAGAAGGAGTGAAATGGTTTGCGGCCCTCAGGAAATATCCATTTTTTGATGCATAATCACTAACGGAACGCTTTTTGAATTGAGAACTTCCAACTATGATGCCTTTTGTTGACTGTTTTGTGTCGTTATGCATGTTTTATGCACTTTAAGTTGTAATTTGACACCTTAACTTATCATTTAAAAGTAGTGTTGTAATGGATCTATTAAGTTAATTTTTTATTCCTAATTGAATGGCCTATATGGATTATTTCCATAATCTGAATGTCTTAAGATTTGGTTATATATGGCTGGATGAACCAAAGTATCTATTTGTCAGGTTTATCAGGTGTTTCTTGGTTCTGTTGGGATTAGGTACATGTGTCTATATGACTTATGAAAGCATATGTAACAAGTTGTTGATTAATGCTTGATCCATTAAGAAGCCTTCCAACTATTAAATGAAATCTTCTCCATGTTTTCTATACAAATAAAAATATACAATGAATAAGAGGATTTTGTTCCCAGACGTGGCTGTATATACTTGTGACATATTACCTACTCTTCCCACTCAAAAACCAGACTGCATAATTTTATCACAATAAGGCATCATATACATAGTCTAAGAGAAGCTTTAGTTTATATATTCAAAAGGAGCATGTTTATAAAAAGATAGATGAATATACAATATTTTCAAATCAGATATTGTATGAAAAAAGTTTAGTAAATAACCTTTGAAACTACTGGTGGTTTTCTCAAAATTTCAGTTTGCAGTCCTACTCCATAATGAGGCTGCAGTAAAACTGCTATTTCACTGCACCTGATATTTCAAACAATCATTCATATGGAGTGGTATAGAGTTTCATAAACATCTTGATGTACTGTTTGCATAGGGAACGGTCTTTTTTCCAAACGTAAGGCCAAGTTAGCCTACATTGGGAACTGCCAGTAAATTAAATCTGTACAATTTCCTGCTACAGGTCAGAAGAGAGAGACTGATATTTCCAGTATTTTGGTAATATATTTGATATATGGTCAGTTCAACAATAAATGCATAAGACTTTATGCTATGTATAGGCAGCCTGCTTTTAGTTTATCATGGATCTTTGTTAGACATTTGACAAGGTACATCCACTTTTACCAAGGACTTTTTTGTGTAATGTCAGAGTTTATATTAATTTTTAGTTGCTTTTCCCTTATATGGAGCCGGTTAGCAGATTTTCAAAGATCCTAAATGTCTAACTATTGCTTAACCCCTTTTCCGTTATTGTTATCAAGACAAGTTTATTACCAAAGGATACATAACTGAGTATAGCTGACTAAGGTATGTAGGACAAGTTTTAGTTAGTCCTTCCAACTAGGAGCATTTTAGTTGGTGTTAGTATTTTAGATTAAAAAGAATTGCAGAACAGTCCTCAACATATACTAAAATTTACATTGCTTATACTAACTGAATAACAAACATTTATTGCAGAAAAAAATAAACCAAACCAATGCCATACCTGACAATGTTTGAATTACAAATGAAGAGTGAGGACTATTGTTGACCAACTTAAGAAACAAGTTTGTTGCTGTTAGAGAAATTTTTCTGCAATACGGTGAGTATATTAATTGGACAGATGAGCATATCTTTGTTTCAAGTTTACCCTTTATTGGAATCTCACATGAACCAAATGGTTAGCCAAAATTTGGACATAAATCTATATATCCACAGAATTTGAAATTTTTTAGACAAATTAGATTACATAACATAGAACTATTAAGGTTACCTCATTATATATGTTGGACATGATTCATAGTGTATGCTAAAACAATGGATTTCAGCCACAACCCTTTTTTAGAAGATGTGCACAAGGAAATATAGAGTAGACATTTTTAGTATCCCTTTCACCAATGCCTTAGAATCTATCTAATATACAACCACTTTTATAGGAAAGCTTAAGATAATATAAGTTTGTTGAACTCATTTATGATGCAGCACCTACCTCATTAGTGTTTCTATGGAACATGAATCCAAGTGATACAAGGACCATTTAATGCTATTTTACTAAGCTTCTTTACCATTCATTTAATGCTTCTTTACTAAACATCTATACTAAGCATGTAAAATACAATGCGTATAGTTATAGTGTATTTAAATGTTGAATATCATTATTGTTGTTACATTTTTTTATGCATTACATGGTCCTTATATGATTATATAGCAGGTGTTTTGAGGCAACAAGAATGGACCCTATTGAAAATATTGGGTCAGGGAAAAAAGCAAGAGCAAGATGATCAATGATACTGAAAGAAAACCGCTCAAAGCGACAGCGACAAACTACTCAACAGATGCTTGGTATGGAGGACAGTCATAGTACTCCAAATATTTTCACAATGCGACAACCATTGTCCGAGCTGACCCCGTCGTTTCAAAACATTAGGCCTATCTCACAGACAGTTGAAGAGAGTAGTATGATTAATGCAGTGTTACTCGGTTCCGAACCAAGCCTATCAAGACACGGTTTCAAAACAAATTTAAGGTCCTGCCAATTACAATCTTTGGGAACAAATTTATTGTCCAAATTTACATCTGATTCGAATGTCAATTCAAATGAATTTGTTACCCCTTCAACAAGCAATTATACGCAAAATGGATTGCCATTTTGTCTTAACACCGTCAATGAGTTTGGAAGCTCTTCTCATACAATCACGTAAGTTTCATACTTTTTGCGTGGGGTAGTAACATGTATTGTATTCTACAATGATTTATGGTAAATATGTTGAACATTTATCTACATGATTCAACCGCATATTTCGTTATAATGAACTTTTTTCGAATATAATGGTTCTAACAGAAATCCAAGCACAGCCAAAACAGGTCGGGGCATGCCTAAGAAACGGTTGGGCTTTCCAGTTCGCGCATTAAATTCTGGCATAGACAATCCTATTAACACAAATGCCACAGAAGCTACTACTTCTAACACAGCCCCCGGTTCAACCTCGCATGCTCGGTAAAGGTTCATTAACTATCTTGACATAAACAGGATTGTGTTACTTTTATGCCACACCACTGTTAAGATACTATGCCTGCATGTAAGTCATACAACTTTGAGCTTTTCTAATTGTGTAAACAAGATTCATACCATAAACAAACCAGGTCGTGGAAGGCCTAGGACAGTTGGAGTCCCAAATCTGGCGTTTAACTTGAGCAGAAGTTTTCCAAACGAAGCAAACTATCATATGACTGACAGTTCTACAGAAACTAGGTACATGTCATTATAATGAAACAAGTTATGTGCTTAACTCACTTTACTCATTTAGAATTAAACGCTACATAGTTCGTGCGCATGACCGTAACATTTCTTGACAGACACGACAGAGTACTTAAATCGGTGATCCATGATCGGTACGTACCCCCTGAAAATCATCAACCGGGTTTCCTTGTGGCTACAACAGTCTCACAATCTACAGATATTCCAAGACATAGCTCTCAGGCTCCATGCCCTATTTTTACACCTACAGTCAATTTGGATTTTAATAGCGACTCCAAGAATGATTCCGACTATGACCCTTTTGTAGGTAAGTTAACAACTTGGTTAAGGATTGTCCTAACAATTTATTGGCTCATTCTATTAAGTAATCCAAACATTCAATGAAAATTTTATAATGATTCTGTTCATGAATAGCATATGTATCTGAAGATGAAGCCGATTCAGAATCAGATGACGTCGAAGCACCGTTTACAATTCATGCCAATTCATCACGAACTTCTGAAGGTATGCCATTGTTACACCATATGTTGTGATATTACAACCTTGAATGGATTCTGTATACTCTGGTAAGTGATTGACAAAATAATTACTTCTGTAGATTATTACGACATCAGAGACCCTCTTATTGAATGCCCTTATTGTAATGTCGTTATGTGGTATCAAGAGAGGATGCATAAGAGTAAGCACTTAGCCAATCTGAAGTTTATGCTGTGTTGTGGTAATGGCAAAGTTGAGATCCCAAAACTAAAAGAACCCCCAGGAGTACTTGGAAAGCTTTTGTTTGATCACAATAGCTTAGTTAGCAACAAGTTTCAGCAACATATCCGAACTTACAATATGATGTTTGCCTTCACATCACCTGGGGCAAAGTTGGACAATCGTTTTAACAATAGACGTGGTCCTCTGACACTAAGGATACAAGGTCAGACTTGTCATCGAATTGGAAGTTTGTTACCTCCTGATGGTCAACCACCTAAGTTTGCTCAATTATATATTTATGACACAGAAAATGAGGTCCAAAATCGAATGCAAGGTTTGAGGTAAAATTATATTACTGAACATTTAGATTTGTAGTTCATAAATCCCATCACTAAATCTATCATTACTATATAATCATTGCTAACCATTTCCATTAACTTGTCATCTTTAGGAACACCACGAACATTGCTCCTGTAGTTGTACAACAATTGTCTGGAATGCTGTATGAACACAATGCTCATGCAAAGTGTTTTCAAATGGCAAAACAGTGGTTAAACAACGGTGATACTCAAAACTTGAAGCTGAAACTAATTTCTGATAGATCCACGGATGGGAGAGTATACAATCAACCAACGGTTTCTGAAGTTGTTGTGTTAGTAGTCGGTGATATTGACACGGCAGAAATGAGGGATATAATAATGTAAACAAAAGGAGGAGGACTTCAGAGAATCAATGAGATTCATGCGAGTTACATGGCTTTCCAGTATCCTTTGATCTTTCCGTATGGTGAAGACGGATATAGACCGAACATTGCTCATAGAGACAGGCTGTTCCACGTGAATAGCATAAGAAATAGGCTAACAATTAGAGAATGGCTTTCATATCGCATTCAAACCAGACAAACTGAGGCAAAGACTTTGTTATGTTCACGAAGGTTGTTCCAACAATTTCTGGTAGATGGATACACAATGTTAGAATCAGAGAACTTAGAATGGGTTCGCAAAAATCAACTAAAGCTTCGGGTGTCCAAGTACAATTCTCTAAATGAAGAAGGCGGTCAAAGTCAAACTTCTGGTTCAAGCATAGGTAAAAGAGTTATTTTGCCCTCTTCCTTTGTTGGCGGCCGTAGATTTATGGATCAATTGTACTATGATGGGATGGTTATTTGTAGTAAAGTTGGATTTCCTGATTTGTTCATAACCTTTACTTGCAATCCAAATTGGCCTGAGATTCAAATAGTACTTGCACCGCTTCATTTAAAACCACAAGATCGGCCTGATATCATCTCAAGAGTTTTCAAAATCAAGTTTGATGAACTTCTATCAGATTTAACCAAGAAAGGTGTCCTAGGCAAAGTCCTAGCATGTGAGTTAATTATTCCTCTACAATAATAATTTATTATACTACTGTTTCATGTATAATTTAATATTTTAATGTACTTCTAATAGTAGTCTAATTCCAATGCTAGATATGTACGCGATTGAGTTTCAGAAGAGAGAACTTCCACATGCACATATCTTGATCTTTTTGCATCCTACAAACAAATATCCAGGTCCTGAAGACATTGACAGGATCATTAGTGCTGAAGTTCCCGACCCCTTGAGACACCCTCGGTTGTACAATTTGGTTAAATCTCATATGGTTCATGGGCCTTGTGGATTGGCAAATCTTAACTCTCCTTGCATGAAAGATAGAAAATACTCCAAGTTTTTCCCAAAAAAAATTCAACCAACAACTATAGTGGACCAAGATGGCTATCCTGTTTATAGGCGAAGAAACAACGGAAACACAATTGAGAAAAACGGGGTCATTCTACATAGTGGTCGTGTAGTTCCCCACAACCCAGGTTTATTACTGAAGTACGAAGCCCACATCAACATGGAATGGTGCAATCAGAGTACTTCTATCAAATACCTTTTCAAATACATAAACAAAGGTTCTGATAGAATTTCTGCTGTCATACAAGGTCAAGACGAAAACAACATCGATGAAATCAAGCAATATTTGGATTGTCGCTACATCTCTCCGAGTGAGGCATGCTGGAGGATATTTTCTTATTCCATACAGGTAGAAAGCCAGTCGTTGAGAGGTTATATTTTCACATGGAAGGTGAAAACTCGGTTTACTACAAAGACTACGAGCAAGTTCGTAACGTTTTACTCAAACCAAGTGTAACCGAATCAATGTTTACGGCTTGGTTCGAGGCAAACAAAACTTATGAAGAAGCAAGATTACTAACTTATGGTGACTTTGTTTCTAAATTTGTTTATCATAAGCGAAGTAGGAGTTGGAAGCCGAGGAAACAAGGGTATACCATTGGTCGTCTTATTTGGGTTCCTCAAAGTACAGGTGAACTATTTTATTTAAGGATGATGTTAACTATCAAGAAGGGGCCATTGTGTTATCAAGACATCAAGAAAATTGATGGTAAACAATATAAAACTTTTAGAGGAGCATGCTTTGCTATGGGTTTTTTACAAGACGATAGGGATTTGTTGAGGCAATTAAAGAGGCACATGTTTGGGGTTCTAGTTTCTTCTTACGTAAGTTATTTGTAACGATGTTGTTGTCGTCATCCATGAACAGACCCGAACATGTCTGGAGAAAGACTTGGATGTATTTATCGGATGGTATTCTCTACGAACAAAGAATGTTGACAAGAAATCAAGGTATCACAATTTTTACTATATTTCATTTTTCTACTCCATTTGTTTACAAGCTATGACACTTCAATTATGACACTGGCAGTAGATGTTTCCGCAAGTTAAAATCGTGTTTTACATTACCATTATACCGTGTTTGGCTTTAGATACGAATAGTTTTTTTTTGCATTTCCAGGATGAGGGTTCTAATTTTAGTCGGACCTTGCAACCACTTCTGTCTGCTGCAAACTTTTACCGATGCGTTATTAAAATTTACTTCACCACTATTAATTGATAGACTATTGTATTGTATGCTGCAAGTTGTTACGTGTATCATTGTTTTAAGGAAAAAATTGTATTCTATCCTACAAAATTAGCAGTCTGATTTAATAACTAGCAGATACTATTCTATCATGTAGCATGAAACAGTATGTGGCCAAATTTAGCTTGTAGCATCTTGCGTATTAACAAACAGTATTAATGCAGACTGGTGCTACATTGCAGCCTTCTTTAAAAAATAGCTTGATAGAAACCTAAGCATGCCTTGCAGTTTGTTTTAAAAATAGAATTTAACTGACACCTGCGGCTGCCTTGCATAGACCTCTTAAAAACAGTTTCATAATAACCTGGGGCTGCCATGCAGAAATTCAAAAAAACAGCTTTGGTTTCATTTTTTTATGCTGGTTTATATTTCATATAGCAGATTTGATAAAGTAGTGTTGTTTTTATTACCTTGTTCAGAGATCCTTCAAAACAGCTACAATCTGATAGGTCTTTGACTCAGTATTTACCATAAACTGCTGATGTGTAGCGCGATGTCGAGACATTAGGATTGACATATCAAGCTCAACTTCTTTCTTGATGAAACTTCCTCCAGTTCATGATTTTGAAAATAAAAAACAAGTATCTTCACAAGAGAGTTCATCTTCAGATATGCCAGAACTACATTGGATACCATAACCAGGAAGCTTATCCTAATTAGGTCACCACAAATAAGCTTAAGAGATAACTTATCCAGATCTTCACTCCCGCATGAAAGATTTGACAGTGATACTCTTTTGCTTTGGCTCCACCCTCTTCTTTTACCACCAAGAAAATTGAGAAAGAAGGAATCAATGTTCTGGACAGATTGGTCTTCAATGCCTGATTTGAAATATATTCTTCTTAAAAACAACTGAAACTTCCATGTCATACAGTCTTTAATAAGATCCATTCACCTTTTGATCACTTCTTTCCCAAAAAAAATATATGAGATAATCCTCAAGTATCTTTGGCATCTCTAACCAAACGGTTGAAGTTGTCTTGCATAAACTACAACATCATAGAATAACCTGCTGAGGAGACCAAACCCTAATGTCTTTCCAAGAAAATACCTTCCTAAAGTCTTACCACCATAGACACAAGAAACAACCAGGGTTACACCAGATACCATGCAGCGGAACACACAACACCTCCTCAACAACCTTCAGGCACTACTCAATACTCCTTGCACACCATCACTATAAACCTAGTGCCAGCAAAATAGGTTTGAAATTAAATCAATCTCACACTAGCATTTCTCCACCAAAGCTACATACCCTGTCATGAATAGTCCATCCTCCACTTCAAGGGACCATACAAACAACTCTATGAACTGACCAAGTCCATAACTCAGCAAAACTATCTTCCTTGCTCGTGAACCAGAAAGTATCTTCCCTAGATCTTATCTAGAAACAGACAGGATGCCTGTTCTGATACCAATTGAAATTCTGGTATCAGATGTGTGATGTCACAACAACACAATCTGCTATATGAACAAGGTAGTAAAAACAACAGTACTTCAACACAGAGAATTTGTTCACCCAGTTCGGTCTAACAACCTACATCTGGGGGCATACCAATCCAGGAAGGAAGTCCACTATTAGCAGTATCAAATTACAGACTCAACAAACCAGTTGACAATCTACCTAATTTAATCACTACCCAATGACCCTTCTATCTAAGAGACCACTTAGATATGAGAAACCACTCACTCCCTATCATTGCAATGATGTCTAGCAGTCAACATCTCAGTCACTGCATCAACAGCTTGATTTCCAAAAACTCTCACACTCCTATAACAATACTCAGCCAAGACCCTTGACTAATAACACCATCTTGAAGTTGCTTAACAGCTTCCTCCAAGAACAATACATCTCTTACCTACAGGCTTCGAGATAAACACGATGACCATCCCACAAACCGGGTGGTTCATCAACCAACACAGCCCTTATAATCTACATGATGGTTGGCCTATAAAACTAGGTTACAATGCTTCTATTTATAACCTATTTCCCAACTGGATTTGGGCCTTCAAATCTCAGCATATTAACTGCTACAAATCTGTAGAAGATTCTGCTACTAAATAGATCTTCAATTAAATCTTCAATCAAATCTTCAATTAAATCTTCAATTAAATCTTCAATTAAATCTTCATATCTTTTAGCCTTAAAAACAGTAACAAGATCTGCTCAATATAAGATTGCAACAGAATATATTTGACCCATGATATTCGCCTGCAATCTCTCCACCAGATCTTCTCAAAACACACTTAAACACATGCAACCCTAACACATCAGACTGATGTTCTGATGTTCTGTCAACTGATGTCAAGACATCAGGTTTAACATCAGCATACAAAACTGCAACCCTTCTGAACTTAACATCAGCTCAATGTTAAGAACTCATGTTAAGACATCAGACAAATGACATCTTGATTAAAAATCACATGACAGCAAAACAGCAACACCTGTTATACCAGACTAAGATGTTATAACATCTGTCTTCGACATCACATCTTCAAACCTTAACCTTCAGGTTCAGTGAAGTCCAATATGTTTGAATCTGTCATGATATAACCATGCACTCATACTAGCTTAGTGCAGCACAACATGTCAAGACATCACACTTGACATTTCCACAACCTGCAACTACTGGACCCAGATGTCATGACATCTGTTGTAACACATGACAGCAATACTGTCATGACAGTTGAAGATGTTTCAACATCAGGTTTAACATCTGTAGTGATGTCTGAGCAACCATGTCAGGACTTCTGATCTGACATCGTGTACCACTTACTATAGATCATCATTTGTTCTGACATTGACACATCCTGCAGTGATGTTCTACTCTTATGTCAAGACATTATTCATAACAGTAATACTGCTATATCTGTACTGATGTCTGATTTACCATGTCAGGACATCTTACCCAACATCCTGATGCAACCTTGTTTTAGCCTAAACATCTGAACTGGAAGTTCTGTCTACTGATGTCATAACATCACGTTTGACATCATGCACAAATCCTGCAATACTAACAACACACCATACTGTAGCAAGACATCTTGATGTACCACATTGTTTTACCAAAATTGCTGCCAATTCAGAACTAACAATCTCCCCCTTTAGCAAATTTTGGCTAAAACAACTCCATATCAGAGATCCCTGCACACTAGAAAACCATCTACAAAACCATCTGCATAACAACTACTACAATACTCTCCCCCTTTTTAGCCATATTTGACAAAGCAATAGCACACCAGAGCAATATCCATACACCCTTTGGATAACACAACCAGCTCCCCCTCAAGGAAATAACCAAGGAACAATACTACTACTTCTTCTACTACTTACTTCTCCCCCTTTTTAGCCATAATATGCCAAACCAAGCAACTATGTATTTAAGAGAAATCAACCAGAAGCAGGAATATCAGTAGCATTACTCCCCCTGACGTGGATAACCTGTGCTCCTTTGCAAGAAGAACACCCAAACTGAATGAAAAACATAAGACGCATCTTCATGTCTTCAAGAGCTCACTCCCAGTCCAGCCACCTGCTGAAGCACATTTATTTTGGTACCACTATCCCTTCTGACAATAAACACCAGTCACTCACACATGAAGTCACAATTAGGCTATTCGTGAGGAACATAAGGATCACCATCCTCCTTCAAACAAACTGTTAGATAAAGATCAAGGTCACATAGATCCCCCAACTCTCCAAAGGCAGTCATTCCCTATCATACTCTTCATCTTCAGACTTCCAATAAATCAATACCTGATCTACTTCAGTCTTCTCTACATTCTCCATCCAAGGCAGGCCTTTTACTTCATCATTCTCTCGTATGACTATGTAGACGCTCCTTAGGCATAATGTAGGCATTAAGCTCCTGAACCAGAGCATAATCATCCTTCACCAAGGATATTCAACCAGATAATGTCCCAACACAAGTTAGAACATCTCCCACACACCAAGATATCATCACCATGATTCTTGATATGCTCCACCAACTGGACTTACTATAACATAGTAATCCAAAGAACTAGAGAAATAAACTCTCATCCACCTTCAAGAAGAATAATCTCCTTGAGTCTTCAACTCATCACCCTTCTGCCCAAGAGTAACTTGTTCCAAGACAATCCTCAATAATAACCAGCTGCCACACTCTGATTATCTTGATTCTTCGAATCCACTTCTGAGACCAGCCAGATGCCACAGTTTGATCACCTCATTCATGAATCCTCATATGAAAACAATCAACTGCCACATTTTGACCTTTTTTACGTTTGTCAGAACTCTCTTGATCTTCAAGTCACATGCTCCACTTGCTCAAAAGCAAACACACTTAGACTCCCTAAGCCATGGTCATGTAACATCTTCTCTTTCCTGCAGCTCCCGCAAACTGCCATGAGAACGATCTTTTTGAAGCATCATATTGTTCATTCCTGTAGATCATCATATCATAAGCTGATGTGCCACATCACCAGCTGAGACTTCTGATGTTAAGCTAGATGTCAGAACATTATGACATCCAACTGTTGAATTCAGCTCTTCCTTCTGCCACTCAAAAGAACCTCCTCCCTTTGCAGAAACAGATTTCCATGCTCTCATAGACTTGATTCAACAATCAAGTTTGAGTAGACAACCTCCATCCTGCTCAGAAACTCCAAAGACTTCAAACCTACCACATCTAAATCTTCAGAAAATAAGTAGTCCAAGACTACCCCATAGCAATACTAAAGAAAGTCACTTCCCCTTAGTAGAGTCGTCAGTAGAAAGCCAGAGATAACTGCCACTTATCCTCGACCTTCACAACCAGGGTATCAACATACCATAAACAATCTGCTACTTCCAATCCTTCAAGCCACAAAACTGGAAGAGCTCATCTCTATCAGTTTGGATGACATTCCAAACAACGAATGCAGACACTAAATAACCACTGGCTAATTTACACTGCTACTGCCCACAATCTCTTGGATGCATTTTCTCAGACATTTTAACTCAAACATGGATCATCTCCTTCTCTTCTGCTTTCAAGATTACTACCTTTTCTTCAACCAGCTCCAGCTAAAAAGCTATGACATTATGAATGATACTTTGCACAAATACAACCGTCAGTAGCATCTGAAATATTGTTCAACTTCACAGCTTCAGAGATCCTTCAAAACAGCTACAATCTGATAGGTCTTTGACTCAACATTTACCATAAACTGCTGATGTGTAGCGCGATGTCGAGACATTAGGATTGACATATCAAGCTCAACAAGCTCAACTTCTTTCTTGATGAAACTTCCTCCAGTTCATGATTTTGAAAATCAAAAACAAGTATCTTTACAAGAGAGTTCATCTTCAGATATACCAGAACTACATTGGATACCATAACCAGGAAGCTTATCCTAATTAGGTCACCACAAATAAGCTTAAGAGATAACTTATCCAGATCTTCACTCCCGCATGAAAGATTTGACAGTGATACTCTTTTGCTTTGGCTCCACCCTCTTCTTTTACCACCAAGAAAATTGAGAAAGAAGGAATCAATGTTCTGGACAGATTGGTCTTCAATGCCTGATTTGAAATATATTCTTCTTAAAAACAACTGAAACTTCCATGTCATACAGTCTTTAATAAGATCCATTCACCTTTTGATCACTTCTTTCCCAAAACAAATATATGAGATAATCCTCAAGTATCTTTGGCATCTCTAACCAAACGGTTGAAGCTGTCTTGCATAAACTACAACATCATAGAATAACCTGCTGAGGAGACCAAACCCTAATGTCTTTCCAAGAAAATACCTTCCTAAAGTCTTACCACCAGAGACACAAGAAACAACCAGGGTTACACCAGATACCATGCAGCGAAACACACAACAACTCCTCAACAACCTTCAGGCACTACTCAATACTCCTTGCACACCATCACCATAAACCTAGTGCCAACAAAATAGGTTTGAAATTAAATCAATCTCACACCAGAATTTCTCCACCAAAGCTACATACCCTGTCATGAATAGTCCATCCTCCACTTCAAGGGACCTTACAAATAACTCTATGAACTGACCAAGTCCATAACTCAGCAAAACTATCTTCCTTACTCATGAACCAGAAAGTATCTTCCCTAGATCTCATCCAGAAACAGACAGGATACCTGCTCTGATACCAATTGAAATTCTGGTATCAGATGTGTGATGTCACAACAACACAATCTGCTATATGAACAAGGTAATAAAAACAACAGTACTTCAACACAGAGAATTTGTTCACCCAGTTCGGTCTAACAACCTGCATCTAGGGGCATACCAAGCCAGGAAGGAAGTCCACTATTAGCAGTATCAAATTTCAGACTCAACAAACCAGTTGACAATCTACCTAATTTAATCACTACCCAATGACCCTTCTATCTAAGAGACCACTTAGATATGAGAAACCACCCACTCCCTATCATCGCAATGATGTCTAGCAGTCAATATCTCAGTCACTGCACAACAACTTGATTTCCAAAAACTCTCACACTCCTATAACAATACTCAGCCAAGACCCTTGACTAAGAACACCATCTTGAAGTTGCTTAACAGCTTCCTCCAAGAACAATACATCTCTTACCTACAGGCTTCGAGATAAACACGATGACCATCCCACAAACCGGGTGGTTCATCAACCAACACAGCCCTTATAATCTACATGATGGTTGGCCTATAAAACTAGGTTACAATGCTTCTATTTATAACCTATTTCCCAACTGGATTTGGGCCTTCAAATCTCAGCATATTAACTGCTACAAATCTGCAGAAGATTCTGCTACTAAATAGATCTTCAATTAAATCTTCAATCAAATCTTCAATTAAATCTTCAATTAAATCTTCATATCTTTTAGCCTTAAAAACAACAACAATATCTGCTCAATATAAGATTGCAACAGAATATATTTGACCCATGATATTCGCCTGCAATCTCTCCACCGGATCTTCTCAAAACACACTTAAACACATGCAGCCCTAACACATCAGACTGATGTTCTGATGTTCTGTCAACTGATGTCAAGACATCAGGTTTAACATCAGCATACAAAACTGCAACCCTTCTGAACTTAACATCAGCTCAATGTTAAGAACTCATGTTAAGACATCAGACAAATGACATTTTGATTAAAAATCACATGACAGCAAAACAGCAACATCTGCTATACCAGACTAAGATGTTATGACATCTGTCTTCGACATCACATCTTCAAACCTTAACCTTCAGGTTCAGTGAAGTCCAATATGTTTGAATCTGTCATGACATAACCATGCACTCATACTAGCTTAGTGCAGCACAACATGTCAAGACATCACACTTGACATTTCCACAACCTGCAACTACTGGACCCAGATGTCATGACATCTGTTGTAACACATGACAGCAATATTATCATGACAGTTGAAGATGTTTCAACATCAGGTTCAACATATGTAGTGATGTCTGAGCAACCATGTCAGGACTTCTGATCTGACATCGTGTACCACTTACTATAGATCATCATTTATTCTGACATTGACACATCCTGCAGTGATGTTCTACTCTTATGTCAAGACATTCTTCATAACAATAATACTGCTATATCTGTACTGATGTCTGATTTACCATATCAGGACATCTTACCCAACATCCTGATGCAACCTTGTTTTAGCCTAAACATCTGAACTGAAAGTTCTGTCTACTGATGTCAGAACATCACGTTTGACATCATGCACAAATTTTGCAATACTAACAACACACCATACTGTAGCAAGACATCTTGATGTACCACATTGTTTTACCAAAATTGCTGCCAATTCAGAACTAACAGTTTCCTTTGCCATGACAATTAACAAGTCTCAAGGACAATCTCTTGACAATGTCAGTTTGTACTTGCCAAAAGATGTCTTTAGTCATGGCCAATTATATGTGGCTATCTCTAGGGTTAAATCCAAAAAGGGTCTCAAGATTCTTATTCATGACAAGGATAAAGAAGCATTGAGTACTACTACCAATGTCGTCTTCAAAGAAGTGTTCCAAAACATCTGAAAGGTTTGTTTTTATGAGATATTTTTTTCATTCGTACTAACAATGTTAAACATTTGTGAATTACATAACTAACATTGTGCATTGTTTCTTTATCCATTTTTCAGGTTCAAGGCTTGAAATTATTTGGAAGATGTTTGTAACAATGTAGTTTCATAAGGCTTTGTAAAACATCTTGAAAAAGTTGTTTCTATATGAATGACATTTAATTTTTATGACAACTCTATCAATTTTGAATGAAATTGTATTTTGTTTATGTTTTGAATAATTATAGTGTCTTAAGGGAGTGGATTTTTTTCTGCTATTGATGTAGACAATCATATACCATTATACTTTTAAGGATTGAAGAATGGAGTTACCATCATACTTTACCACTTTATGGAGAGAATGTGAAGGTGATGCCAGAAAATTATAAACTAACTATACTGATACAGAAAGTTAACTCTTTGGTTGTGACCAATTGCTGAGACCTTGTGATGATTTAACCTCAAAGTGCATTGCTCATAATTACTGAATTTTTTTTAACAGTAATGCTTAAGTTCTAATAGATGTGACTTCATAATATTATCACTTCTACAGCCAAAACAACATATATATTCCAAATTTTGTACAGCAAATTAAACATATATATTCAACCTATAATTTTCAGATCAACAATAGCAGTTTTTTTAAACAGCAAATACAACATATATTGTCAAACACGCACAACCAATTCTTATAATTACATGCAGTTCTTCTAAAACACACATCAGTTGGTAAATTTATACTTCCAAAACAAGTACCAAGCTCAACATATTTGCATTTCTAAATATGCCATAGTCAGTGTAATGTAACACATCTGTTTTGGTATATTGATTGTACATAAAATCAGTGTTTAGAATGTACTATTCCACAGGCCCAGACATAATAATCAGGACCAATTGATGAAACTGAACAGAATGAAACATATACATTAAAATGACAGTGTATTCAAAAACTTGAGACCACATCCCTAAGCTTCGAATCGACCTTAAACAACATTCTGCCTTTTGAATTACACAGCCAAAAAACATGACAGTGTATTCAAAAACTCCAGACCACATCCAACTGAGAGACTAATCCGTTTCAAATGCTGTGAACAAAACCACCTTAACCTTCTAAAACACATCTAACAACAACTTGTCAAATGAATTACACAGCATAAAAAAAAGACAGGATATGAAAGCACCCCAGTCCACATCAAACTGACAGAATAACCAGTTTCAAGAACTATCCACAAAATCACCCTAACCTTCTAATCCACCTCTAACAACAACCTGTCAATTGAATTATGCAGCCAATAAAAAATACAGGGTATCCAACGAAACCAGTGCACATCAAACGGACAAGCATCATACATCAAATAAACAAAGAAACATTCAAATTAGGACTTTTTAGCACACAAATAAATATTGAATACTCATTCACCATTATGGTAATAATATATCATTCAATTTATATGATTATATAATACATCCACCAGTTCTCAAAATAGATATGTACTTAACCTTAAATAATAAATCGGTTGTGTAACTGGTTGCCACCTTACTACCATTACCAACCACCATACACCTTCAAACTATCAACGGTTTGACACTTTCACCACCAGCCTGTTGCAAGGAGGGTCCCTTAGCATGAATCGCAATTTATCACCTCTACGGAGTTGTTTGTTTTTCACAAAGTCCTTCCACCCTTTCCATATATACATCTCGACGCAATACTTTCTTGGGGAACGGTGCAGCTCACACTCATACCTCTCTTTGGTGTCGAAGTCATACAACCAAAACCGTGGGCCAACACCCTCCAGGGCAGACTTGATAACTTTTTGTGGAAAGTGCTGCGAATAACCAAAAACAAATATCAATACATTGCAATTGATAATTTCCATTAACTATCAACAACAACATCAGTTCACAACACAAACCAGAATATTATTCGCAGCCGTTTTTGCAGGGGTTATTTTTTTCTTCCAGATGTAGAATTTGGGCTTCATGCTCAGATCTTGATCACTTTCATCCACGGATCTGCAATAACACGAAGCATACAATCATTCATTTTTACGATACAAGCGTACGTGAAACACAAACGACCAGGAACCATTTAAAACTTACGGATTAACATGAAAAATAACTCATGTCATACATGTTAACTTGCTAAAACAGTTTTATCTAGAACCCTCATGCACTGACTCAGACCTACACTTCAATTTTCCAGATGAAACGTCTAACGAACGTGATATGCCAGATCAAAATATACTTTCATTATTACATAGATTTCATTTCTACAGACTGTTCGTCAACTTTAAAAAACTTTCTTAAAAAATCTGTACATCGCATTACAATAATGAAAATTTCATGAACACACAAGCATACAAAGACGAACGGAAAATTAACATGCAACGTAAAACATTAATTCGAAATAATCAACTAAACATGCAATCCAAAGTATACACCATCGAAAGCGGGAACCATATTACATTTTCAAAACATTCAATATTCTATAACAACACAAAGAGGGATAAATTTACTAATAGCATGCTCAAGATCAATGAACTTACCGCGCCTGATCCTGCTGTTCCTCTTTCATCGCCATCCCGCACGTAAAGCTTGTGAAAACTTTTCAGAGAAGCAGCACTTGATTCTTCGTGTATAGCGTACGGAGTGGAATGAAACTGAACTTGCAACCTTGGACAATGATGTTTTCAACACTGTTTTCCATTCCATAGGCCACGTAAACCCTTCAGATTATTTGGCCTACATTCTCTCTATTTTAATTTCCATTACAGTACAAGCCCAACACATTTTTATTTTTTTACACCTTTTTATTCATTAGTTTCCTATCAATTTTTTTCTATTTGATAGATTTGTATGGAATTGGATCCTCTCCAATTTTTTCTCTCATGCCTTCTCTCATGTGCAATTATGAACCATTAGATTAATCTAACCATTAAAAGACATCAAACAAAAGATAATAAGAAAAAAATATCATTTAAAAGAAGAGAGAGAAAGACACCACAACATTTTCAAATAATTTGTTGCCATGTTTTTTTTCTTTTTCATTTTAATATTTTTTATTAAATAAATATTTTTATTTGGAAATAATTAAAATATTTTTATTTGGAAATAATTAAAATATTTTATACATATTTAGTCAATTAATAAAATTAATTTTTATATTGAATAAAAATGAGAATAATCAAAATTATAATTATTTATTTTAAAAATCACAAGGTAAATATGTGTAAGTAAAAAATAATTAAAATTTATATTTTATAATATTATCAATATATAAAATTAATTATTATAAATCAATTATAATTTACCACACTTTATTGCTTAAACATTATTTTTCTGAAAATGTGTGGCTAAAATAGTTAATTTATATATGGAAAAACTATTTTTTTCAACAATCAGGGGAATGATTTTATTAATATACATTCATAGCACAAGTGCAAGCGATGCTATAGAATGTTGTCCAATAACAATGACATAGGTTGGAATTGCTTCGGAAAAATACAATTGTCTATGACTGTTTTGCTGCTTTTGTATGAAAAAATTATCTGTCACTAATACAATTAAATAGTTAATTTAAATTTTTCTATTTTTTAAATAAAAATAAAAATAATTATATTATTATAAAAAAAAATTAACGTTCTAAGGTGTAATTATTTTTGTCTCTTCAATATTGGATTAATAATGAAAATAAAAGAAAATTAAAATTAATACATACCTCTCTCTTCTTTAAATAGCATTTGTTTTTGTTTGTTGTCTTTTAATGGTTAGATTAATCTAATGGTTCATAATTACACATGAGAGAGGGTTGGAGAGAAAAAATTGGAGAGGATCCAATTCCGATTTGTATACATTATTAAGTGGTTCAATTAACCACTTTTCTTATATTATTTTTTTCTTTTTTTTCACTAACTTTAAAAATAATGGGACTTTTTCTAGGAATTTACTACATATAATTATTTCTAATATATACTACATTTCTTTCAGTCTAAAATGTTACATACAATCTTTTACCTTTCCGTCCGATATAGACATGCTTTTACCCGTGCGGGAGCACGGGTGTTATACTAGTATAAATCAATAAAAAAAGACATTACCGTGCTTTGGTTTGAAATGTTACTACAACAAACATCGTTCCTTTTATTTTTACATTAAGATTAAAAAATAAAATAAAAAATTAAATATGTAGTGTAATGTACTAATATTTAGTGAGATCTATTTTAATTTTTTTTAAGAGTTGTATGGAAATTAAAAAATATATATATAAGTTGTTTAAATAATTGGAAAGTGTGTAATAATATAAAAAATTAAATGTGGTTCATTTAAAGAACTCAAATGAATGTAATTTATGTGGATGCTCTTAGTTTCTCTTATGTTAAATATTTGAGTATTGTTTTATTTAATTTAGGCATGTGTTGTATTTAAAAACAAATTATAATATTTATAAAAGATAATATAGTACTTAAAAATATATTATATTTTAAATAATATAATTTTGAATTTTATTTATAATAAAAATTATGAGGTTTTTATTTTAATTTTTTATTAAAAAATATATTTAAGGTCGGGTAGTCTGAAACCTATCTAGAATCATATTAGGATAGTAATTTTCAAACCCATATTACAACAAGATTTTTTTTAATCCAATTCTTAAGAGTTCGAAGCCCGACGAAACCAACTTATTTAGAACCAGATAGTCAACTTTCACAGCTCTAATTATATATATATATATATATATATATATATATATATATATATATATATATATATATATATTTCGGACTGACCCAATGACTATGCATGACCCAATCCACTTCTTCTCCCATAATGGTCCAATTGCCTAAGTCCAGCCATTTTGGGACAACGTTTACCTTTCTACCCCTCTACCGGACAACGATGGTCGGATGACCCCAAGGGTCAGCTACCCCTCCTTGGTAGTTCCTGCCCGTCACGCACGGCTCCGCCATCCAGAAACAGTCACGACGCCCGTGCCCGCAATTGCGCCTCTGCCCGTGGCAACAGCTAGTTTCTGGCAATTACCTATTCTTTGGGAAATTGTTATCTCGCCCTGAAAATTGGGACCAATGGGCAAACGCTGAGGACATTATAAAACCCTCTCATTTGAGAGGGTCAGGTATTCTAAATCATCCTACGAAACACATACTTTGTACTTGCTTTCTCCTCCTCCCGATTCTTACTTTAGCATCAGAGTGCCTTACAGGTACACCCCCTCCTCATCTTTCACACCCAGCATCGCAGACGTCGTCTTTGGCCCACTTCAGATTCTGATCAGTCGTCAAGATCAGTGGCGCCATCTGTGAGAATTTTTGTTATCCCCGTCTTTCTTTCATCATAGATTCAAGACCAAAATAACCCTTTTCCAAGATTCCGATCATGGCAAGCCAAGATCACGTCCACGATGCTCGTAACTCCGCCTTTCTCCCCGACAGCAAGACTGATACTGACGGAGCTGCACCCTTTCTTGGGGGCGACGCCCATCAACGGAGAGATGGAGCCATCGTGTCTCCCTCCCCCGCTCGCGCTGATCATGTTGAGGACCAGCCCTTCCTGGACCACCAGTTTGTCCCTGTTCTGCCCAATGCCGACCCGGCCGTGGCGACCCTTTTTGAAGCCCTCAACAAAACCAACCTCCTAATCCTCCAACAGAACGCGAGGATTGGAGTCCTAGAGGAGTCCAACCGGCCAAGATCTCCTCCGCCGAGGAAAGAGCGCCAAAGATCCCGGAGTTCACCTCCCCGATGTGAAAGAGACCGTCGGGCACCATCTGAGCCAGAGTCCCAGACCATCAGAAAGCGCGACCATATCTCCCCACGGAGCCAGTACTCCCTGGGAACCAAGAGGACCAGAAGAGACCAGAGTTCGCCTCCGCCCAGATCTAAGGGTCGAGCACGAACCTCATCTCCCCGTTGAGATCGCCGTCCTATTCTTGAGCGAAACACCCGCTCCCCATCATGGTCTAGTAGCATTAGTGACGACGAGCCTCGCGGCCCGTTGTCTCAGGAAATCATGGTCATGCGCCTGCCAAAGGAGCTGGAGAAACCACTGTCTCTGGGCACTTACGATGGTACAACGGATCCTGACGAGCACATTGAGAATATCGATGCATTGCTCGACTATCGTGTCGTCTGAGGCGCCATCAAGTGTAGATTGTTCCCTACCACGCTCAGGAAGGGAGCAATGACTTGGTACAAGAAGCTCCCCGACGAATCCATCACCTCGTGGAGACAGTCGGGGAGAATGTTCTCTAGACACTTCACGGCCTCCTGGCGCCACCCAAAGACCGAAGCCTCCCTCGAGGCCATAATTTAAGGGAATGACGAGCCTCTCCGTGCCTATATCAAGAGGTTCAATAAAGAAGCAGTCCAGGTCTCAACGACCGATGACATGAAGAAGTTCTTCCTCGAGTGAGGACTTTACCCTGTACTGAATTTGCCAAAGCAGTTGGCATTGAAACTTCGCGGACCTTGGATGCCTTCCTCCTTAAGGCACAAGCATATATCCAGTACGAGGAGAAAGAAGCTGCCAGCTCTGCCCGGAACTCACGGCACCAAGAGAGTGCCCGGACCTCCAAGCACGACGACCCCTCGATATCTTGTCGGGGAGATAGAAGATGTGAGGATCACCATCGGGAGTCCCGGGACAACAATGGACTCTCCGGCTACTTCCATGAGTATACTCCCCTGATCGTCTCCAGGGAGAAGATCCTCTCCGAATGTGCCAACTCAGAATTCAGACAAACAGGGGTCCAATTCCCTAAACAGATACCGGCCAAGCTGAATACTGACAAATTGAAATATTGTCGGTTCCACAAGAGCCATGACCATACAACCGACGACTGCATCCACTTGTAGGATGCCATTGAGATACTAATCAGGGACGGGCACCTAAAACAGTTTGCCAAGAAGAAGGAAGCTCCACGACAGGATGCCCAGGAGTCCAAGAAGGTCGAGGAAGAGGTGCCTTCCTCGGAAGACACGAGCCTTCAAGTCGCCGTGAGCATATCGCGACCTGAGGACTTCCACATCCCCGAGGGACTCAACGCTCCCCCTACTTCACTGCGCACAGTCCATGGGAAACCTTCCCCTCCGCCCTGGTTATCTCCGGAGGGGGCTTCAACAAAGTTATTGTGGGCTCTGTTAAAAGGAAGTTCGAGCATCTTCTCAGCACAAGCTCAAACCGGAGTACCACGCTCGACAAAGCCCCGGGGAGAGTCGGTCCCTATCACCTTCTACTGTGAGGAACTTCTCAGTGGGGCTCCCAACTAAAGCATTTTGCTGATCGTGAGAGCACAAATAGCCAACTTTGATGTTCGCCGAATCTTAGTCGATCACGACAGCTCGGTCGACATCATGTATTCACAGTTGTTTTCCACCCTCCAGCTAGATGAAACACACCTAACGCCCTATGTAGGCTCTGACCTACGAGGCTTCAATGTGTCGGTCACAAAGCCCTGGGGGTACGTGGAACTGATCATGACTTTTGGATCTACAGAGACGACCAGGTCTATTAAAGTCTAGTTCCTGGTCATCGACTGCCCCTCTCTCTATCAGTACATCTTTGGGCAGCCAACTTTGGCCGAATTGGTGGCCTTACCATCAACCGTGCACCTGAAGATGAAGTACTACACTTCAAAGGGTCTTGTTTCCACTCTGCACGGAGACATCGAAGCAGCAAGGAGATGTTTCGAGGCAGCCACCAAAGGGCTGAACACTATTGCCCCAAGCCGAAGACTTCCAACAAGCCGGCCCTGCCCAGCAGCTCCGAGGAAGCAAAGTCGCTGCCCCACGTCGACTATATCAACCTCAACAACCGCTTCTCCGAAGATGACCAGAAGGAGAAGAAGAGGAAGGGGAAGGATATCTAACCTTGTTCGAGCAGCCCTTCAACTTCAACCAGTACCGGTGAGACCTCTCATCTGATGCGCCCAATTCTGGATGGCGAGTTTGAACTTATCCTACTCGGTGAAGACCCCCAGCGAGGAGTAAAGATCGGGACCGGACTCCCCGACTTAGCGAGGAAATAACTCAAAGCATGTCTCCAGGAGAATGCATATTTTTTCGCTTGGAGCGCTGCGGAAATGTCCGGGCTAGATCCTGATGTCGCCTGCCACCATCTTACAATCGACCCCGCCGCTAGGGCAGTAACTCAACGTAGGCGAAAGCAGTCTCCGGAGAAAACGGAGGCTGTCGAACAAGCTGTAAAAGACCTCCTCGGGGCAAATTTTATCTCGGAGGCCAAGTACACTACTTGGCTGTCCAATGTTGTACTCGTTAAAAAGTCTAATGGAAAATGACGCATGTGTGTTGACTATACCGATCTTAATAGGGTCTGCCCTAAAGATGCATATCCCTTCCCCAATATGGATAAATTAGTTGATAATTCTGCTGGTTTTAAATTGTTATCATTCATGGATGCATATTCGGGCTATAATCAAATACCCATGGCGAAAAGCGACAAAAGTTACACAACTTTCATGACCGAATCGGGCAATTATTACTACAACGTAATGCCCTTCGGCTTGAAAAACGCTGGCGCTACCTACCAAAGAATGATGAACAAGGTATTCTGGGGAGAAATCAGGGACATGCTCGAAGTCTATATGGACGACATGATCGTGAAGTCCCACGAGGGGTCCGATCACACGACCCATTTGAGGAAAGTCTTCGAGCAGGCCAGGAAGTACCAGGTGCGTTTCAACCCGGAGAAGTGGATGTTCGGGGTGCGAGCGGGCAAGTTCCTCGGCTTCTATTTAACAGAACGAGGAATCGAAGCTAACCCAACAAGTGCAGGGCCTTCTCTGAATTCCCCACTCCAAACTCGAAGAAGTCAATTCAATCTCTCAATGGGATGCTCGCTTCGCTATCCCGTTTTGTGGCGAAGTCTGCTCAGCACGCGTTGCCCTTTTTCAAACTCCTTCGCAAAGAAACATCTTTCGAGTGGATGGAGGAATACGACCAGGCCCTCCTCCACCTAAAGCGAGCACTATCAGAACTGCCCATTCTCCCTCAGCCAGACAACGGCGAAACCCTGTATCTCTACCTCACCGTGGCAACCAAGGCCATCAGCGCCGCCCTCATTCGTGAAACTCTCAATGGGAAGAAACCCATATAGTTCACGAGCAAACCGCTGCAGGGACCAGAGCTGAGATACCAGCAGATAGAGAAAGTAGCTCTGGCCCTCATCAACGCTGCGAGGAGACTGAGGCACTACTTTCTAGCCCACACAATCGTGGTATGAACAGACCAACTCGTAAAGCAACTGTTAGGTCGACCAGACATGTCCAACATAATGCTCAAGTGGTCGTTGGAACTGTCCAAATTCGACATCCAATACGAGAGTAGAAAAGCCCTTAAGGCTCAGGCACTGGACGACTTTGTCGCGGAGAATGACATTGCCCGATTTCCCCACTTACGGGGCTCGGAAATGGACAATCTTCGTCGACGGGGCATCCAGCTCGGCAGGAAGCGGGGAAGGTATCATCCTGGAAAATGATGAAGGAATCCTCGTCGAAGTCTCACTTACCTTATCTTTCCCCACTTCCAACAATCAGGTCAAGTACGAGGCTTTCCTCGCTGGTCTACGCCTCGCTGAAGACCTGGGAGCCGAAGAAGTCATCATCTGCACCGATTCTCAACTCGTGGCCCTCCAGGTTCGAGGAGAATACTAGGCCAAGAACGAAAACTTGTCTGAATACTTGACCCTGGTCAAGGAGAAGATGACGAAATTCACATCGGTGGAAGTAAAGCATGTTCGCCGCAAACATAATGTCAAAGCAAATGTTTTGTCAAAGTTGGCGAGCATGAAGAAAAAGGGCAGAAACAAATCCGTCATCCAGGAAGTACTTCCTCAACTTAGCATCGAAAAAGCTTCCGTGATCCTCGACGTGCATGTCATCGGCGACAACAACTGATGCATAACCCCCATCTACAACTACCTCTCCAAGGACGAACTACCGTCCGACCCCAAGGAGGCCAGCGTAGTCAGGAGTAGAGCCTGCTCCTACGTCCTGGTCAAAAATAAGCTCTACAGGCGAGGGTTCTCCATCCCTCTACTCAAATCCGTCGAGGAAGAGATGGTTGCCCACGTCCTGCACGAGATCCATGAGGGGATCAATGCCCAACACCTCGGAGGAAGATCCCTCGCCAGAAAGGCCTTGCGAGCAGGATATTACTGGTCAACCATGCAGCATGATGCAAAAGAGCATGTGAAGAAATGCGAAAAATGCCAACGACACTGGGACATGCATTTGGCACCGCCCAATAAACTCAAAGCAATGTCCTCCCTGTGGCCATTCGCATGGTGGGGCCTGGATATCCTGGGACCATTCGTCGTGGGGTCAAATCAGAATAAGTACCTGATAGTGGGTGTTGACTACTTTACCAAGTGGATAGAAGCAAAGGCTCTGGCCAAAATAACGACCCACAACATACTCCGCTTCTACAAGCGGAACATAATTGCTCGCTTTGACATCCCCCAAGTAATCGTCACTGACAACGGGACGCAGATCACAGACAAAAAGGTTTAGGAGTTCGTTGCTCAACTGGGCACCAAGCAGCACTTCACGTCCGTCGAACATCCCCAGACTAACGGTCAAACCGAGGCAGTGAACAGGGTAATCCTGCGAGGCCTCAAACGAAGGTGGGACAAAACGAAGAAACAATGGGTCAAAGAGCTGCACAACATACTCTGGGCCTACCGTACTACGCCTCACTCTTCAACTGGGGAAACCCCTTTTCGTCTAGCATACGGAACTAAGGCGGTGATCCCCATTGAGATACATATAGCGAGGGACTAAGGGATGAGCTCGACCTCGTCGAAGAGGTCCGATCAGGGGCAATCCTCCGTGAAGCCTCACTAAAACAAAAAATCGCTATTAGGCACAACGCCAAAGTTATACAACGAGAATTCCAAGTAGGCAGTCTCGTCCTAAGGAGGAATTGTGAGGGAAGTCTCACTCTATGTACTTGATTTTAATGATGTCAAAACTATCATGCTTTGCACATATATATTTCACATGAATGCACATTAGGTGTTCTAAGGATGTTTGATCATGTTGGCAATGTTCTAGGTGCATTAGATATGGTTAAACACCTTTAGGAAAGTCAAAAGTGTGATTTTTACATGTTTGAATGGTGTGAGTCGACTCATGACCTTGTTCAGGTCGACTCATACATGCTGAATTTGTGTCTGTTAAAACTGTGTGCTCCGGGTATGCTCAGGTCGACTCTTCAGGTCGACGCATACATCCTGCATTTGTGTATATCAAAAACTGGGTGTTATGAGTCGACGCATAGACCTGTTTAGGTCGACCGGTCGCTGTTTTGCACAAATTTTCTGCTGTGTTATTCACTCTAAAATTCTGTTTCTCTCATGTATTTCTTCTAGGATATTATATATATCATTTTTAGCTCTTTTTTAATAAGAACAAGAAACGTGAAAGATTTTATGCCATTTTCTCTCATCAATTTCATCTTCTTCCTTGAGCATTCAAACAACTACACATAACTAATTTTTGTTTGTTGTGTTCATTGATTTGAAGTGATAAGGTTCAGATTTCTGGAAGTGTTATCTTCATTTCTGAGTTGAGATTTGTGGTAGGTGTTTCTTGAATAAAACCTTAGGGTTTTCTCCTCCAAGAATCTAAGAGATTTTGGGGGTTTTTGCACAAGCCAATTCGTTCTACAAGGATTCAGCTGGGCGAAGGTAACCGAAGAGATCGGTTTAGTAGCTGTAATCAGAGGATCGTAGAAGAGTGGTTTGGGTTCGAATCTTTGGTAGATTGCAATTGATCGAGTGAAGGTAATCGAAGAAGAGTGTGTTCCTTCGGTTTAGTAGCGCGGGACGATAATTGGATCAACCATATTCGAAGCACTTGATCCATCTTGAATCAAGGGAAGAGAAGGCTCTACATCAACAATTCGAAGACGTTCGAAGATTTGATTGTTCATAGTTTTCTCTTGTATAAACGTACAATTGCAACGATAATATATATATCTCAATTCCATGTTTGGAATTGGGGGCAGAGGTACCCATAGCGAGGACGATTGGGGAACTGCCTAATCAAATTGCGTTTGTTCTCTTTCCCCTTCAACTCTTTATATTTTCTGCATTGTTTGAATTTGTCAAGTTTTCAATTTGTCTGGATTTCTGAGGTGTTGTAATCTAGAGCTGAAAAATCGTTTTTGTTAAAGTCATACAATTCTTTGAATTGTATCTAGGAGCAGCTTGAACTTACTAACCATAGAAATTCTGCACTTAGTGTGTTTGTACACACCAAGTGTTTGATAATTTGTCACAAAGCAAACTCAAACATTGTTTGTGTTTCATTGCTTATCGTTTGCCTCATTGTTTTGGTTTATACATAAACACGTTATAATTTGTTGATTGCGTTTGAATAGATTAACACAACTGAATTTTTCTCTTCCATACTCTTTCACAATATATACGTGCATATCCGATCCTTTTTGGTAGAAGGTTCGTTGTAGACTTTTGATCCAGTGGTAGCTTCCGGTTAAACATTTTTTTTTTAAAACAGAATTTTTGTAGTCCATTTGCGTGTAAAACTCAAAGGATCTATTCAACCCCCCCTTCTAGATCCATAGCCATAGTCTAACAAGTGGTATCACGAGCTCCGGTTTATTCTGGTGCTTCGGTAAAACTTCTTGGATCATGGCGAACGAACCTAAGGGGGCTTATAATAGAGCTCCAGTTTTTACAGGTGAAAACCACAGCTACTGGAAGGATTGTATGCGCGTTCATATTAATTCCTTAGATCGAAAGGTTTGGAACGTTATTTTAAACGGTCCTATGGCAATTACTATGACTAACGCGGAAGGCGTTGTCGTTCCTAAACCCGAAGCTCAATGGAATGAGGAGGACGAGAAAAAGTACAGTTATGATTGGAAGGCTCGCAATATGATCATCTCCTCCTTGGGAGTTGATGAGTATTATCGAGTCTCCCATTGTGAAACAGCCAAAGCCATGTGGGATGCTTTACAAGTAGCCCACGAAGGCACGAATGATGTTAAGTTGGCTCGAATTAATACACTAACGCAAGAGTTCGATCTGTTTTACATGAAGCAAGGGGAAACCATTGCGGATATGCAAAAACGATTCACTCACATTATCAACAAATTGCATGTCCTTGGTAAACCAATTCCAAATGAGGTTTCTACTAATAAAATTCTGAGGTGTCTTAGCAGGGAATGGCAACCGAAGGTTACCGCTATCAAGGAGGCCAATGATCTTGCTACATCAGACCTCACAACACTCTTTGGTAAACTTGATGAGAATGAGCAAGTGCTCATTAGCTTGGATAAATATGAGAAGAGTATAAAGAAAGAGAAAGCAAAAGATACGGAGAAGAAGTCGATAGCTCTTAAGGCTTCTTGTTCAAAGTCCACATATCAAGAGCAAAGTGATGATGAAGCCAAAGATGACAAGGATGAAGAATCCGGTGATGATATGAGCTTATTTGTGAAGAGATACAATAGATACATTCGCAAGAATGATATTCAGCACTCGGACAGAAATCTTATCAAGTTTCGGAAGCAATCTAGAAGTGAAGGACATAAAAATGGCAAAGTAAAGGGGACGTGCTACAATTGTGGAAAATCCGGGCACTACAAGCCGGATTGTCCATCCCTAAAGAAAGACAAAGATAAGGATAAAGATAAGAGTCGCTCAAACAGAAAGTCCAACAAGCCTCGACGAGCATACATCGCTTGGGAAAGCGATAGCGAGTCGGAGAAAGATGACTCATCAAGTGACGAAAGTGAATCCGTCAACCTTTGTCTCATGGAACGTCACAACAAAGGAAAAGAGGTAAAACACTCTAAATATGAAAACTGTCAAAATATGTCTCATGCTGAATTGAAAAAAGCTTTTGACACATTACACCACGAAGCTAAGGAAGCATTTCAACGCTTAGCTTCGAATAAAAAGATTTTTTCCTATTTGGAGAAAAAGGTTACCGATTCCCAAAAGGAATTGGAAGATCTTAAAAACTCTATGGTGAATGTATCAAAAACTAATATCGATAAGGATGAATATGCATGGTTTGACCTTGGGGGCTGTGGTACTTGTCACATTTGGCAAAGAGAGGTGAGAACCCTCAAAGCCAAGTTGGACAAGGCTCTCAAGCCCAAGATTACGTTTGCTATTGATCGATCACATTATCGTGAAACAATGAATAATCCGTATAAAAAATACACGTATGTGATTCGAGATAGTGATAGCAAAGGTAAACTCCAAACAAATCGTGATTGCTTATATTGTTGTAAGCCCGGTCATACTATTGCTAAGTGCCGCTTTCGGAGATATCTTGTTCCAAAGGGCATTTATCAATGGCTGCCCAAGGGCAATATTGGTTTCACTTACCATAAAGGACCCAATGAGAATTGGGTACCTACTCTCCCTTGATTATTGTTGTAGGTACAAAGTCTTGAGACCACCGAAAGAAGATGGGTTCTAGATAGTGGCTGCTCAAGACATATGACCGGAGACATATCTCTTTTCATCGACTTTGTGGCGAAGAAAAAGGGGTTTGTCACTTACGGAGATAACAACAAGGGACAGATTCTCGGTAAAGGTAGTATAGGTAATCCCTCATCTATTACTATCTCTGATGTACTTCTTGTGGAGGGCCTTAGACACAACCTTTTAAGCATTAGTCAACTATGCGACAAAAATTATAAAGTCTCTTTTTCAAAGGATTGTTGCGTAGTTGAAGATTGCGACAAGAAGAATGTGTTTAAGGGCTTGAGGGTGAATAACGTCTATATGCTAGACTTAAACGAGGTATCATTGGATGGAGACAAGTGTTTAGTCACTATGAATGAAGATTCATGGTTGTGGCATAGACGCTTGGCTCATATCAATTTTGATTTGCTTAATAAAATTGTCTCTAAAGACCTAGTCATCGGGTTGCCCAAAATTAAATTTACAAAGGATCATCTTTGTGATGCATGCCAAATGGGGAAGCAAACAAGGATCTCTTTTAAATCTAAAAACATTGTTTCAACTATGAGACCTCTTGAGCTCCTCCATATGGATCTCTTTGGACCATCTAGGGTTAAAAGCCTAGGTGGTAACTACTATGGGTTTGTTATAGTCGATGATTTTTCTAGGTTCTGCTGGACAATTTTCCTGGCAAATAAGAGTGATACTTTTTCAGCCTTTGAACGATTTGCTAAGTTATCTCAAAATAAGCTAAACACAAACATTGGTTCAACCAGAAGTGATCATGGGGGTGAGTTTGAAAACCATTTGTTTGAAGCATTTTGTGATTCCAATGGAATTGATCATAATTTTTCCGCACCACGTACCCCTCAACAAAATGGGGTAGTGGAACGTAAAAATAGAGTATTGGAAGAACTTGGAAGGACTATGATCAATGATAGTGGATTACCAAAATACTTTTGGGCAGACGCCATAAGTACGGCTTGTTACGTTTTGAATAGGGTGCTCATCCGGCCTATTCTAAACAAGACACCGTATGAGCTTTTAAAAGGGCGTAAGCCGAATATCTCTCACCTTCATGTATTTGGTTGCAAATGTTTTGTGTTAAATAATGGAAAAGAGACTCTCGGCAAATTTGATGCCAAGGCTGACGAGGGTATTTTTCTTGGATACTCTCAGTCAAGTAAAGCGTATAGAATCTATAATAAAAGGTTACGTGTAGTTGAAGAGTCAGTTCATGTTTCTTTTGACGAGTCTTATCCGAGAAATGTCGGAGAAGGTAGTTCTTTTCATGGTGCAGGTGTACCTACTGAAGACATACTCAAGGACACTGATAAGGGAATTGATCAGCCTGAAGCAGTGCGTATTGAGGAGGAAAAGGATCGCCAACCAGTGAAAAGTGAGGATGATCATTATACTAATGAAGATGAACTTCCTCCAGCTTGGAAGTCTTCAAAAGACCATCCAATTGACAACATTCTCGGTGATATCTCTAAGGGAGTAACTACTTGCTCTAAACTTAGTAACTTTTGTTATTACTCGGCTTTTGTTTCCCAAGTTGAACCTAAAAACTCTAAGGAAGCATTACTTGATGAGCATTGGTACCTATCAATGCAAGATGAACTAAATCAATTCGGGAGAAATGAGGTTTGGGACCTTGTCCCCCCTCCGCGAGATCATCGAGTAATAGGAACCCGATGGGTGTTTAGGAATAAACTGGATGAAAATGGAGTAATAACGCGTAACAAAGCTAGGCTTGTAGCGCAAGGCTATAACCAAGAGGAAGGAATCGACTATGAGGAAACTTATGCGCCGGTTGCTCGACTCGAGGCCATACGCCTTCTACTTGCCTACGCTTGTACAAAGAACTTTAAACTATTCCAAATGGATGTCAAAAGTGCATTCCTTAACGGATATATAAATGAAGAGGTTTATGTAGCCCAACCTCCAGGTTTTGAATCACACGAATATCCTGATCATGTCTATAAACTTAAGCGAGCTTTGTACGGACTTAAACAAGCCCCTAGGGCTTGGTATGAACGTCTAAGCAAATTTTTACTTGATCAAGGGTATTCAAGAGGAAAGGTTGACACGACCCTCTTTATTAAACGTCAAGGAAAACACTTAATTTTGGTACAAATTTATGTTGACGATATTATATTTGGGTCTACTAACATGACCTTGGTCAAGGAGTTTTCTAGTTTGATGCAGGGGGAGTTTGAAATGAGCATGATGGGGGAGCTTAACTATTTCCTCGGATTGCAAATCAAACAACTTGAAGAGGGCACATTCGTGAGTCAAACGAAATATTGTCTTGAGTTACTAAAACGTTTTGATATGCTGAACTGCAAAGCTATAGATACTCTTATGCCTACGAGTGTTAATCTTGATCGTGACGAAAAAGGTAAGGATGTTGAGGTAAAGAGGTATCGAGGTATGATAGGGTCTCTTCTTTATCTTACCGCATCACGTCCCGATATAATGTTTAGTGTATGCATGTGTGCAAGGTATCAAGCACATCCCAAGGAATCCCACCTAAAAGCTGTTAAACGCATACTTAGGTATCTCTCTGGAACCCCAAAGTATGGTCTGTGGTATTCCAAAGGTAGTGCTTGTTCCTTAGTTGGTTATTCTGATTCCGACTTTGCCGGGTGCAAGTTGGATAGGAAAAGTACTAGTGGCACGTGTCATCTTTTCGCAAATTCCTTGGTGAGCTGGCATAGCAAGAAACAGGTTTCGGTTGCTTTGTCAACTGCCGAGGCTGAATACGTTGCCGCAGGTAGTTGTTGTGCTCAAGTCCTATGGCTTAAACAACAATTGCTTGATTTTAATTTAAAACTTGAGCGTATTCTAATTTTATGCGATAACACTAGTGCAATAAATCTAACTAAGAACCCTGTATAACATTCACGTACCAAACATATTGAAATACGTCATCACTTCCTTAGGGATCATGTTGAGAAAGGTGATGTGATTTTTGAGCATGTTGATTCAAAAAATCAACTTGCTGACATTTTCACAAAACCTTTAGCCACTGAGCCTTTCTTTCATATCCTTAGGGAACTTGGCATTCTTGACATTTTGGATCGTGTTTGATCTTATTATAAAGTGTCATTACCTTATCTTATCTATATGTACATCTATACTTTTGTCACTAACAATTTCAAAAGCTATTACCACATATGTAAGGTCTTGCATCATCAAAAGCGATCAAGGTAATATCGTTCTCGTTCATTAGAAATTAAGTGTACCATAACTGAGTGATATTATTGTTGTTTATTTGCCTATAGTATGCTCACTGTCTTCATTTGTATGTTTGGTGTGCATGTTAGTTCTCTTTTTATTTAATATCATGGCTTAAATAACACAAAAATATGATTTTTCAAAATTTTCACTGTTTGAGTCGACTCACAAATGCTTCAGGTCGACTCACTTTGGTTGCTTTGTTTGCGTGTTTAGTCGGGAACGCTCAGGTCGACTATTAGGTCGACTCATAGCTTCTTTTTTCAAGATTATAGAAAAAGTTACAGTGTGCGTCGACGCACACAGACCTAGCGGTCGACCGCTCGCTGAAAAATTGCGAAATATTCCTTGAGTCTTGTGCGGTTTTTGACCCATTTGATCTCTTTTTATGCTTTTTCTAATTTTCTATGTGGCATTAACATAACATATCAAGTCATTCTCTCATTTCCTCCTCTTCCCTAATTTCATCTCCATCAAAACCCTAACTTCATCAATCTCACCCAAAATTCTTGGAGTCTATAACTAGTTGGGAAATTCGTCACTATTCATCCTCCTTCAACACCAATCATCAATGGCTTCACGGAGAATCACCCGTAAAAGAGTCACAAGGGAATCATCTGTTCAAGCGGGTCCTTCTCAACCACCTCTAGATCAACCGGTAACTCTTTCTTCTCTACTTTCTCCTGAGAATGCTGATTTATTTGAGAAAACAATGAAGAAAAGGTCTGTGGTCAAGCAATTTGTGTATTATCGTCATACGGTAGAACGCATGCACTTGGAAGAAGTCATGGATTTATTGGACTTTCAAAATTTAAATGGGTTTTTAGAATGTGATGTCAAATACAATGAGGATCTGGTAAGACTGTTCTATACTGGTCTAGTTGGAAAGTTTGATGATTTTATGTTCAATTGCAAACTAGGGAATAAGACCCTTACTATCCAAAACACCACTTGGCGAGATTTATTCCGTTTGTCTGTGACCAATGAGAGTCATATCCAGCACATAACTAATACCAAGCATGTTAATGATTATGAGTATAAGACAGCCTTAAATTCTATGCTCAGAAGACCATATCCTGATGCAGTTGTGGCGAGCAATCTTTTCCCTAGGGTAGTAACAACGGGAAAACTGTCTCCTATTCCTAGGATTTTGCAGTGGATCGTTGCCCATATTCTTAGACCCAAGCTTGGAGGTTATTCTAGGGTGGATCAGCCTGAGGTTCAGTTAATGTACATTTTGATGAACAAGATACCAATCAGTTGGCCTTATTACTTTGCAAGCAGAATGTATGCTCTTCGTGAATCCGGTAGAGGGACTGCACTTGGGTATGCATCCGTTATTCAAAAGTTTTTCAATAATGCTACAATAGTTGTTTCTGGTATTCCTTATAAGTCCATTACTATAAATCAAGAGTTCTGCCAGAAAACTATGACTATGATGGGCCATATGTGGGATGTTGTAGAGAAAAGGTATAAGTATATTTTGAAAGCCAATACGACTGTTCTGGAAGAGTCTAGTGAAGAAGATGACGAAGAAGAAGAAAAAGAAAGGGAAAATGAAGAAGGAGAGAATGAACAGGATGATGCTAACGAGAACCAAAATGACAATGCTCAATGGCACCAAATGGATACGGGGGCTGATGACAATACTGCATGGATGTATCAAGGTTCTGAAGAAAATCAAGGTTGGAATTCATGGCAATCTCCAATGGAAACTGAAGTTGACCAAGGATGGGGTCAATGGCAATATAATAGTTGGACCAATCTTGGTTCCAACTATAGGCCATCAACTCACGGGATGAACTACCAAGATTCATATTACACTCCTCCTTCACCTCCGCGTCCTCAACAAAATAATGAAGATATTCTTGAACTTATGAGGACGATGCAACTTGATCAACAGCGGTTTGCCACAGCTCAAGAGGAATGGTTCAAGTCTTTACAAGAAGAAATTCAAACTCACGCCAACAACTTTGACTCTTTTGCCACAAATTTGACTGGAAGATTCAACACAATGGCCGAAACTTCTGCTAATCAACACCGTGCTCTTACAAACAGCTTCAACATTCTAAATCGCACCGTGTTGGAGATGACCGAGCAGTTGGATGTGCAACCTCCACCACCTCATCATCCTCAACCGTTTCGCGGAAGAGGTCATTCATTTAGGGGGAGGAGGCCATAAGAATCTACATTGCATCTTGCATCATGTCTCTTCATGCTTTATTCTTGATCTGTTTATGACTCTGCTATGTTTCCGTTTGCTATATGCACTTTCTCTTAGTGACTTTGTATTGCTACTATTTTGGCTTCTCTATGTAGTGACCATCTTTGTGTTCCTTAAGCATTATGGTTTGGTTTAAATAGTTTATTTGTATTATATGTGAATGTATGTTAATGATTATTCGTTGCAATTCGTTAAAAAATGCAGCTATTCTTGATACTTTCTCTTTCTCTCTTTTTGATGTTGTCAAAGGGGGAGAAGAAATGGGAAATAACAGGTATTAACAGGTATTGAGATGATCAAACAATAGTGGATGCATAGAGTCAGGGGGAGGATACTACCTCAGTTTGACCGTTTTGCCATCATAAAAAAGGGGGAGTATGTGAGGGAAGTCTCTCTCTATGTACTTGATTTTAATGATGTCAAAACTATCATGCTTTGCACATATATATTTCACATGAATGCACATTAGGTGTTCTAAGGATGTTTGATCATGTTGGCAATGTTCTAGGTGCATTAGATATGGTTAAACACCTTTAGGAAAGTCAAAAGTGTGATTTTTACATGTTTGAATGGTGTGAGTCGACTCATGACCTTGTTCAGGTCGACTCATACATGCTGAATTTGTGTCTGTTAAAACTGTGTGTTGCGGGTATGCTCAGGTCGACTCTTCAGGTCGACGCATACATCCTGCATTTGTGTATATCAAAAACTGGGTGTTATGAGTCGACGCATAGACCTGTTTAGGTCGACCGGTCGCTGTTTTGCACAAATTTTCTGCTGTGTTATTCACTCTAAAATTCGGTTTCTCTCATGTATTTCTTCTAGGATATTATATATATCATTTTTAGCTCTTTTTTAATAAGAACAAGAAACGTGAAAGATTTTATGCCATTTTCTCTCATCAATTTCATCTTCTTCCTTGAGCATTCAAACAACTACACATAACTAATTTTTGTTTGTTGTGTTCATTGATTTGAAGTGACAAGGTTCAGATTTCTGGAAGTGTTATCTTCATTTCTGAGTTGAGATTTGTGGTAGGTGTTTCTTGAATAAAACCTTAGGGTTTTCTCCTCCAAGAATCTAAGAGATTTTGGGGGTTTTTGCACAAGCCAATTCGTTCTACAAGGATTCAGCTGGGCGAAGGTAACCGAAGAGATCGGTTTAGTAGCTGCAATCAGAGGATCGTAGAAGAGTGGTTTGGGTTCGAATCTTTGGTAGATTGCAATTGATCGAGTGAAGGTAATCGAAGAAGAGTGTGTTCCTTCGGTTTAGTAGCGCGGGACGATAATTGGATCAACCATATTCGAAGCACTTGATTCATCTTGAATCAAGGGAAGAGAAGGCTCTACATCAACAATTCGAAGACGTTCGAAGATTTGATTGTTCATAGTTTTCTCTTGTATAAACGTACAATTGCAACGATAATATATATATCTCAATTCCATGTTTGGAATTGGGGGCAGAGGTACCCATAGCGAGGACGATTGGGGAACTGCCTAATCAAATTGCGTTTGTTCTCTTTCCCCTTCAACTCTTTATATTTTCTGCATTGTTTGAATTTGTCAAGTTTTCAATTTGTCTGAATTTCTGAGGTGTTGTAATCTAGAGCTGAAAAATCATTTTTGTTAAAGTGATACAATTCTTTGAATTGTATCTAGGAGCAGCTTGAACTTACTAACCATAGAAATTATGCACTTAGTGTGTTTGTACACACCAAGTGTTTGATAATTTGTCACAAAGCAAACTCAAACATTGTTTGTGTTTCATTGCTTATCGTTTGCCTCATTGTTTTGGTTTATACATAAACACGTTATAATTTGTTGATTGCGTTTGAATAGATTAACACAACTGAATTTTTCTCTTCCATACTCTTTCACAATATATACGTGCATATACGATCCTTTTTGGTAGAAGGTTCGTTGTAGACTTTTGATCCAGTGGTAGCTTCCGTTTAAACATTTTTTTTAAAACAGAATTTTTGTAGTCCATTTGCGTGTAAAACTCAAAGGATCTATTCAACCCCCCCTTCTAGATCCATAGCCATAGTCTAATAGGAATCACAAAGATTCCCGAGAAGGCAAACTCGCTACAAACTGGGAGGGTGTAATACCCCGTATTTTATTTTGCTCTGGATAATATTAGTTTTGATCAACTGGGTTCCGGTGTACTCTGAGAAATTATCTGCAAAGATAATTTGAGTAACCAATGAGCTCAGATCAGATCAAATTAATATTATCTGACTTTGAGGTGTTAGCATTTGGTGCTATAGAGATATTTGGACATTTAGTAGTGTTAATAACTAATTGAAATATTTTCTATATCTTTCCATTCCCTCACTTGTGCCAAAATAGAAACAAAGTTGGTAAGAGATAGAAAGAAGGAAGAGGAAAGGAGAGAAAGAGGAGAAACCTAGAGAAAGAACAAAGAGCTTGGATCATCATCTCTTCTTCATCAAATCATCCCAACATATTCTTCATCTTGATCATAGGTGAGTTCTAGTTAGAACCCTAAGTGTAGAAACTTAGGTTAGAACTTTGAATAAAAATGATGGATTTTGATTAAATGTGTTAAATGTTGTTTCTATGGTTAAAACATGAAATAGAAGCATAACATGTTTGGGTTGTGTGAGAAATTGCTGAATAATACTTGTTATAGTGATGGATCATGTTTTGATTGGTTTTGGTTTGAGCTTACACCATTAAAAATAGGTTTTTGAGATTCTGGTTCAGTGGTAACCGGTTACATGTAGGAAAATTGGAGGTCCTGCGTGAAAAATTAACGAAGTAACCGGTTACTCATTTTGAGGTAACCGGTTACCAAAATGTGTCTCTAACTCTCATTTTGATTCTGTTTTGAACAGTGCAGCTTGAGTAACCGGTTACTCATATTGAGGTAACCGGTTACCACTGTTATGATTTTGAAAAATGTTTAAAAATTGATATCTTTTGGATCGTAATTCCGATCGAGGCATAGTGATAGCCGTTGGAAAGCTATAAAAATATCCTACGTGATAAAAGTGGAAAATATCGATTTTGATTCCCGATTAAATAAATCAGAGGGAACCCAAGAGTTATGTTAACTTTGTGATTGAATTATTATATGTAATTTGATTATATAATTGTATTATGCTTTGTCTAATCTATTGTTGTTAAGCATGATTGGTATGGTATGCATGTTTAAAATATGGAATAGGAAGAGTGAGGAATCCTTGTCATGAATCTATATTAAAACCTAGTAATGTGGCTAGGAAATTGATAGATAACCTAATGACGACGCTTGCGCACGCAAGGCCGAAGCGTGTGTCCAATTACCGAATGGTATAAAAAAGAATAAGACACTAGTATGGAACATGTGTAAACCATGGTAATTATTGAGAAATGGCAAATGAGGCCTAAAGGCAAATATGGCCTAGAATTGTTGAATACAATTACGGTTGTATGTGAAATCACGATATCGTAACCATTTCTCCAATATGTGTCGTTTCATGAGTAACGAGCTCCTCTGGAATGAATGCACGATTACTTGGTAGGTTTGATTCCCGAGTATAGTACGAATGGAACCTATATGGTAAAGAGACTTGTGACGGTGTACGGACCGTGTGAAGTGACGAATTAAGGTGATAATGTGTCCCTTAGTTCCGAATCCATCTCGTATGCCAAGTAATCTACGAGGATCCATGACTCGTTTCGACTTCAAGACGTAGAAGAGGACGAAAAAAGGGGATGCCTTGATAAGGTTGTCGATAAGTGATAATTTTGAGTTAACGGACTCATAAACATGTTTCCATATAGTGTGAGATTGTCAACTCAATGTCACTTCCCTTCCCTTTTGACTTGAGTTAGAATGATAGAACCTTGTAAAGCCGAGAGAATCTATAAGATAGGGAACTCACTGAGATTTAATATCTCACCCCATGTTGTTGATTATATTACAGGTACTTCAGGTTTCGCGAAAGGTAAGGATAAGGCTGTTTGATTATCCTTACTTGTCTTGGCTTTTTGGAATGGCATGGCTTCCGTTGTGGAGATTTATTTTGAGATTGCTTTGTTGATCTAGTTCTTAGTACATTGGAACATCTTGTATATATTATGCCATAGATTTTTTAGTACCTTGCATTTTGGGCATGTAATGTATACAATGTGTTAACTAGGAACTTATGGTATTTCAATACCAAAACTTGGATTCATGTATAATATATATGCTTTGATGTATGTTGTTATATGCGGGTGTTACAGTTGGTATCAGTGCAGGTCGTATCCTTTACCTAGCCATGAAATAGTATAAGTATTTCTTTTTGTTTCATATGCTTTGTGTCGCCATTGGTCTTAAGTGTTATATTTATGACATTGAGCCTTATCAACTTAATCCTATCTATATGACGTTTAGGAACATGGCTGACGGACGCAGAAGTAACCGTAGTAGACCCAGAACCACTCCTGCAGGGACGAATCCGCCAGGCGGCAAGGAATATGTTCCATGGCCCCAGTTTTTACAACAGATGCAGCAGCAGCAGAACCAATTCATGCAGGAGATGGTACAACAGATGAATGAGGGTCTTCATCCTCCAGTAGTTGTTCCAGATGCTGTAGGTGGAAGTTTTTGGGATTTCATCCGCATGAATCCTGCAGAATTTCATGGCGGATTAGATCCTATGAAAGCTCATGAATAGGTGGCTGGTATGGAGAGAATCTTTCTGATAGTTCAATATAGTGAAGAGAACAAAGTGGTGTTTGCTTTTCACTCATTGAAAGGCCCTGCTATGAGGTGGTGGGAGAGTGCTTCAACTTTAATGACTATCCAAGATGTACCTAAGGTCTGGGAGCAATTTAAGATTACTTTTATGGAGAATTATTTCCCTAGTTCCTTGAGGACCCAAAAAGAGTTTGATTTCCAACAGTTGAGGCAGGGTACTTTGACTGTGGCTGCTTATGCTGAAAAGTTTGAGATCATGGCTGCTTACTCTAGGCAGACCGTGTATGCTCCAGATGAAAAATGGAAGATTGACCAATTCCTCTTTGGATTGAAAGCTGAGATTTCTCACAGTGTGTCTCAGAGAGAGTTCACTAATTATGTTGATTTGCTAAGGCAATGTTATGTGGCTGAGAACAGTTTGAAGAAAGTTTAGACAGAAGGGGATTTGTGTAAGGCAAATCAGATTGATCGTGGGAGATTGTTGAATGCAGAATAGGGCAAGCAAGCAAAAATATTTATTTTCGGAAAGAATTTCCTCCGGGATTTATGTCGTGTCCATAGAGATCGGTTCGAGGGAAAGAATGTCGTTCGACAGTCTCTCGCGTTTATGAGTTTGGGTTTAAAATCGTTTAAAGTAAAAACAGAAAAGTAAACATTCAAACATAAAACAAATTCATTTTTTAGACAGACAAACTTATCCGGCATGCACATGATCGACTCCTCACAAAATTAAACTTATCGACCAGTTATACTCCACCTACAATACTCCTCAATATCACCCAGCATTGCTCACAACAAAGGTTGTGTCTAACGCAAAGTTGAGAGAGCAACCGTATTACTCTCGTCGTCACTCTCGCGCACGACGCCTCGAAACACGGAAGGCATTAAGTTCCGACGTCTATTGAAGATTGTTAGCTCTTAAATCTATCTCTAAAATCCAGAAACTAACAGATAGTCATCCCTAATCGAAGAAAGCTACTGGGCATAAAGCAAAAATCTAACGCAACTCAAACCCCGCGCATAAAGCAAAAATCAGAGACAATCACCAATAAAGATTTGTAAAGCAAGTTTTATACAACACCATGGGCGACAAATATACATGAGATCATAGTCAATACATATACCAAACCCAACAAAGAAGAAAAACACAAAGAAGAAGAGAAATGAACCAAACATCTCGCGGTTTGTCAGAGCCGATCGACGATCAATCCACCCCGGTTCATCCGTATGCAAACTTCCATGTTATTTTCAAGCCAATCCAATGAAAAATGAAGTTTGATGGAGTTGGGATCACAAAACCCCAAAACCATAACCTAAAAAATGAGTTTTTGGACCTTTTATGATGTTTTTCTCCGTCCAGTACCGCCCGACGGTGTTTTGGGCGCCCGATGCTAGCCAAAAATCATAGAAAGCTACTGGAAATTCATTTTTGAATTTTTTCTACCGCCCCTGCACTGCCCGGCGCTGCAGGGGCGCAGCACACCAGACAACAAAAATTCTGCATTGTTTTATTCGTAACTTTTGAACCGTAACTCCGTTTTTCGCCCGGTTTGAAGCGCTGGAAAGCTTATTAAATGATCTATACAACAATGGCAAAATCCCATTGCTGGAATACCTACAAAAATGAGATAAAATCAATTAAACTCAATGATATTTACAAGAAAATGCAATATACACACGAAAACGTAAAGTAAGCGTATTTACACATAAAGTGGGGTTTATTCAACCAATTTTAACATAAAGTAACGATAAGTGCAACAAAACTTATATACAAAAATAGGTACAATTTGCATTTATCAAACTCTCCCCAACTTACATAATTGTTTCTCCTCAAACAAAAATCGAACAACTCAAAGAAACAGAGTGAAAACCAAAGAATCACGAATCAACAGGTTTTGAAAATCGGACAAATGAATGGTTCAAATGAAAACGGTACACACAAAGTAAATACTTACCACTAAACTACGACGATAACATAGTCACGAAACAATTGCAAAATACAAAAATCATGCCAAACCATCCTAAAACAACACAAGTTCAAATGTGAATCACACCTAGCAAAAATAATCATCGGTAGATGAAAAACACAAAATGAGGTACTTATCACTCACACAACAATCATGCAAATAATAGACTAAATTATGCAACCATCCAAAAATCATATTGAACATACAAAGGCATGAATCACAAGGACTTTTCAAGGTTGTAGCGTGGTCGGGTAAACAAACAAGGGGCAATTTCTAAAGGTAATTGAAACAAAAACTTGCCTAAACCTAAGGGAGTGATCAACTCACAAAAGTTCAAACATAAAATTTCAATCAAACTTCTTCTTTCATCCCAAGTGTTACAAAAAACACAATACTTATTTAGCACAATTATTTGAACTCTTTTTGTTTCCTTTTTCAAGGATTTTCTTTTTCTTTCTTTTTCACATTTTTCTTTTCTTTTCTTTTCTTTTTCAATTCTTTCTCTTTTTTTTTTCTTTTTCAACCTCATAGACACCAACCAATGAGTAAACAATCATTATCTCCCCAACTTGAATTCAACCACATCATCATGTGAATACTCCCTACTTTCTAAGGCAAGGTAAAAATTCATACAACAACACAAAGAGTTGAGGGTTCAAGTAAAAACAAAATCCATTCAAAAGTAAGTGAACTAAATACTCATAGACAAGCATTAAGTTCAAATAAAACACGGATCAAAAAGCTCAAAGGGGTTATAAATGATCACACGCTCACAAGGTGAATGACTATCGGTTAGGTAGTTGTGCTCAAAATGAAACAAAATGCCTTGATCCTTTTCATGCTTTCATATAATCAACACAAACAAAAGATTAAGCATAATAAAATCCATTTAAAACAAGAATGTTGGTACTCCGTGCATATATGAACAATAGAAGGCTTCCTCACAAAAAGGGTGGGAACTAAAGTGATTCACATACGAACAAGTATATGAAAGAATGAATGGCATAGAAGTTGTAAAAAGCCTAAGTATCATGAATATGCTAAAGTCAAGAAAGCGATAAACACATACCTTGGACGTGTATAAAACTTAACAATATCATTACCATACATCCATAAGTTGAAATGATCAAACTTGGAAAAACACAAATTTCCTCAAGCTATTCAAATCAAGTTCATTGACAAACACGAAAACTATTAATATTAACAAAGTGAAAAACCGGTAGAAAATTCATTAAACAAGTTGTAAAGTGAAGATTTGAGAAGTTTACGAAAAATCCGAGTACAGCTTGTTTAATGAATACTCACCACACTACCTAAACTAAACAACAATAAAAGAAAAGAATACACCATGCTTGTTTTACGTCGTAAGCTCGACGCCTTTACAATGCTTAGCTAGTAACTTCCTTCCTTCATGCCATAGTGATGCCTCACCGCGCAAACCAAAAGCAAGTGTCCTAACCAAACACTTGAACAAACGTCACGGGAACAAAATGTATACAACACTTGAACAAACATAATAGAAATAGACAATATATACGATATATACACAACTCAAAAACAAAGAAACTATCGCAATGCGATTCAATATCAAAACTAATCCCCGACAACAGCGCCATTTTGTTGAATGCAGAATAGGGCAAGCAAGCAAAAATATTTATTTTCGGAAAGAATTCCCTCCGAGATTTATGTCGTGTCCACAGAGATCGGTTCGAGGGAAAGAATGTCGTTCGACAGTCTCTCGCGTTTATGAGTTTGGGTTTAAAATGGTTTAAAGTAAAAACAGAAAAGTAAACATTAAAACATAAAACAAATTCATTCTCCAGACAGACAAACTTATCTGGCATGCACATAATCGACTCCTCACAAACTTAAACTTATCGACAAGTTATACTCCACCTACAATACTCCTCAATATCACCCAGCAACGCTCACAACAAAGGTTATGTCTAACGCAAAGTTGAGAGAGCAATCGTATTACTCTCGTCGTCACTCTCGCGCACGACGCCTCGAAACACGGAATGCATTAAGTTCCGATGCCTATTGAAGATTGTTAGCTCTTAAATCTATCTCTAGAATCCAGAAACTAACAGATAGTCATCCCTAATCGAAGTTTGCGAGGATTATCTCTAACGCAACTCAAACTCCGCGCATAAAGCAAAAATCAGAGACAATCACCAATAAAGATTTGTAAATCAAGTTTTATACAACGCCATGGGCGACAAATATACATGAGATCATAGTCAATACATATACCAAACCCAACAAAGAAGAAAAGCACAAAGAAGAAGAGAAATGAACCAAACATCTCGCGGTTTGTCAGAGCCGATCGACGATTAATCCACCCCGGTTCATCCGTATGCAAGCTTCCATGTTCTTTTCAAGCTAATCCAATGAAAAATGAAGTTTGATGGAGTTGGGATCACAAAACCCCAAAACCATAACCTAAAAAATGAGTTTTTGGACCTTTTATGATGTTTTTTTCCGTCCAGTATCGCCCGACAGTGTTTTGGGGGCCCGACGCTAGCCAAAAATCATAGAAAGCTACTGGAAATTCATTTTTCAATTTTTTATACTGCCCATGCACCGCCCGGCGCTGCAGGGGCGCAACACACCAGACAGCAAAAATTCTGCATTGTTTTATTAGTAACTTTTGAACCGTAACTCCGTTTTTCGCCTGGTTTGAAGCGCTGGAAAGCTTATTCAATGCTCTATACAACAATGGCAAAATCCCATTACTGGAATACCTACAAAAATGAGATAAAATCAATTAAACTCAGTGATATTTACAAGAAAACGCAATATACACACGAAAACGTAAAGTAAACGTATTTACACATAAAGTGGGGTTTATTCAACCAATTTTAACACAAAGTAACGATAAGTGCAACAAAACTTATATACAAAAATAGGTACAATTTGCACTTATCAGAGATCAAATCAACAGTTTAGGCCTAGACAACAAGCTTTCAAAGGAAAACAGGTTCAGAATTCTAGAGCAAGTGCACCTCCTGTGTGTCGTACTTGTGGTAAGATGCATTTTGGTAGATGTCGCTTCGAAGGAGTGGAGTGTCATCGGTGTAATAAAGTGGGTCATATGGTGAAGGATTATACTCAGAGTAGGAATCAAACGCAAGAAAGGAGTACCAGTCGAGTTTATACATTGGATATGAAGAAATCAAAGGGTGATAACTCTTTGATTGCTGATACGTGTTTCGTTAATGGGAATCCTTGTTTTGTATTATTTGATTGTGGAATAACACACTCATTTGTGTCAATGCAATGTGTGAAGCGACTTGGGTTGCAAGCTATTCCATTGTCTCCACCCATGGTGGTTACTACTACCATGGATGAGATGGTTGAAACACCTTTAATGTGTGAAAACTGTGTTTTATCGGTGGATGGAAGAGTTTTCCAGATTAATCTTATTTGTTTACCGCTTAAGAAAGTGGATGTTGTTTTGGGGATGGATTGACTTTCTGCTAATTCGGTATTTATTGGTTGTGAAGAAAAGCTAATCATCATTCCATCTGTCGAAGCTACCCCGAAAGATGTGCTAACAACTATTTTAGAATGTACGGTTGGAATGATAAATTTCTTGTTTGAGAAGGAAAAATCTATCCTATTGGTTCCCACTAAGGAGAAGAGTAGCGACCTTCAAGTTCTGAATATTCCTGTAGTCCGTGAGTTTTCCGAAGTTTTCCCCGAGGATGCACTTCTCTTCCTCCGGAAAGGGAAGTGGAATTCTCTATTGACCTGATACCGGGAACGGCTCCTATGTACATTTCTCCGTATCAGATGACACCACTTGAGTTAAGAGAATTGAAGGACTAATTGGAAGAATTAATGGCTAAGCATTTTGTTCGACCCACTGTTATTAGTAAAGAAGAAGGATGGTGGAATGCGGTTATGTATTGATTACCGGCAATTGAATAAAGTCACCATCAAGAACAAGTACCCATTACCTAGGATAGACGACCTGTTAGATCAGTTGAAAGGAGCCTGTGTGTTCTCGAAGATTGACTTACGATCGGGCTATCACCAGATCCGTGTGAAGAGCTCAGATGTATCAAAGACCACATTTACAACCCGTTATGGCCATTATGAATTCTTAGTAATGCCTTTTGGTGTGACGATTGCTCCAGCTATTTTTATGGATTATATGAATCGGATGTTTCAAGCTTACTTGGACCAATTTGTAGTGATCTTCATTGATGACATTCTTATTTATTCTCGTACTTCTCAAGAGCACGAAGAGTATTTAAGAATCATTATATCGATCTTACAAAATAGATAACTTTTTGCTAAGCTAAGCAAGTGTGAGTTTTGGATGTCGGAGGTTAGTTTTCTTGGTCATGTCATATCTCAAGGAGATGTGGCGGTAAATCCATCAAAAGTTGAAGCGGTGATTAATTGGGAAAGACCGAAGAATGTTTCTGAAGTTAGAAGTTTCTTGGGACTGACAGGTTATTATAGGAGATTCATCAAAGGCTTTTCTCAATTGGCTTTACCAATGACCAAGCTTACTCGAAAGGATTGCCCTTATGGTGGGATTCGGCTTGTGAACAAAGTTTTATGAGTTTGAAGGAAAGATTGACGAGTGCTCCTCTTTTGATTATTCCTGATCCTATCAAGTCATATGAGGTATTTTATGATGCATCAAAGATGGGATTAGGAGGTGTCTTAATGCAAGATAGTCACGTGGTGGCTTATGCTTCTCGACAATTAAAAGTCCACGAGAAGAATTATCCAACGCATGATTTGGAATTGGCAGCGGTTGTTTTTACACTGAAATTATGGCGTCATTATTTGTATGGAGTACGTTTTCAAATGTTCAGCGACCACAAGAGTTTGAAATGTCTTTTTGACCAAAAAGAGTTGAACATACGTCAAAGGAGATGGATGGAGTATTTAAAGGATTATGACTTGGAACTAAAGTACCATCCGGGTAAAGCGAATAAAGTAGTTGATGCATTAAGTCGGAAAGTGTTACATAATGCCAAGTTGATGATGTTAGAGTATGCCTTATTGGAAAAGTTTCGAGATCTTAATCTTCAATTTATTTGGACTCCTAATGGTGTGATTATGGGAAACTTGAATGTTAATTCTACTCTTATAGAGGAAATTCAACAAGGGCAAGTGTTGGATGAGAAGTTACAAGAAGTGCTAGTTCAACCGGGTTTCGTGCGAGCTACCGACTGAATCATTTTGTTTAACCAAAGGGTTTGTGTTCCGGATGATGTAGTGTTGAAAAGAAGAATTTTGGAGGAAGCGCATAAGGGTGCTTTTACTATACATCCTGGTTCTTCAAAAATGTATCAATACCTAAAGAGGGATTATTGGTGGTCCGGTATGAAAAGAGATATTGCGGTGTATGTATCGGAGTGTGCGGTATGCCAACAAGTAAAGATTGAACACCAAAGACCGGGTGGCTTATTATAACCATTAGAAATTCCTGTATGGAAGTGGGATAGTATTTCTATGGACTTTGCAGTTGGATTACCCCGTGCACAAGGTGGTTATGATTCTATTTGGGTGATTGTGGACCGGTTGACGAAATATGCGCATTTCTTAGCCGTGAAGACTACTTACAAGGCAAGTCATCTTGCAAGGTTGTTCATTTCAGAAATTGTGAGGTTGCATGATATTCCCTCTAGAATTGTTTCAGATAGAGATCCAAAGTTTACTTCAAGATTTTGGAGAGCTTTTCAACAAGCTATGGGAAAAAGTTGTGTTTGAGTACGTCGAATCATCCTCAAACCTATGGTCAGGTAGAACGAACGGTACAAATGATGGAAGATATGTTAAGGGCTTATGTACTTGGAAGTGGAGGAAATTGGATAGAACTTTTACCATTAATTGAGTTTTCGTACAATAATAGCTATCATGCAAGTATTGGTATGGCTCCTTACGAGGCATTGTATGGAAGGAAATGTAGGACGCCTTTGTGTTGGGCGGAAGTTGGCGAAGATAGAATTTTGGGACCCAAGATTATTCAAGAGACCACGGAAAAGATTAGAATGATCCGTGACAAAGTTAAACAAGCACAAGATCGTCAGAAGAGTTATGCGGATAACCGTAGGCGACCTTTAGAGTTTGATGAAGGTGATCATGTGTTTTTTAAGGTTACTCCGAGATTGAGGTTGAAAGGACCGTTTAAGTCGCGGAAGTTAAGTCCGAGATACGTGGGACCGTATCAAATTTAAGAAAGGATTGGTGCAGTAGCTTACAGGTTAGCCTTACCGCCTTCTCTGTCAGAAATGCATGATGTTTTTCATGTGTCTCAGCTCCGGAAATTTATTCCAGATCCTCCTCAGCCAATTCTACCAGATACAATTGAGATAGAAACAGATTTGACGTTTGAACCTCAACCAAGTCGTATCACTGGAAGAGAAACTAAGGTCCTAAGGAATAAAGAGATTCCTCTTGTGAAAGTTCAGTGGGATGCAACGCATCTGGGTGATGCAACTTGGGAACACGAATCGGAGATGCGAGATGCTTACCCTCATCTTTTCAGGTAATCTTTGAATTCGTGGACAAATTTCTATTTAAGGAGGGGAGGATGTAATACACGGTATTTTATTTTGCTCTGGATAATATTAGTTTTGATCAACTGGGTTCCGGTGTACTCTGAGAAATTATCTGCAAAGATAATTTGAGCAACCGATGAGCTCAGATCATATCAAATTAATATTATCTGACTCTGAGGTGTTAACATTTGATGCTATAGAGATATTTGGACATTTAGTAGTGTTACTAACTAATTGAAATATTCTCTATATCTTTCCATTCCCTCACTTGTGCCAAAATAGAAACAAAGTTGGTAAGAGATAGAAAGAAGGAAGAGGAAAGGAGAGAAATAGGAGAAACCTAGAGGAATAACAAAGAGCATGGATCATCATCTCTTCTTCATCAAATCATCCCAACATATTCTTCATCTTGATCATATGTGAGTTCTAGTTAGAACCCTAAGTGTAGAAACTTAGGTTAGAACTTTGAATAAAAATGGTGGATTTTGATTAAATGTGTTAAATGTTGTTTCTATGGTTAACACATGAAATAGAATGCACAACACGATTGGGTTGTGTGAGAAATTGCTGAATAATACTTGTTATAGTGATGGATCATGTTTTGATTGGTTTTGGTTTGAGCTTACACCATTAAAAACAGGTTTTTGAGATTCTGATTCAGTGGTAACCGGTTACATGCAGGAAAATTGGAGGTCCTACGTGAAAAATGAACGAAGTAACCGGTTACTCATTTTGAGGTAACCGGTTACCAAAATGTGTCTCTAACTCTCATTTTGATTCTGTTTTGAACAGTGCAGCTCGAGTAACCGGTTACCCACTTTGAGGTAACCGTTTACCACTGTTATGAATTTTGAAAAATGTTTAAAAATTGATATCTTTTGGATCGTAATTCCGATCGAGGCATAGTGATAGCCGTTGGAAAGCTATGAAAATATCCTACGTGATAAAAGTGGAAAATATCGATTTTGATACCCGATTAAATAAATCAGAGGGAGCCCAAGAGTTATGTTAACTTTGTGATTGAATTATTATATGTAATTTGATTATATAATTGTATTATGCTTTGTCTAATCTATTGTTGTTAAGCATAATTGAGAGGGTATACATGTTTAAAATATGGAATAGGAAAAGTGAGGAACCCTTGTCATGAATCTATATTAGAACCCAGTAATGTGGCTAGGAAATTGATAGATAACCTAATGACGATGCTCGCGCACGCATGGCCGAGTCGTGTGTCTAATTATCGAATGGTATAGAAAAGAATAAGACACTAGTATGGAACATGTGTAAACCATGGTAATTATTGAGAAATGGCAAATGAGGCCTAAAGGAAAATGTGGCCTAGAATTGTTGAATATAATTACGGTTGTATGTGAAATCACAAAATCGTAACCATTTCCCCAATATGTATCGTTTCATGAGTAACGAGCTCCTCTGGAATGAATGCACGATTACTTGGTAGGTTTGATTCCCGAGTATAGTACGAATGAAACCTCTACGGTAAAGAGACTTGTGACGGTGTACGGACCGTGTGAAGTGACGAATTAAGGTGATAATGTGTCCTTTAGTTCCGAATCCATCTCGTATGCCAAGTAATCTACGAGGATCCATGACTCGTTCCGACTTCTAGATGTAGAAAAGGACGGGAAAATGGGATGCCTTGATAAGGTTGTCGATAAGTGATAATTTTGAGTTAACAGACTCATAAACATGTTTCCATATAGTGTGAGATTGTGAACTCAGGGTCACTTCCCTTCCCTTTTGACTTGAGTTAGAATGATAGAACCTTGTAAAGCCGAGAGAATCTATAAGATAGGGAACTCACTGAGATTTAATATCTCACCCCATGTTGTTGATTATATTACAGGTACTTCAGGTTCCGCGAAGGGTAAGGATAAGACCGTTTGATTATCCTTACTTGTCTTGGCTTTTTGGAATGGCATGGCTTCCGTTGTGGAGATTTATTTTGAGATCGCTTTGTTGATCTAGTTTTTAGTACATTGGAACATCTTGTATATATTATGCCATAGATTTTTTAGTACCTTGCATTTTAGGCATGTAATGTATACAATGTGTTAACTAGGAACTTATGATATTTCAATACCAAAACTTGGATTCATGTATAATATATATGCTTTGATGTATGGTGTTATATGTGGGTGTTACAGAGGGACCCTATCGTGTTCAAGTAAAAACAGAGAATGAGGCCTACTACCTAGAACAACTCAACGAGGAAGAACTTGCTCGACCATGGAATGTCGAAAAGCTAAAACAATATTATAGCTAAGGCCTAATTATCGGCAGGCTCCGTTGCCCCGACAAGCAGAACACGCCGACCAGAAAGTGTGCGCCCAGGTACAAGCGCCGCACTACAAAACAAATCAAGGCAGGCTTTTGCTCAAGAACGAGCAGAACCCATGCCCGACAACGACTCCTCGACCGAGCCCGCCGTCGTCCAAGTACCATGGCAGGCAGAACACCCAACTTGCGATGGGAAGTTCACGCCGCAAACTCAGGCCTTAAACGCGACCTGAGCTCCGCCCTCATGCCCAGAAGCTACCTTGGCCGTTCGACCAATCCCCCTCACTGCCGAACACATCTAAGTCGAGCAAGTCCTGAAACAACAAATCATTCAAAGTTACACTTATGACGGGCACACACGCATATCGAGCAAAATTCAACACTTAGAAAAAATAAAGAAAAGTAAAGCCATGCGCAAAAATAAATCATACAAAACCAACCACATCGGTCGGGGATAAATATTACAATAAAAGTGGCCACGAGGACCATGAGTGTACTAGTTACATCAACAAGGGGCCACGCCCCGTACAAAAAATAAAGTTACATAAATACGGCACGCAAGCTGAAGATATAATGAAGAAGAAATCACTCGTCCATGTGCTAAGGCTCGTCGCGGAGAGTTTGTGCATGCTCCTCGCTAATTTGAAGAAACTCAGGGACGAAGATCTTGTCGTCCTCAACGCTATAGAAGAACCCAGACCCCTCGGTGGTTAATTCAACCCCGGGGTTCAGGATCCTCAGCTGAGCCACGACATTATTGAAGGAATCCTCGGCGATGAATTCGCAATCGTCCTCCGCCCGGTTGATGCGTGCGACCAGCTCAGCCCGAGTCTTCATCTCCTCGTGCTCATCTTCAGCAGGGGCATCAACATTCTTCAGTTGCTCAACCAGGTCTTCCGCGGATTTCTTCTCCGCTGCAAGGGTGTCGTTCTCCCCGTTGACTCTGGTCATCACCTCCTGGGACTTTTTCAGCGCTTCCTCGACGACCCTGGCCTGCTCCTCCCTAGACTTCTTCAGTTTCTCTTCCAGGTCCACAATCGTGGCCCGGGCCTTCTTCAGCTCAGAGTCCTGGAGGGGACCCTCCTCGGTGTAAACCACCACCATTTCCAAAACCCTAATTAGGGCAGAAGCGTCCTGAGCTAGCATTGCCCTTTTGCTCAGGCAACCCATCTCCTCGAGCTTCAGAGACTCCGCCCGAGGAATCGCCAGGGAAGAGCCCTCGAAGAACCTTCTGTTGTGGAGGCACGGTGACAACTCGAACCTACTCTTATCCCCCTCCTTGCTGAGGTCAACAAAATCACCCGCCCGTGTGCGCTTAGGCCTCGAACTAACGGGAACGGGGGACATCTAGACTGCCGTGGGAGTAGACGAGGAGGTCCCCGACCCTATTTACGGAGGAGGCCCCCGTTGGTTGAGCCGACTCTTCCCGATTGTTGCGCCACCCTTGCCCTTCGCCCGGGCATTCTTCACCATCAGCTCAAGGGCAGAAGTCATTTTACCTGTAAAAACATAACGAGTACATTAGCACAATAAAAGGATAACAGTCCAAGCAAGCTAAGAAATCAAGGCTACCCAGCAAGGCTAGGGAATCATCCCGAGTGCGGCACTCGAGGAGCTCCTTTGTATTGATAAAACGACTCTCCACCTTGAGCCCCCATCTTCCTCGTAGATTGGTTCCCCGCTCTTAGTCACGCACTGAGCAGGGGTAAAACTGTTGACAAAGCCCACCAGTTTCGCATAGTCGGCCTTGTCATCCTCGTTCAGCATGTCGGGGGTGGCGGTGTAACCACCAGCTCCCATGGTGAAATGGTCTCCACTCCAGCAGAAGGGGAACCTCAACAACCTTTGCCCCACTATCTTGCAATCCTCGTCGACGACATCCTTCCCGTTCTCGTCCGTCGAGACCTCCCAAACAAACGTGGAGTCAGTGGCCCTCGCCGACACAGGCTTAATAATATAGTACCTCTCCTTCAAAGTCCCAATGGACTCAGAAAAAGGTTTAAATAACTTCCTCCCCTGCTTCAGGGAGACCCAGCCAAACTTTCTCCCCGAGACTTGTCGTTGGAGGTGGAAGACTGTAAAGAACAGGGGGGTAGCTCCTATCTCCAGGAAGTCGCACGTCAATTCAAACGCCCGAATGAAGGCTATGGAGTTGGGGTGTAGTTGCGAAGGGGCCAGATCTAGATGCACGAAGGCCGACCTCTGAAAATCAGTAAAGGACAACCTCATCCCTATCTCCTTGAAAACATATCCATACACCGGGAACCTTTCTCCGAGTCTGAGCAAATACGACCATCCTCTCCGGGGAAATGAACCTTCCACTCCCCCTCGCCCCCCATGGTCGTGAAAGCATCTCTAGTGTACGAGGCAAAGACGGAGGCATGCTCCGCAGGTTCTGCGACAGACCACTCTCCCGCGGTAGTCCTCAAGGGAGGGGTTTCGTCAGCATCGCGAGGAGTAGCTGTGTCTTCAGTGTCACTATCTTCCGAGGAGATCTCCTCGAAAAAATCTCTAAGAATGTCATCCTCAAATTCCCGGGCCATCTCTTTTACCTGAAAAACAGAGAACAAAAGTGAATTCGATGACAAAATCAAATCCACCATTCCACCGCTAGTCAAGTGAAAGGGCGCGCAAAGGCCCGAGGACGACGTCCCCGACCTAAGCCCTACTCAAATGGCACAACTACGACGCGAGGAGAGCAATCCTCTAAGCATGCGGGGAGATCCTCCCCGGTTCGCTACCCAAAATATTAGTTGAAGGTCTAACGAAAAACTCATGAATCCGCCGAAAAACTCATGAGTACATCGGAAAATTCATGAGTTCCGCCGACGACAAACGCTTTTGTCGTCGCAACAACGTCAAAATCAACCTAAAGTCCTAGTTTCCTAAGGTTCCGGCGACTACGACAGCGACAAAAAATGGCTAAACCACCGCCTACCACCAACAGTCACCGGAAACTGCTCCTACACTACCTAGTTTCACCCTAACAACATGCATTATAAGAAAATAGAAAGCGAAAAAGCCTAAAACAAAGATCAAGTCAAGTAGCTTACGTGGTCGAGGAAAAAGTTAGGGGGTCGAAGAAATCTGGCCGGTGCTTGTACGGCGGCTGGACGGTGGTTGGACGGCGGCGAACGACAGAATGCAGAGCAAGGAAATGAAGAAGAGAAAGAAGCAAAAAGTGCAAATGAGCAGCTTCTCGCTCTATTTATAGATAACCTGTGGACACATGCACGAACGGCTAGGGGCATCATCATGACCCTAGCCTAGCCATCATGACACATTAAATGCAGCATATGGCTCGAGGCACACGTGACATTTCGCCTCTTCAGATCACATCAACCGTTGGGCTCCCCGTATGCCGGGCACGCCAAACAACGTTACGTGTCCCGCGGGCACAAACTCCCTCGGGCATCGTAAGATAGCCTCATCTCGTCGACAAGCGACGATCATTTCTGGACCTCCCCGGGACTGCGAACTACGCTTAAGTCATCACTCCCATACTCGGGAGCAACGACTTGGGGGACTCCTGTTCCGGACTGACCCAATGACTAGGCATTGACCCAATCCACTTCTGCTCCCAGAACGGCCCAATTGCCTAAGTCCAGGCAATTTGGGGCAGCGTTTACCTTTCTGCATCTCTACTGGGCAAGGATGGTCGGATGACCCCAAGGGTCAGCTGCCCCTCCTCGGTAGTTCCTGCCCGTCACGCACGGCTCCACCATCTAGAAACAGTCACGACGCCCGTACCTGCAACTGCGCCTCTGCCCGTAGCAACAACTAGTTTCAGGCACTCTGCTTGTCCCAGCGGCTAGTTTTTGACAGTTACTTATTCTTTGGAAAACGGTTATCTCGCCCCGAAAATAGGGACCAATGGCCAAGCGCTTGGGACACTAAAAACCCTTTCATTTGAGAGAGTCAGGTATTCTAAATCATCCTACGAAACACATACTTTGTACTTGCCTTCTCCTCCTCCCGATTCTTACTTTAGCATCGGAGTGCCTTGCAGGTACACCCCCTCCTCATCTTTCACACCCAGCATCACAGACGTCGTCTTTGACCCACTTCAGGTTCTGATCAGCCGTCAAGATCAATATATATATATATATATATATATATATATATATATATATATATATATATATATATAAACTTTTTAAATAACCAACTAAGTTAGAATGTATTTTCACAGATTTTGTTATTCACAATAACATTTCATATTTATTAGTTTAACCACTAATTTTATTAAAAACTATAAATCAAATCAATTAGCTTATCTAATATAAACAACCGATAACATAAAAGTATAAACTAGCTTTTCAGTTATATGTTGTTTTCTATGTCAATGCACATTTTTTTTAAAGAAACGATTAATTGAATCGATTTTAACGGTAAAAATAGTATATATCTACTACAAACATTCTTATATTTTATATTTAAATAGAATAAAATCTAATAAATAATATAAATTAATAAAAACAGACAAAATATTATATTGTTTTTTCTTTTTGTGATACAAAAGTACCAATTAAAAAACTGACATTAGATATTCAATCCACAAACTGTTGGTGAGAATTGAAATGTTACTCATTATGGAAAAAATAAATAGATAATCACGAAGTTGACCTTCTTCATTCATATTTCATTTTCACCATCAAACCAACATTGAATTATGAAAAGAACAAGAACAAGGTTTAAATTGGGAATTTAAGTATTAATTTTTTTAATTTAAAAAAAAAAACAAGAAAATGAAAAAAAAAAAAAACCAAAAATTGAAAACGCTGAACCTGGTAGACCAGCTGTGACTGTCGGCGAAAAACCAAGCACACCCATAAGCCCCTCTCCTCTTCTTCTTCTTCTTCTCTCTCTAAAAACTCTTCATTTAATTCAAGAGAGAGAAAGTGTTTGTGTTTTTGTGTTGTGTCTTGCTTTGTTCTCAGCATTCATTGGCAATAAAGATTGAAACTTTCAATCTACTTTATTGTGATTCTTCACAAAATTCATCAAGGGTATATTATTGTTGTGGCTCATTGTTGAATGAAAGCCATATCAGAGTAAGAAAAATTCGCATAGAAGCAATGTAGAAGAAGCTTGTTTCAGCAATTTGATGTGGAAAGTGAGGATTTTGAGAAGTGGGAAATGGTGCGAGATTGGTTACTAAAATTGGGTTTTGTTTTGTTTGGAGAATTGTGTGAACAATGGAATCTAAGATGGATCAGTATGAGATCATGGAACAGATCGGTCGTGGAGCTTTTGGTGCTGCTATTCTTGTTAATCACAAGGCTGAGAAAAAGAAGTAATAGTAAAAAAAAATCTCGGGTTTCAATTTCATTGATGGGTTTATGAGTTTGATGATTTAAGCTTTTTTTTCCCTTCATGATTTGTTTGTAGATATGTGTTGAAAAAAATCAGGCTTGCTAGACAGACTGAAAGATGCAGAAGATCTGCTCATCAAGAGGTGACTTTTTCTGTTTTTGGTGTATCCCTTTTTGTTGATTTGATTCATATTCTTGGAATCTGCTTTTATTTGTTTGGAAGAGATTTAACTCTTGTTGATTGTTGCGAATTCTAGATGGCTCTTATTGCAAGAATCAAGCACCCTTACATTGTGGAATTCAAAGAGGCTTGGGTTGAGAAAGTGAGTCACCCTCTTAATTCTCTGTTGATAGCTAAAAATTTCATTTTGTATGTTCTAAACCTCGATGTCATCGCTGAAATTGTGCTATCAGTTTTTTTCTTTCTTTCTAAACTTGATTATGATTATTTTCTTATCAGCTAAGTACATTCTACTTGTGTTGTAGGGCTGCTATGTCTGCATTGTCACCGGATATTGTGAAGGTGGAGACATGTGAGTCTAAACTTATGAACTTGTAGTTTCATGTAAAAAGTTCTTAAATTTTGTATGCCAAATTTCTCAAAGTTTGTTATACTTGTTTGTTTCCGTCAAACTATTAAATTTACTTGTTTTCTCCGCATATTTGTAACAGGGCTGAACTAATGAAAAAGTTAAACGGTGCTTACTTTCCTGAAGAGGTATTCTTGTTTTGCTGCATCATGAGTTAATGTTTAAAATACGTAACGGTTCATAATGTAAGTTATTGAAATTGTTCAGAAACTCTGCAAATGGTTCACTCAATTACTTTTGGCGGTGGAATACCTTCATTCAAATTATGTTTTGCATCGCGACCTAAAGGTATACACTTATATGAAGCAAAATATATTGCCTGCATTTCTTGTCATCGATTCGAAGTATATTAGGTCTGATTTGTTGACTCTGCTGACAGTGTTCCAACATCTTTCTTACCAAGGATCATGATATCCGCCTCGGTAAGTTCATCTACCAATTTTTATTAAGTCGGACATAGATACTTAAGTTTTCAACTTTTCATCCTAAGTTCGTCTGTATTTTTCTGGCGTGTAGGAGATTTTGGGCTCGCTAAGACATTAAAAGCAGATGATTTGGCTTCTTCGGTATGTATGAAATACGGAACTTTTTTCTATCTTCTTTAAAATCAAATACTACCTCCGGTCTTATTTATAAGAGAAAATTTACTTTATTGATTCATTGAATAATCAATGTATCTAGACTGTATCATAGACCAGATACATTGAATATTCAATGAATCTAAAAAACAAACTTTCTCTTATAAATATGATCAGAAGGAGTATTTCCTTAACCACAAGCTAACAAGTGCATTTCATTTATGTAGAAATGCATAGTTACCAGATATGGAATTAGTAACTGTTGTAAATGTTTCTATGCAGGTGGTAGGAACTCCAAATTACATGTGTCCTGAACTTCTCGCAGATATCCCGTATGGATTCAAATCTGATATTTGGTCATTAGGTATGTATTCTATAAGCAAGCATCTGATACTCTTGCAGATTAGGTTTTTGGCGGAACTGATGAAATTTTGTTGTTCAGGTTGCTGTGTATACGAGATGGCTGCTCATCGCCCCGCCTTTAAAGCTTTTGTAAGTTTCTTTCGACGTTTTTAGTATATCGTTGATGTATGCTAGTCATTGATTCTCTACATTGTTTCATAGATTTTTATGTATGTTAAGGTATCCCAAAATATATTATTTCTTATTCATGTTTAACAATGCGTCGTAAATTACGTTTCAGGATATGGCAGGATTGATAAGCAAGATAAACCGTTCCTCAATCGGTCCTTTGCCTCCGTGTTATTCCCCTTCATTGTAAGTATCTATCTACTCTTTGCTATGATCAATACTTTTTTATTATTTTCCTATTGTTGAATACTCTACCTACAGGAAAATACTAATAAAAGGCATGTTGAGAAAAAGCCCCGAGCATCGACCAACGGTAAGCATCTCTCGAGAACAATATTTCTTTTTCAAATTTGGAAATGATTTACAATCATCCTTGTTTTTTTCCCCCCTAAACTAGCTCACTATATTTTCTCACAACAGGCATCTGAGGTGTTGAAGCATCCTTATTTGCAACCTTACGTCGATCAATATCGACCGTCTTTCGCTCCTCTAACAACCTTTTCTCCTGAAAAACCACTTTCTTCTGTCAATGATACCAAAAAACATATGGCTGAAAGTCAAAACAGTACCAGTTCAAGTAGTGACAAAGATAGTTTATTGTCAATTGAGAGAAACATTGCAACGGAAACGACAACACTAAAGAGTGATAGCAAAGCCACTGAGATAGATGTTGCATTAATCAATGATGATGGCTCAGAGCAAGAAGCTATAAAATCTTCTCATAATGAACAATGTTCTAATGTTGAATCTAAACAGCCAAAAACAATAAAAAATATAATGATGGCATTGAAGGAAGGGAGAGGTAGAGAAGCAACTTCTCCAATGAGGGGAAGTCGTGTAAAGGCCGTAGGAGTATCGACGCAGAAAGTAAATACAGAAGTATTGTCTAAATTGCCTAAACCTACTTTCATTTCTCCTGGTTTGAAGCCTAATTTAGAGTCACCGGCTGTTCCACTTGTAAAGGCAACCCCTGATTCCGCAAAACGAATACAAGGATCATATCATTCAAAGCTCCAGGTACATTATCTTTTGAAATCGGTTTTAATTGGTATGCGTTGTCAGTATAATTTTTTTTACACTATCAATCGATTATAATCGTTGGATCATTAAACATGTTCTATGTACTGGCAGTTACTAATGACAGAGCCGTCACCGAAAGTTAAACCAAAACATGATATGACTCCACTATCTGGTTTGATAAAACAAGTTGAAGGAGACGGAGTTCCTCCGAGGCCAAGGCAAAGAACTCCCCCGAGCTTGCTTCGGCGACCTTCTTTTGCAGGGCGAATGAGGCTGGCAGGGGTTGATGTTCCAAATGCAGCGAATGATAGCGGGAAGCTAGGTCCAAGTAATTCAGGCCAGGAATCTGAGATGAGCCATTGTCATATGTTTAACGGTGTTCCACGTATTTCTAGACAGATTACTAGAGTACCTCAGAAGGCTTTTGAAAGAAGTTCTAAAGGATTGCAAACAGAGAGTAGTAATTCTGCCTCGTCTTCGGTTTCGATTCAAGGATGTGAACTGGCTGACGATGCAACAACTTTTATTGACATGCGAGAACATATACTTCCCAATCATGACAATATAACAAACAGTATAGGTGTGGAATCACGTCCAGACAGCAGCCAGTCGACAACATGTTCGCATTGTAAGATGGCTGAAGAAATGTCCGAGGATTCCAATGAAGTCACCCTGAATTTTAAGAATACTATTATTAGTGATGAAAAAGTGAGTTCCAATTTAACTCTTGATGATCTCCCTGTTGAAAATTCTAAGAAAATGTTTGCTTCGGAAGATAGTCTTCCGAAAAATCAGACAACTAGATCCGTTGACACACCTGCTGAAGCTGCAGAAGAAATCGAAGATCTTCGAGATATTTCTAAGGAAATGGCTTTAACCAAGTCTCTCAAAAATCCACCCTCAGTCTCTGGAGAAAAATCTGTTTGTGAAGAATTTGGTTTGGTGAACAATCTCAATAATAGACCTGAAACTGTCACTGGTGACGACAAATTCACGGTGAAGGATCGATTGTCATTGGTCTCTGAAACAGCTCCTGTAATTACTGCCACTAAAATATCTAGCCAAAAAATTTTGCAAGAGAAAGGAACTGTCACGCAGAATCCAGCTCACGAAAGGCCAGATACTAGTCATCTTCCTGCAGCGTTTGACGATATCATCCATGTTATTCGCCATAGTAGTTACCGTGTAGGGAGTGATCAACCGGTAAAAGAATCGGTGGAAATGGGAGTTCAGAATGTCGACGTTGGCAAGTTTATCAATGCTATGAGAGATGACATAGAAATGAGAAACATAAGCTCTCCTATGACTCTTAAATCTTCAACTTCCTCTGAATCCGCAACCTTGAAATCAAATATTTCCGACCAGTTCCAAATGAGAAATGCAAGCACAAGTTTCTCCGACGCTGAGAGCTTGAAATCGAGTGTCTCCGATCATCCTAGCCTTAAGGAACAAGAAGTGAACAACACTGTTTCTTTAGTTTCAGAATCCGATTCAGCTGAGCATAGTAAATGCAACACTCCTACAACCACAGAAGACAAACCACCGCTGGCAAAGGAAATACTCGACGTGAAATCTTTTCAGCAGAGAGCAGAAGCACTCGAAGAGCTCTTGGAATTGTCTGCAGACTTGTTGCAGCAGAACAGATTGGAGGAACTTCAAGTTGTTCTAAAGCCATTCGGCAAAGATAAGGTCTCGCCAAGGGAGACAGCGATTTGGTTAGCCAGGAGTCTTAAGGGAATGATGTCAGACGAAAACGGAAGACGCTGTTCGTCATGAGGTATCTTAATTCTTACCTGATGAGTTTGTTTTGTAACTGAATGCTTAAAAAAATTTGGTTTTATAGTTCATAGCTATATTCAAGCACCACTTGAATTTTTAATAGAATAAAAAAGTTATTTTGGCTTTGTTGCTGGTTCTTGAATTGTTGTAATTCTTTCAGTACTTTTATGATGCTGTAAATAGTGATCATACGAGTTAATAATATCAACTTATGATTAATTGTATGGGCATTATGTGCCTTTGAATAGTTGTTAAATATTACTAGAGTAAACATCCAAACTAGTCCTCAACAGAAGCTTATTTATTTTCTGAAAAATCAGTAAGTATTCATTTGGTCCTTAAAAATCTCAAATGCAGGTCATATTAGTAGTTTTTGGAATAATTGCAGTGACATTTTACCCTCCTCCCTCAGAAACTATTTTGATCAATATTTGAAATTCTTAAGGATCACATTAGTGTTTTTAGGAAGTTGTTTGTGTTTTTTTTTAGTGAATATCAATTTTAACGTGTATATATTGATGGTTGGAAATAGAAGGTACGGTTGGCAAATGAAAGGAATAGTTGGCTTGAAATTGGTAACAAAGTACGAAGGATCGACACTTCTGAAAAAATGTCTTTGTTAATGTTGGTATCCGACACCGATACCTACCGACATTTGTGATTATGTTTAATTTATTAATTTTTTTAAATTATTATTAATGTCGATGTATCATGTGTGGGTTGTGATTTTGATGTTTGTGCTTCATACTTAAAAAATAAACATGAGTAAGAGTTACTATGTGAAAATGTAAATTTAAAAATAGTATTCGAAGTCCCAAATTAAAGGGATATCACATTGTAGTAGTGTTTATATAAAGTTGGTTGGGCACTAAGGGTGTACTCCAAGAGGGGTCACGCAATTTTGCTTATATAATTTTGGCTGGCTGGCTCGCCTAGATTTGAATTTGGGTGGTCCATTATTTTTTTTGTCTGACTTATGTTGCGATTCTGGATCTGAAACGAGTTAAACTTGCTAGTAGAGCCCATGAATGCGTAATAGTTAGGCATACATGTTTTATGATCTAAATGCTAAAGTGATCATAGAATCAAATGATGTGAATCCTATGAAAATAAATTTCCTTTCAAATCGATAAATAATGGGAGGAGTGAATCGAATCATATTTCATTGATAATAAACACCAAAAGCAATGATGAAGTATAAACAAAACTTTGAAGAAGTAAGAGACTAAGAGTTTCTAGACTATGGATCTGATTACGCGACCAATACAATAGAGAAGATCCAACAAATATTCAATAAGTCTTGTTATCTATGGATGCAGATTTGTGACAAGAAACTGTTAACGATGATATACATTCTCTAAAATCTAACAGGACCTAACATTTAGAAGATTTTCTTCCTGGTTGCAAACCAATCGGTTGAAAATGAGTTTTGAAAAAAAAAAACAAAAATTAGATGGAACACATGATAATTACAAGGCTCGTCTGGTAGGTAAAGAGAAAATATAAATTTAAATACTTTTTCTTCCGTCACTAGAATTACATTCAGTAGAGTACTAATTTTAATTCCTTCTATTTATAATTTAATAATACATCAAATAGATATTAAGACAATTTTTTTAAATGGTATTTTAGAAGAAGAAATCTATATGGACCAACTGGAAGGGTTTGTAATTCACGGGGAAGAAAACAAGCTTTATAAGTTAGATAGTCTTTGTATGATATATAACAAGCACCGAAACAATGTCATGAAAAGTTTGTTAACTTAATAATATCGGATGGGAACAAAGTGAATGAAAGTGACAAATGCGTTTTTTACAAATCTGAAAATATTATTTCCACTATCATATGTCTCTATGTAGACGAATTACTCATATTTGACCAAACATTTAGGTTGTGAATACTGAGAAATCACTATTGTGCAACAACTTTGATTTGAAAAACCTCGAAGAAGGCAATGTGATTCTTGGAATCAAGATCACTAGATCTGAGAAGGGAATATTTTTGGATTAATCTCACTATGTGGAGAAGATCTTAATGGAATATAATTATTTTGACTATAAACATGCTTGCACATCATATAATTTTAATTTAAAAATATTTAAGAACACTGGTGACAATGTTAGACAAACTCAATACTCGATCATCTTTATCAGATGATTTCAAAGAGACTAGTGGCTATATATTCAATATAGCTAGAGGAGTTGCATTTTGGAAATCAAAGAAAAAAAAATATCTTGGCTCACTCCACGATGGAGTCCGAAATGATATATTAGCAACTGCTAGTGAATAAGCAAGTAGGTTAAGATTAGGGGTGTTCAAAACCGAACCAACCCAATAAAAAACCGCAAACCAAACCAAACCAAACCGAAACCGCAAAAAACCGCATTTGGTTCGGATTTGTTCGGGCCATATTTTAACAAAACCGCATGGTTCAGTTTGGTTTGCGGTTTGTATTTTGCAAACCGAACTAAACCAAACCAAACCGCATTATGTTACAACCCAAACTTCACTTATCTCACATCTAACCCAAAACTCAAACCCATTATGCCTTAACCTTATAATTACAAAGTATTTTCTCTTACTCACACTTAACTTTTCAGTTTTAATCTTCTCAAATCTCTCTTAATAGTATTGTGCATTCTTCTCATCTTCTTTGACATGTACGTCTCGCCTCTTCTACACTAATCTCTCATCTCACATGTTCTTTCTTTTCCATCTTCTCATTTTTATGTTACTATTTTCTCTTCTAATTATATATTTATCACACCTTTCTTCTCTAATCTCACATCTGTTATGTTCTTTCATTTTCATCTTCTCTAATCTCCCTTATCTTATATTTTTTGTTTTATTATAATATTTTGATATTGTTTTATGCTACTATTTTTTTTCACTTTTGTTTAAATTGATTTTTGTATATTGAATGAGAACTTTTTGTCTAAATATGATGAGTTTTGTTGTTATTTGGCAATGTATGAATGACTAAACACAAAGTTATGTTGTTCTCTATATATGTAAATATCACTCAATAAAAATCTAGTAAAAAACCGAACCAATCCAAACCGCATTGGTTTGGTTCGGATTTTTTTTAAAAGCCAACCAAACCAAACCAAACCGCATGCCTTTTTCCCTTGCTGTTCGGATGATTTTTAGCGTCAAAACCGCCCAAACCGCACCGCGAACACCCCTAGTTAAGATGCTTGATTGCTGCGATCGCTTTGTGAGAAAAACTATGCCAACTGTGTTAATTCATTGCGATAGTACCACAACTATTACAAAAATTGAGAGCCGTTATTATAATGATAAGAGACGTCAAATAAGAAGAAAACACAACATTGTTAGAGAGTGTATATCTAAAGGAGTTGTAAGAGTGGATCATGCACACACTGATGAAAACTTAGCAGATCTTTTAACGAAAAGACTAGTTAGAATGAAAGTTCATAATACATCTAATATGATGAGACTAATTCTTATGTATAAGTGAGTTTCTTATGATGGTAAACTGACCTAAAATATTGGAGATCACAAGAATCATGTTTAATGGGTAATAACAACTTGTGAGCAATACAAGATGATCAGATCTAGTATAAATAAGAGAAACATGAATTCTGAAGTGGTAAGAAGATGAGGTGATATAAACTCTTGATGAAATCTATACTTGGTATGAGTGAAGTACCAAACTAAAAGAGTACTCTTGATAGACTCATCAGTTTGATTGTGAAACTTAGGTCGGTTCCTATGAAATTTCGAGGAAACATTCCTAGAGCTTTCACTAAACTAGGATAAACGTGCATGAGCATTACAAAAATGGACTTCTATACATCCTATAAAAAGGTTTTTGTGTGAGTTTGATGTCAGAGATAAAGTTCAAGATAATGAGCCACTCATGTTGAATAATAATTCTATTTGCCATGCAAATGTTCAAATCGTATACACCTCTATTTATGCACAATCTTAGAAACGTTTGACGTTGCTACTGAAACACTTTTTAAAATTCAATTGGGGGATTGTTGGAAATGTAGTTGGAAAATGGAAAGAATAATTGTCTTGAAATTGGTAAGAAATAAGCATGGGTGAGAGCTAGTGTGTTAAAATGTGAATTTAAAAAAAGTTCCTTAAAATTCCACATTAGAGGGATACTTTAGTAATGCTTATATAATGTAGGTTGGCCTCTTCAGATGTGTCCCAAGGAGGTACGCGATTTTGTAAAAGAGAGATAACACACCACCATAAACTATCACACACGCACGCGTCGTCGTTTGGCCGGCTCGGCTTGTAACACCCCATTTCTACCCAGTAATTATATTAAAATCAGAGTTATAAAATTATTTTCAACTTTAACGGGATATCACATTTTCAACTTAAAAAAAATCAACCACATAATAATTATTCATTAAAGATACATAACGCTTCAGGGAAACATAAAACCACAACTGATCTTCAACTTTATTTAACTTGAGTAAACACAACGCAGCGGATTCTTAAACAACTTAGTAGCATCTTTAATCAAGATAAAACAACTTTAAATTAAACAACAAAGTGTTTGTCAACAAATTCACTAAAAATTCAGCATGTAGACAAATAAATAAAAGACACGCGTCATTCCCCCGAGTGCTACGTATCAGAGCGACAACCACCGACTCGAACTAAGGTAACCGGCTACTCCTCTTGATTAACTGCACGTTGCCAACATAGGGACAACATTCAAACAGAAGGGGTGAATTACCGAAAATTATAAACGGAGTATGATAAATAATACATAGGCAAGAATCATACAATTATTCACCACTTCACATCAACAACCAACAACCAAAATCAAATCAACAACAACTAATAAAAATCAACAACAACTTAAGAAAATGCGACTTTAATGCGACTCGACAATGTTATGCATGTGGTACCATCGGAGTAAAACTCCCAACTTAATATTGCCAGTTTATCGAGGCATCAAGGCATAAGCCTTCAACTTTCAACTTTCGACATATGCCAATCCAGGCCAACGTGGTGTGAGCAACGCTCCGACACAAAATGCAATGTATGTTTATTGACATGCACAACTCAACAACATAAACAACTCAACGACATCCACAACATAATGAACTTAAACAACATAGCAACTTGTTCGACATCAACAACTTATATCAACGTTGGCTTATTAAGCCTACAACTTACAATTCGTCCGTAAACCGGAACAATGTTACAACTCAGCTGTACCTGAAATTCCACTTTTTCAACATAGTCTCAACAATACAATTCAACAAAAGTCGTCTACTAAATTCCCCGACTTACCCCGACAATTTTCGTTAAATTCCGGACAACTAAGTTTTTCGCCTAAACCGGCTAAACCGACTAAAAAATATTAAAGTGCATAATTCCTTTCCATGGGTCACTAAAACAACACGCATAGCAAACACAACCAAACAATTATTACAATCAATTACCTAATTAATTCACCTAGTTTCTATCATATATATATATATAGATATGCGCTACCTTGAAAATAGAAACAGTGGGAGTATTTCCCAGATTTTCAACATCAAAAAGTACCCCAAATATTAGATGGGTCTCTAAACTATCCCCAAAAACTCAGTTTCCAAACATCAAAACTAATAATTTCAGAGATTAATTTTAATCGAAATAACTTCAGCTTTCACAGGGAATTTTTAGGGTAATTCTAATATTAGTTCTACACAATAATCATCACCCAAATAATATTCATCATAACCCAGTTATAATAATCGAACCCACCCTTACCTGATTGGATTGAAGATAGCTCGAAACTTCGGACTTGGTTACCGGCATAAATTTTTCTCGTATCGTCTTCTCCACTCTATTCCCTTCAAACCTTGCTTTTTCAACTGCCTCGTGTAACTTCTTTTTCCTACTGATACAACAAAACTCCCCCACTCTTTCTATTTCCCTTGTTTTATTAAAATAATCATTTTCTAATATAATGTCTAATGGGCCTAAAACATACACCCCTTAAATTACTAATTCCGACACGAAATCAAGCCCACTTAATTCGAATACTCTCCTACGACTATAATATTACTACTAATATTATTCCGCGACTATAATATTATTTCTAATATTATTTCTACGACTTACCAACTTAATAATTCCGACTTAATGATTTAATTCACCGCAACACCAAAATCAACCGAATAATTCACAACAATTAAATAAATAATTAAATATTTTGGTGCGTTACACGGCTCGACTCAATTTGGTTCGGTTGATCGGGTTTGAACTTAAGTGCTCCATTATTTTTTGGGTGCCTAAAATGAAAATTCAATAAATTAATTAATATTAGTTTTGTAAATATGTTGTTCTTAACAATTGTTTTCCACATTTTCCCTGCTGACCAAAGCTTCATACGTTTTCTTTGTTGACCAAGGAACCTCCAAGAATTGGTAAGTTCCACTCCGCTCGATTTTTTTTTCTTTTTAGGTATATAATTACTCTATAAAAAGAAGTATTTGCAACTCATTCACTTCAAATTAATGTATTAATCAAAATCTTTCTCCTCTCAGCTAATTCTATAATTTTATTTTCTATTTTATTTTCGAGTGGCTGTTCTACATCTTATATGACTGATATTCATACTAAATACTACGATGTATATTCATACCATATACGACTGATGTTTATACTATCAGATGATGCATTTCAACCAATTAACTAATGTGCAATAGTAATTGTACATTTAAGAGCTGATATGTTTTTATCCTACAGACGTCATGGTTTATTGTCTGCCTTGCACAATTTCTTGACAATACCACAAAAAATCTTAACAAGAACCACCTAATCCACGATTTGACCAAGTAATTTCTTTTGTGATATAGTTTCAAAATATTAAAACATCATTAATGTACACCTTTGGGTTTCACTGTTAAGACTAAGATAATTATATACCAAATATTTGCTATGATTAAATGAAGCCAAGCAAAAGAAGGCAAGAGTTTATTTCTGTTGTGAATTAGGATGCCTTTAAACAAAGTATAATAGGTTTCTTTGTAGGCAAGAAACACACAAGGATTAGGGTTAAGGAAAAACAAGGAGAACAACAAGGATTGGTTATAACTGCTATTCTTTATTTTCTCTATCAAATCAGATTACAAGTACACAAGAATAATAAATAACCCTCTCACCCTAATTAGGATTTTGTCACACCATACTTAAGATGAGAGACTAGTATGTTATTTATAATAAAACCTAACATACTAAACTAATGGGCTTTTTAACAATTACCCATTACAAGCTAATTTAGGGCACAAGCTAACTTAAACAGTTGGATCCTTAACACAAGGCCCAAATCGACAACTACATATTAGAACACAATTCGACTATAGCATGTAGGTATTCGACAACAGTATGTGAACAGACTTCGACGACATGCTTAACTAGAGTTCGATCCAAAATCTCACAAATCTCCACCTTGAATCTAACTCTATAACATCAAGAAACAAACTAGTTTTTTTCATGCAACTTTATCAATTGCATACAGTGGAAGAACTTGCAACTGGGCAATGTATTGGTGATCATATCAGCAACATTATGATATGTCGAAACCTTCAGCACTTGGACTTCTCCACGCTCGATTATCCCTCTGGTGAAATGTAGCCTCACATTAACATGCTTGGTTTGCTCATGATATGTTGGATTTTTTGACAGGTGTATTGCACTTTGACTATCACATTTAACAGTGACAACTTGACCTTGAAGTTTCAGCTCATTTGCAAAAACCTTCAAGCCACAATGCTTCCTTCACAGCTTCAATTAGGGCGATATATTCTGCTTCAGTGGTTGATAAGGCAACAACCTTATGAAGAGTTGCTTTCTAACTGATTGTTGTGCCAAACATAGTGAACACATATCCATAAATAGATTTTCTGGAATCCATACAACCTGCATAATCAGAGTCGACATATCCTTCGATTGCTGCTTTACTATCTTCACCCAAGGCTCCACCATAAATTAAGACTCTGTTCAGAGAGCCCTTTATGTACCTTAGAATCCACTTCAATGCTTGCCAGTGAGCATTTCTAGGATTCTCTATGTACCTACTTACAAGACTTACTGCATATGCAATGTCGAGTCTAGTACAGACCATAACATACATCAAAGCTTTGACTCCTTCAGGGTATCCCATGAACATGCATTGAAGGCCAGTTTTCTTGAATTACCAGTTTTCTAGGCCATCTCGACTGGTGATACACCTCTTGAAATCTGGCTCTAGGCACCATAGCCTATAAGCTTTGACTCCTTCAGGGTATCCCATGAACATGCATTTCAGAGCTCTAGGTTCGACCTTGTCTTGCCTAATGTGAGCATAGGCCACGCAACCAAATACTCTCAGTCTGTCGAGACTAGGTGGATGTCCCGACCAAACTTCTTCAAGTGTTTTCATATCTAACGCAGTCGAAGGACATCTATTTATCAGATATGTTGCTGTTGAAACAGCCTCAGCCCAAAATACCTTCTTTAACCCAACACTAGTCAACATGCATCTAACTGTTTCCAAAATAGTTCAATTAAACCTTTCCGTCAAACCATTTTGTTGTGGAGTACCTGCAGTAGTTTTGTGCCTTGTAATACCTGAGGCAACACAAAAACTGTCGAACGCCTCATTGTAAAATTCAAGGCCATTGTCGGTTCTCAACCTCTTGACCTTTCTGCCAGTCTGATTTTCGACCAGAGTCTTCCAACCTTTGAAATTCTCAAAAGTTTCATCCTTAGTCTTCTGGATGAATACCCATAACTTTCTGGAATAATCATCAACTATGGGTAGAAAATACCTTGCTCCTGAATGTGATGGACACCTTGCAGACCCCCAAAGATCAGCGTTGATGTAATCAAGGGATCCATGAGTTCTTTGTTTGCCTTTGTTGAACTTCACTCTGCAAGATTTTCTAAGTACACAGGGTTCACAAAATTTCAGCTTTTCGACTTTGCCTCCTCCAAGCATATTTTTTCCCTAATTCGACCAGACCCCTTTCACTGACATGGCCCAATCTCATGTGCCAAATTTCTATTTTCGACAACGATTTCGTGGATGCAACATTTGTCGTACCACTTACAACTTCAACCTCAAGGGTATACAAGCCTTGTTTTTTCACGCCTCACAAGACTTCCTTCGACCCCTTCATGACTCTTAGGATACTTTTTTCTCCTTGAAAAACATATCCCTTCCTGTCGAATTCACTGAGAGACATCAAATTTCTCTTCAAGTCAAGTATATACCTGACTTCAGTCAATAACCTTATTGAATCATCATGGAGCTTGAATCTCACAGATCTAATACCTGCAATTTTGCAAGCTTTGTTGTTTCCCAGCAGCCTTAATCCACCATATTGATCACATAGCTACTCGAACAATTCTCTGTTTGGAGTCATGTGCCAAGTGCAACCTGAATCCATAATCCAATCCTTTCTTGAGTCGCCGCTTGAAACCACAAGAACATCAAATGAATCGAAGTCATCTTGAACAATGGTTGCGTTGCCATTATCTTTACCTCCATGATCTTTCAGGCGTTCAGGGCACACTTTTCTTGTTTGACCCTCCTTCTTACAATGATAACATCGAATACCAGATGCCTCACCACTATAAGACTTATGTTGACTTTTACCTTTCTTCTTGTCGAACTTACAATTCTTTCGCAAGAATTTTCCCTTAACAGTCAAACCTTCACCAACCGTCGAAGGTTTATGCTCCTTTTGTTTGTTCATGTCCTTAGAATACAAGGCTGATTGAACTTCTTCAAAGCTCAGGGACTTCCTTCCATGCAGGAGAGTTTCTTTGAAGTGAGCATGTGTTCTGGGCAAAGCGAACAACATCAATAATGCTTGATCTTCATCATCAATCTTCACATTAATATTTTTAAGATCAAGGATCAACTTATTGAACATATCCAACTGCTCATCCAACACTTTGTCTTCACTCATCTTGAATGAATACAAAACTTGCTTCAGGTAGAGTCGATTCACCAGAGATTTGGTCATGTACAAGCTTTCAAGTTTCAACCATAACCCTAATGTCGTCGTCTCCTTTGATACTTGTTAGAGAACCTTATCACCAAGGCTCTACAATATTGCGCTGTGGGCTTTCTCTATCATGATCGTCTTTTCTTTTTCCGTTAATGCAACGTCCATGGCTGTCTCTCCCTTCAACGCTTCCAAACAACCCTGCTGAACCAGTATGGATTTCATCTTCAAGCGCCACAGACCGAAGTCGTTCACTCCGGTGAACTTTTCAATCTCATACTTTGTTGAAGGCATCTTCTCCATACTCACCGCACCAATTTGTTGTGAATTAGGATGCCTTTAAACAAAGTATAATAGGTTTCTTTGTAGGCAAGAAACACACAAGAATTAGGGTTAAGGAAAAATAAGGAGAACAACAAGGATTGATTATAACTGTTATTCTTTACTTTCTCTATGAAATCAGATTACAAGTACACAAGAATACCAAATAACCCTCTCACCCTAATTAGGATTTTGTCACACCACACTTAAGATGAGAGACTAGTATGCTATTTATAATAAAACCTAACATACTAAACTAATGGACTTTTTAACAATTACCCATTACAAGCTAACTTAGGGTACAAGCTAACTTAAACAATTGGATCCTTAACACAAGGCCCAAATCGACAACTACATACTAGAACACAATTCGACTACAGCATGTAGGTCTTCGACAACAGTATGTGAACAGACTTCGACAACATTCTTAACTAGAGTTCGATCTAAAATCTCACAATTTTCTAATCACACAAAAACAAAAATCATTCTTCAAATAACAGTCAGATACCAATGCTTTGTTGACTATAATTTTCAACAAAGCAAATGGAAAAGATCCTACTTTTAGTTATAGAAACTAACATAACTTTTGTCCTTGAAATATTGGTCCCATATCATGCCTTAAAAGTCAATAGTTTCCACTCTTCCACCAAATTTCTACACATGCAAATTTTGCCTTCAAGGAAGCATCAAAGCGACTAAACACTTTGGCCACAACCTCTTAACAGAATACCTAACCGAAAGTTAGTTAAGTAGTTTCTACCTGCTATAATCCAATTCCTCCGCTTATAAAAACCATTCACATCATCTTCATCTTTCAGTTCTGTTACATTCTCTTATTACATTCTAACCAAAAAATTTCCACCATGAAAAATAACAAAGAAGCCTCTCTTTATACCATTGATCTTGATGATTCATCTCTGAATCAAGCTTATGAAACAGCAACTGCATTCTTTGCAATTCTTGGCGAATGGATGATCTTGGTCCTCGCATGTTCGATCGCGTTATTCTTCATTCCTCTAACTCCATCTTTCACACTCCATTCAGCAACTTCAACCGTTCTCAATGTCACCAATGAAAAAACCTTCACAGCCAACTTGGGCTTCGAGTTTCTCGCCGAAGATTCCAACACCATTGGAAGCACCATCCACTATAATTCTCTTGATGTCTCCCTCTTCCATCATCAAGAAAAGCTTTCGTTTTTCTCTCTTCCGCGTTCTTTATACAATGAACCCGCATTAGGTTCAACTCAAGAAGCAAAGTTCAGTAACGTGTCTATGATGGTCGACGAATGGAACGTCGCGAATGATGATCGCAGCCACGGAAAGTCTTGCGGGTTTGTGTATTTGGATTTGTTTTTCAGTGCTAATGCGAGATACGAGCAACCAATGTGGCCGGTTATGAAAGACAGGCTTGAAGGTCATTGTGGAGAACTGAAAGTTGAAATGTGTTCTTCTGGTTCGAGCACGGTGGTTAACTCGCTTCACGCGTCGTGTGATGTTTATAGTGATCTGGTGACGAAGGTTAGGATCGCGTTGTTTGGAATGCTGATCTTTCTTCTTGTAACTGCTGTGGCTGTTCCACTTGTTGTTGAGTATTTTCTTGAATCTTAGGTTTCAGTTTTCTTCTTTTAGGAATTGTAAATTTGGTTTCTTTCATTCTGTCATGGATTTCAATTCCATGAGTTAGTTGTGTTGTAGAGTTTCAGTTTTTTTACGAGTCATGAAAGTGTAATAAGCAATAGTGAAAGTGTTGCCTGTGTATGTTCAAAATAATACAATGCAACTTTCTTCCATGTGTTCCCGTATGTGCTTAATGATCAAGGTGCTAGATGAAATATTACCTATCTCGAGTCCAAACGATCATTTAACATAAATATGCATGTTCTTTCCATAACATGTTTTTAATAGCTTTCAACGTATATAGCAAATATTAGAGAATAAAATTGTTCTTTTACATTTTATTAGCATCAAATAAAAAATTAGAGATCAATCTCTATTCTTCAAACTAAATTTGGTTCAAAAATGTTCTCCTTTTTAATGATGAGAAACATATGTATTTTGATAAACAATTATTTACTTTTTATGAGATAAAGTATCACAAAAGGATCAGACTAAAACATTTCCCTTATGAATATGCCAAAAATATTATTTAAATGATACATGAAAATAACATTTTTCCATAATAACCATTTTAACAAAATACTAGAGTAATTATCTCCTTTTCAAATCAAATATTTTTCTCCTTATTTTATCATTAAACAAAAAGAAGAGTATATATATTTGAGAAAATAATTTAAAAGAGCAAAATGTCAATGAAAGAAAAATACGAAAAAAATCATATAACAATATTTTCTTTGAAGAAATTTTCCTGAAGCTAACCAGATGAGATCACAATCATCCTATTTATTAGAAGGTATTAGTTATCGTTCTTTTTCCTCGTTGGGGGAGTCTCCTTTTATACTCGTCAACTCATCAATGTCTCTTAAAGGGATGCCCCTTCATATCTCATGTTTAAAGCAATCTTAGGTAACGGCCGCCGTCTTTCCTAAGTAACGCTTCTTCCCTTAATTTCTGTAACTCTCATGTAATCATAGAGATGTTTCGTAACTGTCATCTATGGTTGTTCATGTCACCTCTTGACACCCTTTCCAAGGTCGAACCCAACTTGCTCATCTGCTAGAGTCATTACGTAACCGGATCCTACTTGCTCATGCCTTATAATAATGTTCACCCTGACCGGGTTCCGACTTACCTAGGATTATGTTATCCGACTTGCCTATCCTTTAAACTCGACCTACAAAAGCTTGCCCCTTTAGGAATTCTAGGATGTACATAAGCCCCCCAATCACAAGGTCTGGTCGGACTGAAGTGTTCGGACAAGAAAATCTTGGAATTCCTTCTGCTTTGAACCGATCACCTATTTGGCGAGTTACCGTTGCCAGTGATTTAGTGATGACTATCTTTCTCTCTCCTTGTCATGATGACTTTTTTATGGGAATCATAACTTGTCATCATTATTTTAGTTCGATACAACTTCTTGACCGTTGTAAACTTATTTCAATAAAAGGACCCTTTCATTTGTTTCTTCACCAAAGCTATTGACCCCTCTTTCAAGTGATGCTGACGAGTTTCTTTTTCGTTTCCCCAGTCAATCGTTCATTTTGCAAGCTCAAGCCCCATGTATTTTTCCCTTTCACTCTTTCTTTTTTTATTCTTTATTATGGTTATAATATGTGATTGTGATAATTTGGGAGAACTCCCAATTTCCCTTACTGCTAAGGAGAGAAGTAAAATCTGGAATGAATGCATGAAAGAATGTGAGGGTCATTTGGGTCGAGCAGAGTTTGACTAGATTATTTGGGAAGTTTATGGTGAGATCCCTTTACCTAATAGTAAAACTGAATGAGAGTCTTCGTCATCAGGTTTCGTGGATATTCTGATGGAGACAACATGATCTTTGATTGATAAAGAGGTTCTAAGTTATGACCACAACGTCATCTATGATAGCTATATTTCAAAGCTCCACTCTAATAATCAAGTTTCCTCCACTGGTAATGAGGCGGATGTTATGTTAGAACTCTGCGTTGTTGGTGAGAGAGTTTGTATTACTCGGCTAAGAGGAGTGTCCGATGAGTATTTTCATTTTTACACAGAGGTAATCAAGGATTTTAAAGTTTGTATCCCCTTTAGTGATTTTGAATCCGACGTGTTGAAAACCCTAAATATTGCTCCTTCTCAGTTACACCCAAATGGTTGGGGTTTTATCAAAGCTTTTAAACTCGTTTGTGAGGCGGTGGATATAACTCTCACCTTAGGTTTGTTCTTCTCATTCTTTGAGCTGAAGGAAACAGAAAAATGAGGTTGGGTCTCCCTCAGTGGAATCCCAGGGAAGAGCTTCCTTCAGGCTTATACTATCAACTATAAAGGTTTCAAGGATAAGTTCCTTCTAGTGAAGAGTGGGGAAATGTGCCCCCAGGTTATGTATGCACTGGACAGGAACTACATTTCTCGATTTATTGGTCGGATAACCCATTTCCAATTTTTGGTTTTAACTATGATAAGTTGAACGCTTTGGAAATATGAGCTTTAGCCGTTTTTGATGTTTTTCAAGTAGTGGAAGTTTAGGACTTGCTACATATGGTTGACAACCCGAAACAAATTTCTAACTTTTTGGGTAATGCTTATATATTCCCTTTATTATACTTTGATAATCTTGTTATTTTATTTTTCTAAACTTTACTTTGTTCTTTTCTTTCTAGCTGACATGAAGAACCTCAAACTATCCAAACAAAAAAAGATGATGGCTGAAGCGAGAGAGAGAGAGGCATAGGGAACAATCCATTTCTAAGAGTGATCTATCAGGTATTTAGACCCGAACCCTCAAAAGAAAGAAGACCGAGGTTTTCAAAGCATCCCCTGTTGCATCAAAGCCCCAGACTGCCTCTATTCCTCCCTCCGGGGAGTCAAAGTCGGGTTCTCCAAAGAGGATGACGACCCTGATGAACGATAATGTCAGTCAGGCCGACTTGACAATTACTACCCTAATGCAGGATTCAAGTAGTACCCATCAATCTAATCCATCAACTGAATTTAAGTTCTGGTCTAACAACTTTGATGGTTTGAGGTATCTCTATGATCATCTGAACGCGACAATGGATGTTGAGAAGGTGAGGACCGTAGGCTCTCAACAAATGTACCAAAACCTTGGCGCCTACTTGATGAGATATGGAGTCATGACCTGTGGTCTGTTTGAAGTTGGGGATGCTTATGAGCAGAACGAGACCCGTCTAACTAAATATATAACCCAGCTGAAGGATAATTTAAATTTCCAAACCGAAAAGATGGAGGAGCTAAACAAACAGCTATCAGAGATGAAGAAGTAGAAGGAGATCGCGGAGTCCTGGTTTTCGAAAATGAAGAAGCAGTGGGAAACTGTAAAATCCAAGTGCTCGGAGCTTGAAGTGACCACGGTCGGTTTAATCCAAGAAGTGGAGCAAACTTGGGATCTTAATGAGACATTGAATACCCAGGTATACTTGCTCTCATCCAGAAATTAAGCTTTTGAGAGATCCAAAGCTCAAGCTTTACCTAACCTTGACATATCAAAGATGAACTTCTTTAAGATTGTGTTGGACAACCAACGTATGGGTATGGAGGAAGCTTCACCTAAAGCTGAGGTTTTGGAGGGCGTGGAGATCAACAACCCGACCCCCGAGGCTCAAGAAGATGATCATCATGATGTTTAAGTTTATGTTTGTTATTGGACATCAATGTTGATGTGCCTTTTGTAATTTTTTGAACAATGTCTTTCCTTCCTAATACATGTTTAAGCCCTACAAAGGGTCCCTTTTGAGTACGCTAATATTATTTTGTTATCCCATGATTTATGTTTTTCATTGGTATGCTTCAGAGTTTGGCTTTAATGCGTACCCGTTTACTCCTTTTTACAACTTGACTATTTGCTTCTGTTAATAAGTTAGACTTTGTGATTAACTGATTTAATCAATTTAGCCACTTGTTAGAGGCTCTTTGGACCTTTGATTTGGTCCTTGTTTAATAGCCTGACAACGGACTTTTATGATAGTGAAATTCTGGTATCAGACGTGTGATGTTAAGTGCGATGTCACAACAACACACTCTGCACAATGGACAAATTAAATAGCAGAAAAACACACCAAATTGTTCACCCAGTTCGGTCTAACTACCTACGTCTGGGGGCTACTAAGCCAGGGATGAAATTCACTACTTGTAGAATTAAATTACAGACTCAACAACTCAGTTGACAATCTCCTAATCTTAATTCCTACTAGTGACTTTCTACCTAAGAAACCACTTAGATATGAGAACACTACTCAATCCCTAAAACCTCTCAAAGAACACCCTCTTTGAGAAACCTTGATCCTACTTCACAGCTTTGATCAAGTTCCACAACTCTCTATCGCTTCACAGCTTCTAAGAGAGGACAGAAAACAACTCACCTATTCAACCTAGAATGGTGTATACAAAACTCGTACAAAATACTTAAGACACTCAGCCTATGCTCTTGATCTTCTCTCTGTATTTCTGTACTTTTTCCTTTGGTCTTATGCGCTTTATATAGCAACCTGAATTGGGCTTGGACCTGCTACAATATCTGACTTGATTTGTTATTTAAAACTGAATCTTCAAAACAGATTTTCTCCTAAAATCTTTTCAAATCTTCAACCTTTTAAATCTCCTACAAATCTGCACCAGATCTCCTATGCAGCAGAGAATATCTATCCCAAGATATTCGCATCCAATGAGACACCTTGCTCTCCACAATTCCAGCTAACACGCAAACCCTAACAACATCACAACCTTATGTTATTAATTCTGCAGATCTAATGTCACAACATCGCTTGTGACATCAGACATCCAAACTTCAGTAACTTAAACACTTAACACAGCCCAGTGTTAAGACTCAATGTTGTGACATCACCCATATGACATCAAGATTGAACAACCTTTGTTTTACCAAAATTCTAGCCAATCCAAGAAACTAACAATCTCCCCCTTTGGCTAATTTTGGCTAAAACAATCTCTGCACCTTCAGAGACTTCAGCAGCGGAAAAAAAACTTCAATAGTTTTGAATCTTCAAGCAGCAGCATCTTCTATACATAAAGACTTCACTTCACACAAAACTTTGCTGCAGTACCATCTTCAACAATCAACACTGGAACTCCCCCTCAAAACAAGAACCAGCATAACAACTGTTCAACATGCACACTCCCCCTTAATGCAACAACCTACATAGTAGCAGTTCAGCAAATACTCCCCCTCAATATCTGCACTTCTATACTATAACATATATAGGGTACACTCTACACACCTAGGCTAACTCTCCCCCTTTTTAGCCACAATTTGACAATCACCAAACACAATGTTCTGACATAAAGACATGGTCAAACAACTTGTAATGGATTGACAAGGCAGACTCCCTTTTGCAAACAACATCCGAATGCTGTAGAATACCAGGATGCTGAGACAAGATAATCCCACAGATAAGAGAGGGAAAGGCAATAGGCATCTTCACAGCATTTGTAGCAGCATGCTTAATAGTCTGATCATAGATTTATGAGCCATAATCAAATCTTTGCTTTGTCCCAATAGCATAAATTATCTTCTCCAATCCAACAAAAATAGTAGTCTTGTGATTAGTAGGAACCCAATTGGCAGCACCTATTCTGTGTAGAATAGCATATTTGACACTTAGCAAACTGGCTGACAACTTTCCTTTTAAGGGCCAAACCTTTACTTGACCTGCTGTGATTTCTTTGCACACAGTATTGTCAGTCTCTTCCACCTCTACATACTCTTTCCCTTTTCTTCCTAAGTACGTATTAATAATCTCAGGAGAGAAATTAACACACTGACCTCTAACATATACCTTTCTAAAATCCACACTTCTGTTGTCATTAATAGCCACATGAATGTTTACTACAAATTCCTTGACTAACCCATCATAACACTTGGACAATCCAGACACAGTCTTCATTAGCCCAGCAACTTTAATCAATTCTACAATTTCCTTGATTTCCAAAGCATCTCCACCAAGTTCTCTTTCTAGTGCCAGTATTCTTTGACAGACAAATTTCCACATGGGTGCACTGCTAGCATAATGGAATGAAATGTTGTCAACTGAAACATCAGGAATCTTGTCAGCAATTCTCTTCAATATTGACCTTCTAACAGGAGTGATGTCTTGAACATCGTCCTCAACATCAAACTCAGATTCTGAATCTTCCCTCAGCTTCCTCTTTTTGGAATTTACAGTAACTTTGCTCCAAGTCTTAGTAGGACCCACCACAGTTGACTTCTTCTTCTTGTTCTCAAGTCTCTCCTTAGGTGAAGAATCTATAGACTTCCCTCTTCTAGACCTTATTCTCTTGGCAATACCAGGAACAACTTTTCCAATAACTTCATTATCTGAAAGGTCAATCACATCCACCTTATCAGCATTCTTCTTCTCTCTAGGACTAGTATCATCATCCCTAGCAGGTGATGTTCTGACATTAGGTTCAACATCAGCTTCCTCTTCTACATGAGCATCTTCAACTTCAGTTTCAACTTCTGCATCTTCAATGACTGAAACAGCCAATCTGTGAAGATTGGTTTCAGTATGCTGCATGTTATCCTTTTCAGCAGGCATTTCTCTAAGAGGTATAGATATTCCTTTCACCGACAAACTCTTATCCAAAATTTTTGTGGCAATCTGATTGAGACTTTTATCAACATCAACTCTTTCCTCAACGGCTTGAGAAGGAGGAGTGGTAGTCTCAGGAACAGAGCGGTCTCCGAACAAAATGCTAGTCACAAATGCTCTGCTATTGCTATCATCAATTTTCTTAGCAGTCGATTGATTAGAAGAAGAGTTACCTGTTGAAGCCCTCCTTGGTTGAAACTTCTCAGGTCTGCTCTCAGAAGCAGGCACTACCATAGATAGAGGAGTTATATTCAAAGCTTCATCCACAGAGCCTTTGTTCGTCAAAACCCTAGATTTTTTATGAGTGGAGATTTTGGATTCAGACTTCTTAGATGAGGAAGACACTTGTTTCGACATTGTTCCTGTATGGTAACTGATGATTAGAGAGCGGTTGAGATTTCTTTTCTTAGAGGAGAAGATGTCCAGATGAAGATAGTTGTGGCGTGTGAAATCAATAATAGGGCATGATAGTCTAAGGTATGGCGCCTGAATTTGTGTATCCCTTAAAGGCCAATCAATGATTTTCTCCCTCCAATTTAACTTTCCTTTTAAAAATTTAAAAGGATTCACATTAAGAGTACTTAACCCTAGCAGACTTTCACACTTGATGTCACAGTCTAATGTTAAAACATCAGTCTTAACATCGATAGTTGAATTAACTTCAAGAGGAATCCACTGATAGCAGTTATCTTTGGATCTGGCACCCTTCATAACAACCTGATTATGCTCATCAGATACCACACACTCATCTTTGGTGTAGTTAACTTTGTAACCTTCATCACATAGCTGACTTATGCTAATCAGATTAGCATTCAAACCTTGGACAAGGATCACACTATCAAGGGTAAGACCATCATGATTCTTCACTCTTCCAACCCCTACTACTACTCCTTTTTCTCCATTGGCAAACACAACCTTATTTTCATGGCAAGGATTTAACTCCACCAAATGCTCCTTGGATCCAGTCATGTGCTTTGAACATCCACTATCAAAATACCATGCATCCATGGAAAAATGACCATCTGAGGTATGAGCCAATAGACATGTGACCTGAGCTTTAGGAACCCATTGTTTCGCAACTTTGGGTCTGACCTCCTTTAGTTTGCTTTGAGGAGCAGATTGTGGATAACCATGCAGTTTGAAGCAAGAGGACTGCATATGTCCAAACCTGCCACAATAGAAGCATCTAACTCTGTCATCTCTAAAGTGGTTAAACCTTTTGCCACCCTGATGATAATGCTGTGGCTGCCACCCATAATGTTGTCTCCTTCTTCCATAGTTGGATTGTCTTCTATGGGGTGGTTGTCTTCTTCTGTACTGAGGATACTGTCTCCTAGGCTGTCTCCTATGGTGATGAGGCTTCCTTCTTCCATAGTAATGAGGTATAGCATTGTTGTATCCATATCCATATCCATATCCATACCAGTTTCCCTGATGTTAAGACATGTTCTGTTTGAACCTGGCTGCTTGCATGCTCTTGTGATATTGGGGAGGCATATACTGACTAGCTCCTTGGGGCTGCATCTTCCTCTGATGAGGACCATTCTTCTTCTCAACATTCTGAGGCTGTGAATGAGCACCCTTCTCAGGTGTAGGATCCTGTCTCTTTGTTTGATGTTGAGACATTGGTTGGGACACCTCCTCCTTTGTTCCTGAAGTGCTTGCTTTTGTAGAACCCTTTTCCTCAACCACATATCCTATACCTGATTTATCTCCAGCAGCTTTCTCTGACTGCAGAATCTTATCAAAAGTGTCTGTACCACTATTCAGCATCCTAACAGATTTAGTCATATGATCAAGATGAGCTTTGACCAGTGAGACTTCATTTTCCAAATCAGCTTTAGCAGTCTCAAGCTGAGCAATCTGTTTCTTTTGACTCTTATTTTCTTGACAGATTTCAGTACTCTTTAGACAAAGCTCTTGATAAGTAGAAGCTAACTCCTCAAAAGTTATTTCCCCATCACTAGAATCATCATCAGAAACAACAGTTCCTGTCAAAGCTCTGACATGCTTTGCTGACTCACTTTCACTTTCACTATCAGAGTCAGACTAGGAAACTGTCATGCCCTTCTTCTGCTTCTTCAAGAAGGTGGGACACTCTTTCTTGACATGTCCATACCCTTCACATTCAAAGCACTGAACTCCTTTATCTTGGACAGTCTTCTCTTCATCCTTCTCTTTTGACTTGCTGATGTCAGAAGAGATGTTCTTGACATTAGGCCTGGAGCTATTGTTCATCCTCTTGAACACCTTGTTGAACTGCCTTCCCAACGTAGCTATGGCCAGAGATAAGTCCTCCTGGGATTCTGTACTCTTCCCTTTCTCTTCTTGAGCATTTGAAGTCAAGGCTATACTTTTTGGCTTCTTTTCAGGCTCTTCTTCATTTAACCCAAGCTCAAACGTTTGAAGAGATCCAATGAGCTCATCAACCCTCATCTGGCTGATGTCTTGTGCTTCTTCAATGGCAGTCACCTTCATCTTGTACCTCTTAGGAAGTGACCTAAGAATCTTCCTTACAAGCTTTTCATCTGACATCTTTTCACCAAGAGCACTGGATGCATTAGCCAGCTCAAGAACACTCATATGGAAGTCATGAATAGTCTCATCTTCCTTCATCTTCAGACTTTCAAACTTCAATGTTAGAAGCTAAAGTCTTAACATCTTAACTCTAGATGTACCTTCATGAGTAGCCTTCAAAATATCCCAAGCTTCCTTAGCAACTTCACAGGTATTGATTAACCTGAAAATATTCTTATCCACTCCATTGAAAATTGCATTTAGAGCTTTGGAATTACCAAGGGCAAGCTCATCTTCTTCCTTGGTCCATTCTTTTTCAAGCTTTAGCTTTGAGGTGCCTTCTTTATCTTTGCCAGCATCATCTTTCTCTCACACAACAGGTGCTTTCCACTCTTTAATAATGGCCTTCCATGCCCTGCTGTCCAAGGATTTTAAGAAAGTAGTCATCCTTGGCTTCCAATAGTCATAATTCGAGCCATCCAAAATAGGGGGTCTGTTGACAAATCCTCCAACTTCCTTGTCCATCTTTACACCAGAAAGTAACTTCCCTAGATCTCACCCAGAGACAGACAGAATGCCTGCTCTGATACCAATTGAAATTCTGGTATCAGACGTGTGATGTTAAGTGCGATGTCACAACAACATACTCTGCACAATGGACAAATTAAACAGCAGAAAAACACACCAAATTATTCACCCAGTTCGGTCTAACTACCTACGTCTGGGGGCTACCAAGCCAGGGATGAAATTCACTACTTGTAGAATTAAATTACAGACTCAACAACTCAGTTGACAATCTCCTAATCTTAATTCCTACTAGTGACTTTCTACCTAAGAAACCACTTAGATATGAGAACACTACTCAATCCCTAAAACCTCTCAAAGAACACCCTCTTTGAGAAACCTTGATCCTACTTCACAACTTTGATCAAGTTCCACAACTCTCTATCGCTTCACAGCTTCTAAGAGAGGACAAAAAACAACTCACCTATTCAACCTAGAATGGTGTATACAAAACTCGTACAAAATACTTAAGACACTCAGCCTATGCTCTTGATCTTCTCTGTATTTATGTACTTTTTCCTTTGGTCTTGTGCGCTTTATATAGTAACCTGAATTGGGCTTGGACCTGCTGCAATATCTGACTTGATTTGTTATTTAAAACTGAATCTTCAAAACAGATTTTCTCCTAAAATCTTTTCAAATCTTCAACCTTTTAAATCTCCTACAAATCTGCACCAGATCTCCTATGCAGCAGAGAATATCTATCCCAAGATATTCGCATCCAATGAGACACCTTGCTCTCCACAATTCCAGCTAACACGCAAACCCTAATAACATCACAACCTTATGTTATTAATTCTGCAGATCTAATGTCACAACATCGCTTGTGACATCAGACATCCAAACTTCAGTAACTTAAACACTTAACACAGCCCAGTGTTAAGACTCAATGTTGTGACATCACCCATATGACATCAACATTGAACGACCTTTGTTTTACCAAAATTCTAGCCAATCCAAGAAACTAACAGATAGGTTTTGCTAAGTCAGATGATAGGTTACCGTGGCCCGACCATGGATCTTTATTTACTTAGACGATTATTTAAGTCATAACTTGGCCAAAGGTTTTACAACCTGGTCGAAGGTTCTTATTTACTTACCCGATTACTTAAGGTCAAAGGTATTTATTAACTTAACCGAGCCAGAGGTTTCTTGAAATTCTGGTTAAGCAGATCACTAAGATGCCAGACAAGATGTCGTGACACTTGATCTCTGCTTCTCACAAGGATTAAGGAAGAACAGAAATAAACAGCAGTAAGAAACTAACATACAGGAATTGTTAACCCAGTTCGGTGATCAACAACACCTATGTTTGGGGGTTACCAAGCCAGGAATGAAATCAACTAAGTAGAATTGGTTCTAAGTTTAACTCCAATGTTTACAACTTAGCACCAAGAAACTACCCTTCCTAGATTTCTACCTAAGACACTCCTTGGTATGAGACCCTTCTCAATTCCCTTTCAATCACAACAGTGACTGAAAATTACAACTTAATTAACTGTCCTACTCAGGTATTCACACAATATAAGAGAGGCTCACAAAAGTACAAACCCTAGTACTCTATAACAGCTGTAAAACTTTCACACTTTTCTAGGTCAAATCCATCCTATTTATAAAGCAAAACAGAACTGGATTTGGGCTTCAAAAATGCAACACTTCAGCTCCACAGAATCTGCCACCTATTCTTTTCTTCAATCCTAAGTTTCCAAAAATGTCTCCTTACAAGGAAACCGCATATTCGTTTTTAGAATCAGAATCTCAAATTCCTCAATCTCAGATGCCACCTAGGATCAAATCATATTCCAATCACACCTGGAAAACAAATACAATTATTCCAAAACTGTAACAGACAAAGATATCGAATCCACTTGATAAGACATCTTGTCTAACACCTTAACCTGCAGTTAGTTCATCATGTCAAGACATCTTGTCCAACATCTTTCTGCTAAGTTAGTTTTACCAAAATTGATGCCAACCTCAAAGGCTTGGACTCATCAATCTCCCCCTTTGGCAGATTTTGGCTAAAACTAATTGTAATTGACCAGCAGAAACATATCAGGGATACCATCATCAGATCAACAGCAGAAACAAGCTTTATTTCCCCCTTAACCAGTACCTTCTGCAAGCAACACAAAACTACTCCCCCTCAGTGGTTAGCAGCATATCAGCAGTGGTTAGTCAGGTTAGTATTTCTCCCCCTTTTTAGCCACAATATGACAAAGGCAGAAGGACTAACTCAAAAACCAATTAATCAGTTCATAGTAATTAAATTACACACTCAACAGAAGTACAAATTATCCTGGGCATTCAGCCCTTACACAACCAAAAGCAAAAAAAAAAGTAGAGAAAAGATAACTATCAGAAGTCATCTTCAGTTTCCTCATCATCATCTTCCCGTGCACTCTCACCAAAACCATTACTGTTCTCCTTAGTTGCCTTCTCAGCATCACCAGTGTTGACTCCAATATCCTTGTTTTGCTGAGCAGATAAGGCTTGTATCAATTTTTCCAGCTTCTCCTTTCTGCCAGTGCTGACTTTGATAATATCATCAAGCTCCTTGCAGGTGTTTTTGAGCTGGGCTATAGTTTCCTCTTTTGTAGTTGTTGCAGCAGATGTTGGAGCAGATGTTGAGGCAATATCTGAGACATGTTTTCCAACAAACAACTTATAGTGTAGAGTCAGAGGGGGCTTCCTTCTCATGACATCATCACCAGATAAAATTATCCCCAGATATTGTTAAAGAATTATTCCACAGATGAGTGATGGAAGGCAAATTGACAGCTTAACAGCTGAAGAAACAGCTTGTTTCAGAATTTGATCAAAGATATATTCACCAAAATTAAGAGGCTTTCTTTTTCCAACAGCATAGATAAACTTTCCAAGCCCAGTTGAAATAGTTGAAGTGTGATTAGTAGGGACCCAGTTCACAGTACCAATTCTATGAAGAATGGTATATTTAACACTTAGCTTCCCAGTTGACTGTTTCTTTTTGCTGGGCCAATTCCTCACAGTGTTTCCACTAACCAAGTAAAACCCTAATTTATCCTTGAAAATTTTTCTGTGAATTTCTGTACCGTTAGTGAAGTTCAAGATGTCCCAGCAAGATGTCATGACATCCTGGATGACACTAATGATCCCCACTTCAGTGTTCTGAAGACAATAATTTTTAGCATTATTTTCACAGATTTCTATGATTGAGTCCTTTGTGACAGCATAAGAACATCTATTTTCAGCAATTTCCTTGATCATAGAGGCTTTTTGAAGGATATTCACAATCCTTGTGATAGTCTGATGTTGCAATCTCCTATGTGTCATCTTGTTTAACCTTCCAATTTGTAATTCACTCATGTGCAGATCTAAGAAGTGTTTCTGGTGTTTCTCCATCTGCAAGGTTGTCCAAATATAACAGTTGTTCTTTGATCTGACACCTTTCATGATGACACTATCTTTATCATCCACAACTAGACATTCAGATTTGGTGAAGTTGACCTTTAGACCTTGATCGCAAAGTTGACTAATACTAATCAAATTTGCAATTAATCCCTTAACAAGCAGCACATTGTCAAGTCTGGGATTCCCAGCTTGATCCAATCTCCCGACCCCTTTGATTTTTCCCTTGGATCCATCTCCAAAGGTGACATGGTTGGAGGAGTGGGGCTCTATATTCACCAGATAGCTCTTGACACCAGTCATGTGTCTTGAGCATCCACTATTGAAGTACCACTTCTCTTCAGTGTACTCCTTTTGATTGGAATGAGCTAACATGACCATAGACTCATTTTTGGAAATCCTCATCTTTCATGCAATCCTTCCTTTAGGATATCCATGTTGCTTGTAGCAATATCGTTTGAAGTGGCCATACTTGCCACAATGATGACATTTCCAGTCTTGTCTCCTCTGATGTCTATAATGACGTTGAGACATTCTGTTGGACATCTTCTATCTTCTTTTGGTTTAATTGAGGCTACATTCTGAATTTCTTTTCTTGCTTGTTATTTCTTGGTCATTATAGCCAAGTCCTATGACATCTCCAGCATTGCTCCCAACTTGAAGTATCTCATCTAGTATACCAGAACTGCTGTTGAGCATCCTGACATTTTTGGTGACATTGTCAAGTTTGGAGTTGAGTACAGTGACTTCCTCCTCGAGATCAGAGATAACACCAAGATGTTTCATTCTTTCAGTCTCAAGGAGCATAATAATCCTATGTTGACCTTCTTCTAGCTGACAGACTTCAACACATCTCTTGTAAAGCTCTTTAAAGGATTTGACTAGATCATTTTATGATAGATCTCCAATCTCCGATTCTATATCAGAGTCAAATATTCCTGTGAGAGCAGAAACTTGTTTAGGTGATTCTTCATCACTTGCAGAATCATCTTCAGACCAAGATGTAATGAGGCCTTTCTTTTCTTTCTTGAGAAAGGTAGGACACTCATACTTAATGTGTCCATATCCCTCACATTCATAACACTTAATCCCTTTTCCTTTGTCATCATTTTCCTCATAACTAGAGTGTCTTCCCAGATTATTTCTTTTATAGTTTTTGAATGGCTGAGGCTTGGCATTTGATCTTGATTCTCCTTCCATCTTCTTCAGCAATTCATTGTACTGTTTTCCCATAAATACAACAACCTTAAACATCTCTTCTTTGGAGTTTGTCCTTCCTTCATCATGATCTAACACCAAGGCCAAGCTTTTCTTATTCTCAGTCCTTTCATTTAGTGCCATCTCAAAGGTTTGTAGTGTTCCCATAAGCTCATCAACTTTCATAGTAGTTATATCCTGAGCTTCCTCTATAGCAGTCACCTTCATGTTAAATTTTTTGGGAAGAGACCTCAAAATTTTCTGTACTAACTTGGCTTCAAGGATTTTCTCTCCAAGGTCACTAGATGTGTTGGCAATATCAACAATGTTCATGTGAAAGTCATGTATACTTTCATCTTCTCTCATCCTCAAGTTCTCAAACTTAGTGGTGAGAAGCTGAAGTCTTAAAGATTTAACTCGAGAGGTACCTTCATGAGCAGTCTTCAGGATTTCCCAAGCATTCTTGGCAACAGTGCAGTTCTTGATGAGTCTGAAGATGTTCTTGTCCACCCCATTGAACAAGGCATTCAAGGCTTTGGAATTTCCTTGAGCAAGCTTATCATCTTCATCATCCCAGTCTTCCTCAAGTTTCAGCTCATCAGTGAGCTTCCCATCTTTGTCTTTGATCTTTGTTGGATCCCACCCTTTAACCACAGACTTCCAAGCTTTACCATCCATGTACTTGATAAACGCCACCATGCGCACTTTCCAATATTCATAATTGGAACCATCAAGTATGAGTGGTCTATTTAGAATTCATCCTTTTTTATCCATCGAACCAGAAAGTATCGTCCCTGAATCTCTCCCAGATACAGTGCAGGATGCCTGCTTTGATACCAATTAAAATTCTGGTTAAGCAGATCACTAAGATGTCGGACAGGATGTCGTGACACTTGATCTCTGCTTATCACAAGGATTAAGGAAGAACAAAAACAAACAGCAGTAAGAAACCAACACACAGGAATTGTTAACCCAGTTCGGTGATCAACAACACGTACGTCTGGGGGCTACCAAGCCAGGAATGAAATCAACTAAGTAGAATTGATTCTAAGTTACTCCAACGTTTACAACTTAGCACCTAGAAACTACCCTTCCTAGATTTCTACCTAAGACACTCCTAGGTATGAGACCTTTCTCAATTCCCTTTCAATCACAGCAGTGACTAAAAATTACAACTCAATTAACTGTCCTACTCAGGTATTCACGCAATACAAGAGAGGCTCACAAAAGTACAAACCCTAGTACTCTATAATAGCTGTAAAACTTCCACACTTTTCTAGGTCAAATCCATCCTATTTATAAAGAAAAACAGAACTGGATTTGGGCTTCAAAAACGCAGCACTTCAGCTCCACAAAATGTGCGACCTATTCTTTTCTTCAATCCTAAGTTTCCAAAAATGTCTCCTTACAAGGAAACCACATATTCCTTTTTAGAATCAGAATCTGTGATTCCACAATCTCAGATGCCACCTAGGATAAAATCATATTCCAATCACACCTGGAAAACAAATACAGTTATTCCAAAACTGTAACAGACAAAGATGTCGAATCCACCTGGTAGGACATCTTGTCTAACACCTTAACCTGCAGTTAGTTCATTATGTCAAGACATCTTGTCCAACATCTTTCTGCTAAGTTAGTTTTACCAAAATTGATGTCAACCTTAAAGGCTTGGACTCATCATTTCTCATTTACTTAGCCGATTACTTAAAGTCAGATGTTTTATCAACTTAACCCGGGCAGAGGTTTCTCATTTACTTAGATGATTACTTAAGGTCAGAGGTTTTATTAACTTAACTCGGCCGGAGGTTTTTCATTTACTTAGCCGATTAAGGTCAGAGGTTTTATTAACTTAACCTGACCAGAGGTTTCTCATTTACTTGGCTGATTACTTAAGGTCAGAGGTTTTATTAATTTAACCCGGCCAGAGGTTTCTCATTTACTTAGTCGATTACTTAAGGTCAGAGGTTTTATTAACTTAACCCTGCCAGAGGTTTCTCATTTACTTGGCCGATTACTTTAAAGTCATCAGTTATGCCTACGGTATTCCTCGCCCTTGGAACAAGCTTAGCTTTTCTGTAAAAGTGACACACAATTATATGAATTGAGGGTGCCTCGTGCTACCAATTTTTTTTATTCAAATAGCATGATTAAATAATGTTTAACTGTAATAAAACCTAAGGTTGGAAACATTCCAAGCCTTTAGCATTTCTAATCTTTCTAAATTCCCGAGCTTGTAGGCTCCATTATTCAATTTATGCTTGATTCAGTAAGGTCCCTCCATTTTTTGGGAGAGCTTTCCCTTATTTTGTGTGTAATCCTCTTCAGAACCAAGTCTCCCTCTTGAAAACTTCTTGGTCGGACTTTGGTGTTGAACCTTCTATCCATTCTCTCTTTTGATACGCAATCCCTCACGTGAGCCATTCTTCTGATTTCTTCTATGAGGTAGGCCGAGTTATCCAACCCATTCCTGGTAAGATCATTGTCAAAGTTCAAACGATGCTAGGTTGGAGAATTGACTTCTACTAGTGTCATCGCATCATCCCCATACACCATTCTTCTCTGAGAAAGTCACCATCACCATCACATGCTAAATCTAACCAAACCTCTATCTTAACCATACAACCTTATCAATCAATCATTCTTGAAAGTACAGAGTTTTTTGTTCTTTCAAAGACCTGTCTAAATAAAACGTAAGATAGTACCGTTCCATCACATGACCAACCCATTGACCAAACCAATCAAGACAATCTTAATCCTAGCATTCAAGTAGAGTCAACTTCACTAATTCCTTATGAATCTGAAAGTGCTTTGGATGTTAAGCCTCTTAATGTTGCATCACCCTCACACAGTTCCACCAAAACCATTTTAGATAAACAAGTTCAGAATCATCTTGATGATGAAACTGAACGTGCTAAATCTGATCCAAAATTAGAGAACAATAACCAAGCTTAGCCCTTACCATCAAATCATCAAGAAACCACTCAACACTCATCCCCATCAAATCATGCTTTAGGCAAAGAAAACTCAATTGATTATGTTCGAGAAACATTGCATAAAGATGAAACAAACTCACCTAAACCATCTCAGAATATGACCAACTATCCCCCTCCACCTAACTATGTACTTTCTTGGTTAGAAGTTTTTAGGACAGGGTTATATAACGAGGAAAAGGCTATAATGGGAGAAGGATTTACTTCTACTGATTTTGTTGTTTATAATGCAAGATGGGAAACCTTCAAAAATTTTGTCAACTCAGCTATTCAAAATCTGAAGAATTTCTCCACTAAGGAAGTCGCTACATCTAGCCAGAAGCAGCCACTAAATCTAGAAGCTAAGGTAGCTTCAGTTGCTGAATGTCAAGCTTTGATGAAAACCCAGATGACTAGTAACTAACAGTCAATGATGCTTAATTCAAATCCATTGTTGCTAGGCAAGAAGAAATTGGTTCAGGTCTTAAGACTATCATGGAATTACTAGTGATATCTTAGGTCTAGGATGTAGAACCTTTTTATGTTTAATGATATGTTTGTAATCTTGTTACATTTCAGCTTCTTATCCATTTAACATGTTTTACTGGTTAATGATTTTTGTATCTTTCTTGTTGATTAAAAATAAATAAAACTTGCTTTTGCTAGTTTAAGAATAACTGAAAACTGAAAAAGGAAATTTCATTGGAATTGGAAAATTACATGAGAATAGATAAGATAGTACAATAAATTAGTTTATCCCTAGTCTTCTTTGTTGCTTCAGTCATCTTTCTCAGTGTTACCAACAAATTCCTTCCATGATTGTCTTGCTTCCTCATCTTCAGAAGAAGGATCTTCATCTTCAGTGGAAAAATATCCTTAGGAGCCTTTCTACTCTTTTTCGAACCTGAAGTTTGTCTTCTGTAGGTAGCCAATCTGGTTTGAACACCTTCCTCTTCCTTCAGTTTATGTTTCTCTTTTACCGCATCAGCTTGCAGTTTTGCAGATAGTTCCTTGATTTCCAAACATTTCCCTCTTATTGTTTCAGCCTTCATTAGCAAATCTAACTCTCTTGCAAAATCTCGTTTCTTGCTCTCGTGAGGAATTCGGTTATGAGTTTTCTCGTCATAACTAATTTTGCTTGAAATATTTCTATGAATTGGATGAATTCTTGAGGAAACTTCGTTGATCTGCTTTTATAGTGTGTCTTAAGTAGCCATTGAAGTACATTAAGGAATCTATGCGGCAATGAAAATTGGTCTTCTGATCTCAGTACTTTGTTTGACTCTAACTACTCTAAACCCTATAAAGCATCTTTGACTGTCTCGACACAATGTGCTTTTCTGATTTAATTGGTTTTCTCTAATCTTTTTCGCTTATGTGTGTGTGTGTGTGTGTATATATATATATATATATATATATATATATATATATATATATATATATATATATATATAATCTTTTTGATGTGACAAAAGGAAGAGAAAGATATAGAAGTATTTAAAGAAAATCTGAACCCTTCAGATTTTATATGTTGGTTATTTATTGCTTATTTTAAAATTATGTTATTTCGGTTATTTGTTTGCCCGTGAGATATATTTTATTTTATTTAATATAGAAATTAGAGGGATCTTACAAACCTTAACCTTTGAACTATTAGACTCAGAGAGTGCTTACAAACCTCATATTCTATTGTTGTTAAGTAAATTAAAATAGCTCAACATTGTTCTTAAATACTTATGTTTGTCATCATAAAAAAGAGGGAGATTGTTAGAACAAGATTTGTTCATGACATATATCCTTTAAGGTTTTGATGATAACAATGTATTGAAAGAACAATGGTTTTATCTAATGTGTATTCTAAGTATGCAGGTTCCAAAGCTTAAGAAGAATCTATCCAAAATCTGATAAGAGAACGCATTTGAGAGAAGATGAGTTCTTGGCTTCTGATGGTTCAGAACTGAATGACGTTATTAAGTAAAGTCTGATGATATAGGTTTGCGTAGACTCTGAAGCTGAGTGTATCAGCATCAGAAGAGCAATATATTATCTCTACACTTATTGAATGTATTAGCTTCTGGTGATCATTCATAACCATAGACAAAGTTAAGTGATCCGTACTGCATAAAGTAAGCTACAATGTCAAATCAGTTTGTCAGCTAGAGTCTGTGTTCACATGGTTCAAGAAGATTTGACATGCTTTATGGATTTGCACTCTTAAATGATCTATAGTACAAGCTTGCAAGGAAGATGTTATGGTTAAACGAGTTACACAATGGATAAAGATCTTTTTATGTATCTATTTTAAATGTTTCTTAGTACCATGGAGCAACAAAGACACTTGTACAAGTTATCTCTTCCAATGACCATTCTTTTGTTACTTCTATATAAGTAGCTGAAGATTCAATCTGGATCAACAACAAGGAAAAAGAAAAGAGGTCTAAGAAGAAATGAGCGTCTCACGTTTCTATCAACATGAAAGAATAACAAGATCAACAACAATATTGAATATGCAGAGTTTCTGTTATCTGTTGTAATTTGTAGAAAGCCTTAAGATTCATTGAATATCTTAGAAATTTTAATAGCTATGATCTTTGTTATGGTTATTACCCTGTACGTCTGATTATATATCAAGTACACCTTGTTGTCTATTCTGCTAAACAGATGTTTAGTAGTTTAGAAAGAAAGTCTCTTGTTATGTGCTTGAGTATCGAAGTCTCTTGTTGTGAGCATGAGTCGAGTAAGTATCTTGCTATGTGTTTGAGCATTGAAGCCTTGATCGATTTATTGATTAAACAAGGAAGTATTGGGCTGAAGGTCTAAGTAGGAAAGTCTTGGATTCGTGGAATCTAAGCAGGAAAGTCTTGTACTCGAGGGTATAAGCAGAAGTCTTGAATATGTGGGATTTAAGCAGGAAGTCTTGGACTAGAGGTATGAGTAGAAAGTCTTGTACTTTAGGGTATGACTAAAAGTCTTGAATCCGTGGGATTTAAGTAGGAAAGTATTTGTGAGTCTAAGCAGGAAGTCTTGTACTTTCAGGTATAAGCATGAAAGTCTTAGGATCTGAGGATCTAAGCAGGAAGTCTTGATCAAATGCTGATTGAGCAGGAAAGTCTTAGGATGTAGGTCTGATTAAAAAAAGTCTTATGCTTGAGGGCATAAGCAATTGTAATCATGTTTTGATTATAGTGAAAAATCTCTTGTGTTGTACGGGGACTGAACTACTCTTAGTTTGGGAGGAACCAGGATAAATTTTGTGTGTTCATTTATCATTTACTGCTTATGTTATTACTCGCTAATCAGGTTCTGATATTGCATAAAATCTAAACTCTATTCAGAAGCAACGCAAATTTGAGAACACAATTCAACCTCTCCCCCTTCTTGTATATTTTTCTCACCTTCAGAACCATTATTGAGTTGGTACCACATACATATAAAGTCGAGGTGTTGTCACATTGCATGCAAGTTGAAATTTATGAATTGATGATTGTTGTGTGAATACATTACCTGTTGATGATTGTTGTTGTTATTGTTGTTGTTGTTGTTGTTGTTGTTGTTGTTGTTGTTTAAGCTACCCTTCCTGATCTTTTGCAATGCTAACATACTTAAGTATATTCTTACCCTTTTGTTGTTTTGTTTGTGTGTTGATGTACAATGTGTATAGACACTCAAGAACATGAGTAGTAGCTATTGTGAGTTGGAAGATGACCTTGGAGCTCATCTTCATTTATTTTATTGTTTATCGCTTTTATTCGGTTAAATGCTCTGATCTGTAACATGAGGAACAAAGCGTCTTATTTTATTTTGTTGTTGAGTAAATCATTGGACGATGATATTTTGATTTAGCAATTGATGAGATGTTTGAAGTTTATGAATGTTAATTTGAAATTCCGCTGTGAGTGTTTTGATTTACATGTGAAGTATGCATGTTGTTTGAGAGTATCCTAAATATTATCAAGTAATTATTTTAATAGAAGTTTTGAGGTTTAAGGCGTTATAGTTCCAATGGAGGATACTTGAATATGATGATTTTAATGAAAGAGTTTGGTGTTGTTATGATTGAATTTTCTAGTAGTAGGAGGCGTTTTCTTGCTTTCTTGGAGAAAATGTTGTGTTTTTAAGGTGTAGTATAAAATTGAAGTGTTTTTTGGTTGTCTCGTATGATGGGTAGCCTAGTTTTGGTCTAGGTGATGTGTATTTTATGATGCACATTATTATTTTGTTATTTGAGTTTTTTTTGTTATCTGGTGTTGAAATAATATTGTAACTTGCACTCGTTGTTATTTGGTAATGCATGAATGATTAAACACTAATCACTATTAATTTGTGTAATTGTAATTCCACCTATCGTGGATACAATTATATAAAATTTTCTATTTTGGATAAAATATAAGCATTCTTAATTCGTATGATTGTAATTCACCTATCGTGGGTACAATTATACAAATTTTGTTTAATAAAATAATTAAATTTATTTTAGATATAATAAATATTATATTGATAGTAGTTATACCCTATCGGTATGTTATTATTAATATAATTTATTATTGTTCAATGTACTTGTGATTTATGATTATGTAAATTATGGATCTAGTACCCTATTGATATTAGAATTTTTGTTGTGACATAATATTTGCACATTGATATATTTTTTATTTAATATTGTTGAAACTATTATTTAATAAATAAGAAATTATTTTAAAGACATGTAATACTTTATGAAATCCAATCATTTATTAAAATGAATTTCAATTCTCTAAGTATTATGTAAGCGATGGATATACCCTATCGGTATGCCGTTGCTTGACATGATCATTCTGTGATAGAGAAAATAATTGAATATTTATATAAATATTTTTAAAACTCTTAATTTTATTTCAATTATTATTATCTATCAAGTGAGAGAATTTCATGTCAATTTTATATAATGAGAATCTTTGATAATTTATTTAAAATAATATTATCTTACGGATACTTATATTGAGGATATTATAGTCTTGTATTTGTTATTGAAGAAAATTTATGACTACTTTTGTTATATCCTCAATATTAAATAAATTAAAGTCTCATTTTTCTGCTGCGTATAATATACAATATGTTTCTCAAATGTGTGTAGTTATATTTGTAGCATTTAAGTTTTAAGTGAGTTATTAATATATTGTATAAAATCTTATATTCTCTTTAAAATTATATGAATTTGATCTCACTCAAATGATGGTAAACCTTTTTTTTTATGACCATCACACTCTTTCATGTGAAATTATATAGATAATTATATATTCTATTTACGTGCAAAATACGTGGTTGGGTTTATAAAACTCTAATGATGATATATTATAGAACCATTTCTCTGTATAGTTTTGCACTAAAAATAAATAAAATTAGTATCCCATTGTATAATCAGAGTATTTAATACTAGTGGACTCTGATAAATCTTTATTCTATTGGCTCAGTGGGAGTGCATGCGTACATAATTATATAATCTAAAATTTTAGATTATTATTCTCGTATAGTCATATAATTTTGTGTGCATTATAAAATATGACATATTCTAAGAAGACTTCAAAATATATAATAACTCTAAGAAGTCTTATTTTATTATACAGAGATATATATTATTCTCTTAACCTCAAGAGACATCGTAATTTAATGTTTAGGTCGATATTAAAAAGACACGATAATTCTTTAACATGCAATAGTATTGTGTTATTCTATCTTCAATAATCCACATTTGTCAGATCATAATATGAAAGTACAAGTAAATATCAATACTCCTATCGAGTATGATATTGTGTTATGAAGGTACTTATGATTAAATGTAATTAATCTCGTAATAGGTCATGCCTATATGTAATTACTATTCTTAGACCTATGTGGATATTCTATGACCTTTAATTTGAAAACTCATTAGTATAATCACTAACGATAGACTTATACACATGAGTAAGTCTTATAATATTTTGGGTTAGTGGGAGTTTATTAATAGCATTTTCATATGCTTGGGTCATTCTTTATAACGTATTACTCTTAACTTAAATGTGTTACTCTAAAGTCATCATTCTTTATATAAAGTTGTGAGCTTTAACATGTATGATTTGTCTTCCCTATCGGATACAATTTCTGCATCGTCGAAATTTACTTCTTTTTTATTGATTAGTGTTTTGACCATTATTGATATTATAATATTAAAATCAATATTTTTAATAATTAATTATTGTCATCCAAGTGGGAGATTGTTAGATTAATTATTTAATTAATCAAATATGGATTGACATAATTAATTATTAATTAATTATATCATGGTCTATTGTTATTAAACACTCAAAAAATGAATTGTTTGATTGGGTTTTATGCCTGAATGGACTGTGATGAGTTGGACCATTCAGTTAAGCCCAATGAGAGGTCCTGCCCTTAGCCGTTTAACTATTTAAGTGTCTCCCCATTAGACAATTAACATACTCTGAAACCCTAAACAACAATGAGGGTAGTAATCTTCTCATACTCACTCTTTCAATCACCGTCTCTCAAATCGCAAAAGGTACACTGTTTATATATCGTTCTTATTAATCTCTTGATATGCTAATAATTTGTATCAACTATTATCAATTTAATATAATTAAATCCTTCATTTAAAACCATACCGAATCGGCTAATTCAACTAGTTGGACTGGGAACCGAAGTTGAATCTAATTCGGTCAACCTTTTAAAACCGCTAGTGGGTCAAAACTAAAATAAACTCGAAAAAACCAGATTGAACCGTCTAAAACCGTTCATACCAAAGAATCAAAGCCGATTTTGTAGAATTGCCCAATTAAAAAAATGCATCAAATTTGTCATTTTTAAGTTTTTTTTAAGTTTAATATGTCAATATCAAAACTTAAAATATTTAACCATTCACAAAATAATTCATTATTTTTTTACAACTATATAAACTTCCAAGTTCTATCAATTCGTTATAATTTTTAGGCAAAATATCATTTTTGGTCCTTTAACTTTACCTCGGGGTTTATTTTGATCCATTAACTTTAAAAAGTGTCATATTGGTCTCTTAACTCTTCAAAACGTTCCATATTAGTCCTTTTTGTCTTATTAGCGACGGAAAAATTCAAAAATCAGTCGCTAAATTTGTCGCTAATAAGACAAAAGAACTAATATGGAACATCTTGAAGAGTTAAGGGACCAAAATGACACTTTTTAAAGGTAAGGGACCAAAATGAACCCCGAGGTAAAGTTAAGGGACCAAAATGACACTTTTTATTTAAATTATGCTCTATCATAATCACACTGTCTCTTTCAAATATAGTCACATTGTCCAACTGAATATTGGTTCAGTCAATATTGTTCGTCATTTTCTAGTTATGACTTGCTTACTTTTATTCAATTAAGTATATTGCATTATTTATTTTTGGTAATTCTATCCTATTTAATTTATGTACTCTTAATTATTTGTCTTTTATTTTAAATATTATATTCTATTATTTTAACTTTGGTTTGAATTGATTTAATTTGTTTTATTGAAATTATTTAATTTATTAAAATTTTTCTTAAATGAACGTTGAAATTAAGTGTACGATTCTGTTATGTTGTTATGTGTAGTATATTAATATTGTTGTATTACGTTTGTAATGAATTTTTGAAATATTTATTTTATTAAGTTGTGAATATGTGATTGTTTATGACATATCTATGAAATTTAGTTTCATATTATTATTTTATTTAATAATCTGTTTGACCGTAGGTTTAATCGATTTAATTGATTAAGCCTTAAATCGAAAGTTTCAATGATTTGACATCCGATTGATTTTTAAAACATTAGATTAATCACAAAATTATCTTATCATCTATATATAAATATATGACTCAATAAAAACCTTATAAAAAATCAAACCAAACAAATTAATTTAAACCGTATTAATTTGATATAATTCAATTCGATTTTATATCTAAAACTCAATCAAACCAATCCGAACCAAATACTTTTTTTCTTCAATTTGAATAACTGTTAATATCAAAACTGCTGGACAGCGGGGATACCTATAATTGTACCAATGAATTTTTCTGTCCAGATCTTAGCCGTTTATCATAATTGGCATTACTTGATGACGTCTTGACTTGACCCATACAAAGGGATAATTATTTTAGGGCCCGCCACTGTCTTCACTTATATAGAACGGTAGTCAATTTATATGAAAGTGCAGCGTACCAATCTGTGACATTAACCTATATTTTCCCTACCCAAATTAATTTTTATTATGATTTTCACCAATACTGTCGATATAAATTAAATGCCACTATGGCTAGACAGACTGCAATGAAATTATTTCATCCGTTTTATAAAAAGTGTCTCATTTATTTATTTATTTTTAAATAATTATTCTTTTACAATATCAATATAGCATTTATTATTATTTTTTCAATATCATACCCTTATTTATTAACTTACATTTTATTCAACCATTTTTTTAACTACAATTAATAAGGGTATTTTAATCAATGATATTAATTTTATCATCAAAACCAACACATCTAATCATTTTCTTAAGAACCGCGCATTATTCAAATATGACATTTTTTATGAAACGGAGGGAGTAGTTCAAAATTTCATTCAAGCTATTAACATCTCTTCCTCCTCTAACAACTTCCTACCTCCGTTTTTTATTATAAGTCGCTTTGGAAAATCATTTTGTACCATAATATAAGTTGTTTTATACTACCAATGAATTATTAATGTTATTTTTCCTATTATACCCTTAAATATTTATTATTCTCTCTACTTTTAATTATGTAAATTGTCTTTCCAATATCATTAATGAAAGATAATTTTGTAAAATCATTCATAATTTCTCTTTTCCATACCACAATTATTAGATTTCTTAATATGTGTAAAAAGTCAAAAACGACTTATAAAAAAAAACAGAGGGAGTAATAATTAACCTATCTATAGTAAAATAGAAATATTTAATAATAATCTTTTACGAATTTATAATATTTTTTTATTAATTTATATTATTTTCTCAATTATACTTTTATTTAAAATATTTAAATATTAAAAAATGTCTTATGAATGAGTGAAGTAGTTCAATTATATATACTAGTTGATTTAAATAAATATAAATGGTTGGTTTAAATATAAATAATTTATATTTATTTTTTAATATAATTAATTTATTAATATTTATAAATTAATAATTTTAAATATATAAAATAAAATATTTTATGATTTTTTTTTGCTTTTCGTAATCTAGTTCCTAAAAAAAAAGACTCTAATAATCTAGAACTTGTGTCGAGAAATATTTACACTGACCAAATATTATTTCCATAAAAAATCAAACTCGATATTTTCTAAATCTTCGTTGTTTAGCGTTTCCCACTTCAGCTCAAGAGCTCAAGTACTTAGTTTATGATTTTTATTTATTTATAGATATATAAAAGCAAGTGCCATAAAGATTCTCTAAATTTAGTGACTAGAGATTGCAACACAAGCAACAAACACACATCACACTATTCCGGTAGTTGCTGCAAACTACATCAACCACCATGTCCACCAAAGAATGCGGCCACCACGACGACGAACACCGCCGCAAACTCCTCCGCCTAATAATCGCCGCCATAGCATCACTACTTTTCCTAATACTCCTAACCATCTTCATAATATACCTCGTCCTCAAACCATCAAAACCTCACTTCATTATCCAAGACGCAACCATCTACAATTTCAACATCTCTTCTCCAACTTCTTCACCTTTTCCCACACCTAACACACTCTCCCTCACAATGCAAGTTACACTCTCAACTCACAACCCTAACAACAAAATCGGAATCTACTATCAAAAACTCCACGTCTATGCTTCCTACCGGAGCCAGCAGATCTCGTTTCCCACGGCACTTCCTGATACTTACCAAGGGCATAAGGATTTCACTGTTTGGTCGCCGTTTATCTACGGTGTTGCCGCTCCTGTTTCGCCTTTCACGTTGAGTGCTTTGCAGCAGGATCAGAATAACGGAATGGTTTTGGTTAGTGTTAAGGTTAACGGAAGGGTTAAGTGGAAGGTTGGTAGTTGGATCTCTGGGAGGTATCATATCTTTGTTAACTGTCCTGCTTATGTTAGGTTCGTCGGTGATCGGAATAATGGAATCGGAGTTGTTGCTCCGGCGGTTAAGTTTCAGGTTTTGCAAAGTTGTAGTGTTGATGTTTAGTGATGATGATATTAGTTTTTCTTTTTTGTTTTTTTATTTACTTTGATGAAACTTGACATTTTTGTTTTTAGTAATTCTCATGTCTTAGTTGTATGGTTTTTATATACCTGTGATGAAATTATGTAGTTAAGCCTTAAATTGCCTTTGAAAAGTTATAGATAAGTTTTTGTCTTTTTTTTTTTTTTTTATGTATGAATGGTAAAATAATATTATAACAATAAAAAGGTGAACACCAAAGTATAAAAAATGTAGAAACTAGTAGTACCACTAAATGCTAAACATGTCAACTGATAGAGAATGATTTATATTTAATTATTAGATATTTTAATTAATAATTTTAATATATTATATAGTATTATATTCTAAAAGTTTTTTAATTTTTAAGATTGTGTCACATAGATACCTGTGATATATTTAGAGTTTTATATATTAAGTGTAATGTGTTATTTGAAGAATCATCAATGAAATAAAAAATTATTTTTTATTATCTTTTATTTTTATTCTTTTAGATAATTTATTTGTCTTATTAATTTTTAGAGTTCTTATCATGTCTTGTTAGAGGTCATATTTTAGCATCCTAACAATTGGTGTTTTCATTGAGACATGATAAAATTAATAAGAGACTTCTATATGTTAAGTTTATTTAAAGTTCTATATATTAAATTTATTTGTCACCACAATGAAAGACACAACAAATACACCAATCAGAAGATAGAAAAAAAATAATAGAACAACTAAAATCCAAAAGAAACACATAGATAGAACACCCCAACATCTTAAAATATTACCAAGCTAGATCCCATATTGTCAATACCATAATCAACAACGGATCAAAGAACAACAAAAGAAAGCTAAAAACCAAAAACCACCACCAATCTTAGAATCGAGACGAACCCTAGATTAGCGTCAGGTTCTCAACCAGGTCCAAAGACAAATGAGGGATAATGAGGTCCAACAGAAGACGAACCCTAGATTAGCGTCAGGTTCTCAACCAGGTCCAAAGACAAAGGAGGGATAATGAGGTCCAACAGAAAATGATAAGCAGAGACAATAGAGAAAATATCGTCTCTTGAATTATTTCAATTCCATTTATCTCTGTCTTAAAATAGAGTAGAATTATATATCACAAATAGAAGGTCATCAATCACAGATAACTAGTGGAGAAAAATAATCTCTTTTACTAGGATCCTAAACTAGATTCTCATTCCCCATCCTTTTAATCTCTCCCACCAAATCATCTTGTTGAGTAAAGATTGAATAAAGACTAGTGAAATTTTTCTTAAGGTGGAAATGTCATACCAAAGATCCTCCAAAAAATAAGTTTGGTGGCCCGAACCCATAATCATAAAATTACTAGCTATCATAATACCAGTTAGATGGGTCATCCTTTTTGGACGCAATAAGAGACACCCACTTACACCACGAAGAAGTAGATCGAAAACTCGAAGTTCTTCCTTCACAAAGAGAGGAAACAACATAGGCATTATATCTGCCACCAATAATCTCACACAACGATCTGAAGCACTGATAATCAATCTCCATCTCTAATTAACCAAGAGGGCTAGATTTATCAACCAAAGATCCCTAACTTCTAGGCCCCATTTGTTCTTAGGTTCGCATACATTTTCTCACTTGACCCATGATATCTTAGAATAATGTTTCACACCTCCCTGGATGAACATTTTTTAAATCACAGCTACCTTATTCCAAACCTTCACAAGCATCTTTATGAAAAATAAAAAAGAAGACAGGGATAACATTAAGCACTGAATTAAGAAGGACCACTTGAACCCCCCCTCCCCCACCAAACTAACATATATATGCTTCTAGGAATGGAGTCTCTTGATCAATAGATTGACTAAAGGGTCCCAGGTAGACTCCATCCTAGGATTAGCTCCCACGGGGAGACCTAGGTACCTAAACAAGAGCGCTTTTATCTTACAGTAGATGAAATCACCCGCAGAGGCAAAAAATACAGGGTCTACATTAACTTTAACAAGATTTTTATTGAAGAAATTAACCCAAAGACCTGAAGCCAACTCCAAACCCCTAAGGATCACTTTAATTCTCCACAGGCTCTTGACAATATAATCAACTAATAAGAGGGTGCCATATGCATATTTAAGATGAGTGATCACCAAATTAGATGTTCTCACACTAACCCTATCGTAAAGACCAAGCTCAACAGTCCTAGAAACAAGGTCGGTAAGTCCCTTAGCCACAAGGATAAAAAGGAAACGAGTTAGGGGTTACCTTACTTCAAATCCCCCTGGAGGCTAATCTCTTGAGATGGACATTCATTAATCAGCACTACAAGTTTTTCAGATAACACACAAGTTTTCATCCAATATCTCCATTTCACCTTAAACTTAAACTTGTGTAGCGTATAATCTAGAAAACTCTAATTGACTAAATCATATGTTTTCTCAAAATCCACCTTAAAAATAAGACAATGTTTCTTCAACCTCTTAGCCAAGTCTATCATTTCATTAACAATCATCACTCCATCTACCAACATTCTTCTTTAAGAAATGTTGATTGATTAGGAGAAATAAGCTTCTCAATTATCTGCTTAAGCCTATCTGTAACACTTTAGCTATCAACTTGTATATTCTAAAATCATCTAAATGAGAACGAGACTTAACCTTAGGATGAAACACTACGAGGTAGGTATGCAAAATAGAGAAACTAATCAAACATGACTCTCATGCCCTCTCTCAAAATATTCTATAACATTTTTCAGAAGAAATTAAAATGATTTGAGTCAGGGCTTTTGTTACCATCACACTAAGACACGGCAAAATCTAACTCATTGAGCCTTAAAAGGGTCGACAAAGACAAATTATCATCTTTCGAATGGGATGAAAAAACATTAACATCAAGACGAGGCTTATATGTATTTGATTGTTTAAAATGCTTATTGAAAAACTTTACAGCCTCTTACCTAATTTCAGACACCCCTTCAATCCAATATTCTTCGATCTTAAATACTAAGATAGTATTCTTTCTACCTCTATTTTTAACTAACGCGCAAAAGAAATCAAAATTTGAATCATCTTCCTTTATAACTTAGACTTAGATCTTTGAAACAATTGAGAATTTCAATAAAATCAAATATTTCATTTCACTAAATTGTTTAGTACATTTGATTTGATTTTAGTTTAATTTCAATACTATGTAAACAAAATATTCTTGAATTTCTTTTCAGATAAATTTATATAAAAAAAATAAAATGACATAGAATGAAACTAGTATCGAAATTATAAATTCTATGATATAAAAGAAATCCTTTTTTCTTCTTCTTAAATGTAAAAAAAAAAAAAAACTTCAAATTAATACAACTAGTAAAAAATATCCTTAACATGATCGAATTTATCAAATTAATCAACATTGATTAATTCTATAAAAAAATACTGACAATATAAAATAATTTTACACTATCAATCAATTATTATTATATATTACATCACATCACATCAAACTGTAAATTTTAAATTAATTATATAATATAATAGACTGATAAATTTCTATTAAATAATAAGATAAAATAATTTTATTTTACAATGTATTGCATATCCATTAAAGTCTAATTTTATACTCCTAGAAAGTTGATATATGTCGCTATGTAGCTGACCAAGTGTCTCTTGTAATTAGGGATGCAACATAGGATCCTTTACCACATATACTAAGAAATATGGAGTATGATTTTTTTTAATGAAATTAGAGAAGTCCAAACTCATTGTACGAATTATTGCGATCACAATAACTCAGTAAAAAATAAAATAAAAAATGTCAATTTTTTTGCCATATTTAATTGTAGTCCTATTAATTAGCTTCATCAATGCTTCCATAGCTTTAGGATCATGTTTATATTACCTAAAAAACAGGCACATGGAATTTTGTGGGACCACATATGGCATGAGGAAATAATAGAAGAGTCATTTCATATGAGATAAGATGATTAAATGCATGAGAGATGGAGGAGTAAAGAGAAATATTCGACTTTTTTACCCCTTTTTTTTTTTTTTTACTGTTCTACCCTCTTTTAAAAATATAAATACCATAATTTTCCTTTTTGAAAAAAAAATATCAGCATATCCTATTTTTTAAGGGTGCTTGTCATATGGGTTCACGAGCATGTGAACAAAATTGCACCAAGAAGGTGCTCGCCAACTGAGATGGCGAGCACGTGAAGGACAAAAAGATAGGTCCTTCACGTGCTCGCCATCTCAGTTGACGAGCACCTTCTTAGTGAAATTTTGTTCATATGCTCGTGAACTCATATGGCGAACACCTTAAAGAAACAGGATATGCTGGTATTTTTTTTTCAAAAGGAAGTATTATGATATTTATATTTTCAAAAGAGGGTAGATCAGTATAAAAGTCAAAATATTCATGGTGGTTTGTTTCATCTGCAAAAACTTAATGAAAAGTAAGATTGAGTAGGTTCTAAAAGGAAATACTCATTAACTCATTGCACCAACTTCCTAAAAAGATATACTTGGCAAAAAAATAGATGACTACCAAAACAAATTTTCCAACTTCTAACTACTAGAAAAGTTAAATAGAGAGATGAAAAAAAAAACATCTCTAAAATATACTACATCAGTTTCTTTTTAAATGTTACTTTTTTATTTTTTTATATATATCAAAAAAGTTAATCAATATTATTATTTTTCATACAATAATTATTATTTTATCTATACCCAAAGTACATTTAATACTACTTTAAACTTTGTAAGTGACAATTAAAAAGGAACAAAAAAATTATTCAAAAAATAACACTTATAAAAAAACAGAATGAGTAAATTTTTTGTCAATAAACATGTTAAAGATGAAATTCAAGATGAATTAACTTCAATTTTTAAAGAATTCTTTTTGAAGTGATTCAAGACAGAAATATTGTTCCATTTTCAAATAGAGACAAACATATTTCGTCTCAAATGATCAAATTTTAGCACGAATATTTTATATTATAATTTGTTGAATATGTCTTTATTAGAGACTGGGATAATTAAGGTTGTCTTTGAACAAGTGTAAATCATTCTACTCCTTTCGTTCGACAATGAGTGACTAATTTGAAATAAAAGAGTGTCCTAAAATGAATGACACATTACAATTTTCAATGTATCTTTTCTAATTTTACCCTCTAATTAATGTTACTTTCATCATTCCTAATACATGATAAGGGTACTTTGGTAAAAGTATCATTCTTTTTTTTTCAATTATTCCTTTTTTTAATATGTGTGAAATGGTCAATCAGGCCACTCATTGTGGGACGGAGGGAGTATACTACTAGGCCTCACCCATTTTCATTATTGATCTATGGTAAAAGGATTCCAATTGTTAATTGATGTGAAATCCGATGCCTTTGAAACAAAATATAAATTGTTTCTTTATGATCAAGAAACATGCAGGTGTAGAAAAGACGGTAAAAGAAGAAGAACAATAGAGATTGGTTATAACTGCTATTATTTACTTTCTCTTTGAATCAGATTACAAGTACTCAAGAATAACAAATATCCCTCTCACCCTAATTAGGATTTGCTACACTTAAGATGAGAGACTAGTATGCTATTTATAATAAAATCTAACATACTAAACTAATGAGCTTTTTAACAATTACCCATTACAAGCTAACTTAGGGTACAAGCTAACTAAACAATTGGACATAGCAAACAAGCCCAATTGGACATGCTAACAAATCTAACATTTCCGACAACTGCATGTTTGACCCTACTTCAACTACAACATACACTTCTTCGACAACAACATGTGAACGACCTTCGACTGCATGCTAAACATCCGTCGAACCAAGAAGCTACCTTCAATTATACTAGAGTTTGATCCACCTTAGAAAAAACTCTATAACATCAAGGAACAGACCGGCTATCTTCATGCAGCTTTATCAGCTGCATATAGTGGAAAAACTAGCAACCGGGAAATGTCTTGGTGATCATACCAGCAACATTATGATATGTCAAAACCTTTAGCACTTGAACTTCTCCACACTCGATTACCCATATGACGAAATGCAACCTTACATCGATGTGCTTGGCTCGCTCATGATAGGCTGAATTCATTGACAAGTGTATTGCACTTTGACTATCATATTTAATAGTGATAACTCAACCTTGAAGTTTCAGCTCCTTTGCAAAACCTTCAAGCCACAATGCTTTCTTCATAGCTTCAGTTAGGGCAATATATTCCGCTTCAATGGTTGATAAACAAACAACCTTCTGAAGTTTTGCTTTCCAACTGATTGTTGTACCGAACATAGTGAACACATATCCAGAAATAGATTTTCTGGAATCCATACAACCTGCATAATCAGAGTCTACATATCCTTCGATTGCTGTTTTATTATCTTCACCCAAGGTTCCATCATAAATTAGGACTCTGTTCAGAGACCTATTTATGTACCTTATAATCCACTTCAATGCTTGCTAGTGAGCCTTTCCAGGATTCACCATGTTCTTGCTTACAAGACTTACTGCATATGCTATGTCAGGTCTAGTACAAATCATAACATACATCAAAGAACCCACTATATTAGCATATGGAATGTTATTCATATAAGCTCTTTCGACATTAGTACTGGGACACTGGTCTATACTTAACTTGAATTGAGGGTTTGTCGGAGTCACAACAGGCTTTGAATTTGACATATCAAACTTTTTGAGAATCTTCCGTAAGTATGACTCTTGAGATAAGCATAATTTTGAATGTTTTCTATCTCTTCGGATGTCGATCCCAAGAATCCTAGACGCATATCTCAGATCCTTCACGTCGAACTCCTTATTGAGTTCAGCCTTTACCCTCATTACATCTTCGAAATTATTGCTTGCTATTAGAATATCATCCACATAAAGCAACAAAATAACAAATGAATTACTAGGTCGAAATCTGAAGTAAACACAGTGGTCGAATTGACTTCTAATGAAACTTATGCGTGCCATGAACTTGTCAAATCTCCTATTCCACTACCGAGAAGATTATTTCAGTCCATATAAAGATCTCTTCAGCTTGCAAACATAATCTTCCTTCCCCCTTTCGACATACCCTTCAGGTTGTCTCATCAGAATTGTTTCATCTAGATCACCATACAAGAACGCAGTCTTCACATCCATCTATTTTAGTTCAAGGTCGAACTGTGCCACCGTGGCAAGCAACATTCAAATGGACCTGTGATTCACAACAGGAGATAACACATCATTAAAGTCGACACCTTCTTTCTAGGTGAAACCCCTAGCAACCAATATTGCCTTGTATCTCTTCGACGCCACTCCTTCGATTCTTTCCTTAACTTTGAAAATCCACTTACAACTGACTAACCTGGCTTCAACAGGTTTCCTGATTAGTTCCGAGGTGTTGTTATCATGAAGAGATTTCATTTCATGATCCATGGCCTTCAGCTATTCAGTCTTATTTCAATTCCTCATAACTTCCTTATAGTCTCTAGGTTCATCGACTAGAACCTCACTTACAGTGATTAAGGCATAAGCTACAAGATCTGCATACCCTAGTATCTGAGGTGGCTTGATGACTCTCCTCGACTTATCTCTTGACAATAGGTAGTCATCGACAGTTTCCTCAACTTCCTTAGTATCTTCTGCTTTTTCTTTGACTTCATTTGGGATATGCAATTCAACATCAACATGCTTCTCCTCAACAGGAATCTCTCCCTGTTCCAGCTCTTCGTCAGCATCATTAGTTTTCTTGAAGGTCATCTCAGCTTCATTGAAAACTACATCTCGACTGGTGATACACCTCCTGTGACCTGGCTCTAGGCACCATATCCTATAAGCTTTGACTCCTTCAGGGTATCCCATGAACATGCATTTCAGAGCTCTAGGTTCGACCTTGTCTTGCCTAATGTGAGCATAGACCACGCAACCAAATACTCTCAATTTGTCGAGATCTGGTGGATGTCCCGACCAAACTTCTTCATGTATCTTCATATCTAACGCAGTCGAAGGACATCTGTTTATCAGATATGTTGTTGTCGTAACAGACTCAACCCAAAACACCTTCTTTAACCCAGCACTAGTCAACATGCGTCTAACTCTTTCCAAAATAGTTCGATTAAACCTTTCCGCCAAACCATTTGTTATGAAGTACCTCCAGTAGTTTTATGCCTTACAATACCTGAGGCAGCACAAAAGCTGTCAAACGCCTCATTGAAAAATTCAAGGCCATTGTCGGTTCTCAACCTCTTGACATTTCTGCCAGTTTGATTTTCGACTAGAGTCTTCCAACCTTTGAAATTCTCAAAAGTTTCATCCTTAGTCTTCTGGATGAATACCCATAATTTTCTAGAATAATCATAACCTATGGATAGAAAATACCTTGCGCCTGAATGTGATGGCCACCTCGCAGGCCCCCAAAGATCATTATGGATGTAATCAAGGGATCCATGTGTTATTTGTTTTCCTTTATTGAACTTCTACAAGATTTTCCAAGTACACAGGGTTCACAAAATTTCAATTTTTCGACTTTGTCTCCACCAAGTAGATTTTGTTTCCCCAATTTGACCAGACCCCTTACACTGACAGTGCCCAATCTCATGTGCCAAATTTCTTTCTTCGAAAAAGGTTTCGTGGATGTGTCGTACCTCGAAAAATACGATCCTCGCGATGGACGCGGAAAAAAACGTTTGAAACAGAGTCACCACCGAACTTTATTCATTCCAAGGAAGGAATAGGAAAATATCGATAAAACCTTTAAAGGATAAGAAAATGGTCATCGCAACCAAATTCGGGTTCGGGAGTCGGTTACGCAAGAGGGAAGGTATTAGCACCCTCTACGTCCGTTGTACTCAACGGGAACCTCTTGATTCGATTCGTGAGAAAGTTAGTTAGGTTTGTTTGTTATCTTCTAAAGGATTTGCTTCTAAGGGGAAGATGGGTGGTTTTTTATTAGGGTGCTCGACAAGGATTAGAACCCTTGTGCCTACGTATTCCCTCGTGCAATGGGAAAGTCAGAGCATTCGTAGTTCGTGGGACTACAATTGTTTGGTTTGTGTTTTTTATAGGCACCAATTATCCACACACGAGTAAGAGAACTCACACCCAAACAATTGAGGAGAAAGGTCAAAGACTTGGCCCCTCCTCACATCACCTTTTAGGAAGTTGTCTTTGAATATACGATTAAGTGTGCTAAAGAGTTTGATTAAGAAAAGAGGATTTGATTTGTATGTGTTTTAGGGTTTCGATCACACAGGGGCGAGAAAAGGATAATTTTAGATGTTTTAGAGGTGACAATTGTTCACACACGAGTAAGAGAACTCGCACCCAAACAATTGAGGAGAAGGGCCAAAGACTCGACCACACTCACTTCACCTTTTATGAAAATGGTGTTTGGATATGGATTACGTGTTTTAATGAGTACTTAGAAAATGGTTTGAATGTTGTCGAGTTACAAGTGTTTTAGAGGCGTCAATTGTCCACACACGAGTAAGAGAACTCGCACCCAAACAATTGAAGAGAAAGATCAAAGACTTGATCCCCCTCATCTTTCACCTTTCACTATGCCAAACAAGGGCTACGACAGCGCTTTTTTTGGCCTTTAACAGCGCTTAAAAGCGCTGCCTAAGGTGGCGCTGTCGTAGGTAAAGACAGCGCTTTTTTATTTATGAAAAAGCGCTGCTAAAGGCCTACTTTAGGCAGCGCTTTACCTTTAAAAACGCTTTCTAAAGTAGGCCTTTAGCAGCGCTTTTTCCTTTGAAAGCGCTCTCTAAAGTTGGCCTTTAGACAGCGCTTTTTAAAGCACTCTCTAATGTATACCTATAATTTTAATGAATTTTTTTGTATACCTTTAGAGAGCGCTTTTAAGGAAAAAACGCTTTCTTTTGTCTCCTTTAGACATCTCTTTTTAAAGCGCTCTCTAATGTATACCTATAATTTTAATGAATTTTTTTCTATACCTTTAGAGAGCGCATTTTAGAAAAAGCGCTTTCTTTTGTGAACTTTAGGCAGCGCTTTTTCTAGAAAGCGCTGTCTTTTCTATACGTATAATTTTAATGAATTTTTTTAAAAATCCCATTTTAACCGTTTTTTTATACAGAAACCTGTATAATTCAAGCCATTTCAATAAACCTGTATAATTCACATTTCCATTAACAATTTCTAGTATGATTCATTAACCATTTCCACTAATCTCATAAATCACATAAACCACATAAACCATTTCCATTATAATTCAAGTCATTTACATTAACCATTCACAAAACTATACAATTACAATCCAAAATCACATAAATAACATAAACCATTCACAAAACTATATACAATCCCATAAAATAAATCATTCACAAAACTATACATTCACATAATTCCATAATCCTATACCTTATATGATTCTTTTTCCAATAAGGTATTCGCACAATTCCTCCTTAATTTCTTGCAATTTATCCTTCGTGTAATGAGAACACGCGTATTCATCAAAGTACTACATAACAAAACAAAATATGCATTATTTAGTTTAAAATAATAAATTATATGACATATCCGATAAATATTAAAATAAATCCATGCATACCATGATAGGAATCTATAATCGATCCATTTGAAGGATTTCTCTCATAAACCTCAAAACGAAATACCCGCAGTCTATGCCATTACGCTGACGAGGACACTACACATAGACAAACAAATAAGAATTAATATATAGTTGTTTTGTGTTATCAAGTAGCATCACTAATAAGCAACATTGTGAAAATTAATATACCTCCACTTTGACCCATGTAATGCTTGTTGCTTTAGCCTATGCTACTCGAGCTTCTCTTTGTGCTCGGTATACTAGTATTGCTCTATAAAAGAAAAACGTAAATTTAGAACAATCTCACATAAATAATTAAATATACAAATACACACGAATATTTCGAACAATCTCACTTACGTATCAACCACATCCTTCATACTCTCATATGTTGACCAACCATGATCCAATGAATTCAGATAATAGACCACTTCTCTTGTAGGATTAATGGCAACTAACAACCAGTGTCCACTGTAAAATATAACAAAAGTTTAGATGGATAATTTCTACGCAAAAGATACAAAGATTAGAATGAAAATCTTACCCGTTTCCATTATTATACGGTAAAAGAAACAAACTTTCTGTCTGGCTGGCCATAAATCTCTCAATTAAGTGGTCTCTTACTGAAAGTGGATTCATACCAATTGTCGGTGCATTGACACAGGTGCAAGACAAGAAACGGAATCTGTTTGACAATTGCGTCCCGCGCATCAATTTTTCATACAAGCACCTTAAATAAAAACATAATAAACATTAGACTATTTTCATTGAAATGTGTAAATAAAATGTTTAACTAAATAAATAATAGATTGATCGGAGTACCAGATGTATGAATGCATAACACCGATGCCTAATTCAAGATGCTTGAAAATCTGCTCCACGTCATCTCTTCCGATTATCTCGGAATGAGGAAAACCAAAAACACCTTCGTCCATGTCTATTTGAAGAATAGCACCATCCATCATATTTGATGTTGCCACAAGTGTTTCAAGACACGACTGAAAGCGAGGAGGAGCTCTTTTTGCCTGCACGGTCCTAATAGGAGCTTTTTTCTTGCTGGCCTGTTGTGAAGCTTGAGCAGGAACCTAACAATCATATTAGTTAGGTAAAGTAGAAAATCATAAAACTTTTGAATTCGGATAATAGAATAACACTTAAAATGTACCTCTCTTTGTGATGAAACAGGCTCGTTTTGCCGCAAAACCCCTTTATCCTTAGCTGCGGGTTTTGTAGGAGTCTAACATTACCATGTAAAAAAAATGTACGTAATGGTTCAGAATGATTTTCATAATAGTTCAGAATTGACATTTGAATACTAAGAGATTCGTAATGGTTTTCAACATACCTCATCATCTATGGAAATGAGGTCTAACGGCCATGCAACAAACGAACCTATTGTATCCCGCAACAATGTAACCTCTGAAACCGAGTCAGGCATAGGTAGTACCGCATCCGTATCTAAAGCGATATCAACCGACACTTTCAGATATCCATGAGGGAGCGGTTTATGGTGAAGTAACTCTCCCACTTTGTTATGCACTTTTCCCTTGCCAACCATGCGATAAGTCGGTAACGACAAATACAGCTGACAAGATGAAATGCCCTGAAGCAATAATAAATATGTAACTGTTAATGTGTATAAAGGTCAATTAAAATAAATGTGTTAATTTAATTAAAATAAATATGTGCTAATTACCTCGGGAATTTTATTTTGACAATTGATACTAGCTTTGTCACTAGTATCTTTAAACCCGGAACCGCGTTTTTCCGCCTCATATCTCTCTTTATCCTTTTGTAATTCACGGACTTGCGCTTTTAGTTTCTCCAGTGATTGCATGACTTCTTGGTTGCTGGGATTTTTTCTCTTTGGTTTCTTATACAACGAAGATGGAGTCACACCAAATCCTTTACCTCTCACCCGACCGGAATACTCAGGAACATTTAGTACTCGACTAAGAATGCTCCTGCAATCCTCCTCATCTGTGGTTAAGGATTTAGATAGAGTCTCCTGAAATTCATTGACATATCGAAAATTATTAGTGGAGATTAAAAATTAATTATATTTTAATAAAATTTCGATTAACTTAAAGACATAATGTTATACTTACACATTCTTCATAAACATGCTGAACATCTTCCCTAACAACTCCATCCTTACCCACACGAGCTTCCTTCCACAAAACATGATCCGGAAGTGATGATTCTTCACTTTTCGTCTCTTCTAACTACACATTTAGTTAAATAATAAGTTCATCAATTATAACACAATAATATAATTAATAAACATAGATAACATCATGTATTTACGCTTCATACATAGCCATGGAGGTAGGTTATAAATCATTATGATCACAGGCCAAGTGCTATGTGAGATACTTTGAAGACCGTGTGGGTTCATTCCATCAGTAGATAATACCAAGCGAAGGTTTCTTGCTTCTTTTCCAAATTCAGGATAATCATCATCAATTTTCATCCACTGTGGTGAATCTGCCGGATGTCGAAACTTTCCATCAATAATTCTTTCATCTGCATGCCAAGTCAAGTGTCTTGAATCGGTCTCACTACGAAACATGCGTCTAAATCTCGGAATTATAGGAAAATACCATAAGACTTTTGTTGGAGACAACTTTTTCTTATATCGAGAGACACCACATTTAGGACACTCATTTAACGATGCATACTCATTTCGAAACAAAACGCAATCGTTTGGACAGACGTATATCTTATCATAGCTCATGCCAATAGAGCACAACATCTTTTTGGCCCCATATGTTCGATTGGGAAGAACATTATCCTCTGGAAGCATATCTTTCATAAGGTCCAATAACTCTGTGAAACTTTTATCCGACCATCCATTGCCCGCCTTTAAGTTGTACAACTTTAATACCACAGACAATCTTGTGAATTTAGTGCAACCATTATACAACAGTTTCTCTGCATCGCTTACCAACCTCTCAAACATTTTGGGACAATCCTTAAGATCTTCTGCAATCTCTTCGACTCGATCAGAATCGTATGTATCTGTGCCATTGTCGTTTGAAGCATAGGTCATATTATCCCCCGGTTCAACATTCCCGTTAATTTTCTCACCATGCAAATTCCAACATGTATAACTTCTATCAATTACATGCCTCATTAAATGCGATGCCAACTGAACCGCGTCAACCCGACTCCCAAAATAGCAACCCAAGCAAGGACATATCATTCTACTGGGGTCTTTGGCGTGCGCAATAGCAAACTTAACGAATTCCGATACCCCATTCTCGTACTCTTTCGACAATCGACTTGAAGACATCCATTGCTTATCCATAGTTATACTAATTAAACTAAACAAAAACAAAAATAAAAAATATTTACCTGTACGGAAACGATCCGACTTTCACACTTTGATCACAAGTAACCCCTATATATAGCAAATTCAATAAGTTAGTAACCCTATCATATCAGTTCATTCAAAGCACTACTAATTACAGTGGCGAGAGAGAACAACTAATTACCTGTAGAGATGTAAACAACTTCTAGACCCACACAATGTCCAGATAGGTTAGAATTACCAAGATCCCCCTGTACACGTATCATAAAAAGAAATATCATTAATTGACCAATTATGAGTCATAACTTGATAAGTGGCAACATGTAATCACAAACAAGCAACAATTAGAGGTAAACACCTACATATCCCAAGTACTTGACCAAATACTCAAGAGCAAGCATACTTAAACAAGTAATCATCATGTCACAAAGATAACCATCAAAGCAATTATTGAGCAAGATAAACATCCCATGCAAAGACAAATACCATACTTTCTTTGACCATGCAATACAATTAACTATCATAACTCAAATTTAATATAAAAGAGGAGTAGGAGGAAGAGGAATGAAGCCATCATCAACCTTGGAAGGTAAACATTATTTTCTGTTATCAAATAAGTGTTAAAGTGATTTAGTGTTAATCTTCATGATAAACATACTAATTCATTATCAAGATTTAGTGTTAATAAGTGTTAAAGTGATTTAGTGTTAATTTTTTGTTATCAAACATTATTTTCTGTTATCAACCTTGGAAGCCATCATCAAGATTTAGTGTTAATCTTTATGACAACACAGAAGCAACAACACAGAACGTACCTCTTCATGTTAATTCATTAGTATAAGTTCATGTAACATTCATTCTGTCATGTTAATCTTCATGTTAATCTAGAACATTCATTCTGATACAAAAATTGACAGAAGCAACAACACAGACCGACAACAACAACAACACAACGACGGCAACAAAAACAGAACGACGACAATGGTGACGGCAAAAATGAACGGTAACAACAACAACGACGACAAGAACAATGTAAGAAGCAAGAACAACAACAACGACGTACCTCTTCTTTGTTTTCGTCTTCTCCTTCACGAATGCAAGAATGAACGACGACAACGGTGACGACAAGGGCTTCAGAACGACGGCAACGGTGACGGCAAAGGTTTCAGAACGCCGGCAATGGCAAGGGTTTCAGAACGCATGCAAGAACGATAGGAAGCAAGGGTTTCAGCAGAAAGAAACGGTCGAGAGAAGAAAATGAAAAGAATTTCTGAAAATGATTAGAAATTGTTTTATATTTTAATTCATAATTGACCTTAGAGAGCGCTTTTCAAAAAGTGCTTTCTTAAGTGCTACCTATAAGAGCGTTTTCCTTAGAAAGCAATTTCTTAAGTGGGGAGAATTTAAGACCTATAGCAGCGCTTTCTAAAAGCGCTTTCTAAGGTTAACCTATAGCAGCGCTTTTTTAAAGCGCTTTCTAAGGTAACACCTATAGCAGCGCTTTACAAAAAGCGCTTTCTAGGTGGCTTCAATTTAGGGCATTTAACAGCGCTTTTAAAAAGCGCTTTCTAAAGGCTATCTTTTGCAGCGCTTTTTTTTAGCAAAATTTTTTAAAGACCTATAGCAGTGCTTTATGCAAAAAGCGATGTCTTTGTGGCGATGTGAAAAACCATTTTTGGCGTAGTGTTTCTAGAAATAATGTTTAAGTATAGTTAGGTATTTTTAGTTTAACTTGAGAAAAAAGCTTGATATGAATCGAGGTTTGAATTTGCGTGCAAAATGGTTAAAGGATTGAACTAATGGAAAGGAGGTCCTAGTGTTTCAAGGTAAGGTCGATGGCTAGGCAAAAGCACTCGACTTACAAGAGGGGTAATGGGACTTGAAATATGGATCAAGTGCGCTAGAGGATGAAGTGGTGATTAATTGAATTTGTTTTGAAAAATGCTTGACGTTGGATCAAGCTTGTTTATTCTTTTGAAAATGGTTGATTTTAATCTTATGGGAGAGGGATACAATTACTCAAATGAGAATAATTAAGCCACAATTAAAGTAAGACAATCACACATATGCATGCAAACAAGATTGTGAAATGTGCAACAAGTATCGTTGTATAAAGCCCAATAGGGGGCTATGTGAGGTTGATGAGGATCGTGAAAACAATCGACTTACAAGGTGTTGAAAAAGGCTTGACATTAAGTCAAGGTATTAGTTTGAAAAGAGTTTGGTTTAGACAATCATATGATGAATGACATAAATATAATCAAGGCATGAAATTAATCCATAAGAGAAAAGTATAAACACCACATAAGGATTAAAAACCAAACAAAATGGAGGAGAAATATAATCAAACATGTTAGTGAAGTTAGCAACCTAATTCTAAGGTTAATCTAAAGAAGAGAAATTCTAAATTAACTAATTAATTTATTTAGATTTTTAGAATTAAAATTCAAACAATTAATTGAATTAAACTAAAATATTTAGTAAAATTAACCCTTAAAGTTAATTAGTATTAAATAGAATGGTTTAATAAAATTAATTTGAAATTAATTAAAGAAAATGATTTTAGGAATTAAATAAAAGGTATTTTGTTTTTTTGTTTTTGGATTAAGGAAATGAATTAATATAATTAATTAAACTAAAATCAAATGTTTAATAAAACTAATTATTAAATTAATTAGTTAATATTAAATAGATGATTTTAATAAAATTAACTAATAGACAGATATATATATATATATATATATATATATATATATATATATATATATATATATATATATTTTAAAAGAAATTTTTAGATTTTAATTAAAAAGTATTATTAAGGAAAGAAATAAAAAAAGAGGAAATGGACCAGACAGTCAGTAAAATGGGGGTGTGGTTAGTGATCCATCCCAGGCCCAAAGTCTGGCAGTCCACGCTGGGAGGAGGGTCCATCGTGGACCCTCAGGTCAACCTTGACATCCTTATTTGCTATGGACCATTGATCCTCCAAAGAGTCAACGAAGACTCTGGATCCAACGGTCAGAAAAAAAAGTGTCCACGGTAAGAATGGGAAGAGAAGGCACGTAGGATCATGGGAAGGGGACAACCGGTGACACTTGTCACTGGCAGAGGGTGCCAACCAAACAACAACCGACAGTGGCAGTGGTTTAAAGAAAACAAATTGGGGTGCACTTAAATCATTTCAACGTTCTAGTTATCTTTCTTCATTTTCTCTCTCTCTCTCTCTCTAAACGTTCTCACTCTCTCTGCGAACGCTCTCACTCTCTCAAGTTAGTCTCATCGGAAACCTAATAATGGCCGGAGAAGCGGCGGCGCGCGGCGGCCGCCACCGTCTTCTCCGGCGACACCACCACCAATCCTCAAAAGTCCAACATTAACCCTACGTTAAAATCTCTCCTCTCTCCCAATCTAAACTCAGTTTTACTAAAAACCTAACCAATCAACCAGATCGGAAGTTTTCCCAAATAAACCCTAGCTTAAAACCAAAAAAGCATAAACAAGCAGCAGCAAGCAAGATTAGAGCATTCGTTCAACAACAATCAATAAGCAATACGTTTAGATTGGAGGAGAAGGAAGTTTGAAAAGCTACCTCTTGAAGAACGTTTCTGAGGAGCTTCAGGTGCGTCTCGATTCACTCTACTTGATACTTTTCCTCTTCTTCTTGATTCTGCTTGTTACTGTAGTTGTTGTTATGAATGAGTGAGGAGTCTAGCTCGAATTAGCTCAGAGTTTCAATGTGAAACTCTGAGTAATTTTTGATTTTTTAGAGCTTTAGTGATTAGGGTTTGTGATTCTTCTTGCGCAACCGTGTAGGTTTTCTCCGGTGTCTCCTCCTTTGTGTGAATGAATAGTGTATAATATATAGGGATTGAATTTTGATACGTGTGAGCAAAACCAAATCCGTGTGAGAATGATGAGGTGTCAGTCTGAGAGAATAAAACCGTTAGAGGTGAATGGAGGTACCCTGATTTCGTGGGATCCTCAGAAGGTGCAATTGTGAAAATATCTCCTCTTTTGTCTGTAGTGATTGAAAGCTACTTCTAGAACGTATGATTTCTTGGATTATTTTTTCACTGTGAATACGTGGTTTTTACTGCTTGTAAAGTTATTATTTCAAAACTTTTACTACTCTTGGATTTTTGCTGATGTGGAAGTCTTCTCTTGACTAAAAACAAGTTCTAACTTTTACTTCTCTATTTTCTGTTCATGCTTGTTCCTGGCTTCACATTTGCTCTTGTGTCATGTGCAAACTGGGGTATACTTGGTGTTGTGTTGAAGATTGGCACCTTGATGATGGAGCTTGAATAGGCAACAAAGGATTCATGACTTTCTACCCTATCCTGGCCTTTTGCAGTAAGTTTCCTTAATGTCATACTCTTGTGATGTTTGCTGGTTTTTGAATCAAAGCTTCATGCATCTTGCTCATGGTTACAAACCACACATTCAATACAAAACTTGTGATCACCATATTTTACTGCGTTGCTCTAACTGCTACAAAATTTGTGATTTTCATCTGGTATTCACATTCATATTTTGAGAAACAGAATTGAGCTTTTATTGTTATGGTTGTTGGTTTGTCTTTGACAACCTGTTTTATAACTCGTGCTCCGTAGCTTGGATGACATTGCCATTTGGTGAAGCATTAATTTTTTTTAGCTAGGATACCATGCTTATGCCATGAATACTAGATTTGCATTGTAACTCTGCTTTGTATCATGTTACCCTGCTTTATTAAACAACACTTTTACTTGTTTCTGTAGGTTCACCACTATTAGTAATGGCTTAGAAATAGAGGGTTAGTGCAGCCTGAAGACAATGAATGCAAGTTTCCAATTGTCGTGCAACAGCTTCATCTTCACCAGTACTTGCGGTTTCTTCTTGTGGACCACAACTCCAAGTCTCACTTGTGAATTTTTGTTGTAATTGGCTAGGATAAAATTGGTTTTGACCTTCTGTTCCAACATTGTCATGAATCCGGCAGTAGGAACATTTTGTGTGCATCAGCATGTTTGGTTTGCAAAAAATATTGTATTTAACATCACCTTGGTGTTGTGTTATTAAAACAATAACTTGTATGCTTTATCGTTGTGGTTTTGAAATGATCTTGTATGCACTTCAGTATACTTATGTGGCATGGACATTTTGTGTTGTCTTGATTGTAAGTAGGAGACTTGTTGTGTCTTTGTGAACTAAACATGGATGATGGTGCTGACTCATGTGTAACTTGTAATAAAACACCAAATAATTAGTACCATTCAGCTTATGGCTCCAAGAAATTGGCAGTGTTATGCACACAAGGATTCTGATCTTGCGATAGGTTTGAAATTAAAATAACCTCATCATTTTGCACCCATAACCACATTGAGGTTTGCGACAATTCTCACCCAACTTGAAACTAATCCCACCATGACTTGCAAAATTAAAATATGATTTGGAAAGTCTTTAGGCCTTTAATCATCAGCTTGAAGACTTTGTGAAATTTCATTCATGACAAGACTTCCAAGTAAAATTAGTGATTTTTTGCTTGTTCAATGCATCTACACCTTCAATTTTTTCGAAACTTCTATTTGTGATGGTAGGATACTTGAAAATGGATATTGACTGAATATGAATCATGGTTCATGATCGTGTGATTAATTTTTGTAAAATGGCTTCATGCAATCACACGGTCTTCCTTGGAATAAGTAGTAGCACAAGATTTGGTTAATGAAATAACTCAATGTATTTGGCCTATTCTTGGCTTTGAGCATTCTTGTAATAAATTGTGAAAAAACTTGACTTGAGTTGGTCTTGAGACGACCTTAACTCAAATTCCATGTGGCTTTGCGACAATCATTGAACAAAAGGTTGAAACACGGTCTTGAAATTGCTTCAAATTGTTTGTAATAAATTAACTCAAGGTTTGACTCCTTGCACTTGTAACTCAAACAAATTTGGATCACAAAATCACGACTTGTACCAATAATCCCATTATATTTTAAGGCAATTCGTACATGCCTTAAAACAACTTGAATAATAGCTTAGAAACCATCTTGCAACAAATTACGTCCATGTCTTGGAATTGAGCAATCACATGACTAACGTTATGATTTGAGAACAAAACATCATATGGCTTTAAACCTACTTGAAACCAATTAATCATGTCATGGTTAGTCATCCACGAGAATGAGGATACATCTTTCCTCTTAGCTCCACTTGAATTCAACACACTTGCAAAAGCCTGTAGTTACACTGAGCACAAACAAGACCTCCATACCCTAGATTTTAGAGGATCTTGGCCAAAGCTACATGATGATCTTGAGAAAAATCCATGAAGCCACAACTTGCTTAATATAAGAAAAATAAGAGGGTAGGACAAATTTGGGTTATGACAGATGCCCCTATCTAATTGTCTTAATCCCGAGAGAATGAAATGCTGCACGACATTCATTTTTAGGGTAGAAGCCGATTAGATATAAGAAAACCCCAAAATTTGTCTGACAAATGGTAAAGTGCTATGGAGTAAGAGCTGACAGAATGAGGTACCGGGGTTCAAACTGAACAAAATAACTTGAGGTCCTTTGGGTGGTCGACGCAGTCCCTTATCCACTAAGGTTCTCCGATGATACCAAAGTAGTATTTCTAAAAGGCAGGCGATTCTCTGGGTCGTCGAAGCAGTCCCTTATCCATTAAGGTTCCTCGATGATACCAAAGCAGTATCTCTGAAAGGCAGACGATTCTCTGGGTCGTCGAAGCAGTCCCTTATCCGTTAAGGTTCCTCGATGATACCAAAGCAGTATCTCTGAAGGGCAGACGATTCTCTAGGTCGTCGAAGCAGTCCCTTATCCATTAAGGTTCCTCGATGATACCAAAGTAGTATCTCTGAAAGGCAGACGATTCTCTGGGTCGTCGAAGCAGACCCTTATCCTTTAAGGTTCCTCGATGATACCAAAGCATTATCTCTGAAAGGCAGACGATTTTCTGGGTCATCGAAGCAGTCCCTTATCCATTAAGGTTCCTCGATGATACCAAAGAAGTATCTCTGAAGGCAGACGATTCTCTGGGTCGTCTAAGCAGTCCTTTATCCATTAAGGTTCCTTGATGATACCAAAGTAGTATCTCTGCGGTAAATTTTCTGAGGGAATAGTTGAGCAAAATTCCTGTTGGAGGAAATGTACTGGCTCTGCAGGGGAAAGCTCAAAAGAAACTTTCTAGGATAACCTCTGCTTGGGGAGCACTGACAACAGCTGCTGGGGATTATCATTATCAACTGCATGGTTGAAAAATGACTTGCTGGGGAATAGAGTTCCATGTGCACATGCGGGGTATCTTGCCGACTTTGATGGAGGACCGACCAAGATGCTTGCGAATCAATCCTGGATCCTGTTATGATATGTTGCTGGGGATGGATATGCCATGCATTACATGATGCACTGAAACACATACTAAGATGCAACTGTTAGGGAATCTAATGCACGTATGAATGCACAAGATTAATATACTAATGATTGATATGATTGAATATGATGTTATGCTTGCATGTCATGCACATGACGATGCAAATGATCGGGCGCGCTGGGGATAGGTTTACTTGTTGAGGGTATCACCAGGGTTTGAATTTGGTAATTGCCAAATGAAATTGGACTTTGGTAAGTTGGTGTTTGCCAGTAAATTAGACTTTTAGGTTTTATGAGGATGCCAACGAAATGGACTTTTAGTGATTGCCAATGAAGACTGGACTTTGAAGGGTAAGTTTGGAGGTGGTAACGAGTGTGGTCTTTTGGGTAGTTGCCAATAAAGGATTGGACTTTGGGTTTTATATGGATGGTTAGAGTGTTTGACTTCTCGACCCCTTAAACTTGAACAAGCCATAGATGACTAGGGATCATGGTTTCCCCTGTTGGGCTTGAAAGATTCACCGCTGGGGGTTACATTGAGTAGATCCCTGAAAAGCTATACCGCTTTTGGTGAGGAGCCAAGACGGCTGACAACTGATTTAATGCTTTCATGTGGTGAAGTTTCTTTGGAGACCATCTATTTCCCTTTTAGTTCTCCCAAAACCAAAACAAATTTTATTGTTTTCAAATATTGTCTTTATTAACCGAAGTTTCAAAACACAGTTTATCAAAAACAAAATCATTTTGCAAACAATCAGATAAAGTAAAAAGTTAGCACAATTTGGTGAGAAATCTCTCTTTGTATTAATTTGCCCCTTAAACGGGTAAGTATGGACAAGGATGCAATTCCTTAATGAGGTAGTTGCGGTGCAAGAAAAACATAATGGTAATATGAATAAATGAGGTTCCATTGAGTTTAAACAATGCTATGGTCCCTATGACTTTGATAGCTTCAACACCTTGCTTCGTAGGAAGACGACTGGATTGATTCCTCTCTTCAATGGCACATCAGGATCAAGTGGACGCACAGGATGGGTACTTTGCCTTGGAATTTGTCCCTAACTTTTGCCTGGATCGCCCTTTCGGGTTTTCGATCCACCGGGACGCCCTTTTTGCCTGAACCGCCCTTTTGGGTTTTCAATTCAGCGGGCCTATATCTTTTATTTTATCCCTAATTTTTTCCTGGACTGATTTTGTTTTTTTTAGGTCCACCGGGATTTCCATTTTTGCCTAAGTCGCCTTTTCAGGTTTTCGACTAACGGCTTTATTATTCCACTTTTCTAGGCGTAGTATCGCTTAACATACTCTGCATTCACCGGGTATGGTAATTCATCACCGTCCATAGTTGCGAGTTTCAAGGCACCACCAGAGAATGCCTCTCTTACAACATATGGGCCTTCGTAGTTTGGCATCCACTTGCCCCTGGATTCATTATACATAGTCATGATCCTCTTGAGCACCAAGTCACCTTACTAGAATGTCCGAGGATGCACTTTCTTGTCAAAAGCTTTCTTCATGCGTCTTTGATAGAGCTGGCCGTGGCATATTGCTGCAAAGCGTTTTTCTTCAAGAAGGTTGAGTTCATCAAACCTCGTCTTCACCCATTCTGCTTCATCAAGCTGAGCTTCCATCAATACTCTCAATGAGGGGATTTCGACTTCTATCGGAAGGACCACTTCCATGCCATAAACCAATGAGTAAGGAGTTGCCCCTGTTGAAGTTCGCACTGAGGTACGGTAGCCGTGCAGCACAAAAGGTAGCATCTCATGCCAATCCTTATAAGTGACCACCATTTTCTGAATGATCTTTTTGATGTTTTTGTTGGCTGCCTCAACAGATCCATTCATCTTGGGTCTGTATGGTGTTGAATTATGGTGCTCAATCTTGAAACTAGCACACAGTTCATCCATCATTTTGTTGTTGAGATTAGACCCATTGTCAGTGATGATACGGTTAGGCACTCCATATCTGCATATAATGTTGTGTTTCAAGAAGCGAGCGACCACTTGCTTGGTAACGTTCGTATACGATGCAGCCTCAACCCATTTGGTAAAGTAGTCTATGGCAACTAATATGAAGCGGTGTCCATTTAAGGCCTTTGGCTCGATCATCCCAATCATATCTATTCCCCACATGGAAAATGGCCATGGTGAAGTCAAGACGTTCAAAGGAGTGGGAGGTACATGAATCTTATCAGAGTATATCTGGCATTTATGGCATGTTCGGGCATGATGGTAACAATCAGCCTCCATGGTAAGCCAATAATAGCCTGCTCTCAATATCTTCTTTGCCATAGTATGCCCATTTGCGTGGGTACCAAAACAACCTTCATGAATGTCTTTCAGAATCTGCTCAGCTTCATGCTTTTCCACACATCTGAATAGTACAGTATCATGATTACGCTTGTATAACACATTCCCATTGAGGAAGAAATTTGATGCCAATCTGCGCAAAGTTCTCTTATCCACCGCCAAAGCGCCCTCTGGATATTCTTGTTTTTCCATATAACGTTCGATGTCATAGAACCATGGCTTTTCCTCTGACTCTTCATCGGCAGCCAAACAGTGAGTGGGCTCTTTAAATCGCTGTAGATCAATATGCGGCCGATGGTTGGGCCATATCAGTTTATGCATAGAAGCCAAGGTTTCCAGAGCGTCTGGCATTTGATTTTCCTCTCTAGGCACATGGGTGAAAGTGATATCATCAAAGCTGGGAAGTAGCTTTGCCACATAATCCCGATATAGAACTAAATTGGCATGTTTGGCATCCCAATCACCTCGAATCTGGTGTATTACTAGAGCAGAATCACCAAACACATCAAGAGTCTTGATTCTTAAGTTGATGGCTTCTTCCAACCCGAGTATACAAGCTTCATACTCAGCCATGTTATTGGTGCATGGAAAGCAGAGCTTAGCTGTGAACGGTAAGTGGAAATTCTTGGGTGATGTAATCACTGCCCCAATTCCACTTCCATGAACATTTGAGGCACCGTCGAACATGAAAGTCCATCGCTCCCCGGGTTCGGGCCCTTCATCTGGACCTGGCTCTTCATAATCTTTTAGTACCATTATGTCTTCGTCTAGAAAATCAAACTTCAAGGGCTGATAATCATCCATCGGTTGATGAGCAAGATGGTCCGCCAGTATGCTACCCTTTATGGCTTTTTGAGTGACGTATTGAATGTTGTACTCAGACAAAAGCATTTGCCATCGGGCTATTTTACCGGTGAGAGCAGGTTTCTCAAAGATGTATTTAATGGGATCCATCTTGGAAATCAGATAAGTAGTGTGGGTCAACATATACTGCCTGAGACGTCTGGCAGCCCAGGCTAATGCGCAACAAGTCTTCTCGAGTAAGGAATACCTTGTCTCGCAGTCATTGAACTTCTTGCTGAGGTAATATATGGCATGTTCTTTCTTTCCTGTCTCATCTTGTTGCCCCAACACACAACCCAGAGATTCATCAAGTACAGTCAGGTACATAATGAGTGGCCTTTCAGGAATAGGCGGTATCAGGATTGGTGGTTCTTGTAAATACTCTTTGACTTTATCAAATGCCCATTGGCAATCATCATCCCACGCAATTGACTGATTCTTTCTTAGCAGCTTGAAAATAGGTTTGCAGGTGGCAGTAAGATGTGAAATAAATCTGGCAATGCAGTTTAATCTTCCCAGAAAGCCACAAACCTCTTTCTCTGTCCTAGGCGCATGCATATTCTGAATTGCCCTCACCTTATTAGGATCCACTTCGATTCCTTTTTGACTTACAATGAAGCCCAACAATTTTCCAGATCGTACCCCAAATGTGCACTTGTTGGGGTTGAGTCTCAGTCTAAACTTCCTCAATCAAACAAACAGCTTTTGCAGATTGATCAAGTGCTCTTCTTCGGTTTGAGACTTGGCAAACATATCGTCGACGTACACTTCAATCTCTTTATGGATCATGTCATGAAAGAGCATTACCATTGTACGTTGATACGTTGCCCTAACATTCTTAAGTCTGAATGGCATCACCTTATAGCAGAAGGTGCCCCATGGTGTGATAAATGTGGTCTTCTCCATATCCTCTGAATCCATCTTAATTTGATTATATCCAGAAAATTCGTCCATAAAAGAGAATATGGAGAACTGAGCTGTGTTGTCAACCAATACATCGATGTGAGGTAATGGGAAGTCGTCCTTAGGACTAGCTCTGTTCAAATCTCTGTAATCCACACACATGCGAACCTTTCCATCTTTCTTCGGTACCGGCACAATGTTGGCAACCCATTGTAGGTACTTTGCTACTGCCAGGAATCCATCATCAAGCTGCTTTCGGATTTCTTCACGAATTTTGAGAGCCATATCCGGATGGGTCCTTCTTAACTTCTGTTTGACAGCATGGAATTCCTCCTTGAGTGGCAACTTGTGTACAACCATATCAGTATCCAACCCAGGCATGTCTTGATACGACCAGGCGAATACGTCAGCATACTCACGGAGGAGCTCTATCAACCTGGTATTGACTTCAATTTGAAGAGATGCACCTATCTTTACCTCTCTTCTGTCTTCCTCAGTACCCAGGTTGATGACTTCAATGTCTTCTTGGTGCGGCAGGATGACTTTCTCCTCTTGCTTGAGCAGCCTTGCCAACTCGTCGGGGAGTTCACAATCTTTCACGCCTTCCTCTTCAGCTTGGTAGATTGGGCAATCAGTGTCATATAGGCCCGTAGCAGCGTCTATATCCAGGACCTCAGTGGTGTTTCTGCATGTTTATGATTTATGCAGTTTATTTAGGAAAGTGTGTGCATGAAAAATATTGCCATTTATTGTAAAGTAAAAAAATGAAAGAAAGTGAGCGAAAATTGAATGCAAACTGAAATTTATTAATGATAATCAATGTTTGAAAACATCAGGTGGCGCATACAATGCTCCACTACGCCTTGGGCAGAGCGTAGGGTTTTTGATCAACAGTAAAATTACGTTTGGTGTGTGAAGAACTAAGGGACTTCAATGGTCTTCCAATTCTGGAGCTCTTCACCAGGCTCTGCTTGTCGGATCCAGCTTGCGGAAGCTTGCTCATCACCATCATGGTCTTCAATGATCATTGCTACTGGAGAACCAAAGATGTGCCCAGCACTTGTAAAAATCTTCTCAACAGGAAGGATCTGATTTCTGTTGTATGGAACAAAGGCTGAATTGCGGGATGGCCGATAACCTAGCCCGAACTTATCAAGCTTTTCAGTAACCTCAACCACTTTGCCCCATCCTTGGGCATTTCCCTCTTCCACCGCAACTTTATCTTCCTCGTATGAGGCCATTGAAGATCTTAATTCTTGGTGTTCTGGTACTCGTTGCACCGCCAGTGTACTCACCACTTCAAAGGATTGAAAAGGTGTATCAACCATTTCATCTTCAACATCAATGTAGCGGAACGATGTCAAATGACTTACCAGGATATATTCTTCACCGCCTATCACAACCATTTTGTCATTGGTAATAAACTTCAGCTCCTGATGAAGAGTGGACGTAACTGCCCCTATTGAGTGAATCCAGTGCCTTCCTATCAAGCAACTATAACCAGGATAAATGTCCATTACTTGAAAAGTAATGGTAAAGATAGTAGGTCTAATCTTAATTGGTAAGTCCACCTCACCAATAACCGCACGCCTAGATCCATCAAACGCCTTCACTATGAGAGTAATTTGCTTCATGCTTACTCCACTTATAGGCATCTTTTCTAGAGTAGCCTTCGGGAGCACATTCAAAGAGGATCCAGTATCCACCAAGACTCTGGACAATAAAGTATCTTCGCACCTAATGGAAATGTGAAGAGCCTTGTTATGGTTCTTTTTTTCAGCAGTCAGATCATTATCATTAAACCCAAGAAAATTGCCAGTATTGACGCTGGCTATCACATCATCAAATTGAGCTACAATGATATCTTTGGTAATATGTGCGGCACTCAATACTTTCAAAAGAGAAGATCTATGCCCCTCAGAACTGAGCAGTAAGGAAAGCATAGATATCTTGGCGGGAGTTTGATTCAACTGATCGACTACCTTGTACTCACTTTTCTTTATAATCTTCAGAAACTCTTCAGCCTCTTTCTGTGTGAATGCCCCTCTTGGAGATGACAACCCTTCTTATAATTTAGCACTCAGAGTTTCAGCTGGTATAGCAATCGCCTTACCTTTTTCATTATTTAGTACATCTATGGGTTTTGTTGCAAAGATTCGACCACTACGGTTCATTCCACTTGGTCCTACTACAGCGTCACACTTAGCACCACCATATTCAACGACTACCTTTTTTGGCCCTTGTTTAAAAACTTCAGACTCAGGAACACTAACAGGATACTCAATAGTTATCGGAACAGGGTGCACTTGCCTTGGTTTGCTAACATCCGCCTCATCAAACTGAATAACCAATGGAGCTGGACGAGCTTGTTGTGGAGGACAAATTCTGGGCTCATCATACTGAATAACCACAGGTGCAGGACGAACTGGTCTTTCTTGGAAAACATTAGCTCCATCATATTCAATGATTACCGGAGCAGGACGAACTGGTCTTTGTTGACGACCTTCAGGTGCATCATACTGAATGTTAATAGCAGCCACACTTTGTTCCCTTCTATTACAGCGCTTTACCTGAATCACACCTTGATCTAGGAATTTCTGCAAATGTTTCTTAACCACCTCATCAGTCAAATCATCAAGCTCATCTTGAGGGATCATCCCATATTTCTTCAATTTTTCTCCTATAACTGCCATAGGAGTACGAATATCTTCAACCCTTGTAATCAATCTCGGTCCATTGCTTACTTCAACAGTATTAATGGACGGTCCTCCATGCGAGGGCATGGGATTGTTTTTAACATTAGTGCCTCGCTGAGTGAAAGTAAGATCTTTGGACTCAACCAAATCTTGAACTCTGTTCTTAAATGCATAACAGTTTTCTATAGTATACCCGGGAGCACCCTTGTGAAACTCACAATGGGCGTTGGCATCGTATCCAGGAGGATATGGGAAGACTGCTGGCCTCAAATATCTGAGTTTCAAATGCCCACTCTGATACAGTTGAGAAAAAATATGGCTATATGGCATTGGCACAGGATCAATGTGCCTTCTTGGTCTTGGTTGCCTCTGTGGTGGGGTATTTTGATACCGCGGAGGAGGAACGTTCTGATAATTTGGTTGTTGAGTAGGCTGTTGAGGTGGGGCTGGTACAACTGCAGCCACTTGCTGATAAGGTATATCCACTGGGGCTCTACCCCCTCGTCCCCTCATGACAGCATTGACTTCCTCATCCTTTCTCTTTACAAATGGCCTCTTTCCTCCACTTGTGGTAGCGACAACAGCTTTGTTCTTCTTCAGCTGACTCTCAATCTTTTCTCCCACAGAAACAATCTCAGCAAAGTTAGGGAAGCTTGATCCAAGCATACGGTCCAAATATTGAGGCTGTAAAGTACCCATAAACATATCCATCAACTCTCTGTCCAACAAAGGTGGTTGAACACGAGCAGCCATCTCCCGCCAACGTTGAGCATATTCTTTAAATGACTCATTGTTGCGCTGAGCCATATCTTGCAATTGAGTACGGTTTGGCGCTAAATCAGTGTTGTACTGATAATGTTTGAGGAATGCCTCGGAAAGATCCCTCCAGGTACTGACCTGCCTTTTCTCTAGTTGCATGTACCATTCCAGCGATGCCCCACTAAGGCTATCTTGGAAATAATGAATTAGGAGTAGGTCATCTTTAATATGGGCAGCCATTTTGCGACAGTATGCTCGCAGATGAGTTTTGGGACAGCTGATTCCCTTGTATTTGTGAAACACCGGTACTTTAAAATTTTGAGGGATCACAAGTCTGGGAACCAAACACATATCGACAGCATCCAAGCCGGGAGTTGTCTGAACCTCCAAGGCTTCGAATTTTTCTTCTAATGCGTGCAATCGGTCAGCAGATGGATCAGATCCAGCATGTTGAGCATGTTGAGGGGATGAAGGTGATACGTAGAAGGCATCGAACTGCTCATCCACATCACCCACCGACCCGTGATGAGCAGAGTGTTCTGACACATCCAAGTGATCGGCAGTAGGGATTCTCTTAATTACTCCCGAAGTTCCTATCTTTTCGGCGAGCTTTTTGGTATCGGCCATAATTTCAGCATTGTTCTCTTTCTGAGCTAGTACCATCATGGTCTCCAGCAGTTGATCCATTTTGGCCTTCAGCGAGTCAATGTTATTCCTCATCGTGTTCTAATTCTCCTCTATTTGTTCCAGCGTCATCTTGAAGCTTTGGCGAGTCTCGTACCGGTGTCGAGTAGTTAGGTTTTCTGTTTGGAGAAATGATAGAGTGAATGAGTTTATTGCTAGGTGTTTTTGTGGAAAATGAACACAATGATATGTATGCAGAATGGAATGCATTTGTTTTCAGGGAATCGTTCGAATTAATCATTAACTTATACAGAAATATTAAGGAACAAACTGTTGTAAAGAAAACCAAGTCTCATTCATTCATAAGATTGTAATAGTTATGTGATACATAACCATTTGGCAGTAAATACAATCCATAAAGCAAGAAAAAACAATATAAGACTCAAAACTTGGGCCTTCGAGCCTCGCGCTCCTTCAACTCTTCTTTAAACCTCTTCAACATCTCCTTACAAAGGCAAACAAAATTGACGATGGCTTGAGGGGTAGATTCGTCGAGAGCCTCCAAAGCATCTATATGCTTCCACACCAAGTCTTCAGCCAACCAGTTACAAAAATCCGCTAGTCCATTAAGCTTGTTGCGGTACATATCCCTATCAGCTATTAGAATGTGAATGGAGCATTCATAACCAGTACAGTCATCAAGCACCTTCTTCCTCGCAGAGGCCCAAATATCTTTGTCTGTAAGTACAGCCTCAAGATGATTCTTCTACTCTTCGGCAAGCCTTTTGAGATTATTCAACTCGCCACACACTCTATCCCAGTCTGCTGGCCCAACATAAGCAACTCTCATGAGATCCTCTTTAAGTTGGCGTTCCATTGCTTTAGAAGCCTTTGACTGGCGTAGAGCTGAGCTTAATTTTTCTATTTTCGCTCTCATCTCTTCCCTAAGTGTCTTTTTCCTCTTAGTGGCAAGGAGCCAAGCTTTATTATATTCAGCACACTTTTTGTAGGCTTGATCCAATTCCTCCTTAAGCCTATCTATCGCTCCATCAGCTTGGTTAAGACACACCTTAACCCTCTTTTTTTACTGCTCTTCTTCATTCGCCCAACTTCCTATTGCTTCAAGTTGAGTGTTCTTGCGCTGAAGCTCCCACTTCAAGTCATTCTTCTCCTTAGTAACATTCTGAAGCTTCGACTCAAGTTGCTCATTTCCTTTTACTAACCTGGCTATCATTGTCTTGAGATCCTCGACCTCCTCAATCGGGACGTGAGTAGGCTTTGTCTCAGGCAAAGGCTCGGACACCTTAATGGCAAAAGGCATCTTGATTCTTTCCACTCTTTCTCTGACCCATATGAACTAAGGCTCTTTAGTAATGTTGTTCCTTCTCCCCAACTCAACTTTTCCTTTCCTATGGACCTCCTTCCACGCCTTTGTGATTCTTTTGAGTAGGTCAGGGTTCTCAGCTTTCAAACCATGCATTACGAATGCTTCCAAAGCCTTCTCATCAGGTGGTCCACTCATCGGATACCCCAACTGCCTCATGGACAATATAGAATTAGAATTAATACAGTCGCGGTTCTGATGAGGGGAACATTAGGGAACTGACCAAAACTGGATATGATTGTATCGTAGTCTAGGGAATGCCAAGATAAGTCAGCTGATCTGAGGGTTCCCAACCTTTGGGCCCAACTTTCGTCCACTTGTTCTATGAAGGGTCCCTTCTTTGGAAGGTGTATTTGGGTCCATTGATACAATAGAGAAGCATAGCATGCAATCATACCTCCCTTCTTAACGTGTCTCCAACTCAGGTAATAACACGCGTCAGCTAAAAGGGTAGGCACAGGGTTTCCTGTGAGGAAAACATGGATGGCGGTAATATCTATGAAATCATCTACATCCACATTAGGAAACAGAACAATCCCATAAATAGCCAATGCTACAGCAACATAGCAGGCTTCCCAACTTTCAGCTTTCAACAGAGTGTCGGCCCTTTCCAACAGAAATGAGAGGAAGAAACCCTTGACCCCTCCCTTAGTCTTCCAATTGTTGGTGACATCCTGTTTAGACATGTGGAGAGCTTTTGCAATGATTTCATCCTTCAAAGTCACATCAACCCCTTCAAATAGCAACTTGCCCTTCATTGGGATACCCACCAGTTTCTCATACTCTTCAAGTGTTGGTGCTAACTGAAAGTCTTGAAATGTGAAACATCTCAAGGGAGCATCATAGAACTGTACGAAGGTGCTTAGCATGAAAAAGTCTACGTCTTGATTCAGAATACGCATCAGTTTACCAAAGTTTTTCCCAAAGTTGATTCGTTAGACAGCAGGCATACGTGAAACTAACCCACATAAAGCAGTCAGATCAAGCTTCTTGAACTTGAAAGAATGAGGGCAATGGACGCCAGTTTCCATAATTCCTATCTGTAGAAAATGACAATTCTTAGATTCCCTGAAACAAAAAAAAGTGTGAATGTTATGGTCATGCGACGCTCATGCAAGGGCACAGGATCAAAACGACATCTGATTCTGAGGAAGGAGTTAGACACAGGATATCTCTGATCACAAGACCCCCCATAGGTAGGCTCTAATCGGGTAGGTGCCTAGAGTTATGGATATCTTTCAAAGGCATTATAGCCATGACGAAGGGACGTCAGACGATAATATCCTTGAAAGGATCTCGTCTAGGCGAGGTCTTCATTTCTTCCCCATGAGAAAGACTCCTCGGAGGCGCCCACTACACAACCATCGACACACGGGTTCTAAGTAGGGTTCTCAGAATCCTAGATCGAGGTCGAAAATATTACTGTCAGGAAGTAATACGTTCGAGGGATCATGTGATTGTGGCGTTCACATTAACCCACAAAGAGTTAACACTACCAACCACCATGGATAAAATGGGTTAAAGGTCCTTGGGATCAACGATTCAGGCTTGAAAACATTATCATCGTGACGAAGTAACATCAAAACGATAAAATTTCCAAGGGAATCTACTCCAAGCGGGGTCTTTGCTTTGGCTCACGCGGAAGAGACCACGCAAGCCTCCACTACACAACCACCATCCTAATCCTAGGGTTATACTCGGACTCGGGTATAGATCCATCTCACAGAGCACCAATGATCAGAGAACCCCCGCAGTGTCATAAGAGATAATAAAAATAAGCAAGCAAATAGATAACAGATAATCAGACAAGCAAGCAAACAAGCGAGAGAAGATAAATAAACAAGTGGATCTAACACTCACGAATCGAGTCAAGTTAGGCTTGACTCTCTCTAGCATAGGAAACCTATCCCCAGCAGAGTCCCCATCTGTCGTACCTCAAAAAATACGATCCTCGCGATGGACGCGGAAAAAACGTTCGAAACAGAGTCGCCACCGAACTTTATTCATTCCAAGGAAGGAATAGGAAAATATCAATAAAACTTTTAAAGGATAAGAAAATGGTCATCGCAACCAAATTCGGGTTCGGGAGTCGGTTACGCAAGAGGGAAAGTATTAGCACCCTCTACGTCCGTTGTACTCAACGGGAACCTCTTGATACGATTCGTGAGAAAGTTAGTTAGGTTTGTTTGTTATCTTCTAAATGATTTGCTTCTAAGGGGAAGATGGATGGTTTTTTATTAGGGTGCTCGACAAGGATTAGAACCCTTGTGCTTATGTATTCCCTCGTGCAATGGGAAAGTCAGAGCATTCGTAGTTCGTGGGACTACAGTTGTTTGGTTTGTGTTTTTTATAGGCGTCAATTGTCCACACACGAGTAAGAGAACTCGCACCCAAACAATTGAGGAGAAAGGTCAAAGACTTGGCCCCCCTCACATCACCTTTTAGGAAGTTGTGTTTGAATATACGATTAAGTGTGTTAAAGAGTTTGATTAAGAAAAGAGGATTTGATTTGTATGTGTTTTAGGGTTTCGATCGCACGGGGGCGAGAAAAGGATAGTTTTAGATGTTTTAGAGGTGACAATTGTTCACACACGAGTAAGAGAACTCGCACCCAAACAATTGAGGAGAAGGGCCAAAGACTCGACCATCCTCACTTCACATTTTATGAAAACGGTGTTTGGATATGGATTACGTGTTTTAATGAGTGCTTAGAAAATGGTTGGAATGTTGTTGAGTTACAAGTGTTTTAGAGGCATAAATTGTCCACACACGAGTAAGAGAACTCGCACCCAAACAATTGAAGAGAAAGATCAAAGACTTGATCCCCCTCATCTTTCATCTTTCAAGAAATAGTGTTTAAGTATAGTTAGGTATTTTTAGTTTAACTTGAAAAAAAAGCTCGATATGAATCGAGGTTTGAATTTGCGTGCGAAATGGTTAAAGGATTGAACTAATGGAAAGGAGGTCCTAGTGGTTCAAGGTAAGGTCGATGGCGAGGCAAAAGCACTCGACTTACAAGAGGGGTAATGGGACTTGAAATATGGGTCAAGTGCGCTAGAGGATGAAGTGGTGATTAATTGAATTTGTTTTGAAAAATGCTTGACGTTGGATCAAGCTTGTTTATTCTTTTGAAAATGGTTGATTTTAATCTTATGGGAGAGGGATACAATTACTCAAATGAGAATAATCAAGCCACAATTAAAGTAAGACAATCACACATATGCATGCAAACAAGATTGTGAAATGTGCAACAAGTATCGTTGTATAAAGCCCAAGAGGAGGCTATGTGAGGTTGATGGCGATAGTGAAAACAATCGACTTACAAGGTGTTGAAAAAGGCTTGACATTAAGTCAAGGTATTAGTTTGAAAAGAGTTTGGTTTGGACAATCATATGATGAATGACATAAATATAATCAAGACATGAAATTAATCCATAAGAGAAAAGTATAAACACCACATAAGGATTAAAAACCAAACAAAATGGAGGAGAAATATAATCAAACATGTTAATGAAGTTAGCAACCTAATTCTAAGGTTAATCTAAAGAAGAGAAATTCTAAATTAACTAATTAATTTATTTAGATTTTTAGAATTAAAATTCAAACAATTAATTGAATTAAACTAAAATATTTAGTAAAATTAACCCTTAAAGTTAATTAGTATTAAATAAAATGGTTTAATAAAATTAATTTGAAATTAATTAAAGAAAAGGATTTTAGGAATTAAATAAAAGGTATTTTGTTTTTTTGTTTTTGGATTAAGGAAATGAATTAATATAATTAATTAAACTAAGATCAAATGTTTAATAAAACTAATTATTAAATTAATTAGTTAATATTAAATAGATGATTTTAATAAAATTAACTAATATATATATATATATATATATATATATATATATATATATATATATATTAAAAGAAAATTTTAGTTTTTAATTAAAAAGTATTATTAACGAAAGAAATAAAAAAAGAGGAAATGGACCAGACAGTCAGTAAAATGGGGGTGTGGTTAGTGATCCATCCCAGGCCCAAAGTCTGGCAGTCCACGCTGGGAGGAGGGTCCATCGTGGACCCTCAGGTCAACCTTGACATCCTTATTTGCTATGGACCATTGATCCTCCAAAGAGTCAACGAAGACTCTGGATCCAACGGTCAGAAAAAAAAGTGTCCACGGTAAGAATGGGAAGAGAAGGCGCGTAGGATCATGGGAAGGGGACAACCGGTGACATTTGTCACCGGCAGAGGGTGCCAACCAAACAACAATCGACAGTGGCAGTGGTTTAAAGAAAACAAAATGGGGTGCACTCAAATCATTTCAACGTTCTAGTAATCTTTCTTCATTTTCTCTCTCTCTCTAAACGTTCTCACTCTCTCTGCAAACGCTCTCACTCTTTCAAGTTAGTCTCACCGGAAACCTAATAATGATCGGAGAAGCGGCGGCGCGCGGCACCCGCCACCGTCTTTTCCGGCGACACCACCACCAATCCTCAAAAGTCCAACACTAACCCTACATTAAAATCTCTCCTCTCTCCCAATCTAAACTCAGTTTTACTAAAAACCTAACCAATCAACCAGATCGGAAGTTTTCACAAATAAACCCTAGCTTAAAACCAAAAAAACAGAAACAAGCAACAGCAAGCAAGATTAGAGCATTCGTTCAACAACAATCAATAAGCAAGACGTTTAGATTGGAGGAGAAGGAAGTTTGAAAAGCTACCTCTTGAAGAACGTTTCTGAGGAGCTTCAGGTGCGTCTCGGTTCACTCTACTTGATACTTTTCCTCTTCTTCTTGATTCTGCTTGTTACTGTAGTTGTTGTTATGAATGAGTGAGGGGTCTAGCTCGAATTAGCTCAGAGTTTCAATGTGAAACTTTGAGTAATTTGTGATTTTTTAGAGCTTTAGTGATTAGGGTTTGTGATTCTTCTTGCGCAGCCGTGTAGGTTTTCTCCGGTGTCTCCTCCTTTGTGTGAATGAATAGTGTATAATATATAGGGATTGAATTTTGATACGTGTGAGCAAAACCAAATCTGTGTGAGAATGATGAGGTGTCAGTCTGAGAGAATAAAACCGTTAGAGGTGAATGGAGGTACCCTGATTTCGTTGGATCCCCAGAAGGTGCAATTGTGAAAATATCTCCTCTTTTGTCTGTAGTGATTGAAAGCTACTTCTAGAATGTATGATTTCTTGGATTATTTTTTCACTGTGAATACATGGTTTTTACTGCTTGTAAAGTTATTATTTCAAAACTTTTACTACTCTTGATTTTTCCTGATGTGGAAGTCTTCTCTTGACTAAAAATAAGTTCTAACTTTTGCTTCTCTATTTTCTGTTTATGCTTATTCTTGGCTTCACATTTGCTCTTGTGTCATGTGCAAACTGGGGTATACTTGGCGTTGTGTTGAAGATTGGCACCTTGATGATGGATCTTGAATAGGCAACAAAGGATTCATGACTTTCTACCCTATTCTGGCCTTTTGCAGTAAGTTTCCTTAATGTCATACTCTTGTGATATTTGCTGGTTTTTGAATCAAAACTTCATGCATCTTGGTCATGGTTATAAACCACACATTCAATACGAAACTTGTGATCACCATATTTTACTGCGTTGCTCTTACTGCTACAAAATTTGTGATTTTCATCTGGTATTCAATTCATATTTTGTGAAACAGAATTAAGCTTTTATTGTTGTAGCTGTTGGTTTGTCTTTGACAACCTGTTTTATAACTCGTGCTCCGCAACTTGGATGACATAGATATTTGGTGAAGCATTAGTTTTTTTAGCTAGGATACCATGCTTATGCCATGAATACTAGATTTGCATTGTAACTCTGCTTTGTATCATGTTACCCTGCTTTATTAAACAACACTTTTACTTGTTTCTGTAGGTTCACCACTATTGGTAATGGCTTAGAAATAGAGGGTTAGTGCAGCCTGAGGACAATGAATGCAAGTTTCCAATTGTCGTGCAACAACTTCATCTTCACCAGTACTTGCGGTTTCTTCTTGTGAACCACAACTCCAAGTCTCACCTGTGAATTTTTGTTGTAATTGGCTAGGATAAAATTGGTTTAGACCTTCTATTCCAACATTGTCATGAATCCGGCAGTAGGAACATTTTGTGTGCATCAACATGTTTGGTTTGCAAAAAAACTTGTATTTAACATCACCTTGGTGTTGTGTTATTAAAATAATAACTTGTATGCTTTATCGTTGTGGTTTTGTAATGATCTTGTATGCACTTCAGTATACTTATGTGGCATGGACATTTTGTGTTGTCTTGATTGTAAGTAGGAGACTTGTTGTGTCTTTGTGAACTAAACATGGATGATGGTGCTGACTTATGTGTAACTTGTAATAAAACACCAAATAATTAGTACTATTCAGCTTATGGCTCCAAGAAATTAGCAGTGTTGTGCACACAAGGATTCTGATCTTGCGATAGGTTTGAAATAAAAATAACCTCATCATTTTGCACCCATAACCACATTGAGGTTTGCGACAATTCTCACCCAACTTGAAACTAATCCCACCATGACTTGCAAATTTAAAACATGATTTGGAAAGTCTTTAGGCCTTTAATCATCAGCTTGAAGACTTTGTGAAATTTCATTCATGACAAGACTTCCAAGTAAAATTAGTGATCTTTTGCTTGTTCAATGCATCTACACCTTCAATCCTTTTGAAACTTCTATTTGTGTTGGTAGGATACTTGAAAATGGATATTGACTGAATATGAATCATGGTTCATGATCGTGTGATTAATTTTTGTAAAATGGCTTCATGCAATCACACGGTCTTCCTTGGAATAAGTAGTAGCACACGATTTGGTTAATGAAATAACTCAATGTATTTGGCCTATTCTTGGCTTTGAGAATTCTTGTAATAAATTGTGAAAAAACTTGACTTGAGTTGGTCTTGAGACGACCTTAACTCAAATTCCATGTGGCTTTGCGACAATCATTGAACAAAAGGTCGAAACACGGTCTTGAAATTGCTTCAAATTGTTTGTAATAAATTAACTCAAGGTTTGACTCCTTGCACTTGTAACTCAAACAAATTTGGATCACAAAATCACGACTTGTACCAATAATCCCATTATATTTTAAGGCAATTCGCACATGCCTTAAAACAACTTGAATAATAGCTTAGAAACCATCTTGCAACAAATTACGTCCATGTCTTGGAATTGAGCAATCACATGACTAACGTTATGATTTGAGAACAAAACATCATATGGCTTTAAACACACTTGAAACCAATTAATCATGTCATGGTTAGTCATCCACGAGAATGAGGATACATCTTTCCTCTTAGCTCCACTTGAATTCAACACACTTGCAAAAGCCTGTAGTTACACTGAGCACAAACAAGACCTCCATACCCTAGATTTTAGAGGATCATGGCCAAAGCTACATGATGATCTTGAGAAAAATCCATGAAGTCACAACTTGCTTAATATAAGAAAAATAAGAGGGTAGGACAAATTTGGGGTATGACAGGATGCAACATTTGTCGAACCACTTACAACTTCAGCCTCAAGGGTATACAAGCCTTGTTTCTTCACGCCTCTCAAGACTTCCTTCGACCCCTTCATGACTTTTAGGATACTTTTCTCTCCTTGAAAAACATATCAATTCTTGTCAAATTCACCAAGAGAAATTAAATTTCTCTTCAAATCAGGTATATACCTGACTTTAGTCAATAGCTTTATTGACTCATCATGGAGCTTGAATCTCACAGATCCAATACCTACAATTTTGAAAGCTTTGTTGTTTCCCAACAGTACTGATCCACCATCTTGATCACATAATTCCTCAAACACGTCTTTGTTTGGAGTCAGGTACCAAGTGCAACCAGAAGTCATTGTCCACTCTTTGCAAGAGTTGCTGCTCGAAACCACAAGGACATCAGATGATTCATAATCATCTTACATTGTAGCTGCATTGCCATTGTCCTTACCTCCATGATTGTTCAGGCGTTCAGGACACACTTTTCTTGTATGACCCTCCTTCTTATAGTGATAACATCAAATTCCAGATGCATCACCATTATAAGACTTCTTCTGACTTTTACCTTTCTTCTCGTCAAACTTGCCATCTCTCTTTGTGAATTTCGCCTTGACCGACAGGCCTTCACCAGTCGAAGATGGCTTATGCTCCTTTCGTTCATTCAAATCCTTCGAATATAGTGCTGACTGAACTTCTTCAAAGGTCAGAGACTCTATTCCATACCAAAGAGTTTCTTTGAAGTGAGCATGTGATATGGGCAAAACACACAACAACAACAACAACGCTTGATCTCCGTCATCAATCTTGACATCGATATTTTCAAGATCAAGAATCAGCTTGTTGAACATATCTGATTGCTCAACCAAAATTTTTTCTTCACTCATCTTGAATGAATACAGAGCTTGCTTCAGGTAGAGGCGATTGACCAACGATTTGGTCATGTACAGACTTTCGAGTTTCACCCATAACCCCGACGTCATAGTCTCCTTTGAAACCTGTCGTAAAACCTTATCACTAAGGCTCAATAAGATGGCGTTGTGGGCCTTCTCTACCATACTCATTCTTTCTTTTTCCATTAACGCAGCATCCATGGTTGCAGTTCCTTCAACGCTTCCAAACAACCCTGCTAAACCAGTATGTATTTCATCTTCAAGCGCCACAGACCAAAATCGTTCACTCCGGTGAACTTTTCAATCAAATACTTTGTTGAAGACACCTTCCTCCACGCTCAACGCACCAATTTGATGTGAAATCCAATGACTTAGAAATAAAATATAAATTGTTTCTTTATGATCAAGAAACACACATAGGTAGAAAAGACGATAAAAGAAGAAGAACAACAAGGATTGGTTATAAGTGCTACTATTTACTTTCTATTTGAATCAGATTACAAGTACTCATGAATAACAAATAACCCTCTCACCCTAATTAGGATTTGCCACACTTGAGATGGGAGACTAGTATGCTATTTAGAATAAAACCTAACATACTAAACTACTGGGCATTTTAACAATTACCCATTACAAGCTAACTTATGGTACAAGCTAACTAAATAATTGGACATAACAAACAAGCCCAATTCGACATGCTAACAAATCTAGCATTTCTGACAACTGCATGCTTGACCTTACTTCAACTACATCATACATTACTTTGACAACAACATGTGAATGGCCTTCGACTGCATGCTAAACATTTGTCGAACTGTCGAACCAAGAAGCTACCTTCGATCATACTAGAGTTTGATCCAATATCTCACATTAACAATGGTGGCATTACTTGCCATGGTAGCTGAAAACATAAAGTGCAGAAGAAGCCGTGAGAAATATTGTAAAAAGTGTTCACTGTTTCATTGATTCTGATAAATGATACAATTGGTTTTATATACAAGTGTAGAGGTAGTTGAAACTAACTAACAAATCTAAGTATGTATACAAGATAAATACACTTATACATACTAACACGAATACACTTAAGCTGATACATACAGTCATGAATACACTTAATCTAATAGCCCCCCTCAAGTGGGACTGTGGATACTACAAAGTCCCAACTTGGCTAAAACAAATGATAAAGTTGGAGAATGAACCAGTTTGGTGAAAATGTCAGCTGGTTGAGCTGTTGTGGATATTGGGAGCAAATGAATAAGCTGTGATTCAAGATTTTCTCTAATCACATGACAATCAAGCTCGATGTGTCTTCCTCTTTCATGGAAGGTGGGATTGTGCGCTAAATAAATGGTTGATTTATCGTCACAAAACACAGAACCCGTTTTGGAAAAGTGGACATGCAAGTATTTAAACAAATATTGGAGCCATTGAAACTCACAAGTGAGTGATGCCAATGCCCTAAATTCAAATTTTGTGGAAGACCTGGAAACTGTATTCTGCTTCTTTGATTTCCAACATATAAGAGAGGAACCCAACATGAACAAAAGCCATTGATGGATCTACGAGTTTCACAACATCGAGCCCAATCAGAGTCAACAAAACCACATAATTTGAGAGCACTAGAAGAAGAGAAAAGAATACCTTTAGCAGGGCAACCCTTCAAATATCTTAATATTCTAGTAGCAGTCTGATAATGTGGCACACGTGGTAGAGAAACATACTGGCTCAGATGTTGTACAACAAAGGATATGTTAGGTCTCGAATTGGTTAAATAAATCAGTCAGCCAATTAATCTTTTGTACATGGAAGGTTCACCTAAGAGTTCACCATCTGTGGTAAATAGTCTGAGGGTTGGATCAATAGGGACAGAAGATGGCTTAGCTGCTAACAAACCTGTGTCCTTAAGAAGTTCAAGAGCATATTTTCTCTGATTGAGAAAAATACCTGCATCAAATCTAGCAATTTCAAAACCTAGAAAGAACCGTAAAGCACCAAGATCCTTGATTTAAAATCAGTGATCTAGGAGGTGTTTGATATAGTTTATTTCCTGCATAGAATTACCAACCAGAACTATATCATCAACATAGACCAGTAGAGCAGTAAATGAGTATGTGCTTGATCTAGTATATAGGGAATAATCTGCTAAATATTGACAATATCCTAAAGAGATTAGAAAAGAAGAAAGTTTTGAATACCACTGTCGACTTGCCTGCTTCAATCCATAACGAGATTTATGTAATCTACACACCTGATTAGAAGTAGAAACAAGTAGGCTAAAGGGAGGTGTCATGTACACCTCTTCATTCAAATCACCATGGAGGAAGGCATTATTAACATCAAGTTGTTCCAAATTCCATCCTTCAATAGCAGTTATGGATAATAACACTCTGACTGTAGTAATCTTAACTACATGAGAGAATGTATCAAAGTAGTCTACACATTCCATTTGAGTGTAACCCTTGGCAACAAGTCTTGCCTTATACCTTTCAATGGATCCATTGGCATTAAACTTGATCTTGTAGACCCATCTGCATCCAATAGGAACCTTTCCACGAGGCAAATCCACAATAGACTAGGTCTCATTATCTGCTAAAGATTTTAACTCAACAATCATAACATGTTTCCAACATTCAAATTTATTGGTTTGTTGGAAAGTTTTTGGTTCAATGTGGGAGGATATGTTGTAGTATAAATGTTTGTATGTGGGAGAGCATCTATTATATGTTAAGACAGAAGATAAGGGATAATTTGTATTATGAGGCTCCTTGTGAGGAGATAAGGAAGAAAATATGTGATAACAATGATAGTCTTCCAGGCAGCTAGGAGGGTTGGAAATTTTGGTTGAGTGTCTCAAGGTGTGAGGGTTTGTATTTTGAGCAGGAATAGTAGGGTTTTTGGGTAATGCCTGAGGAATCTGATTAGTATCACGGAATGGGCCAACAAATATAGGAGTACTAGGATGTGACTGCACAGGGTGAGGAAAGATATCAGGACCAGAAGGTGTAGATAGAGAAATTGATGTATCAGTACTTCTGGGGCCTTGGATAGGCATAATATGTTTAGCAGTTCTATCATGTATAGGCACAATGTCATTCCTAGATTGTTGATTAGCAGACCTAGGGGAAAAAGTCACATCACCTAAACCAGTGCCACGCAGATGAATAAAAAAAGGGGAGGTAATTTCATCACTATTGTCTGAAAATGATGAAATGTTAGAAGTAGGAGACCTATCAACTGTAGTAGTGGTAGGAACTTCATTAGTAATATCATCTAGTGTGTGATATTGTGTTTCATTTGTGGAGGGGTTATTTGAGGATGATAAGGGTTTAAGTGGAAAAATGTCTTCATAGAAAATGGCATTCATAGAAACAAAGATATTATTATGTTGCAAGTCATACACAATGTACCCTTTGGTACCTTCTTTATAACCAAGAAATAAACAATTTCTTGCACGAGGATCAAACTTGGTTCTGTGATTCAAAATGGTAGAAGCAAAACATAAACATCCAAAAAAATTTAAGGGAATTAACGAAGGAGTATCATGAAACAACAATTCATAGGGGCATTTGGATTTAAGTAAAGGAGATGGCAATCTTTTTACTATGTGAATAGCATGCTGAACACATAAATTCCACATGTTTAAGGAAATATTGGAATAAAAATACAAGGATCTAGCTACATTCAAAATATGTTGGTGCTTCCTTTCCACCACCACATTTTGTTGGGATGTCTCAATACACGACTTTTGGTGGATGATGCCCTTGGATTGAAAAAAAGAGGACATAGCTACAAATTCTATGCCATTGTCAGATTTGAAACATTTAAGGGACTTTTTAAATATGTTTTCAATGTATACTATAAATTGTATAAGACTTGGCTTTGTTTGATCTTTGGTTTTGAGAAAAATGACCCATGTGTATCTTGAGTAATCATCTACCAAGTTAAGAAAATATTTGTGACCTAAAGTAGACATAGTGAAGAAGGGACCCCACAAATCAGCATGCAGTATATCAAAGGGAGAAGTAGAATGCGTAATGCTATTAGGAAAGGGAAGTTTCTTTTGCTTAACAAAATGGCATGAATCACAAGGCATGTCTTTATTTTTACATGGAATGAAAGGAATTTTTTTAGAAACAACTTGTAAAACCAGATTAGATATATGTCCTAATCTCATATGCCAAAGATTACAAGCATTATTTGTAATAGATGAATAAGAAGAATGTTGCCCTGCAGAATCAAGTACATATAATCCTCTCTGCAGATCAGCTATACCAATCATTGCCTTGGAATGACTCTGCATGATATGGCAGGAATTAGCATTAAATTGGACAACACAATTATTTCTAGCAACTAACTTATCAATAGAAACGAGGTTCACATGGAAACTAGGTATGTAGAGTACATTATGCAAAGTTATGGAAGGTGACACATGGACAGTACCACAAATAGAGGCAATGGTTTGAGAACCATCAGGCAGACTAACTGATATGGGAGATATGGTCTTGTGGTTAGTAAACAAAGCCAAATTATAAGAGATGTGATAAGTAGCTCCTGTGTCTAATATCCAGAGGTTAGGATATTTACCATTACCAGCTGAAGCATGTGAACTCAAGGCAGAGGGTGAAGTTGAAACTGAATTGGCTTTGGAGTTATTCTTGGACTGTTGAAGAAGTTTCAATAAGTTGTTATACTAATCTTGAGTGAAGCCAAGGTTGGGTGGAGCATGGCTTGTTAGAGGAACTTCTGATGTGTTATTGGCATTAGCAGCTGTCTGAGCAGAAGGACCAGAATTTGAGACTTTGCTCTTGCCCTTGATGCCTAGAGGAAATCCCTGCTTGATAAAGCATGTATCAACTATGTGGTTTGTTCTGCCATAGTGAGTACAAATGCGATTATTGCCTTTTGGAGTATTGGAAGGTTGGGATCTTCCCTTTGATGCATTGTAACTCGGTTTACTAGTTTGAACTTGTAAAGCAGTGACCTCATCAGAGTTACCAATACTGGGATTAGGAGCATAAATGAATTTGTTCATTTCTCTTTCTTGTTGAATAACAAGAGAAAACACCTTGTCGATATCAGGTAAGGAACTTATCATCATGATTTATGAATTTGAATGAGTGAATTCTTCATTCAATCCTTTAAGGAAATGAATCACATAATCCTGCTTTATACATCGCTTAACAGATGTGACAACATCTTAAGAACATGGAATTGCACAAGATCAAGTAGGGATTGGATGATAGTTTTCGAGCTCATCCCACAAAACCTTCAATTGAGTGAAGTAATTAGAAATGTCGAGAGTACTTTGACGAAACTTGTAGAGATCTTCTTGAATATCGGAGATTCGAAAGATGTCGCTGAGCGAGAAACGTGTCTTCAAATTCTTCCAAACTTCGGCTGCAGTATCAATCCAAAGCACCAATTTTGAAATCGATTATGAGGTTGAACGTTGTATCAAAGAAAGAACAATGGTGTTACATCAAATCCAAGGCGGATACATAGGATCAATGATTAGGGGTTTTGTTAGGGTTCCATCGATGAATCGTTCCTTGTTCTTGGAGATTAATGAAATCTGCATAGATCGAGCCCGTGTGTGATAATTTTTGTCATCGAGATGTGGTGAAACAAGAACAAGCGCATGGTTTTCATTTGGATGAAGATAACAAGGATTTGCAGAATTGGTGGCGAAATTTGTGAAATTATGAGTAGCCATTGCTAAGAGAAAAGAGAACAGAAATCAAGAAATAGGGAAAAATGATTTTACAAAAGAAGAAAGGAATTGCAACAGATAAAAGAGAAGATTAAAACAATGATGTTGCACAGGGGAGGTAAATCGCAGGAGAGTAGTGACAATGGCTGCCAGAGCTTTTGAAGCTCTAATACCATGTTAACAACGGCGGCATTACTTGCCATGGTAGTTGAAAACAAAAAGTGCAGAAGAAGCCAAGTGAAATATTGTAAAAAGTGTTCACTGTTTCATTGATTCTAATAACTGATACAATTGGTTTTATATACAAGTGTAGAGGTAGTTGAAACTATTTAACAAATCTAAGTATGTATACAAGATAAATACACTTATACATACTAACACGAATACACTTAAGCTAATACATACAGTCATGAATACACATAATCCAATACCAATACATATATTCTACAATTAAGTTTATGATTAAAGCTCTGTTTGTTTTAACTTTAAAAATGAATTTTTTCTTTTGTACTTTTAAAAATAGATTTTAAAAAACTGTTAATTAAAATAGGGTTAAATATACAAACCCCCCTGCAATGTTAACGAGTTCTCATTTTAGCCCCTGGCAACGTTTTTTTTTTTAAAAAACCCCCTCATCTTAATTAGATTCCCTCACTTAGGCCCCTGACTGCCACATTGCAGCAAAGATTCATTTCTATTGCTTGCGTGACAGTCCACGTGGCATTTTTAATATTATTTTATTATTATTTTTATTTTTATTTTTTTTATTTTTTTTATTTTATTTATTTATTTTTTAATTTTTTTAATTTTTTTAATTTCTTTAATTTGTTTTTATTATAATTTTTATTATTTTTTTTTATTTTTTTTTATTTTTTTTATTTTTCGTTTTTGGACCTAATTTTTATTTTTAATTCTATTTTAAACAAATTGTTATTTTAAAAATTAGTTTCATTATACTAATCCATTTATTTCAATTTATTATCATACTAATCCATTTATTCTCATACTAATTTCAATTCAAAAATACTTATGAGTGATTTCTTTATGAACACTAGTGGTGCCCCCTAACCAACCGATGTGGGACATTGAAAACACTTCAAACCTGTTGAAACTTTACCAGCAAAAACACTTCATATATGTTAATAATTTGAGAGGAGAACACAAACACCACATACTTCTTCCCTTATATTACAACACTCATCAACCATCTTTATAACCTCTCTCCACTTCTTCTTCTTTTTTCGCTACAGTATTGTTTCATTTCTTCTCCATTGTTTTCAATACTCATCAACCATCCAAAACTCAATACAAAGCATACTCACAACACAACAATACCACACCCTAATAAACAAGAATCTCAAGCTCTCATCACTCTCCAAACCTCCATCACCATATTGTAACATCATATTTATACTATAACCATAACACAACCGTCCACATCCTCATGAAAATGGTAACTTGCTACTGCCATGTTCACACCATAAGTTATGTTCATACAATATAAAAAGTTATCAACTTCATTACAATCCACCCCCATCTTGTATCTTTCCTTTCTCGAACTCAACCCACACAGTTCCACACGACCACCTCCATCAACTTAGAGTGTATGATATAATATAGTTTTCAACTTACTATATCATTATCCTTTGGTATGAATAATTTTTTGTACAAAGAACATATGAATGTGCATGTAAGGGGAGGATAAGGATGTTGTATCTATCTTGAATCCAAAGAGAAGAGTTCAAAAGGCTAATACTCACAAGTGTCCCACATCGAAAACTATTTACTAAATGAAAGTGTTTATATATGTTCTTGTCAATCATATAACAAATGAAATAATATATGGGCCAGAAAAAGTGGAGTTATAATGGGCTTGTGTGTGTGTTTGTTTGTGACCTAATTAAAATAATTTTTAAAATAACAATTTGTTTAAAATAGAATTAAAAATAAAAATTAGGTCCAAAAACGAAAAATAAAAAAAAGTAAAAAATTAAAAAATATATAAATAAAAACGAAACAAAAATTTAAAAAAAAGAAAAAAAAATATAAACATTATAAAAAAACAAAAAAAAATGTAAAAAAAAAATTAAAAAAATTAAAAAAAATTAAAAAAAATTAAAAAAAAAAATAATAATTAAAAATAATTTTAAAAAAATAATAATAATAAAATAATATTAAAAATGTCACGTGGACTGTCACGCAAGCAATAGAAAGGAATCTTTGCTGCAATGTGGCAGTCAAGGGCCTAAGTGAGGGAATCTAATTAAGATGAGGGGGTTTTTAAAAAAAAAACTTTACCAGGGGGTAAAATGAGAACTCGCTAACATTGCAGGGGGGTTTGTATATTTAACCCATAAATAAAAAAACTTGAAATTAACCGAAACCTAATTAAATTCTAGAAATAAAATATTTTGTCTTTTTAATATTTATCATTTTTTGGTTTTTTTTATTAAAAAAATAAAGGTTTAAATAAAAATCTCTAATCATAGAAAATTAATAAGCCTAAAAACTAATCTTAAAATTGGACTTAAAATCTAAATACTAAGTCTAAACTTTAAAATACTTAATCTAAAGTTTAAAACACTAACTAAAAATTTGAAATATTAAATCTAAAATAAAAAAACTTATCCTAAAATTAAAAACTATTCTAAAATAATAAAAAAGGGATGGAGGGAAACGGGCTTGAAGCCCAAATCATGAGCCTGCAGCCCCCATGGGGCGCTTCGCGGGTCGGGTCGGTTCTGGGGTCTTCTCTTGACCCGGTTCGGCCAAGGCTGAAAGAGGGTTATTTGAAACCCTAACAATATGCGGCCACAAAACAAAACAGAAAAGAAAAATTTCTCAAACGCACGCTCAGACCATGAAAATAGTGAGGGAGAAAACACGATTCACACCAGAAAATCCATACAAAATTTCAACACTCATATTCCTGAATATCGATCGTATTTTACCTTTCGGTCAAACTCTCTCAACCCGTCCTCCCTCACTCATCTCGCGATTTCTCAACCGACCGTTTCTCACAATTTCTCTCGGTCTCTCAGGTTCACGGCTCCAACTCTCTCTCACGTTTTATTCTCAAGGCTTATGGTGTTGGATATGAGGTGGTGATTTCCTCCGAAAACATGACAAGCGAGGGCGGATGAAACGGTGGTTTTGCCAGAAGTTGTTGTTGTTACGGTTTACGGAAGGACCGCGGATGAAAGAGTGGAATGGTGGCCAAAGGATTCACGGCGGGAATGGATGTCGAAGTGGCATGGAAAGAAGAAGATGGAAACGACGGTGGGTTTTAGATGCAGATGAAGGGAGATGGTTGTTGTGCGTACGTCGGAGTTGGGTGGTTTATGGTTTGAAAAGGGTGGTATCAAAAGGTTTCTTTAAACTTCCTTCTTTGTTTTCATTTTCTCTATTCTTTTGGTATAAAAAAAATTGTTTTCAAAAGAGCTGTCTTCTCCCTCTGTTATGAATTCTTCTGCCTTTGAAAATGAAATCAAGTCTTGTTGATTAAGTTTCTGGTACAATGGTTTTGTTCGGTTGCTTATGTTATGTCCTTTTCATGATGCAGGATTTGCACAGGCTTTTGTTGGTTGTTGTTGCAGAAAAGACTCAATTGGAATTGTTTCTAAAAGGCTTTCAATTATGCAGATTTTCCTTATTGCAATTTTGGCAAGGCGTGTGAGACATAGCCTGTGGCAACAGGTTTATGCGCAGTGCTTCAGCATCTCTTGTTTTTTTCTTTTCTTTTCTTTTCCACTTGGATGTAATGGTTGCAATTGGATCGTGGACTTTTGGTACATCTTTTGTGTAATGGACTTGTAAATGATGAATTGGGCCTTGAACTGAATTAAGTCTTGTCTTTATCATTTTTGAAACGGGCTTTTGAATTTTAGATGTTGAAGTATTTTTGAATTATGGAAATATTATGGACAATGAGAGGTAATTAAAAAATGGACATTGAATGGATTCAATAGAAATGGTTAAAAATAAATGGGTCTAGAAAATGAATTTGTTGTAATGAGAATTTAGAAGAAGAATTTAAAATGGATAGATGAATATTGGATGGAAAGTTGTGAAGTTGATGATGAAGAATGGTTTAAAAATGGATTTGAAAAGAATGGATATGGATAAAATTTGCAAAGTGGATTAAAATGGTTATTGAATGGATTCTTTAAATGGATTTAATGGATGTAAAATGGAATATGGATTGGACATTTTAAAATGGGTATGAAATGTTTAGAAATGGTTTAAAAGAACGAAAATGGTTTAGAGATAGGTTGGGAAAGTGAAAGGTGATTTACAGGTGGGACAAATTTGGGGTATGACAGATGCTCCTATCTAATTGGCTTAAACCTAGTAAGATGAATTGCTACGGCGTTCATTCTTTCAAGGTAGAAGTCAATTAGATATGAAGAAGACCACGAATTTGTCCGAAAAGAAAGAAAAGTGCTTGGAAGGGAAATAACAGATTGCTTGCAAAGGTCGTTATCACCAAAAGGATGATAACAGGGGAATCTGACACCAAAAGGAAGACAGACCTATCACAAAAAGGATGAAAGTGAACACACGCACACAGACCCTTCCACCAAAAGGATGGAAATGAGGTTAAAGCCTGCTATTACCAAAAGGATAATAGGGCACACACACACAGACCCTTCCACCAAAAGGATGAAAATGAGGTCAAAGCCTGCTATTACCAAAAGGATAATAGGGCACACACACAGACCCTTCCACCAAAAGGATGAAAATGAGGTCAAAGCCTGCTATTACCAAAAGGATAATAGGGCACACACACAGACCCTTCCACCAAAAGGATGAAAATGAGGTCAAAGTCTGCTATTACCAAAAGGATAATAGGGCACACACACACATAGATCCTTCCACCAAAAGGATGAAAACGAGGTCAAAGCCTGCTATTACCAAAAGGATAATAGGGCACACACACAGACCCTTCCACCAAAAGGATGAAAATGAGGTCAAAGTCTGCTATTACCAAAAGGATAATAGGGCACACACGCACACAGACCCTTCCACCAAAACGATGAAAATGAGGTCAAAGCCTGCTATTACCAAAAGGATAATAGGGCGCACACACACACACAGACCCTTCCACCAAAAGGATGAAAATGAGGTCGAAGCCTGCTATTACCAAAAGGATAATAGAGCACACAGACACAAACCCTTCCACCAAAAGGATGAAAATGAGGTCAAAGCCTGCTATTACCTAAAGGATAATAGGGCACACACACACACACAGACCCTTCCACCAAAAGGATGAAAACAAGGTCAAAGCCTGCTATTACCAAAAGGATAATAGGGCGCACACACACAAACCCTTCCATCAAAAGGATGAAAATAAGGTCAAAGCCTGCTATTACCAAAAGGATAATAGGGCACACACACACAGACCCTTCCACCAAAAGGATGAAAATGAGGTCAAAGCCTGCTATTACCAAAAGGATAATAGGGCACACACGCACACAGACCCTTCCACCAAAAGGATGGAAATGAGGTCAAAGTCTGCTATTACCAAAAGGATAATAGGGCACACACACACACAGACCCTTCCACCAAAAGGATGAAAATGATGTCAAAGCCTGCTATTACCAAAAGGATAATAGGGCACACACACATACACATACCCTTCCACCAAAAGGATGGAAATGAGGTCAAAGTCTGCTATTACCAAAAGGATAATAGGGCGCGCACACACACACACACAGACCCTTCCACCAAAAGGATGGAAATGAGGTCAAAGCCTGCTATTACCAAAAGGATAATAGGGCACACACACACACAGACATCTGACATCAAAAGGATGACAGACCTATCACGAAAAGGATGATAGTGGACACAACTTACTACTACCAAAAGGATAATAGCAAGAAAAACGATAACAAAGGTTGTCACTCACCAAAAGGATGACAGATCAAACAACACAAGTTGCTACCACCAAAAGGATGATAGGAACTTCCCACTTGCGAGGACCAACACCAAAAGGATGCAGGTTAGGTTGAAATGACATGAGTGGCTACCACCAAAAGGATGATAGTAAATTTCTGATTTCGAGGGGTACCAACACCAAAAGTATGCAGGTTGAATGGAGTTGACAGGGTTTGGCTATCACTAAAAGGATGATAGTAATGCAATTGACAGAAGGTCAAGTTTGTTGGGGATATGATGAGTGAGATTTATTTGGAGACATCAACAAAAGGTTGAAGCAAAGAAGTCACTAAGGAACACCATCCTTATCAACAAAAGGTTGAAAGGACTAGCTCACTGGGGAACGCCCAAGGACTTGAAGGAGATGCCCCTGACTGGGCTAAAGATTGCTTTGAAATCTTGTCTTGTTCAACAAAAGGTTGAACAACTTCGTGAGGAACACTCATGGATTTAAAGAAGATGCCCCTGGCTGGGCTGAAGATCATCTTGCAGTCTTGAGATTGATCCTGGATCTTGACTATGCTTATGAATGCTTGATTTTGTAATGATGTGCGGTGCAAATGCTGACGCGCGGAGATGCAAATGCTGGGGAAGTATGATTTGGTTTTGGGATGCACATGATGCACATGATGTCGAATGCGATGCATATGATGCGTATGATGTATATGATGCATATGATTGCAGACGAGTGATTGGATATGTTTGGAGATGGTGCCAGCATGGTGGACTTTTGGTAGTTGCCAATGCGGATTAGATTTCGAGTGGAGGGAGGGTTTTGATTTCCTCGACACTCAGTTTGTTGAAGACGCTATGATTGAAGCAGACGAAGATGCTCTCGAGGCCTCAAGTTTGATCACTTGATGATAAGTCGTTTCTAAGAAGACCATGACTCTGTGCTTGAGGGTCAGGATGGCCTGAAACTGAGCGTAGCGACGTGATTGACTCATGAAGATCGTACTCTTGCTCTGAATTTGATGATTGACAGTGTCTGGAAAGGTATGCTTGTCCAAGTTAAAGGTACATAAGGGATTTGCCTACTGCAATGGGTCTTGCCCCAGTCTGAACGTGGTGGTGGTATGCCCCTGATTAACCAGTTCTGTCATGATTTAATTTTTGAAAGGTTGAGATTTGATGTGCTTTGAGATGTCTTGCCCCTGATCGAGCTGTTGAACGAGTTTGGCCCATATTGAGGTGTTGAGGGAGTCTTGCTTCGGGTTGGCACCACTGAAGAATTCAAATTCCTATTCGATTGCCCCTTGTTGGAGTTGCTTTGATGTCTAGCACTGATTTGCAGTTAAAATTGCACATTCACAAATGGTAATCTCAATGCAATGCTCATGCAAGTTTTGAAAAAGAGTCGTTTATTGGAGTGTCGTGATAGTGTGAGATGAATGGACTGTTAGTCCAGACGTTGTGCTGATTTTTGGTGTGTAAAAGATATAGTGAGGAGAATGGCACCAATGTTGAGGATTAGCAAATATGTGGGGAGTCAGTTTACGCAACCATGCAATAGTATGCTTTCAGAATAAACCTCGCCTCAATTAGGTCTTTCGAGGGTTGTAACGTGGTCTGGTTCACGGTTATGAAACAAAGGATAATATCCCCAAAGTATGATTTGTACCCACCCCTTCTTCGCGATGTTCTCCAGCCATACGTTCAGTTAATTCTACACATATTTGTCTTTCAAAAGGGTTGACGGTGTAAGAGAGATGGCTCAAGGTTTGCTCGAACTGGCAGTCACCTTATTTTGTTTTTGATGGATGTCAGTGACCCTTTGGTTTTGATATGGTGGTCACTGGATCTTATTCTATTTTTGTTGAGGATTCGAGTGCCTTTTTTGTTTTTGCTCCCTATCTTTTGTATGGACTGATTTCGCTTGTCGAGTCTATCAGAGTTGCCTTGATTTTTGCCTAAGTCTCCTTTGAGGTGCTTGACTTAACAGGCTTTTGATTTTTTTAAATTTTTTTTTGTTGGAGGATTGTGACTACCAAGTCATGAGTTATTAACGAACAACCGTCATGTCTTTTGGATTTTGTCTTGTGATTTGAGTGTGTAGTTGGGTTAACTGAACACTACCCTGCCCCAGGTTAAGTGTAAGGGTTTATAGATCCGAAGGAAAGTGCTACTTCTTGGCTCGAAGTGGTTTACTAGGGATTAACTCCTTGTCTCTCCAATGTTTGGGGGTTGAAACAATGTCTGTACATCATCGACGAGATTCTATCTGAAAGCATACACTTTGCAATTATGGGTATTTCGCTATCATCATCCTCCCTCCAATCATTGCTAACAACCGTATGATAAAGGGAGTGAAGTGGATAAATGTGTCGGTGATTTGTAGTAAATGGAAGAAATGAGTGAATACGACATAACTGATTCAAAACATGCATAATCATTACATTAATAAACCAAATATGAAAGGTAGTGTTCAAAGCATATAGTACTTAAACAAATAAAGACAAAATAATAAGAATGCAAATGATGGGATGGCAATATGACTGCCTTCTTCAAGGAGACGAACTTGACTTGATTTGACTTGACTTGGCTTGCTGCTGACACTAGTTTGGCGGAGGCATAGGGTTTTTGATGATGTTTGGAGCCCTCCCATTGAATGTAAGAAACTTTGAGTCGATCATGTCTTGAACCTTGTGTTTGAAAGCTCTGCAGTCCTCGATCGTATGCCCTGGAGCACCCTTATGAAACTCACAATGAGCATTAGCATCATAATCTGGGGGAATGACAGTTGGAGGAGCTAGGTCCCTCAGAGCGATTGCCCTCTTCTCCATCAATTGAGCAAAGATCTGAGCATATGTCGTCGGCAGATGATCAAAGTCTCTATCTGGCCTCCTTGTCCTTTGTTGATTAGGCTGACATTGTTGAGCAGCTCTCTGTTGTTGATGTTGAGGAGGATACTGATACCCTTGCTGGTTGTGTGATTGTTGCTGTGGAGCATGTTGCTGAGGCATCGGAGCTTGAACAACTTGAACAGTTGGCTGATAAGGCATCAGAGCATATTGCGCAACAGCAACATACGGATACTAGAAGTATGGCATTTGAAAAGGCATTGGAGGGGGAGCTTGTTGAGCTTGCCCTTTCTGAGCAGAGACAACATTTGTTTCGCCCTCTTTCTTTTTGTATCCATTGAAGGGCTTCTTAACTGCAGACTGATTGCTAGAACCTCCTTGGATCTTTCCACTTTTCAGACCTTCTTCAATTCTCTCACCGACAATTACCAAATCAGAGAATCCAGCAGAAACATTACCAATCAACTTCTCATAGTATTGGCCTTGCAAAGTACCCATGAAGATGTCAATCAGTTCACGATCAACCAGAGGTGGATGCACTTTTACAGCTAGCTCTCTCCAGCATTGCGCGTACTCCTTAAAGGATTCGTTGTCCTTTTGAGTCATACTCTGAAGCTGAGTACGATTCGGAGCAAGGTCAGTGTTATATTTATATTGCTTGACAAATACATCAGCTAGCTCATCCCAAGTGCGCACATTGCTACGCTCCAGCTGCATATACCATTCGAGTGATGCCCCAGACAAACTGTCTTGGAAGCAATGGATCATCAGCTTTCCGTCTTTGGCATAGGCAGCCATCTTGCGGCAGTACGTCTTCAGATGGATGTGTGGGTAACTGAGGCCTTTGTACTTCGGGAATTCCTGTACTTTAAACTTAGGAGGAATGACAACATCTGGCATCAAGCACATTTCCAGAGCATTCAAAGATTTTGAGTTGCGCCCCTCCATGACTCGAAGTTTTTCGGCTAGATCACGACACATCTTAATGGATTCCGAATCCTGAGTAGCAGTAGGATTGACAATTAGGATGGCAGCATGATAGTTCTAGACCTTATCATACTGATCTAACAGATTTTCTTTAGTATGAGGAATAGGAATCTGAGTGACAACAGGTTGGGCTTGCGGAATAGCTCCAACAGTAACTCCAGATGTTGGAAGTGGCTGAGAAGTGGCTCCTTTAGCGGCAGGAGTGAAGTTCATTGGTATCCCATAATTGATAGGGTTGGGAATAGGAACTGGGAGCCTTGAGGGTGACCCTTGCACAAGCACATTGTTGTTGGCAGCAGCGGCTTCACGCAGTTCTTCTTCTTTTCTGGCCATCATGATGGCTTCGATAATCTGGTCAATCTTTCCCTTTATAGAGTCAAATTCTTCTCTGAAGGCGGCTTGCTCTTGTTGAATCTTCTCCATCATTCGTCTGGTATTGGCTCGAGTTGCGTACTGGTGTCGAGGAATCAACTTGATTTACTAGAGAAGGAAGGAAGTTGAAGTGAGATTCTGAGGTTGAAAATGTAATGCAAGATGCGTAACAGATGCAATGCAATGACATGAGATGCAATGCAATGCAAGATGCAAGATCCAGGATCGTAGGATCAAATAACTTCAAACAGTTCTGAGGTTGGCCGGAGGAATGGGTCAAGAACCACAACTAGGATCAAGAAAGCCCACAGGTAGGTTTCTAAGACGGGTAGGTGCCTAGAGTTATGGATATATTTCGACACATTATAACCAAGACGAAGAGACATCTGATTATAATATCCTAGAAATAATCTCGTCTAGGTGAGGTCTTCGTTTCTTCCCCACGAGAAAGACTCCTCGGAGGCGCCCACTACACAACCATCGACACACGGGTTCTAAATAGGTTCTCAGAAACCTAGATCGATGTCGAAAATATTACTGTCAGGAAGTAATACGTTCGAGGGATCTCATCTGATTAGGGCGTTCACATTAACCCAAAAGGAGTTAACACTACCAACCACCATGGATAAATGGGTTAATGGTCCTTGGGATCAACGACTCACCTCGAAAATATTACCGCCATGGCAAAGATTCACCACAACAATAATATCTCCAAGGGAGTATACTCCAAGCGGGGTTTTCGCTTCAACTCACGCGGAAGAGACCACGCAAGCCTACACTACACAACCACCATCCTAATCCTAGGGTTTTTCTCGACTCGGGTGTAGAGCCATCTCACAAAGTTCCCAATGTCAGAACAACCCAACAATGTCACAAAAGGTAACACAGATAAGAAAATAGGAAAGCAAGTAAGTAAGCAAACGAGAAGAAAATAAACAAACAAAACTAACGAACTCGCGATTCGAATCAAGATAGGCTTGACTCTCTCTTGCGTGGAGCAAATGGTCCCCAGCAGAGTCGCCAGCTGTCGCACCTCGAAAAAAAATCGTTTCATCGAAGACACAACCCTTCGCACGAAAGACGCGGAAAACGGTTCGACAGAGTCGCCACCGAACTTTATTTATCCCAAAAGAGGGAAAGGAAAATATCGAGAAAACCTTTAAGGAGAGGTAAGAACATGGTCGTCACAACCACATTCTGGGTTTGGGAGTCGGTTACGTGTGGGGAAGGTACGCGCACCCCTCACGTCCGTTGTACTCAGCGGGAACCTCTTGGTTCGAATCGCGATGCTCGTTAGCTAAGTTTGTTTGTTTTCTTCTCAATGGTAAACGCGAAACGATAAGATAAAGGGAAAAGATACTAAGGGGAAATTGGGTGGTTTTAGGATAGGGTGCTCGGCAATATCATCGTGACCTCGGGCCTACGTATGCTCATTCAGACGAGAATGAGGAATCAGAGTAATTGTAGTTCGACTACGGGAAGGGATGGAACAAATATGGTAGTGTGGAAAAGGTGGAAAAAGAAAAAGTGTGCTCGCCAAGATAATCGCAATCTTGTGCCTACGTATCTTTATTCGGACGAGAATAAAGAATCAGAGCAGTCGTATTTCGTGGTACGCCCACGAAACAGAAGGAGTTGGTTTGTTTTAAAGAGGCGCCAATTGCTCACACACGAGTAAGAGAACTCGCACCCAAACAATCGAAGGAAGATCAAAGACTTGAACCCCCGTTTTTCACCTTGAAAAAGAGTTTCGATAGTTATTAGTCATTTTGAGGTTTAATTATGAAAGTCCGCTTAACGTGGGATCAAGGGTTTATTGTATGCGCTTGGTTATTTTGAAAAGGATTTGATTTGTTAAAAAAAAGGCGTTAATTGCTCACACACGAGTAAGAGAACTCGCACCCAAACAATCGAAGGAAGATCAAAGACTTGAACCCCCATTTTCACCTTAAAAGAGTTGCGATAGTTGTTAGTTGTTTTTAAAGTTTGATTATGAAAATCCGCTTGACGTTGGATTAAGGGATTATTTGTTATGAAAAGAGTCTGGTTTGAAAAAGGATTTGGTTAGAGGTTGATTTGAAAATGGCTCGACGACGAATCGAGGGTTTGGTTGAAAAAAGTTTGTTTGAAAATGGCTCGACGATGAATCGAGAATTAGTTTGAAAATGGGTTGCCTATGCTAGTCCCTAGGGGTGCTCCTAGTAAACAAACCACAATCAAAAGAAAACTAAATGCGTACATCGGAATGGGGAGAGGGGTACATGTAAATTACAAGGGATGACATGAAATAAAGGGGTCTCATTGTAAGTTAGCCCAAGAGAAAGCTGTGTGTGTGCAAGGTGTCCTAAACTAAGCCTTGAATAAAATCTCCAAGCGAAGTATAGTAACCAACAGTCCATCAAATTATTGTTTTAGGGTTTCGATATTTGTTAATGTTTTTTTATTAAAGTATGAACAAAGGAAAAAAAAGGGTTAGATGAACGAGTATGAATAATATGATATGGACAATATGAATAATATGAACAATATAATAAAGATAAAAATGAACAAGATATAATAAAGTTGGTCTCGTCTTAATCATGACTTAGATCGATAATCGACAAGCTATGATTTTTGACTTTCATTGACCAAAAGTGAAAATAAAAGAATATGTGAAATGTAAATCATAAGAAATGAAATAAAATCGAGAAAAGAAAAAAGGTCTCACCTTTATCAAGATTTTAAATCAAAAATCGATAAATCTTTGATGTTTGGTTTTCATTGACCCAAAATGAGTGGAAAAACAAATAAATCGAAAAGAAAATAAATAGACCTCATATTAACCAAGATTATAGATCTATTTGAAATAAATCAACAAATCATGATGTTTTTGATATCATTGGCCAAAACCGAAATACAAATCGAAATGAAAATCAAGGTAGAATTGAAAAGTAAATCAAGACATAAAATCCGAATAATAAATAAATAAATAAAATTGAAATTAACCAAAACCTAATTAAATTCTAGAAATAAAATATTTCGTCTTTTTAATATTTATCATTTTTTGGTTATTTTTTATTAAAAAAATAAAGGTTTAGATAAAAATCTCTAATCATAGAAAATTAATAAGCCTAAAAACTAATCTTAAAATTGGATTTAAAATCTAAATACTAAGTCTAAACTTTAAAATACTTAATCTAAAGTTTAAAACACTAACTAAAAATTTGAAATATTAAATCTAAAATAAAAAAACTTATCCTAAAATTAAAAACTATTCCAAAATAATAAAAAAGGGATGGAGGGAAACGGGCTTGAAGCCCAAATTATGAGCCTGCAGCCCCCATGGGGCGCTTCACGGGTCGGGTCGGTTCTGGGGTCTTCTCTTGATCCGGTTCGGCCAAGGCTGAAAGAGGGTTATTTGAAACCCTAGCAATATGCGGCCACAAAACAAAACAGAAAAGAAAAATTTCTCAAACGCATGCTCAGACCATGAAAATAGTGAGGGAGAAAACACGATTCACACCAGAAAATCCATACAAAATTTCAACACTCATATTCCTGAATATCAATCGGATTTTACATCTCGGTCAAACTCTCTCAACCCGTCCTCCCCCACTCATCTCGCAATTTCTCAACCGACCGCTTCTCACAATTTTTCTCGGTCTCTCAGGTTCACGGCTTCAACTCTCTCTCACGTTTTATTCTCAAGGCTTATGGTGTTGGATATGAGGTGGTGATTTCCTCCGGAAAAATGACAAGCGAGGGCGGATGAAACAGTGGTTTTGCCAGAAGTTGTTGTTGTTACGGTTTACGGAAGGACGGCGGATGAAAGAGTGGAATGGTGGCCAAAGGATTCACGGTGGGAATGGATGTCGAAGTGGCACGGAAAGAAGAAGATGGAAACGACGGTGGGTTTTAGATGCAGACGAAAGGAGATGGTTGTTGTGCGTACGTCGGAGTTGGGTGGTTTATGGTTTGAAAAGGGTGGTATCAAAAGGTTTCTTTAAACTTCCTTCTTTGTTTTCATTTGCTCTATTCTTTTGGTATAAAAAAAATTGTTTTCAAAAGAGTTGTCCTTCTCCCTCTGTTATGAATTCTTCTGCCTTTTAAAATGAAATCAAGTCTTGTTGATTAAGTTTCTGGTACAATGGTTTTGTCCGGTTGCTTATGTTATGTCCTTTTCATGATGCAGGATTTGCACAGGCTTTTGTTGGTTGTTGTTGCAGAAAAGACTCAATTAGAATTGTTTCTAAAAGGCTTTCAATTATGCAGATTTTCCTTATTGCAATTTTGGCAAGGCGTGTGAGACATAGCCTGTGGCAACAGGTTTATGCGCAGTGCTTCAACATCTCTTGTTTTTTTATTTTCTTTTCTTTGCCACTTGGATGTAATGGTTGCAATTGGATCGTGGACTTTTGGTACATCTTTTGTGTAATGGACTTGTAAATGATCTGAATTGGGCCTTGAACTGAATTAAGTCTTGTCTTTATCATTTTTGAAATGGGCTTTTGAATTTTAGATGTTGAAGCATTTTTGAATTATGGAAATATTATGGGCAATGAGAGGTAATTAAAAAATGGACATTGAATGGATTCAATAGAAATGGTTAAAAATAAATGGGTCTAGAAAATGGATTTTTTGTAATGAGAATTTAGAAGAAGAATTTAAAATGGATAGATGAATATTGGATGGAAAGTTGTGAAGTTGATGATGAAGAATGGTTTAAAAATGGATTTGAAAAGAATGGATATGGATAAAATTTGCAAAGTGGATTAAAATGGTTATTGAATGGATTCTTTAAATGGATTTAATGGATGGATAATGGAATATGGATTGGACATTTGAAAATGGGTATGAAATGTTTAGAAATGGTTTAAAAGAATGAAAATGGTTTAGAGATAGGTTGGGAAAGTGAAAGGTGATTTACAGGAGGGACAAATTTGGGGTATGACATGTATCTAATCTAGATATAATCTTTCTAATTCATAAGAAGGGAGTGGAGTAATATCTAATGGTTAATTTTGTTAAATGTATTTAGGTCCTTGTACTCTAGTTTGTCGGTGAGGGGAGGAGGTTGTAGCTGTAAACACTTTGATGTCCAAGTTAATGACCGACATCAGCGAGAGGTTTTTAGGGTTAGAATAGTGTGTTCGACATGAGGTCAGGTGAAGGTTGACGATGTCTAACAAATTGGATTATATTGTTATAATCATTAATTGGACTTCTTTTAATAGTATTTGTTCCGTTGTGGAACCATAATTGATGTTGATTATCGACGTAGGACTCTGGAATCAGTGATGCTGATCTCCATTAAGGTCACGCGAGGTGGACGTGCAAGGTTATCACTCTAACATCCAAGTCAGCTTAGAGTCTAAGAAGAGTGTGGCAAAAAGTGTAGTTCATAAAACATACCTAGAATATCATGTGTGCTGACCTTATGCTATAAATGTCAATGTACGCTTAATAAACTACGTATTATGAGTGTAGCAACAATCTATTCAATAGTGCATGCATCACAAATAAAAAAATGAAAAACTTATTAAATGTGAGAAGTGAAATTTATCGGATTAAATGGACTGAAGTAGAGATTTGAAAGCTCTTGAATTAGGTGCAATATAATAAAAGTTGGTAAAAATGTTGAAAAATGGTGGAAATGAGGTTTCTCACTCGCATTTTTGTTTTGGTTCAGAGTAAGCTTAGATAAAAATGAAGAAGATGAAATGACTGATACGATAATATCACCAAAACCACGTTTGAAAATATACTTTTGTAATTTTTATAAAAATGCATCACCGTACTAAATAATAATAAAATGAGGGTGACTTCTTTAAAAAGTGTTGAAGCATGAGAGCACGACTAAAAATACACTAAGGCTCTGTTTGGTAAAACTAGCTTATAGCTGATAGCTGGTAGCTGTTAGCTGTTAGCTGACAGCTGGTAGCTGGTAGCTGTTAGCTGACAGCTGGTAGCTGGTAGCTGATAGCTGATAGCTTATAGCTGATGGCTGATAGCTGATAATTTAATTTGAGTGTTTGGAAAATAACCTGTTACACTAGCTGATAATTACAAAATGACCTAAAAAGACATTTTTAATTAAGAAATTTGTGATTCCATTATCTTATTATAATATATTATTAAATTAATTTTTATTCGATAAAAGTAAATGTATTAGTAACAACATGCAAAACAACTTTAATATATATGAAAAATTGAAGATATCATCAAAATATATAAATTTGTATATAAGTTTTATGAGCTTTTCTATTTAGTATGAATATATTGACAACGAAATTCAATGAATAAAAGAACCAGCAAACCATATATGAAGCAGGGGTATTTCATAAAACCATTTATGAAGACATAAAAGGAAAAGTAATCCTAATAACTACAATTCTTAGTTTGGTTAACTCATTCTTTCGTGAAATATAGCTTTTTTTTCTTCCTAATTTTATAATGAAAATTAATAAATTATGTGAAATAATAACATTGTAATTTTGAATTTAGTTATATTAATCTAAAATAATAACAAAAATAAGTTTATTATCTAATATTTTACAATAAAACTGTAATAATATTTTGAATTTTCTTCACCTTTGTTGATATCATTGATTCTCCTCCCATGTTTCACTAACTTGAGAATTATCAACATTATTTCTAAATTAATTATATAATTTATAATTAATAACACTACGCCAAAAATGACTTTTACTAGCGCACCTTAGACAGCGCTTTTATGCAAAAGCGCTGCTATAAGTTAAATAAAAAATAAAACATGGAAACTGTATACGAAACGCGCTGCTAAAAGGCCTACCTTAGACAGCGCTTTTTGAAAAGCGTTGGTAAAGGACAACATTAGCCAGCGCTTCTGGGAAGCGCTGCTAAAGGCCTATATTAGCCAGCGCTTTTCTCAAAAGCGCTTTCTAGAGTCATATAAATTAAAAAAAAAAAAAATCTCAAAAGCGCTGCTAAAGGCCCATATTAGCCAGCGCTTGTCAAAAGCGCTGCTAAAGGCCTATATTAGCCAGCGCTTTTTCTCAAAAGCGCTGTCTAAGGTCTTATTAATTAAAATAAAATAATTGAATAGTATCAGTATTCTATTTTTCATATCTCTATTATTTCCCTCTCTGCTGCGAACTGCGAATGACGAGAACGAACGAAGAACAGCTCTCGCCACCGTCCTCCACCGTCTCGGTTACAGTCTCGCCGTCGTCCTTCCTCCATTGTCCTCCACCGTCCTCTACCGTCCTCCACCGTTCTCCACCGTATCGGTAAGATTTCTTCTTTTCTGTTAGGGTTAACGTTAGAGATGATAAATAGTGGTTCTACTCATGATTTTAGTTTTGAAGTTGATATTGATTGCTTTCAATTGTGATTGTTCTTTTCAGATTGTTGTTTGAGGAGAATTTGTTTTGAACCAAGTTCTACTACGAGAAAGGTATTTTATTCTTGCACTCAAAACCATAAACCCTGTAGCTCCCTCAGCGCTCGTACTCCACTGTGACCGTCTCCACTATTGCCTATTTCTGTCACTACAAGTGTCTCTACTCCGCCGTGCCTCGCGTCGGCTCTGTTTGTTCTTCACTGCTTGTGAATCTCCTTCAAAAAGCAGGAAGTTCTTCATCCCTGTGAACCACTAGAGTTTCTGCCACCATAACCTAAGGTGAATTTTTAACTTAGCGTAATTTCGAAACAAACTCTTTTTTTCTTGTGTTGAAGAAATTAATGCGGTTATGCCACTTTGCAACTGATACAGGAAGCGAAAATGAAAGAAATTGTTACTATTCAAGCTGGTGATTATGCCAATTATATTGGCTCTCACTTCTGGAACTTTCAGGTTTGTAGTATTTGTTATTTTTTTACGATTTAATGATAGAAAATTTATCTATTTCACATTCTGACTGCTTTGTTTATTTGTTTCCAATGGTTTGAATTTGAAATGCTTTTTTATTTTCTTTCTAATTATACTATAATTAATGTGTGTTCAATTGTTAGGATGAGTTGATTGGGTTGGCTAGGGATCCTCAAGCAGATCCAGTCTTCAAAAATCAGGATCTTAACATGGATGTGCTTTATCGTACTGGTGAGACACATCAGGTGCAATTTTCTGTAATTTATATATTTAATTGTTGTTATTTTGAAAAGAAAAGAAAAAATCTTGTATTTGATTATAAGTTTTTTGGTGATAAATTATTGAATATGGTCTTGTTTGCATTTTGGGCTTATCTAGTTGGTCGACTTCTTATGGTTGTATATTATAGTTTTGCTGCGAAACTTGACATTGCTGCAAAGTGCAGGAAAATGTGGTCGGATTGTGGTTGTGATGGCATTGCGTTGACCTTGAAAACCTTTATATTGCAGATGTAATTGGGTTTGTAGACTTCAATCTAGAATTACGGGCTCCATTCCTTCCACGTGTTTTATCCCTATGCACCAATGCTAGCCTTTAAGTAGTGGTGAAATAGGTTCTTTTACGAGTTAACTATTAACTAATAAATAGTACTTGAATGTCTAGATGGATAATTTTTGTAATAGTTAAAATTGCAACTAATGATACGAGTTTATATATTAGAAGCATTAACTGTTATACTTATGCTTATACCATTTTACTTAAATGTGTGCAGGGCATCGATACATACACTCCTCGCATAGTCTCAATAAACATGAGAGGTATTTAATTTATATGCTTTTATATTGAAAAAACATATCAGTATAAATTTTGTTCTTTTCATTAGATCTATTTGTTGGTATTGTTGTTTATTAAGTTGACACCAATATGTGGTTGTGAAGGATTTTTGGTCAGTCTTACATTCAATTGAATTATGTAAAGAAATAGAATTATGTAAAAATTTCGTATACCTTAGACAGCGCTTTACACTAAAAGCGCTGTCTAAGGTGGGGTTTAGACAGCGCTTTCGCAAAAAATGCTGGCTAAAGTGGGGTTTAGACAGCGCTTTGACCAAAAAGCGCTGTCTAAGGTATACCAGAAAAAGCAAAAGCGCTGTCTAAGGTATACTAAAAAAAAAGGCAAAAAGTGTTGTCTAATGTTAGTCTGAAAAAACAAAAAGCGCTGTCTAAAGCACCATTTAAACAGCGCTTTTGACATTAACCAAAGCGCTGTCTAATCTTTTAGCAGCGCCAGTTTAGACAGCGCTTTTAGGCGCTGTGTAATGCCAAAAAAAAGCGCTGTCTAAAGGCTTTTATGGCATAGTGTAAATAAAAATAATGTCTAATAAATTAGACAAAAATAGTAAAAATCTTTTATAGCATTCTTCAAAATCTCCCGAAATTCAATCTTTTAAAATCAATTTTTTAATAGTAAATATTATATATATATATATATATATATATATATATATATATATATATATATATATATATATATATAATAATAATAATAATAATAATAATAATAAGGGTATAATTGGAATAAAAAGTCATAAGTTAAAAGCTAAAAGCTACTTCAAATAGCGTTTGAAAAAAAGTTAAAAGCTAGTTAAGAAGCTAAAAGCTAAAATATAGTTGATAACACGAAAATGTATCATATATTTGCCTTGATTTACTACTAATAATTACGTTATTTCAGCTTAAGTTCCGATTATTCCGCGAGTATTCTAGTATTTTCGCAGGTATTTCATTGTCCAAGCTAAAAAGGAGCAAAGTAGAAAGACATGAAAAAATGAGAAGAAAACAGGAAGAAATGACTAAGAAAAAAAGCAGAAAATGGAAAGTGGTGTGTGTGACGACCGTCAGACATCCACCACGACCGTCATGCAATTCCAAAGGCTACCACGCTCGTCACCGAGCCATCACGACCGTCACATGCACATAACTGGTTATTACGTTCAGAACACAGACGTGGACACGGAAGACCAATGCAGTCACGCACGTTCAACATTTTCTCCTGAATTCTCTCAACTTCAACTTCAACTGCACATGAGCCAGTCTCTCTTGGATTTCTCAACAACTGAAAGTTATGCTCCTATATTCTCTCCAACGTAAAGCAAGGCTTGGGCTATAAATACAGCATTGATAGAACAGCCAGAGAGGAGGAAACCTAGAGAATTTTTACCCCGAATTGCTGCAGAATTTATTTTCGTTCTTGTTTGTTCCCCTTTTCATTCCTTGTTCACCATTACCTAAAATAGTGATAGTTTCTCACACGAGGAGCTATTGCACCGTAGTTAGAATTTATTTTTAATCTTGCCTTCATCATTCATTGTTCCTGTACGATCGAGCAAAAGCCTACCGACTTGTGGAGGAATTGCTAGAACAAATTATTGCTCATTTACCAGGTTTTTATCATTACTTTAATAATAGCATTATTGTTTTCCCACTGCCATGTCTAATTTATTGTTTTGTAGTTTATATTTATGCATGTTCGTTTTAAATAATATGTCTAGCTAAATCCATATTATCGGTATGTAATTAAGTTAACCGGAATGGATTCGATAAACATAAGCTAAAACTATAAACAACTTAATTTCTGACTGCGATTTCTTAATTAAAATTGGACTTTTATTACGAGAGTAAAAAGGTAGCTAAGGTTAGGATTAAGACTACGAGAGTGTGAGATTTTAACCGGATAGCTGAAATCAGGCATTGGTTTTAAAAACAGCGAGAGCGCTTTAAGGTTAATTAGATTGTATTGATTTTCAAAAAGTATTTTTAAACTCAAATGGGCTAGCGAGAGCAGACATTATGATTTAAGAATATAGTCCGAAGCAATAACCACGAGAGTGTGAGGTGAGGGCTTTTAAACTGATATTTTCTACAGAAATATAATGCGACTTATTTTTATACGCTTAAGTTTTATTGAATCCACGATGGTACACTAAGTTACGTACCGATATCCTAATATTAACTAGTTTATTTTAAATTTTAGATTCCTTTTAGTTTCCCGTTTGAACTTAAAACTAAAACATCTTCACCTTAGCTAAACACAGTAGCAAACCGTAGCACTAGGTTGATTATCAAGTCCCTGTGGGATCGATATCTTTATTACTACGCGATAGGCTGTGCGCTTGCAGTTAGTAACCGTTAGACTCAGAAAGTCGCGATCAAGTTTTTGGCGCCGTTGACGGGTACTTTGATTTAGTTAATAGTGCGATTCTTTGCTGCGCAGTATAGACTAAGGCAACAAATTTTATTTCCCTTTTCTTTTTTTCTCGATTGTATGCCGAGTACTCGCTCACAAAGCGAAGACTTGCAACCACCAATCGCCAAATTAGAGCGCTTCTTACATTTAAGATGCAGAATAATAGAGTATCAACGCAAGTATAATATTCCCGATCTTCTTGCTAATACTCCTGAACCAGTCAAAGAACGAAACATGGCCGAAGGACCACAGAACCGTCCTCTTAAGTATTATGCTACCCCATCTGAGCAAGAACCACATAACAGCATTGCTGCCCCCGCTATCAACCAGAACAATTTCGAGTTGAAACCCTCATTGCTGTCAGCCGCACAACAACATCAATTTTCTGGAAATCCTACGGACGATCCTAATGAACATTTGACCAAATTTGTGCATTATGCAGACACAGTGAAGGCAAATGGTGTGACTGCAGACGCGATAAGACTATGTCTTTTTCCTTTCTCATTAAGAGACATAGCTTGGGCTTGGTTGCAATCCTTGCCATCAAATTCCGTCACTACGTGGGATGAGTTGAAAAAGGTGTTCTTAGCACGATATTTCCCACCAAGCAAAACAGCTATGCTGAGAGCCCAAATTAATGGATTTCAACAAAAAGATACTGAGTCTCTTTACGATGCATGAGAGAGATACAAAGATATGATGAGGATGTGTCCGCATCACGGTCTTGAAGATTGGTTAGTCATCCATACGTTTTACAATGGTCTCTTGTACAATACAAGAATGACAATAGATGCCGCCGCTGGTGGTACACTTATGGACAAACCCTATACCGAAGCCTATCAACTCATCGAAAGCATGGCTCAAAACCATTACCAATGGGGAGGTGAAAGACGCCAGTGGAAAAAGCCCAAACGAAAGGTGGAATGTACGAAGTTAGTAGTCTTGATCATGTCCATGCCAAGGTAGATGCCCTTGCTCAAAAGATAGACAACTTGACCATAACACCCGCAGCCACCGTGGCTGCCGTAGCTCCAAACTGCGAATTATGCGGAGTACCCAGACATGCTGCCCCCGAATGCCAAATTTTAGCAGGAGTCTCCGCTGATCAAGTGAATTATGCTCAAGGAAACCCATATGCAAATACCTACAATCCTGGTTGGAAGAACCATCCAAACTTTTCGTACAAGAATAATAACACTCTGTATGCACCTGGCCAAGCGCCTGCTGTGCCACCAGGATATCAAAAACCTGCTGCTGACGTTCCCAACGTTACTAGGAAGTCAAACCTTGAAATTATGATGGAGAACTTCATTGCTGCACAAGCTCAACAAAACAAGGAGTTCCTCAACCAGAATGTTCACACCGGTGAGCAAATCAAACAATTAGCCAACAAGATTGACGCTCTAGCCACTCACAACAAAATATTAGAAACACAAATCTCACAAGTGGCCCAACAACAAGCAGTTACCGCTGCCCCGGCTGGGAACCTTTCAGGTCAAACTCAAATTAATCCGAAGGGACATGCAAACGCTATAACACTTCGGAGTGGAACAGAACTAGAAGGACCCACTGACCCAAGGATCGAAAATCCAGCCATGTACCAAAAGCCTAGTAAGGAGTCTGAAAAGGAAGGCGAACCAAAGGAAAACGAGAAGGAAGATAATGGCAAAGAGGCCGAAGAGAAAGAAGAACCATATGTGCCTCCGCCACCTTATAAACCACCTATCCCGTATCCCCAAAGATTCGCTAAATCTAAAAACATAGGACAATTTAAGAAATTTGTTGAACTTCTGAAACAATTGAATGTCACAATACCTTTTATAGAAGCAATCACACAAATGCCCTCATATGCTAAGTTCTTAAAAGAAATATTAACTAACAAAAAAAGCTCGAGGATACTGAAACCGTTATGCTTACTGCAGAAAGTAGCGCTATAATCCAAAACAACATGCCTCCTAAGCTAAAAGATCCTGGTAGTTTCTCTATACCATGTGTGATTGGAAAGTCTGTCATAGACAAAGCCCTATGCGATTTAGGAGCCAACATCAGCTTAATGCCCTTATCTATTCGTAAAAGGCTCAACATGGGAGAACTGAGACCAACAAGAATGTCTGTACAACTAGCTGATAGATCGGTGAAATTTCCTCTAGGAATGGTAGAAAACGTTCCAGTACGTATAGGACAATTCTATATTCCTACAAATTTCATAATCATGGACATCAAGGAAGACTCAAACATCCCTATCATTTTAGGAAGACTATTCCTAGCTACTGCCGGAGCCATCATAGATTTGAAAAAAGGAAAACTGACTTTCGAGGTTGGTGAAGAAATAGTAGAATTTATCCTCTCACAATTCTTCAAAGCACCTGCTATAGAAGACTCGTGCTGCTTCCTAGATGTAATTGATGAATGCGTTAAAGAAATGGAAAAACACCAAAACACGTATTCTGAAGTGCTGATAATTCCGATGCCACCAATTTTTGAAGATGATAATTGGCGTGGTGAATACCAAGATAATAATCTAAGTGAATGTCTTGCACTCACTCCTGACCCTATGCCTTGCCCAAAGAAACCAACTGTAAAACTAAAGACATTGCCCAAAGATCTAAGGTATGAATTCCTAGATACAGAACTCGAACGACCAGTTATAGTCAACGCAGATTTAGGACAAATAGAAACCGATAAATTATTGCATGTCCTGAGAAAGTACCCGACTGCCTTAGGCTATAACATCTCAGATTTGAAAGGAATAAGTCCCTCTATCTGTATGCATCGCATCATGCTTGAGGAAGACTGTAAAACCTCTAGAGAACATCAAAGGAGAATCAATCCCATTCTGAGTGATGTCGTTAAGAGAGAAGTGCAAAAGCTGTTAGAAGCAGGAATCATATACCCAATATCAGATAGTGAGTGGGTTAGCCCAGTTCACGTGGTACCCAAGAAATGAGGTGTTACAGTCATCAATAATGAAAAAGGCGAATATGTAGCACAACGTATTCAAACCAGATGGAGGATGTGTATCGACTATAGGAAACTAAACAAAGCCACTCGTAAAGATCATTTCCCTTTTACCCTTCATAGATCAAATGCTTGAACGCCTGGCTAAACACTCCCATTTTTGCTATTTAGACGAATATTCAGGATTCTTCCAAATTCCTATCCATCCTGACGACCAAGAAAAGACTACTTTCACGCGTCCCTATGGAACCTTTGCCTACCGGCGAATGCCTTTCGGATTATGTAACACACCCACAACATTTCAGAGATGCATGATGTCCATCTTCTCTAACTTCTTAGACGGTATAATGGAAGTCTTTATGGACGATTTCTCTGTCTGTGGGGAAAGTTTTGAAGGATGTCTATCAAACCTCGAAATAGTGCTTGAACAGTGTGTATGTGTCAACTTGGTGCTCAATTGGGAAAAATTCCATTTCATGGTCCGACAAGGAATCGTGCTAGGACATATAGTATCCGACAGAGGAATCGAAGTCGACAAGGCAAAAATCGAAGTTATAGAAAATCTCCAGCCACCGAAAACCATTAGAGAGATAAGAAGTTTCTTAGGACACGCCAGTTTTTATCGACGTTTCATTAAATATTTCTCTAAGATAACCAAACCCCTAACTGAGCTGTTAATGAAAGATGCTGAATTTGTCTTTAATGACAAATGCTTGGACGCATTTCAAACACTCAAGCAAGCTTTAATATCAGCACCCATTATGCAACCCCCAGATTGGAATGAACCATTCGAAATCATGTGCGACGCGAGTGATTATGCTGTAGGTGCAGTCCTAGGACAAAGAAAGGACAAAAAGCTTCACGTAATCTACTATGCCAGTAGAACCTTGGATCATACACAAATGAACTATGCTACCACAGAAAAGGAACTCTTGGCTGTCGTGTTCGTATTGGATAAATTTCGTTCCTACCTAGTAGGAGCAAAAATAATCATCTACACCGATCACGCTGCAATCAGGTACCTATTAAACAAAAAAGACGCCAAACCAAGGCTTCTGAGGTGGATTCTACTCCTACAAGAATTTGACTTGGAAATCAAGGACAAGAAAGGCACTGAAAATGTAGTAGCTGACCACCTGTCGAGAATGGAAAACATCCAACCAGAACAAGTACCAATTAATGACGATTTCCCTTATGAAAGATTCTTAGCCCAGTTAGAAAGCAATACAATTGAACAATCTCTGACTTATACTGATACAGAAACTAATGAAGTGGTAGAATCCGCTTACACTAAGACCACGCTGCCATGGTATGCTGACTTTGCAACTATCTAGCAGCTAGAGTACTGCCACCTGATCTAACCTATCAACAAAAGAAGAAATTCTTCCACGACCTTAAACACTATTATTGGGACGAACCACTTCTCTTCAAGAGGGGCGTCGATGGTATTTTCCGTCATTGTGTACCAGAAGACGACATAATTTCTCATTGTCATTCCGTGCCCTATGGTGGGCACGCGAGCACTTCAAAGACTTGTGCTAAGATTTTGCAAGCTGGCCTCTTTTGGCCTACTCTATGGAAAGATGTCCATATCGCGGTTATAAATTGCGACCGGTGTCAGCGCACTGGCAACGTCTCTAGATGCGATGAAATGCCTCAAAAGGGCATTCTAGAAGTATAAGTCTTTGACGTGTGGGGAATAGATTTCATGGGACCATTTCCGTCCTCTTTTGGTAACAAGTACATACTCGTCGCTGTCGATTACGTTTCCAAATGGATTGAGGCTGTAGCTTCTCCTACAAATGACACACGAGTAGTGATAAAGCTCTTTAAGAACACAATTTTTCCTAAATTTGGTGTGCCAAGACTCGTCATTAGTGACGGTGACTCCCATTTCATATCTAAAATATTCGATAAACTGCTATCAAAATACGGAGTCAAACATCGTGTGGCAACACCATATCATCCACAAACCAGCGAGTCGAGGTTTCAAATAGAGAAATAAAACAAATTTTAGAAAAGACTGTCGCTACCTCTAGGAAGGATTGGTCAGCTAAACTTAATGAAGCTTTATGGGCTTATAGGACAGCTTACAAAACCCCCATAGGAACCACTCCATTTAAGTTAGTCTATGGAAAATCTTGTCATCTGCCGGTAGAAATAGAGCATAAAGCCTATTGGGCTATTAAAACCCTCAATTTAAGCTACGCTGGCGCAGGAGAAAAACAAATCTTAGATTTGCACGAATTAGAAGAACTAAGACTAGATGCTTATGAGAACGCCCGCATATATAAAGAAAGAACTAAGAAATGGCACGATAAGCGCTTATCTAGAAAAGAATTTAGTGTGGGAGACGTCGTGCTCCTATTTAATTCGAGACTTAAGCTTTTTCCAGGAAAACTTAGATCTAGGTGGTCCGGACCCTTTGAAATTTCCAAAGTTTTTCAAAGTGGAGCGATAGAAATAAAAGGAAGAAATAGTGAACCATTCATAGTAAACAGGCAACGCTTAAAACATTATCATAATATTGCAAACAGAGACTATTTGAATAGTCTAAGACTTTTAGAGCTGCCCGCTCATCCCTATAACTGAATTGTCACTAAGCTTTCGTCAGGCTTACGACGTTAAAAACATCGCTTAGTGGGAGGCAACGCACGAGATTGTTTTCTTTCCTTTTAACTTTCTTTTATTTTCATTTCTTTTTTAATTTCTTTACATTTTTCTTAACTCTATTTTCATTTTTTTTAGTTTCCCTGTACTTTCTTAATCTTATTTTCATTGCTTTTTCATTTTTATTTATTTTCTCAAAAATTTAAAAATTTTTATGGGAACTGCTGTGCTGATTTTATAATTACATGCTATAGGATTTTAAAGTCTTTCTACCTTCTCCTTTTCCCTCTGATTTGATTTCTCCACTAGTATTCATCATGCAACAAGTAGATTTTATGGAAACTATATTCATAGGTAGAGCTCAGAGAGAGAAATTTGAAGTTTTGGCCAAGAAAAGCATGGCAATGACTTTGTATTATGATGGACCTACCATGGACAACCTAGGTATCCACGATAGTGTTTTGTTTTTATTCAGTCAGTTGGGTTGGGAGAATGCTGCTACTAGAAGGAGATTTGTTACCTACCGTGAGCTTACACTTGAGTTTCTTAGCTCCCTAGTTTACCTACCTGATCATGGTTTCGGATCTAATAAGGGGCTGATTTGTTTTAGGTTGTTTGGTATTGATTACACTTATAACCATAGAGACTTAGCTGACCTTTTAGGATTTCCTAGTGGCCCATCTGTCTTTACAGCCACCCAAGAAGAACTCATGGATATTGAACTAAATTACTTTTGGGGTAGTCTAACTGGAAACAACCACCCTGAGCCGAATGACAAGCATTCTGATGAAATACACTACCCTGCCATTGGCTATTTTCACAACATTCTAGACCACACCTTATTTGGAAAAGAAGAGAACAATACTTTAGTGTCAAAGGATGAACAATGCCGTCATGTTAATGCAGTCACCTTCATGATAGAAACCTTTATTTGCATTGCACAGGAACCTAATACCCCAATCATAATAGGAGGCTTAATTACTATGATTGCGAACACCATTGGACTTAGGTACCCGCTAAACAGACTTACACCCTTAGGTACCATTCGTCCTATGAACTTGGAATTCTGTTTTAACCGACGCATCATTGGAAACTTAGGACCTGCTCCCTTTGACTACTTAATTGCTAATAAGGTTGTCCACCTATTCACTTTACTGAACCATGAGCGAACAAGTATCCATAACCGTAATAATTGGCTTTATGAGTTGAGTGAACTTAAGAACGCTCCATTATCACCTCCTGAGACACCCAAGATTATGAGTATTATGATGATATTATCTCCGAAGATGAAACCGACCCTGAAACCCCTCCGAACTACCATAATTTTACTGAGCATGACACTAGTGCATATGCTGAAATTTTGACAACCATCCTTGGCACTATGGATGGGTTCAAAACTGAGATTGCCGAGGGAAAGGATGAACTCAAAACTATGTGCCTTGATGTCATTAACCTAATGGACATCACTGTGGAGCAATTTGATCATCTGAATCAGGTTGTGGAATCCTTGAAGAAACAACGTGGCTAATACTGTCGCACTGCATTTTTCCATTTTATTGCTTTGCTTTTAATATTTTTAGAACCATTTACTTTACTGTCATTTTCTTTTTAATGTCAAGGAACAAGTTTATTTCAGTTCAATTCTAACTTTAATACTCTACTGCAATTTTACTTTGAGTACACTGCTATCATTTTCCAGTTTTAATAAAGTATTCAATTCGTATTCACTGTTAGTGGTTGTGTTGTTGATATGATGTTCCTGCTTATTTTAATTTATTTCTGTTATTTTATATTTATTCTGACATTTATCAAGTATTTTACTGCTATTAATAATTACCATGCTCCAATATATGTTATGTGCCAGTTTCTATTAAGCTTTATGTGAAAATGCAAACTTTGTGAGCATGACGGGCGTAACGCCCTTGTCACTACCGTCACACGGCTTACGACCGTGACAGGTCCGTGACGAACGTCCCACTTATTTTAACGCGCCCTCTGTTTTATAACAGAGACCCTTCCTCTTCATCTTCTTTTCTCTTCATTTTCTCTTCAAACTTCCCACTCTCTTTTCACTTCCTTAACCGTCCCACTACCCATTACTCTCCATAAAACCCTCACATTAAATCCCAATTTCTTTCCACCACTTCATATTCCCAAACTCTCTTATTTAAACCACACGAAGCATTCTCATTCTCACATAACAACTCTTACTCATACCCACTTCCTCCATTCAACCTATTTCACTTTCCATGCACCATGGCTAGACGCGCCAGACAAGCCCCTGACCTTTCCGCTGTTACATTCAGAGAGGGAGAATTCGGTGACCGCCAAAGGGCGAGTTACATCAGCTTCTACCAACGCTCATTCCAACCGACGAGGTACGTCAACACTGTCAGCCTTGAAGAGTTGGGTATGCTTGAAGGTGTACGTTGGATGCTTCAAAATGCCAGTTTATGACAGCTCTGTACACAAGGGCAGCCTACCTACGAAGCTTTGACTCTGGAATTTTTGAGTTCATTCGCTTATGTTACACCTCCGGGAGATACAAACCAACTTTCTGGTGTAGCTACATTCCGAATGTTTGGTTCTGAGTATTCGGTGGGCCAAAACCGACTTGCCCAAATGCTTGGATTCCATCATGGCGAGAATGTCCACTGTCGTTTTCTTAATGATGCCTTGTCCCAGGAAGCTTTCAACCTTTGGAATCAAATTACAGGCGTAGCTGCTACAAGCTGGGACAACCTCAACGCAACTTACATTCATAACCCAGCGATACGATATTTTCATAGAGTTTTAGGACACACAATCTTCGCGAGGGACAGCAACCACAAAGTCAACTCCAAGGAGCTCTTTTTCCTTCGATGTGTGCTCCTTCCCGAACCAATCAATGCAGCTCCGTTCCTACTAGCTCACATCCACGCCAACGGTGCTAGAGGTTCTAAACCTTTCCTACTTCGGAGGTATTGTAACTTCTATCGCACTCGGCCTTGGTCTGGGAGACAGCCTCGCTAATTTACCTTTCATACCACCTAAGTCCCTGGATATCGAGTATTGTCGCTCCTCCCACCTAATTAAAGCAAGGGAGGATGGACGATACCATCCAGTGGTCCGTACCAGAATCATCAGGAGCATCATCATGCCATGCCGAGACCGTATCGACCCTCAAAGACAAGCAAATTGGCATTTTGATCTCCGTGCTCCCGAGCCTAATGTGGCTGCTCAAGAAAATCAAAATAACGAAGCAGTCGATGAAATGGAGCAAGAGATGGATCAGCTACCTCCTGAGAACCCACCACCTCCTGCCCAAGATGCCTCAACATCCACTGGACGTCGTCGCCGCGCCGATCCAGAACAAGAGCCCATCACTAATGAAGAAATCTTAAGGGGCATATGGCACCAAAACCAATTGGCTGCCCGGAGAGAGGAACAACAACAGACGCAGTATAATGAAATGATGAACCTAATGCGTCAAATCCAACAAGGGCAAGTCAACCAAGGACAACGGATAGACGATGTGATAGAAGAGATGGGTGCCCTAACGCTACGAGTGCAAGACCTACATGACTATATCCATCACGTAGGCATTCCAGATCATGTAGCACAGAATGGACGCGCTCGTACCCGAGGCAGAGGACGTGGACCTCATTAGATTTAGTTTTAGTTTGTTTCAGTTTTTGTCTCTTTTTGTAGTTTATATCCGCATTTATATCGCAACATTGAGGACAATGTCCGACATAGTGCGGGAGAGGTACTTTACTTTATTTCCCCTTTTGTATTCCCTTTCCGCATTTCCTTTCAAATAAACAAGCTTTTGTATGAAATTTTCGTTCATATCAAATTTCCCCACTTTATTTAGCTATAACAAAAAAAAATTATGATCAATGCATAACTTAACACACCAAAACATAGGCTATGTTGGGAAATCGAGAAAAAAACTTAACAAGATTGATACCGTCTTGACACCTTAAACCTCTTGCATATGCAAGATCAGTTTCAATACCCGTTATACCGATACCTTCAGGTTTAGTTCTATAGTAACCCCTAGTAGTTTATTTTAGCAGTCAACACCGTCTTAAACACAAACCACGTGGAGAGCCGATGAAGATAAGTGTTTGATGCCGAATCATTAAATATCTTTCGTATTCTTTGCTGTTGTGAAAAATAGAAAAATGCACCATACCTACGGTTGCAAAAGTATTACAAAAGAAAAGAAAGAATCCATTGTTGGTTGGTTCAGAGGTACCTGGTTCTAAACTCGGTAGGGCGAACCACGGTTCAATCCCCCACAACTTACGATTATGATATATATAAAGGGTTACCACACTTGTGTACCAGACCCCATGCTAGAAAGGATCAAAGTCACTAACCGGCTACTCCACTACGTACGTGTAAAGGCAAAGGGCTTAATGTGATTGCGCTAGAATGAAACCGGGTGAAATAGCTACGAGAAACTTTAGGTTGAGCTATAATAGAATGATTAGAACTGACTTGTATAGAGGGAAGGTCTATGATTATGCTTGTTGCTTGTGTCACTAATGTATCTTTAGTGTTTTACTTAGTATCCGTCATCTTAACAAAATGCCCTGCAAACACATTTTCAAAACAAATGGTATGTCATGTGTGTGCATTTGATGAAACTTGTCCTCGTTCTTACTGACTATTTGCTTGAGGACAAGCAAAGATTCAAGTGTAGGGGAGTTTGATAACACGAAAATGTATCATATATTTGCCTTGATTTACTACTAATAATTACGTTATTTGAGCTTAAGTTCCGATTATTCCGCGAGTATTCTAGTATTTTCGCAGGTATTTCATTGTCCAAGCTAAAAAGGAGCAAAGTAGAAAGACATGAAAAAATGAGAAGAAAACAGGAAGAAATGACTAAGAAAAAAAAACAGAAAATGGAAAGTGGTGTGTGTGACGACCGTCACACATCCACCACGACCGTCACGCAATTCCAAAGGCTACCACGCTCGTCACAGAGCCATCACGACCGTCACACGCACATAACTGGTTATTACGTTCAGAACACAGACGTGGACACGGAAGACCAATGCAGTCACGCACGTTCAACATTTTCTCCTGAATTCTCTCAACTTCAACTTCAACTGCACATGAGCCAGTCTCCCTTGGATTTCTCAACAACTGAAAGTTATGCTCCTATATTCTCTCCAACGTAAAACAAGGCTTGGGCTATAAATACAGCATTGATAGAACAGCCAGAGAGGAGGAAACCTAGAGAATTTTTACCCCGAATTGGTGCAGAATTTATTTTCGTTCTTGTTTGTTCCCTTTTTCATTCCTTGTTCACCATTACCTAAAATAGTGATAGTTTCTCACATCGAGGAGCTATCGCACCGTAGTTAGAATTTATTTTTAATCTCGCCTTCATCATTCATTGTTCCGGTACGATCGAGCAAAAGCCTACCGACTTGTGGAGGAATTGCTAGAACAAATTATTGCTCATTTACCAGGTTTTTATCATTACTTTAACAATAGCATTATTGTTTTCCCACTGCCATGTCTAATTTATTGTTTTGTAGTTTATATTTATGCATGTTCCTTTTAATTAATATGTCTAGCTAAATCCATATTATCGGTATGTAATTAAGTTAACCGGAATGGATTCGATAAACATAAGTTAAAATCATAAACAACTTAATTTCTGGCTGCGATTTCTTAATTAAAATTGAACTTTTATTACGAGAGTAAAAAGGTAGCAAATGTTAGGATTAAGACCACGAGAGTGTGAGATTTTAATCGGATAGCTGAAATCGGGCATTGGTTTTAAAAACAGCGAGAGCGCTTTAAGGTTAATTAGATTGTATTGATTTTCAAAAAGTATTTTTAAACTCAAATGGGCTAGCGAGAGCAGACATTATGATTTAAGAATATAGTCCGAAGCAATAACCACGAGTGTGAGGTGAGGGCTTTTAAACTGATATTTTCTACAGAAATATAATGCGACTTATTTTTATACGCTTAAGTTTTATTGAATCCACGATGGTACACTAAATTACGTACCGATATCCTAATATCAACTAGTTTATTTTAAATTTTAGATTCCCTTTAGCTTCCCGTTTGAACTTAAAACTAAAACATCTTCGTCTTAGCTAAACACAGTAGCAAACCGTAGCACTAGGTTGATTATCAAGTCCCTGTGGGATCGATATCTTTATTACTACGCGATAGGTTGTGCGCTTGCAGTTAGTAACCGTTATACTCAGAAAGTCGCGATCAATAGTTACCAAACAGAGTTTTTTAATCAAAATGAACCGAAAAGGATTTCATCTTTGTAGATTCATTAAATAATTTATGTATCTAATCTATACTATCGATCAAATACATTAATTATTTAATAAATTAAAAAAAAATATTTTTTATAAAAAGGATAAGAGTTAATATAAATTAAAAATTTTTTTTCGGTCTTATCAAACAACTCTAAACAATTCCTTTATTTATCACTTCTTCAAAGTAAACACTAGTATATAAATAGAATGCGAGTGATTTTATCATTTCTATTAGCTATATAAAATAGAAACAAAAGTTTAGAAGATTTTTGGTTAAGTATTTGAAAAGTGACATCGAGCCGCGCACACAGAGATACTAATGATGAGAAAACAGAAGTGTGTGGATTACTTTTTGGTTTCCTTCTCCTCCAACTATATTGGATTGGATTGGCTTGGAGTAGTTCACAGAACAATCAAACACACACTGTTATTTGTCATAAATCTTTAATTATTTTAATTATGAGTAGTAATCTTTGATGTGCTCGAGAAGAAAGTTTAAGCGAAGTGAATAGGTACTTTTTTTCATTTCAAAATCTCAAGTCTCTTCATTTTCTCACATCACTCACTCTATAATAATCTTATTTGTGACTCAAAATATACACTATCACCATCCATATTCAGAAGCTGTGATAACTATGGGTGTACCAGCGTTTTACAAATGGTTAACCAGAAAATATCCAAAGATTATTGAAGATGCTAACATCAACACTACTCCAACTGTGGAATATCATAATCTTTATCTTGATATGAACTCTATTATCCATCCATGTTTTCATCCCAACGATGATAACATCAGTGTTCGTTACTCTCACTCTCTTTTACTACTTCTCTCTTTCTTCAACTTATTAATATATTAATGTCTTTCAGAGTTGTCCTCCAACAACATTTGTGGAAGTGTTTGCAAATATGTTTGACTACATTGATCACCTTGTTACCATTGTTAAACCTCGCAAGCTACTTTACATGGCTATCGGTGAGTCTCTCACTAACCCTACATCATACTGCTTTTTTTAATATTTTTTATTGGACAAATAACTCAACAAAGGAGGTTTTGTTTGTGTTATATATTGATCAGATGGAGTAGCACCACGAGCCAAAATGAATCAGCAAAGGACAAGACGTTTTAGAACGGCTAAAGATGATGAAATGCGTGTAACTATTGATTTCATCTATTATAAATAAAATGGTTTTTTTTGAGATTATGATAAAGGCTTGGTGCTTTTTTTTTTTTGCATTTATAGGAAGCCGAGGAGGAGAGATTGAGGAAGCAATTTGAAATGGAAGGAAAACAAGTTCTTCCTAGACAAGAATGCGAAGTGTCAGATTCAAATATAATAACACCAGGGACTGATTTCATGCATGAACTGTCGAAGGCTCTTAAAACCTATATCTCTTCAAGAATATCTTCTCATTCACTATGGAAGGATATTATGGTAATCCGATAACACTATCTTCTTTTGCAAATATAATCCAATACTAATTCACTATATCTTCTTTAACATTATTAAGCTATTTTTGTTAATGTTTTTTTACTTAGGTAATTTTATCTGATTCTAATGTTCCTGGAGAAGGGGAACATAAGATTATGTCATTCATAAGAAAACAACGCGGACTTCCTGATTATGATCCAAACACTGTCCACTGCTTATATGGCTCGGTACTGAAATCAAAGTTTTTTTTTTCTTTTCATGGCAGGCCTATTTCTTAAGAGAGTTGAAATAGTTGAGCTAATTTCGTTGATTTTTGAATGCAGGATGCCGATTTAATAATGCTTGGATTGTCAAGCCACGAGCCTCACTTTTCAATTATACGAGAGGTTATCAATAGACTATACACTTAATTTTCTATAGCTTAACAATATCAGAAATATAATACATTGAAATTTATAAAGCATTATTGCGTCACACACACTAGACATTATACTAACAAGTCGATTCTGTATAGTTTGAATACATTTTGCTGATGTGGTATGTGCATAAGAAATTCCTATCTTGTACAGGATGTTCCTAATTTTTATGATAAGGTGGAACCAAATGCTGCTAAGAGGTTCACGGTAAATTAATATGTGACTTGAGTCTACAACTTTGAAGCTGATGCGTTGGATTCTAATTTTGAATCTATACGCTTGGTTGCAGCTTTTGCATATTTGGTTGTTGAGGGAATACCTTGAACTAGACATGAAGTTACAAGATCCCCCCAAAAATTGCATAGTTGATTTTGAGCGGATAATTGACGATTTTATCTTTATTTGTTTCTTTGCTGGAAATGATTTTCTTCCCCAGTTGCCGTCTTTGGATATTTTTGAGGTAGTTATTAACTTTTTCCCGAAGTTTTAATAGTTGAATGAGTTTGAATGTAGTTACTGATGTTTATTTGTTTTACTCCATTTTGTTTAGGGGGCTTTTGATTTACTAATGACTGTTTACAAGAAAGAGTTTCATAAACTTGGAGGATATCTTTTCGACATAACTAAGGTAACACTAACAATGTTACAATCTGGTTTAATGTTTATATTATAGCTCATTATTATCTCAAAGTTTTATTTATTTTATATGACATTGATTTGAAATCAGATGGGTGAGAAGCATAGTGCTTTTGTGAAGTTATCAAGAGTTGAAAAATTCATTCTTATAGTTGGTACTTATGAAGAAAAAATCTTCAATAGAAGAAGTGCAATTAGAGCCAAGAAACTAAGAAGGCTTATTAATGATCATGAAAGCTCGGTAAGTTCTTGTATACTATTTGAGAATTTGAGACATGAATTATGCATTCATGGATTCATGTGATTCTGTTGTTTTTTTTCAGAAGCAAGATGAACATGATGCGTGTAATTTCATCGATATTGAGAATGAAAATAGTTCAGATTGCGCTCTTCGCATTAACAAGGCAGCTGCCTCCAACAATGTTAGTCCTGTGTCTGATGAAGAAGTAAGTAAACATATTGATTAACAGTTGAATGCATTGTTGGGTTTGATGATGTTGTATTGTTGATAATTTTATTGATTGTTTTGTTTTTAGATTTTGAAAAACACAAATGAATTAAAAGAGGAGTTAAAGAAATGCATAAAAAAGAAAGGAGACTTGTATAAGAGTGGAGATTTCTTGACCGATAAGGTATACACTTTCCCCTCCAAAAACCTTTAAAATTTTGTTTTTCTACTTGATTTTGTTCTAAAATTAATGGATATGAAGTTTGCTTATGTTACATTTGAACATTGATTTGAAAGTGTTGTTACAATTCATTTTAGATCAAACTGGGAACCGTTGGCTTTAAAGAAAGGTATTACAAGGAGAAATTTTCTGTGGATGGTTTCACCAACATTGAAGTAAAAAGGAAAGAAGTAGTAAGTTTTTCTCTTCAACTACTTTCTTATTTGGTTTTGTTTTTTTTTTCCTTCTCAAATTCTAGAAGCACCGACACTTGCAACGAAATTGTAGGTCCAGAAGTACACTGAAGGATTAGTGTGGGTTCTTGAGTACTATTTTTCAGGAGTTGCATCATGGACATGGTAAGTTGCAATATTTTTAAGAAAGACAATTTTTTTTCCTTATGTTTCTTCGATTTTATGTGTGGAAAATCAGAAGCAAGTATTGCACATTAAATGCAGGTTTTATCCATTTCACTATAGCCCATTTGCTTCAGACTTTAAGGGCATGGGTCAGGTGAGAGTAAATTTTGAGAAAGGTGTTCCATTCTTGCCTTTTGATCAACTCTTAAGTGTTCTTCCTCAAAGGAGGTAATTTTCTTTATTACGTTATCTATTCGACTGTCACATTTAATATTATCAAACACAGACACCCAATCTGACACTGATGATTCCTTAGCTTTGACTAAATATTATTTGATTTCACTTCTATGCAGTGCTTATGCACTTCCTAAAGCTTTTGCACAGTTGATGTTGGATGAGAAGTCCAAAATATTTGACTTGTTTCCTCAGCGTAAGCTTTTTTTATGTTTTATTGAACTCAGTTTTTGATGAAAATGATTTGTCGTTCTCGATTTCTTGTTTTGTTCTTATTCTGTTTTTTTTTTGTTATGAAGAATTCGAAGTTGACATAGAAGGGAAGCGCTTCAGATGGATGGTAATCTCACTCAACCTGTGCCAGTGTTACTCTAGTCTCTTCTAATATGTTCAATGTTTTTGTTATGTATGGTGTTCAAAACTTTCATTGACTAAATTTTTGTTGTTTTTTAAATAAGGGTGTATGTAAACTTCCGTATATCGATGAAAGAAGGCTTTTGGCTGAAACCAGAGAACTCGTAAAGGGACTATCTGTATGAATGATTTTCTTTTTCAGAAACATTTAATTCTAGTGTTTAGTGAATATCATCTATGTTTTTAACTGTGTTTTTTTTTTCTTTAGGAAAATGAAGCAATGCGAAATTCTGTTGAAGTTGATAGGTTGTTGGTTAGTAGCGCTACCAAGTTGGCAGAAAAAATTTGCTCCCTAAGTTTAAACAAGTTAGATACTAGCATAAGGTTGGTGATTGTATATGGATGATGGTATCTAACCATATTTGCAGCTAAATTGTTTACTGTTATAATTTTTTTCATACCATTGTTGCATATTAGCAGTGATGGCATTGGAGGCATCATAAGTCTTTGTCACAAGTGTGTTGAGGATGAACATCAAGAAGATTTTGTCTTGTATGCTACTAAAATCATCATTTCATTTTGAAAAATTTATTAAGCATTTGACTTCAGTCGTTTTTGTAAAATTTTATTTAGCATTAACTTTAGATGTTTTCACAAAATTTTAATATTGCTTTAATCTGCAGCTGTGTCAAATACGAGCTACCTGTGAATGGTACTAGTCGTTATCAGCATTTGCTATTTGATGTAAATCTTCCCGAGAAGGTAAAATCCTCGTTGCTTAATTGCCAAGCAAATTTCTAAATAACAAAAATGATTAGCTGCTAAAGTATATAAGTTATTTGGCATGCAGACAGTATTTGAAAATGACATAAATGAAACGGTTCTGTGGCACGAACAACAGCAATATCCTAATCGATTTGAAAGGTGCGGCATATCGATTTTCTCTTTTTTCTTTTACTTTTTATAGAGGTTGTCGTGGTTAGGACTTATGTAGTTTCTTTCTTGTAAAAAGCCAAAAATAGAGCATTAGCAGCCGGTTTTATGTTGCAGGCCGTGGTCAAATAATCAAGACAGTTGGAGAAGTTCAAACGGAGTGGCTAGTACTTCAAAGTTTTCACCTAATAGAACTACTTATGGTGGAAGAAACTCTTCACAAAATGCACCTCCTGAGTTCATTCACAAAGGTGGAGGTGTTGGATGGGGTTCAGGTAGAGGAAAACCAGATGGGATTAATCATGAATCTCTTGATGATCGAATGTCATCATTTTCTCCTTTTCACAAACAACAATCTAATGATCACGGGGGATCTTACTATAGTCATCAATGTTCGAATAATGCGCCTTATGGTTGGGGACGAGGTAGGACACATCAGAACTCGAATAATGTGTATTCATCAAGTGAATCAAAGTATAATGTGCCTTATGGTCGGGGGACGGGTTAGGACACATCAGAACTCCAATAACTCATTGCGGCCTCAATGGAGTGAATCAAAGGATAGAAGTCGCTGGTAGAATTAAAGCTATCTCAGAATATTACCTTTTGTGGATCTCCATTGCTATGGCGGATGGTTTTGGTTAGGGGTGGCAAAATGGATGGATTGGATGAATATGGATTGGATGGTTAATGGATGGATCAAAACAATCCATTAGTCCATTAACAATCCACTAAAATTTTCTTAAAATTATCCAATCCGATCCATCCGTTAAGAATAAAATCCATCCAATCCATCCATTAACATATTTCTAATGGATGGATATCCATCCATCCAATTATTTTTTTTATTTGGAAAAAAAAGTTGTTTTTTTTTTTGAAAAAAAAATCGGTTTTTTTTCGGAAAAAAACGTCGGTTTTTCTTTCGAAAAAAAAAGTCAGTTTTTTTTTCGGAAAAAAAAAGTCAGTTTTTTTTCAGAAAAAAGTCGGTTTTTTTTTTGGAAAAAAATCAGTTTTTTTTTTCGGAAAAAAAAAGTAGGTTTTTTTTCGGAAAAAAACGTCGGTTTTTCTTTCGAAAAAAAAAGTCGGATTTTTTTTCGGAAAAAAAAAAGTCGGATTTTTTTCCGAAAACAAGTCGGTATTTTTGGAAAAAAAGTTGGTTTTTTTTCGAAAAAAAAGTCGTTTTTTTTTTCGGGAAAAAAAGTCGGTTTTTGTTTTCGGAAAAAATAGCCGGTTTTTTTTTCGGAAAAAAAGTCAGTTTTTTTAAAAAAAAAAAACCGATTTTTTTTCGGAAAAAAAGTCGGTTTTTTTTTTGAAAAAATTTGGTTTTTTTTTTGGAAAAAATTAATTCTTTTTAAAAAATAAATCTAACGGAGATAAAAATAATCCATTGGATCTTTAAAATATGTTGGATGGATTGAACCAATCCATGCATATAAATGGATGGATTTAATCCAATCCATTAACTTACTTTTTATGTGGTGGATGGATTGGATGAATTTTTTAGTGGATGGATTGAATGAATTTTGCCTTAATGGATCCAATTGCCACCTCTAGTTTTGGTGATTGAAATGGTCATTTTGTCTTTGAGTTGTAACTTTAACTTCATTTGACAGTGCTAATTTTGTGATTACTGTTAAAGATGCAGTACATTATTATTTAGTTAGACATCCGTTTGGCTTGCAATTGTTCAAACATAATGTTAGAAAGATATGATTCAAATAAACATCACAAACTTTTAAAATAAATAAAAAATAGTAGAACCATTTCATTTTAGGGAAGGGTGAGAAACTTAGAGGTGCAGCACAAAATTCCAACTGGTTTAATCTAACAGCTCATCTACATGTTACCAGAAAAAGACTTTCAATCCTTTTTTTTTCTTCTTCGGATGGACCTTTCTAAACTTTCAAATAATATAATCATGGTAATAAAATCAAGACAAGTTAATCTTTATTTTGTTGTAACCTAAATACTCGTCCATGAACTAAAACAATTTAAATTCATAATAATTATCAATTAAGTTGATTATGTTAGTAAGAGGGTAGGAGTGTTTCCTTATTTATAAACTCATATAAATATGAATATATCATAACGTGTTATACAGAAAATACTTCTTCAATATGGTATGAGAGTCATTTCTTCCACCATAGCCTGATGCCAAATGGTGTTAAAAGTTAATGGATTCAGGATCTATTATTGTGTCCTAGAAACCTCACCGCCCACAATATACAGCCACGCTGGTGGTCTCTGTTCTCTGCCACTACGCATTCGATCGCAACCGAACCGCTACCATTAGGTTCGTAACCTTCTGGCGAACTCAAAGACGCACCGGCCACCTTCGGCCGGCGTCACACGTGCTACCACTATCCCGTTGCATGAGCCCCGTGTGCACTGCATCAGATCCGTTTTTCTGGCGCGTTTTCGCCCTGTTTCACTGTTCATTCCGACCCTCACTGTCCCCCCACCGCAAAGTGACCTTGTTTTCACGATTTTTAGACATCAACTCTCATGGGAGATCAATCAGAAACAGATTTCATCAGTTTTACCAAAGTTCTGCTCATCCCATGCGAAAAACTAACCAGACAACCAACTACAACATATGAGTCAGCGCCATCAAGTTATGGTTTCATGGTCAAGGAGTTGAAGATCACTTGACCAAACAATCAAAACATATTGTCGCCGTTTATCACACTAAATGGAAGCAAATCGATACCTCTCTATTGTTTACCGTCGAAATTGGTAAACAAGCGCTAGTCTTTCAAATTCTATAGTTTTGGTTACTCAAAGGATTAGATTGATCTCAAGACATGTACTTTTGTTTTCTTTAAATTTTATCATTTATGAACATTTCAACAATGTTACTTTCGTTGAAAGTAACGTTAAAGTTTGTAAAGAAACGCAGAAATGTAAATGGCAAATATAAATAACTTCAAAGTAAATTTGCAACGAATGTAAATAACAACATCGTGAATGATTTGATATAAAAAGTGTAAAAATGGTGATCACACGATTTGATATAAAAAGTGTAAAAATGGTGATCACACGTACATTGCACTCAATGACTCGTTTCTCAACAACACAGATACTCTAAGTAATATTTGAGTTTTTGTACAAAATGGAACACCCCAATCCTAATCACTAAGATCCCTATTATAATAAATAAAAAATAACGGTAACAAACGATCTCTTCTCCGCAAGATGATCCGTTCTCGATTGCATGGACTTCGTTGCTTACAACTTTTCACGTGTCTTCTCAAGAAACGGATAAGGCTAAAAAACGGTTATTAGCCTTATTTTGAATTATGTTCGTCGAACGCAACTCTAAGCGAACATCTTCGTCGAATTTAAGTCTGAACCCAATAATATTTCTAAGTCGCAAACCAAAATCTCCCTCTATGTAAAGGGTCTTCTTCGACTATACCTTCACAAGCTTTTCGTCGAAATCAATATATTATTTTTCAGAATATCTCCTTTAGCTCTACTGCCTTATTTCAAATACTCCTGAGCGTCGAAATTCCAGCCAACAATTTGCTCCCCAAAAATGTCATTTTCAACTATATGGAAAAAAAATACATTTTTTGAAAACGTTTCGACGCAACAACACTTTTACTGCTATGACATCATGGTCATCATGACCATGTTTCATCAAACGTCTCATCGAGACGTGCGAAAATCTCAGTTAATCATCACTTTCCTATTTCCTAGGATATTGTGGGCCACGCTAACTGCCACCGTCTAATCATTCTTCCTCCGATTAACACGCGTCCCACGATCTTCAACAACTGTCAACATTTTGAAATGAAACGTTTTTTCATCCCACTATAAGTACCTCACTTCACCTTCTTTCTTACTTTTTAATTCTTCTGAACTTTTCTCCATTCTGAAGCACAAGAAAAACTCTTCATTTTCTCTCAACAACGCTCCAAACAAACCAGAGTTCTTCCATATTTTCCATCATCAATGGCGTCAAAAACCAAAAACTCCAAGGACTCCAAGAAACAAGCATCCATTCCTCTTGTTCACAAGATATTAGGCCCCAAAGTTGTGGGAAACCAACAATACATTCCGGAGCCCCCTCTTGAAGAAGATAAGCGATGTATTTATCAATCACATGTATTAATTCCTATCTCAATCTCTGGAAAAACGCATGCACTTGTAGGTCATTTACCAGATGTTAATGCTAACCCTGAAAGACTCAAAGATTACTTTTCAATTTATCACCGAACTAAACCAATAACTAGTAGGAAGAAACCTAAAACTGGTAGTGAGATTGTAAATGCTGAACAAAATACTGTAGCTAATACCCAGGTAAAGTCTTCGACTGAGCCCATAGAAAAACCTATTGTCGCGGTGAGAATTGAATATCAAGCTATTGATTAACTTGAATCGCTAATCATTTATTACACCACCGGTCTTTGATTTATCCAAGGGAAGGGAGAAAGATCGAATGTCCCATAGTATGCAATACAAATGCAAAGCTAAGAGTCTAAGGTTCGGGGGTTGGTTATACCTAGGGAAGGTGTTAGCATCCTAGATATCTGTAGTACGCTACAGGAACGTCTTGTTTATACTATGTTATCTACTAATTGTTATCTGTTTGCTAAGGGTAATGGGGTAGGAAGACCTAAAGTTTTATTCCTAAGTGTGCTCGACAAGATATCGCATCTTGTGCCTACATATCCTGTCGGGAGTGGAATCAGAGCACTTGTAGTTCTTCTCTGAGGGGTTTACCATGGTTTGTTTGAAAGTGGTTTAGGAGAAAAGATGAGTCGTCATCTTAAGAACCACCACAATTTTGAGAATGGGCCTTTGCTCTATTTTAGGAGAAGGGCTCCAACTCGGATATAAAATCGACGAGTATGCCACATACCTCTCCAAAGTCGAAAAGGAATCCACATCTTGTTTGTATTGTGGGGTATGAGATTGTATGTCTCTTCTTTGAGATGATTCACATCTAATTCTCTTGTGGGGAGAATCGGGTGATCTAAAGTGGTTTGATTGTCTAATCAAATTGACGGGGGACTAACTTAGAAAAATCTATCTTAAAGTTGTCTAAGAAATGCTTCTTAAGGGATACCTACAACCACTAAGAGGAAGTATGAGATGCAAATGAATATGCGCCATGTACGACAAATGATTATCATACATGGGGTTTTCCCTTGGATATATGCAAACAATGCATATTAAGAATAAAGCATAAAGCATAAAGTATAAAGTTATGATAGACGTCATTGATTAATCAAAATAAAAAATTGAGTTTTAATCGTGTACACTAGCAGATTGGCTAGCCTTGCGTATAGTGACCGAAGGGTTGATGGTGATGCATAAAAGCAATCGACTTACATGGGTAAAAAAAGTGGCTCGACGTTGGATCGAGAATTTTACTTCTTTTGAAAAGGTTTAGAGCACAATCAAGATAAACAAGTAGAGTGCATACATTAATAGGAGCAGGGGACCAACATGACATCAGGTAAGATTAAATATATTATTTAGATAAAAGTTGAAAAGATTATCCAGAAATGTTTTACTAAGAGAAAAGTTTCGGAGAACCTTCTTAGGGTTTAATTTAAAAGATTTATTATGAAAAAAAAAATATTATATTAATTTTAACAAGAACTTGTAATTTAGAAAAGGTTTTATAAAAGTTTTAAAATTCTATTAAAAAAAGTTTTATTCTTGTCTATTTTTAACAAAAGGATCACATCTGTTATTATTTTAAAAAGAGGAAGTTATCTATTTAAAAGGTTTTGTTATTTTTAAAAAAGGTTATTTTTATTATTAAAAGAGAATTACATTAAAAAAATTTCTTAAAAGCTTAAAAAGGTTTTTGTATTAAATTAAAAGTGTTTTCAGATTTTAGTAGATTTTAGTTAAGAAAGAAAATAGGGTGAGAGGAAAGGGAAAGGTGCATCAGGAGGGAGATAGGGTCCATCGTGGACCCTCAGATCTTAACCATTGGTCAAAAAGGGCTATGATCTGAGTGATAAATAGTGAGGGTGCAGGATAGTGTACCGTGTGTGCGTGTGTATGTGATCATCAAGCCATTAACATCAGAAGAAAGAAAAAAAGAATGGAGACGCATCACTCTCTCTCGCTCGCTCAGCCTTCGTTCATCTCTCTCCCTCCCAGACGAACCCTAATTCGCCGTCAAGCTTTTCGAGCTTCAATCGTCCCCCAAATCTCCCCATCTCAAATTCTCAACTGATCTTAACCCCAGAAGACGCGATACGAAACCCTAAATCTAAAACACAGAAAATCCAAATCCCACGCGAACCCCAAAAAAAAAGGCCTCAATGTTCTCATTAATGTTTGATTACAAATTATAGAGATTTGAGTAAAAGAAAAGGCCGTCGAAGATGGAAGTCGAGGAGAACCCTCAAGTTTTCACGGATCACTTGCGTACAGATAAGTTTTTCTTCTTTTCCGCATGAGTACCTTGTGTGATTTCTAGGCTTGGAAATCTCGCTTTGTGTGTTTAGCTGTTCTTGGTGTGTACGTGTCATACCCTAAATTTTGACCAGACATTTTTATTTTTTCTCATTTCATCTGTCTATATCTTCATACTGTGTCATCTGTATATAATATCATATATTTTCTTCATGAATATTTTTTGAATTATCAGCAGGAATTAACGTGTTAAATTTTCAAGTATTTTTGGTCAAACTGAAAAGTCAACAGTGCAAAAAGTCGATATCCGGACAATTTTTAAAACCGAACTTTTCGGACATCATTTTTATTTATTTTTTGCGTACTCTAACCCGGTGTGCTTATTTTAATTTTTTGACTTTTCGGTCATCATGTTTCTGATCTGTCTGAGCCTTTTTAGCGGGTAAAATCAATTTCAAAATTTAACAAAACGCGGTATTTTTTCACAACGTATATTTTTTGTTGATCGTTTTGGTGTGTTCATTTTATATTTTCGGACACTTCGATACAGACAGTTTTTACCGGTTTCGATTCCAATTTTAATTAATTTTTATTAATTAATCAAGATTTTCATAACTTATTTTTTATTATTAAGTTTTTTTAATTATTATATATTAGTATATTATTATAATATATAATATAATTTTTGTTTTATTATTTTTATACTACTAGTCTCTCTTTTACACTATTAGTCTCCAAAAATCACAAATTTTTTCCTCTCACTACATCACTCACGACACATCCTTGTTGTTTCTTACTACTTGTTCAATTCAAGTCCAAGATAACTACCTTCATTGTCAAAGCAAACTTCCAATTCTCTTACACTACATAAATGCATTCAACATTCAAATTTGTTCCAACTCATGACATCACTTGGCTTGCATCATCTTTACTTGCATCACTTGTTTCTTCACCAAGCCAATTCTTCTATAAATAGACAAGCATATATTTCACTTCAATTTACACCATAACAATACTCTAAGTTATTTTCTCATAACTCCCTCCTACTCACACACATACACGTCTCACACTTATATTTTTTTTCTTTCTTTCCTGCAACTTTGAAACCATACAACTAAATACCCTTATTTTTCATATTTTCTTCATATCACCTACACATTTCTCACTTCAATTTTTATCAACTTCAAATCATGATCATAACACCATAATCACCTTCTGTTTTTTTTCTTTCTCAACACAATTAGTAACACTTCAATCGCTCCGCCGATGTCGCCAACACGCAAATTCTGTGAAAAACATAACAGATTACAACAATAACAACCGCAACAAGTTTCATGTACTGTGCAATCCCCGCACTCTTCTTCTATCGAACTTATGGCCACATTTCATTGCTTGTAAATGAAATTTTGATGTTTCTCACTGGTATGTTTGTAAACGGTCCTTATGCTCTTATAACAACAGTAGTTTCGGCTGACCTGGGAACACACAAATCTTGCAAATTCAACAAGTAACAATTCAAACTAACTGCAAATTCAACAACTTGCCGACGCGGAAAAACCGATCGAAAACGAGAAGAACCGTGAACGAAAGCGATTCGCGGACAGAAGCAGTTCGCAGACAGAGAAAAAAAAATGGACTGACCGAAAAACGCCATTGACGGAGGTACATCCACGGCGAGATCGAACCAGAACCGAACAGAATCGTAACGGTCGGGAGCAGCAGTGACCACCGCGAGCGGAAACACGGATGGTGAAAATCTAATCGGAATCGCGGCCAGACGCAGGAGACTGCCGGAGAAACGCAAGCCGCGAAGGAGGCACGCCGAAATCGCTGCAAAACGAGAGAGAACGACCGGCGGTGAGACGACGACCAGAGACGGCGATGGCGACCGTGTTTGAAAATGGCGTTTGAGCCAGAGAGAGAGAACGATAATTGAAACTTCAGAGAAAAAGAATTAGGTTTTCATTTTATCCCCTTTACACTTTTATATTATTTTTATTATTATTTATCTGTTTTTTGATTTAAGAGTTATTAAGATGTTTTTTTTCTGATGGACTTAATTTTAATTCTAAAGGTTTGAACTAAAGCCCATTAATCACTAAATACAGCCTTATTTATTTTTAAATATAGGTTGTTTTAATTAGATTAAAATGATAATTATTTTAGTTAGTTTTGTTTAATAAAATATTCTAATTATGTTTTAAGTTATAATTTTCTTAATTAAATTTGTTAATTTCATGACCATATATTTTTTATAATTATTATGATTAAATTATTATTTTCTTTTAATTAAATTTGTTAATCATATATTTTATAATTGTTATATATTTAAGTTTTTCAATTAGTTTGTTAATTAATTAGTTAATGCCATGATAATATAAATATGAAACAAAATGTTATCTTCTTTGTGCTTTTATTTTAACATTTTTTATCTGTTCTAATTTATTATTTTTTGCACCTATTGAAATTTAGTCCCTGAAATACCATGTTCATGGTTATTTGATTTAAAACTTGATATTTTCTTCTTAAATGTTTTATCACTTTCATACTTGATCTGATACATAATGTTTTTACCATGAACTTACTAATCTGATCATATTTACACGATGTTGTGCCGTGAAGTTTCTGTTATTTTACACGATGTTTTACCGTGTGTTTTCTATTTATTTTGCACGATGTTTTGCCGTGTATTTTCTCTCTGTTTATTCACGATGATTTGCCGTGACTGTTAATACTTTCTCACGATGTTTTGCCGTGTATATGCTTTTATCTCACGATGTTCTTCCGTGTATATTTTATCTCTCACGATGTTTTCTCGTGATTGTATTTTTTCTGTATGTCTCACGATGCTTTGCCGTGTGCCTTTGTTTTATTCATGATGCTTTTCCGTGTATATTTTTAATCGCCATGATGTTTTTCCATGATGACACGATGTTTTGCCGTGTATATGCTTTTATGACACGATGTTCTTCCGTGTATATATTTTATCACATGATGCTTTTCTATGTATTCAGTTTCACACACGATGCTTTTCCGTGTATATTTTATCTGTCACGATGCTTTGCCATGTATTTATTTATTCCGTGATGTTTTGTCACGTATGCATGCTCCCTTAGGATCTCTTAGTTCAAATTTAATTTTTGATTAGGTTTAAAATAAGATAGACAGTAGGATATTCAACCAAGCATGATAACATTAGGATAGATTTCCTCTCTCGCCACCGTTCGATTTAAACTTTATTTTCTGTAGTTCGTGCCCCATAGGGGTGAACTACGACCGCTCTGATTGCTCAAGATCCCGTTGAGAATACGTAGGCATAAGACTGTAAAGTTTTAGCGAGCGACCTTTTCTTTTTTTCATCGTCTCTTTACAACCGACGTTTTCCCGAATATTCGTATTTTCAATCTCTTATTTTATTTCTTTCAATCTGACGTTTTCCCGGATATCTGCAATCTTTTCTTTCAATCCGATGTTTTCCCGGATATTCACATCACTTATTTTTAAAACAACTTTCCTTGTGATTTAGATTCAAATTCATAATCTGTTATCAAAACTTTTTTCAATTTCTTTGAACAACTAACAATACAGCTATGGAAGCTTGCTCACTTATAAGTTTTTATCAGCTTTCTTTTATCAGCTTTTATATATATAACTGTATTGTGGGAAGCTTGCTCACCTGTAAGTCCTTCTTTCATACCCTTTTAAATACTCGTCATATATCAACTGTATATATACTTGTATATCTACTTAGAGTTTTCCCTGCAATTAGGTCTAGAACTAGGTAAAGCCAGTATTCACTCTTTCAACAGTCAAAACTGGATCCCCATAGGATTCCAGATACAATATTGCCTTCTCTTGGGCTTAAACAATATGAAAGAGAAAGGTATTATTCTTCGTGAAACTTTTCTCAGACTGTCACCCCTAGAAATTGTCAAAGAAATTATACTCCCCAGAGGTGATCTATTCTCGGTGAATAGCATCTTTTGAATTTCTTCAAACCTCAAAACTGTTCACTAAATGATCTATTATCGGTGAATAGCATTTCTTGAACTTTTCTTTGGTTTGGGACCCGTGGGCTTTTTAAAAGCATTCCCCGCCTCCTCTTGGGCTCTGTACAAGGACCCTCCGGCCTCTTAAAGGTTCTCATGCCTCCTCTTGGGCTTAGTACAAGGACCCGACGACCTCTTAAAGGAATAGGAACAGAACCTAGCCATCCTTTGCTAGAGCAGTCTTTCTAGAGTCAAAACATTAAACCAATTTAAGGTTGATTCTCATCCCTTAAAACATCAGCCCCCTCTTGGGCATCATACAAAGACCATCCTTCAGTCAAAGATCAACCTTCTCATACCAGTAGACTTGGATAGTCTTATCTCATTTTGGATCTCCAGAAACCCTCAAGTTTTCCTAAAAAAACACAGGAAGAACCCTTTCCTTTTATTTTTCATCCGACGTTTTCCCGGATATTCCTTCTATTTTCATCCGATGTTTTTTTTTCCGGATATTCATATCTCAATCTTTAATCTCTTCACTCTTTCAATCAATTCCCACAAACACCCATTTAGCTTCAATCTTGGGCTTTGAACTAGACACCAAACATCCCTTTCCTCCCATATAATAGGAGGAACTACGATTGCTCTGATTTCCCTGTTTTCTTTAACGGGAATACGTAGGCATAAGATTGCGAAACCTTAGCGAGCACACTTATCAAAAACCTTAGGTCCAGTACCTTACCAAAAACATCGAAAAACCCGAAAACAACAAAAATATATTTTCAACATCTCTCAACCTTCCCAAAGGAGGAACTTTCCCAATTTACAGAACAAACACCAGTAATTAAAAAATAGTAGAACAGTAGAAAATTGCTTGCAACCCATGGATAACCATGTATAGGATGGGTAGTTGACAACTCCCCATTGTATAACCTGACCCCGAACCCCCCAATCTCTTAGTATTTGTTAAAGAAAACATTTGCGTGCAAGGTTAGTTTGAGATAGTTTCCCTTTCCTTTCCAGCTTCATAGGATAAATAAGAAATCAGAAAGTAGCACCTAATCCCATCCGCAGACGAATGTGGGCGGTCACGAAAACCGCGCTACAGTACTGTAGCGAGCGATTTTGGACGCGGTTCTTAAGCGTTGTCGCTCTTTGGGGTTTACTACAGGTCGATTCATTTTTTATCCTATTGTGAGCTGACTAAGGAAGGGAAATAGATGTCTCCAATTAACCCTGCTTGCATACTGAATTTAAACAGCGGTCTGTTAGGTTACGGATGTTATATGGTAATGGGGCCTTTCTTTCTTCTTACTTTATTAAGGTGGAAAACTGGGACTATTCATGGGGAATTTGTCAGATTGGGTGGAGATAGGGGACTTTAGGTTTTTTGATTAGTGTGCTCGCTAAGATTTTTATTTCAATCTTATGCCTACGTATTCCCGTTTACCGAAACAGGGAAATCAGAGCGTTCGTAGTTCCTCCTATTCTATGGGAGGAAATGGGTGTTTTGGTGTCTTGTTCAAAGCCCAAGACATGAAGCGAAAGGTGATCTATATCTTGTTCAAAGCCCAAGATGTGAAGCTGAAGGTGGTTTGTATCTTGTTCAAAGCCCAAGATGTGAAGCTGAAGGGTCTATTTGTATATTGTTCGAAGCCCAAGATGTGAAGCTAAAAGGTGTTGTCTTTAGAGAGAATTTGTCATCTCTAAAGAGGGTCTGTTTGTCACAACTGTTTATAAAGGAGAATTACTTTAACCGGGATATGTGAATCCGACAATGCCATAATTTCCTTTATAGGGGGGTTCCAACCTGAAGGAGAAGACTTTAACTCAGTGTAGAGCAATGCTATCTTTCCTTAGGAATTTCTCATGCTAAAAGAGGGACAGTGGCATGGATGTAAATAATCCAGAGGCTTGATGCTTACAACGATTAGATGAAGGAAAAGGAGTTGTTGATGTTTGTATACTGTGAACGAGGCACATCTTTGATGCTAAAAGGTTGATTGGCTCAACCGGGGTTTTCTTATACAAAGCCTAAGAGGAGGCTATTGGCCCAACAAGAAGGAGTTTTTATGTGTCTCATACGAAGCCGAGAGAGAGAGGCTAAAAGGGTTGACTCAATAGGAGAATCTTTTATACTCAACAAGAGAGTGTTTTTGTATCTCGTACGAAGCCCGAGATGGAGGCTAAAGATGGTGACTCACCAAGAAAATCTTTTATACTCAACAAGAGAGTGATTTTGTATCTCGTACGAAGCCCGAGATGGAGGCTAAAAGGTGATTGACTCAACAAGAGAGTCTTTTATACTCAACAAGAGAGTGTTTTAGTATCTCGTACGAAGCCCGGGATGGAGGCTAAAAGTTTTGACTCGACAAGAGAGTCTTTATATCTCATACGAAGCCCGAGATGAAGGATAAAAGTTTTGACTCAACAAGAGAGTCTTTGTACCTCGTACGAAGCCCGAGATGGAGGCTACAAGGTTTGACTCAACAAGAGAGTCTTTGTATCTCGTATGAAGCCCGAGATGGAGGCTAAAAGGGTACTGTTTCAGTTGAGTGACAGGTCCAGTATGTTGGTTCAACGAGAAAATCAACTCTTATATGAGTAATGTTGCACTCATGGATTTGATCTGAGGATCGAGATTATTTCCTGTTCTCTAAGGAAACGGGGAATCCAAAGGGTATTTGAGACTGTCCAAGTCTTCGGGTGTCTTCCTATTTTTGAAAGGGACTTGAGAATGTCTTTGAGACTCAAGGAAATTAGACTGTCCAAGTCTAGAGTTTTATCTTTTGTACTATGCTTAAAGAAACAGTAGTATTACGTTCACGGTAGAAAGATCTAGACTCTTTGAAAGACTTTTCTATTAAGATGACTAATTTCTGTTCCTATACCTCTAGGAGGTCGTCGGGACAATTTGTACGAAGCCCAAGAGGAGGCTGGAAACTTTTAAAAAGCCGAGGGATAATTTGTACGAAGCCCAAGAGGAGGCTATCATTCCCGGAGGAAGAAATCATTTATACGAAGCCTAAGAGGAGGCTGTGAATACTTCTAAGAAGCCGACGGGTCCTTGTACAATGCCCAAGAGGAGGCGAGGATGCTTTTAATAAGCCTGTGGGTCCCCAAACCCCGAGAAGTTCAAGATAGGCTATTCACAAAGAAAAGATCAAGCCAGGAAAGTTCGAGAATTTGGAAGAAACTCAAGGGATGCAATTCACGGAGAAGAGATCATCTTTGGGGAGAAGAGTTTCTTGACAATTCCTAAGGAGGACAACCGAAGAGAAGACTATATCTGGTGCTCCTATGGGGGATCTAGTATTGTCTATTTCTAAGAATGATCGAAACGACTTTACCTAGTGCTAGACGTAGTTGCCGGGGAAACTCTAAATATCTATACTATTATTTCACAGTCGATATGAGTTTATGAAAGAAGACTTACAGCGAAACAGCCCCACAATACAGTTATATGTATATGAAAGTGGTAAGTGAAAGCATATAAACACTTACTTGGTTGTAGAGCTTCCATGCTGTTTGGTTAGTTGTTCAACAAAGAAAGATTGAAAACAACGGTATATTTCAAAATCAAAGGAGAAAGTGCTTTGAAAGGAAAAATTGGGGCTTACAGCTCAAGGAGAGGCCCAAGTGAGTTTTGCCAGTGATTGCACTGTGATATGAGTTTGTACAGTGGGACTTATACAAGTGACTAAGGCCCAAAATGTTTTATGTACAAAGGGAATGGGTCTTACACTCTCTCAAGAGGCCCAAAAAAATGATTTAGAGAAAAGAAGCGGGTCTTACTACGCGAGGGTAGGCCCAAATGATTTTGTTTAAAAATGGCGATCGCGCCGAGGTTTTAGAATGTACAGAGGGATTTATGCAATAAGTGAGGCCCCAAAATGGGTTATGTATAAAAAGGGGTTGGGACTTACACTCTATTAGAGGCCCAAGTGAGTTTTAAGAAAAAAATGGGTCTTACTACTCGAGGGTAGGCCCAATGGTTAATTTTGAAAAGGGCGACGATCGCGTCGAGGTTTTGGAAACACCGTGGGACTTATACAAGTGATTGAGGCCCAAAATTTTGGTATTTACAAAGGAATTGGGTCTTACACTCTATTAGAGGCCCAAAGGTTTTAAAATGAAAATAAATGGCACTTATAGCTCAAGGAGAAACCCAATGGTCTTTTTTGTTAAAAGGCGGCGATCGCGCCAAACTTTGTAAATGTACAGAGGGACTTATACAATATCTGAGGCCCAAAATATTTTATTTACCAAAGGGATGGGACTTACACTCTATTAGAGGCCCAAAGTGTATTTTAGGAAAAGAAATGGGGCTTACAACACGAGGGGAGACCCAGATGATTTTCAGTTTGAAAATGGCGATCGCGCCGAGATTTTTAACGTATCGGGACTTATACAATAACTGAGGCCCAAAATATTTTTGTACAAAAAGGGTTGGGTCTTACACTCTATTAGAGGCCCAAAGTGTTTGAAAAAGATTTGTTAGGGTGAAAATAAAAAAAAAACCCCAATTTCATTTTTTAAAGGCATTTTTCAAAGAAAAATCAAGTAAAAAAATGATAAAAATATCAAATAAAATCATTAATCATGTTATAAACAATGATTAAGGTTTATGAAAAAGTATTTTATCCACATGAATATTTAAAATCATTTTGGTTTTAAAAATCAAGAAAAAGAAATCATTTTAAAAGCATTTAAAACAATTTAAAACAATATTTTTAAATATAAAAAATATATCAAATAATAATATTTTTTTGTGATTTTTTGTGGATTAAAATATTATGGAGTATGAATAAGAAGTGTGTAAAACAGAATTGGAAAATGATGATTTTTGCTATGTAAAAGAATTGGCTGAGTTTTAAAAATAAACTAAGAAAAAGAGGAAAGATGTGACAACATCACATTCAACATCAGTTTTGAAGATAAGAGAAAAAGGGAAAATGTCACAACATCACATTCGACATTAAAAAACCAGAACTGCACCTTGGTTTTCAACATCTTTCGCTATCAAACTTCAAACATTCATAACTCTCTCAATTTTCAACGAAATTAAAATTCGTAAGAACCTATCTTGACCGATTTTTCGCATGGAATCCAATGGTATCACTCATACATACTGAAACTTAATGTACAGCACACACCAGGCAAAAAAACAGAACTGTATGTTGATTTTAAACATCTTTGCTTATCAAACATCAAACATTCATAACTCACTCAATTTTTAACGAAATTAAAATTCGTAAGAACCTATCTTTACCAATTTTTCGCAAGGAATCCAATGGTATCACTCATACATACTAAAACTTAATGTACAACACACACAAGGCAAAAAACCAGATATGCACCTTAAGTTTAAAACAACATAAACTCCACATATGAACATGTTAAAGTGCAAATAGTAGGAGGATTATAACATACACATTAAGGACTACATTTTTGCTTCAAGAATTGTTCAATATGATGCATGTATGTGGACATCAAAGGAAAGCATGATTCAAAGAATTCAAGTTGTGAATTTTACCTCTTTTTTTGGAGATTTTGTGCAACCTACCAAGTGCTTTATTCCAGAAATGATTTGATGTTTTGGACACCCTCAAATGACCTCTTAGAAGCTTTTAGGATGGTTGGAATCAACTGGAACCTACAAAAACACAAACTGGCCCTTTCTTGCAAAAGGGGTTAAAGTGGCCAAAATAGCAACTCTCTCAAATGGTGTTCCAGATGTGTGGCACCATTTGGGACAGTTCAAGGATGATATTTGGAGTGTGTTTGAGGTTTTATCTGGTTTGGAAAGTGACTGAATCAAGACATGACTTGAAAAATGCAAAAAAGTCCAATTTTGAGGTTTTGAGAGGTGACTTTGTGATTTTGGTGTTACAGGTCACTTGTGATAGTTTGGATCACCTACATATGATGTTTATGAGGTGTTAGGATCATGAGATGTGATGGAAATGCTCTCTAACTCAAAAACTTAGAATTACCTTAATAAAGAAGGCATTTTGGAGTGAAAGAAGTGATTTTGAGGAAAGCATCTGTTTGACGGCTTTGGTGTACTCAAACTGAGCACAAATAAGCTCTATTTATATTAGAGCAAGTTTGTTTTGGCAGCAATAGTGAATGGTGGCTGCAACAGAGGTTCGTTAAATGTTGGCCAATGAAAATCCAAGTCTCCTCTAGCCATTGACTAGAGGTTAGAGCACAAAGCTTTGGTTCCCTACTTGTTGGAGGAATCTTGACTGAATTCAGTTGTAAATGTGTCAGCCCATGCCACCTCTAAGCATCTATTGAATGCTCCAATCCAAAATTGGAGTCTTGTCTCTCTTTTAGGGATTTCTAGGTTTGGCATGCTACTTCTTGTTCCAAGGACTTTGGAGGCTTGACTCAGTGATTGTCCCCTTTGGATTTGATCCTCAGATGTGTCCAAGATGATGACAAGGCTTGGAAATTCGTGTGGCACAAGAAATGTGCAAATCTGTCCTGAAACATGTCTTAAAAATCAGCTGCAGCAAGCCTTGTTGTAAAATCCATAACTTCTTGCTCAAGAATGATAAATGGTTGTTCTAGGACTTTTTGGAAAGCTGAGATGACATACTTCAACTTTGATGTTTGACCCTAGACTTGGTTCAACTTGGATCATGGAGAAAAACATTCTTGAAGTTGGGACATTCTTGCTGGAAAATTATTAATGATGTCCCATGAAATGTTGAAACATTTGACAACTTTGATCATTAATAATTCCAAACTTTAATCACTTGTATCTTTTAATCCACTATGATATTTTGAGTTGAATTGAATTGCACCTTTGATGCTTGTCCTGCATGGTGACAAAGCTTGAAAATTGTGTGGCACAAGAAAAAGTGCACAAAATCTGTCCAAAAAAAAATTGCAGCAAGCCTTCTTGTAAAGTCCATAACTTCCTGCTCAAGTATGATAAATGGACGTTCTACAACTTTCTGGAAAGCTGAAATGACGTACTTTAACTTTGATATTCAAGGTTTGTGAAGATAAGACTTGTAAAGTTGTCAAAATTGACCTTGAACTTGTGTGATCAAATCTGTCCTAAAAGCTGTCATGAAAATTCTGTTTTATCAATGCCTTTTGCAGATACCATAACTTTCTGCTCGAGAATGATAAATTAGCTTTCTAGGACTTTCTGGAAAGGTGAGATGACGTACTTCAACTTTCATGCCCAGGGTTTTTCCTGAATCAACTTGGATCATGGAGAAAAACATCCTTGAAGTTGGGACATTCTTGCTGGAAAAATATTAATGATGTCCTATGAAATGTCAGAACATTGGACGTTAAGAATTCCCCACTTTGATCACTTATATCTTTTAATCCTTATGATATTTTGAGTTGATTCCTTCTACAATGTTGAAGTATTAAATACCCTCTTTAAAAGTAGCTCCCACGCAAAATTAATGGATGCTTGGATCAATAGTTACAACCTTGAAAAGTTGTGCACTTGAACATGATTTTAACATAGAAAAAATTTCTAAGTTTCTTTCAATTTGATCAATTTTGCAATTTTGCATGATTTCTTGATTTAAATTTAATCAAATTAAATCATCCATCATATTTTCTTGAGTAATGGCTTGTGAAGCTCAAAGTTGACCAAAAGTCAAACTTTGACTTTCTGCGTCAGTTGACTTTGTATTAGATGAACTTGAGGCTTGATCCACTTGAAATGTTGCACTCTTGTGCTTAATTCTTGATGTGGGAGTCCTCTTGATCCTTTGTGGCTGTTTAAGAGGCTAGACAAGTTGAAGATCATGTCATTCCTTGATTGATCATTTGTCTAAAGGCTTTGAGAGGGCTTGAAACCCTAAGCTTGATTGTAGTGAATGCTCAATAATTCCTTGAGGAGATTGATGAGGCACAAAGGTACATCCATATTGTGATGATGATTTACATAATGATGGGAAATCTTAGTGGTCAAAATTTGGGGTATGACAGATGCCCCTATTTAATCTTTTTGGACTCGAAGGTGTGAATGGCGAAGGTATTCGGGCATTCGGGGTGCAAGAGGATTAAATATCGTAATACCCGAAATTTTGATGGTGGTTAAGAATGGTAGTTCACACATCCTTCTTCTTTTGCTAAGCAATGATGCTTCGAAAAGGTAAACTTCCTCTCGATCCTGGTTTCCTACCAAAGAACTGGTCTAAGTTTCTGTAATAAACTTCCCCTCGATCCTGGTTTCCTACCAAGGAACTGGTCTTAGTTTCTGATTTGTTAACTTCCCCTCGATCCTGGTTTCGTACCAAGGAACTGGTCTTAGTTTCTGAAGTAAACTTCCCCTCGATTCTGGTTTCCTACCAAGGAACTGGTCTCAGTTTCTTTTGTCAACTTCCCTTCGATCCTGGTTTCCTACCAAGGAAGTGGTCTCAGTTTCTGATTTAAACTTCCCCTCGATCCTGGTTTCCTACCAAGGAACTAGTCTCAGTTTCTTTTGTCAATAAACTTTCTTGACAAGGAACGCTGTTTGTAGCGGTTTTCCTTCAAACTTCTCACCGAATTTTCTTGGGGAGATGCCATTTGAGTGGAAAAAGTTTTGATGTCAGACTTGTTGGGGAACCCATTCGTCTGAAATGTAGAGGTACACAAACTTCTCTGTTTGGAGATGCCATTTGTCGATTCTACTGGAGAAAGCGAGTCTCTTGAGAGACTGTTTCCATTTGGGGGTGTTACATCATACTTTTCCTAAGGTCTTTTCAGAGAAATGCCATACGATGTACCCCAATTTTGAGGGACTTTCTCTGGGGATTTTTCTTAATCCGGGAAAGTGAATATATCATCTTCAATGGCGAAGAGTGATATTTGTTGAAAATTTTCTTGTTTCTCAGAGGTTTAAGTTATCAAAGTGGTAAAGGATTGTGTCTAATCCAGAGATAAACGGGAGAGAGATTACTTAGATGATTCACTTCCTGACGAGGAAAGATCTGACAACTCGATTGAGAGGAATTTTATCACTAGGGGATAAGACCGACTAGAGTGATAGTGATGCAATATGAATATGAATGTAGATCAATAATGCATGATATATGTATGTATATGCTGACAAAACTGACGCAACATACAGACTAAAGGATGAACACGACTGGATACTCGGCCACAGTGGGGCATGTAGAAATATCGCTGGTTCAAGATAGCAATTCTGCCTTGCTTAGGAGAAACGGTCCCTGTTGGGAGCGACGCTGGTCGGGCTTAGGAGATGAGAACTCGGCCGAAGATGTCAGACGAAACATGGTCTCTGACACAGTTGATCCTTCATTCAGGTGCTCTGATTTAGAAGGAGTACTTTGATTCTACACTTTGAGGTTCGAACACCTTTGGAGAAGCGACCGATGTTCTTCTGATGTTCAACAGTCAAAAGAAATTGCCATCTTTATTTTAAAAGCAGAAAAAGTTTGACAAGTAAATTCATTTTTGTTTTATTTTCAAGAATCGTTAATCATGTTAAAATGTCGTTCTATAAAGCTAAAACAAGTAAGAGTTACAAACAAAAACACAAGGGCTCAAATTTTATTGATAGGATGGAAATCAGCCGAACGCGTGATTCCAAAGAGTATTTACAAAGTTAGAAAACGGTAATTTATAGGGAAAAGGGCTACGTTGAAACATAACGATCACTATCCTTCTACCAACTTTGAATTCGGGTCATCCTGAGCTTCTGTCGAAGATGACCTTGAATGGAGTCTCTGATGGATGGCATGACTGCTGAGGAGCTGAATTGATCAGACGTAGTTACTTGCAATTAATCCCTAACTTTTGCCTGGATTGTACTTGGAGATTTCCAATCCACCAGGATGATTTTTGATCATGTATCTAATTTTTGCCTAGACCGCCCTTTCGGGTTTTCAATCCACCGAGACTTTTTTTTAGGCGAAGTATTTCTTGACTACATCAACATTTATGGGGTAGGAAAATTCCTCTCCATCCATGGTTCCAAGTCTCAAGGCGCCGCCTGAGAAAGCTTTCTTGACCACATAAGGGCCGTCATAATTCGGAGTCCACTTGCCTCGCGAATCAGTGAGAAATGATTGTATATTCTTGAGTAGTTTGAAGATCGGCGCGCATGTCGCGGTTATGAGGAATATGAATCTGGAGATGTTGTTCAAACGTCCCAAGAATCCTCTGACTTATTTTTTAGTTTTTGGAGAAGGAATTTCTTGAATGGCCTTGACCTTGTCAGGATCAACTTCAATTCCTTTCTGGCTGACGATGAACCCTAAGAGTTTCCCTGAACGGACACCAAAGGTGCACTTGTTGGGATTCAAACGGAGTCTGTATTTTCTCAACCGCTCAAATAGTTTTGACAGGTGGGTCACATGCTCCTCTTCTGTCTTAGATTTTGCAATCATATTATCGACATATACCTCGATTTCCTTGTGTATCATGTCATGAAACAGAGTAGTCATGGCCCTTTGATAGGTTGCCCCAGCGTTCTTCAAACCGAACGATATTACCTTGTAACAAAAGGTACTCCATGGGGTAATGAACGAAGTTTTCTCCATGTCTTTCGGCACCATTTTGATCTGATTATAGCCCGAGAATCCATCCATGAATGAGAAAACTTTGAACTTTGTTGTACTGTCAACCAGCACGTCAATGTGCGGTAAAAGAAAGTCGTCCTTTGGACTAGCCTTGTTTAAATCTCTGTAATCCACACACATTCTGACTTTTCCGTCCTTTTGCGGAACGGGTACAATGTTGGCTAACCATTGAGGATATTCAGATGTGACGAGGAAACCTGCGTCAATTTGTTTCTGTACCTCCTCTTTGATTTTGATGGCCATGTCCGGGTGAGTTCGCCTCAACCTCTGTTTTACTGGTGGACATTCCGATCTCAATGGTAAATGATGTTCCACGATTATGGTATCCAACCCTGGCATGTCCTGATAGGACCAAGCAAACACATCGGGAAATTCTCTGAGAAGCTTTATCAAACCCTCTCTGTCAGCCGGACTGAGCAGTGCCCCAATCCTGATTTCTTTTCTCTCTTTTTCTGAACCCACGTTGATCGTTTCCAACGGCTCTTGGTGAGGTTCAATGGACCTTTCCTCTTGTCTGAGTAATCGGGAGATCCCTTCTAGAATTTCATCGTTAACTTCTTCTTCAGCCCCAAATACCGGGAACTCAAAGTCGGGAGAAGGCATCGGATCATATGTTTCAACGGGGTTTAAAACAAGCAATATGCATGATGTGATGATTTGTGTTTAGAAGAGATAGAGGAAATGCAAGTGTGTGTAGTGTATTTTTGTTTTACTGCTTGTTTTTATTATTGAGTTGATTTTTAGGATTACCATTTTCTAAGAAAAGCAAAAAGAGAAAACAACAATTAATGCGGAAATTACATAACGACGTTATTTTATTAATGAATAAGTCGATTCTTGAAACTACAACCCTATAAAACAAAACTCTGTCGCTTTGGGCAAAGCGAAGAGGGGAATTTACAGAAAGCGAGCCCTATCAAAACATCCGTTTCACTTGGGCAGGGTGAAAGGTTAAAGATGGCAATTACTTTGACTTATGGACGATCTTCAGAACATCGACAACAACCCATTGGCGGCGAAATCCTCGGTGAATGACAAAGTCTGACACCTTCTCGATTTGTCTTCAGAAATAACGCTGATTTCTGGTGGAGCAGGATCATTAGAATCTGTCTCCCAGGCAGAGTTGTCGTAGGAGGATTCCTCTGTTGCATTTTGGATAACATTTGTGCTCTCAGGTAGATCGCCCCATCCAGTTGGCTGGATGTCTTTGAGCCTGATACGAGAGCTTTCAAGAGCGGTGTACTTGACCATGAAGTCAAATTTTCCACTTGGTTGTCTCAGGGTGCCCCACACCTCTTTGGAACTGGATGAGTCATCTCTCTCGATGACTTTGACCTCGGAAAAAGCATAGTTGATGAATTCAAGTCCTGCAAACGTTGCGAATTCATCGTCATGTTGAGTGGTGTCTGAATGACCTGAGTGTTGATCCCATGACATGGTGGGGACGCAGGTATTCTTTTCAATGATGCTCAGCTGATTTTCATTGTCCGGCTAACTTTCTTTCCCCAAGTTTCCTGGGTAAGGCTGCCACATGGGTAGACTATCCATCGGGCCATAGTAATTGTGGTCAAAGTTGTCCTTCACCAGAGTGTCTTCTTCTAATGAATTTGGTGGAGCACATCATCCTTCCGGATCACAATCTCCATATATCATTTCGACGTCTGACTTGGGTATAAATCTCGGACTCTGTGTAGGAAAGCAAAATGGGGTATGCGTTTCGTCCATATAGATTGGAAGCCATCAGTGGTTCAACAAGTGCTGAAGTGTTTCCTGGACAAGGGCACAACCTTGATCGTTTTCGCAACCCGCTTTGCAGTTCTGATAATCATGTGATACCAGGAATCCGAGACGGACCTGTTCTGCGTGTAACTCCACCAGGCTGGTATTCATCAAGCGAATATCGAAGATTTGAATCATGTTGATCTGATAGGGATTCCTATCATGGTAGTCCTGGATCCATCAAAGATCCATCTGACGCTGGAGGGCCTCTTGTATGAAAGAGCATCCCTGCTTGTTTACTGAGCAAGTCAGACAAGAACTGTAATCGTGCCGCGGCAGATTATGATACTGGCTTTGCCTTGAGTGCATTGCCACCAGGTTGACATTCATTGCACAGACGTCGTGGTTTTGAATGACGTTGGAATTCATATAAACCATGTTAACTCCACGAACTCGGTGCTCTTGGATCCATCCGAGATCCATCTATTCCTGTAGAGCTGATTGCACCATAGAACACCCTCGATTGCTTTTAGAGTAGATATCACACTGGTGATAATTATGAGGTGGCACATGGCCATATCCACTCTGTCTACAATGCATCTTGACCAGATTGGTCCTTAACAAAAGTACATCATGAATTTGATAGACGTTGTTAGACTCTCCCTCTATCAGGTTGACTGCAGCTTTCTCGTGTTGAGGCAGCGGGTTCGTGAGAACATTGGGATTCGTATCTTTGAAAGATAAGAGCCCGCTCATAACAAGCTTTTGCACGTCGGATTCGAAATTGAGATAGCTTTCGATGTTATGCCCTGGCCCTTCTTGATGATAATGGAAAGTCTGATCCGCTTTGAACCAAAAAGGCAGATTTTCCGGTACTGTAAGAGGAGCCTTGGTATGGACATGCCCTTTGACCAGTAATAACGAAAATAGTTCCGCGTATGATACGGGTATAGGATTAAATCCTGGTGGCCGCATTGTACGGTTGTTATTGTATGGAGGACGAGCCTGCTGAAGAGGCTGTTGTGTCCTTTGCTGAAACTGCTGTTGATTAGGTTGGCTTTGCGCAACCCGAGGTTGATACGTAGAAATAGGCGCAGGGTTGATAGCAGGAGTCACAACTGCTATTGGTTGATAACGTCGCCTTTGCTTTCCGAGAGAGATATTTCCAATATCCTGCTCTTTTTTCATAGGGAGAGCACTACCGTATCATTTTGCACTACTTGATGATTCAGTGTCTTATACTAAACGTCCTTCCCGGACGGCTTCCTCAAGATGAACCCCCATGTCCACCATCTCGGTGAAGTCACTGGGTGCACTGGCAACCATTCTGTCGTAGTAAAATGAGCTCAAGGTCTTTAAGAAGATTTTTGTCATCTCTTTTTCCTCAAGAGGTGGACAAATTTGAGCGGCAATTTCACGCCATCTCTGAGCGTACTCCTTAAAGGTTTCCTTGTCCTTTTGTGACATTGATCTGAGTTGATCTCTGTCTGGTGCCATGTCCAAATTATATTTGTACTGTTGGACGAAGGCAATGCCGAGATCTCTGAAAGTGCTAATCGTAGCACGGTTTAAACCCATGTACCATTTTAATGCGGCGCCGGTTAAACTATCCTGAAAGTAGTGAATCAGTAGGTCCTGATTTTCTGTTTGAGCCGACATTCGCCGAGCGTACATCACCAAGTGACTCTGAGGGCAAGAGTTACCCTTGTACTTTTCAAAGTCGGGCACCTGGAATTTGTGCGGAACTTTCACATTGGGGACCAAGCAGAGGTCCGCGGCGTCCTTTCCAAATAGATCATGACCGCGAATAACTTGCAATTCCTTTTGCATTTCCAGGAACTGTTCCTGGAACTCGTTCATTCTTTCGAACATGCTTTCGTTTCCACCAGAAGGTATATGGGGAATCTGTCCTTCCGGGACAGTGTGTGCCACGAGGGGTGGTACCGTTACTACGGCAGAGACTCTCGGTGCCTCCCAAAGTTTGTAACCTTCAGGAGTTGCTGTCATGCCCCTGGCATCTTCTCTTTCTCGAAGTTTGTAACCTTCAGGCCCAGTGGCTTCTGCTATGATTCCCTGATCATCAGTGATCGGCGGAACATATCCTTCTGGGATATAGTTAATAGGCATGCACCAGGGACGATCTTTCGACATTCGATACCTAGGATCTTACTTCTCCATTATGGGCATTGAGGTGATCTCTGAGATCACGGTTCTTTGTAGCTGAGCTTCTGCCATGGCTTGCATGTCGTTACGAAGCTTTCTCATATCCTCTCTTAGAGCGTCGATCTCTTCTTTCAACTCTCTGTTCTCCTCCTCAAGATCATCCATCTTTTTCTGACGATTGGCCCGAGTATTGTATGAATGAGACAGTTTGACTCTAGAACTGAGACACAAACGTGAGATTCATAGGTAAGAAGAATACGTGACGTGAGAATGATGAATGCAATAATTATATTAATTATTTTTTGGTTTAATCAAAATAAACTTCGACAATTAGATTGCAAATATCAAACAGTGGGGAAACCCTGTTTTATTAAAATTCAAAGGATTGCGGAAATGGAAATACAGTAGATTACAAGGTGCACAAACAGAAACCTAAGCTAATGGGTCCCGAGTCTTCTCTGAGGAGAAACCGGGTGCTGATTCTGGTACTTTCCTTTTCTTTGACTGGGGCTCTTGGGCCGTTGTCGGGTTGTCATTCCTTTGCCAAGTGAAATAAGCGAGCAAATTCCTTTGGTAATCCTGATTATCCATAGCATGTTGCTCTAAAATCTCGATCAGAGCATCCTTTTCTTTCAGTAGCTGCTGTATTTTGGTACACTCCATGTTGAGAATGCGGTACTTGTTCTTCCAAGACCTCCTCTCCTGTTGAACTTTGTTGAGAGTAACCCGAAGCTTTTCAGTTTCCATCATGAAGTACATGACAGATTCCCTTGGCGGAAGAACTCCTTGACGAGGATAAGGCATCTTTAGCTTGAGAGCTCTAGTTTGTACCCAGTGGAGATAAGGCTCCACCGAGACACAGTCTGGTTTTCCTAGAGACTCCCGTCCTTTCTTATGAACATGTTTCCAAGCGTGCACTATTTCCATCTTTAGTGCTCTGTCATTTTCTCCTTCCTTGAAGAAAATACCTTCCAGATGAGCATTACGTGGGAGATGCCTCATTGGGTATCCAAATTGACGACGAACCAACACCGGATGGTAGTTGATTCCTCCCTTAGTTCCTATAAGGGGTACGTTGGGGAAGTTTCCACAACGATCAATTATCCTGATTCCGTCATAAATTCTATTGCACCAATCAATGTCAGAGTTGGTGAGAGACATGATTTTCTGCGACCAGCGTAAGGCACTCTTATGATCCCAAAAAGCAGCAGACTTAGGCAAATGGGAGATAAAACATTTGTATAGCAGGAGAACACAACACGTGATCTCTCCTCTGCTGTACAAATTCCCTAAGTGTACAGAATGATATGCGTCTGCGAGTAAAGTTGGTACGGCGTTTCCAATGAGAAAAACCTTAATGGCGTTGATATCTATGAAGTTATTGATGTTGGGAAACAAAAATAACCCGTAGGTGAGTAAAATAAAGATGCTTTCAAAAGCAGTCACGTTCCCTATACTAGCGAAGTACAGGGCCTTCTTTATCAAGAACTGGGCTGGCAAACCTTGTATGCCACCCTTAATGGTCATGTGAGTCTTGACCTCTGACTCGTCCAAATAAATTGCTCTTGCAATGATTTGATCCTTTGGAATTTCTTCCAGTCCAGAAAATGGAGCTTGATCAGTAATGTGTAGATCAGTCAGGTGAGAGTACTCCTCCAGCGTTGGTGCTAGCTGGTAATCTAGGAATGTAAAACAGTGATAGATCGGACCGTAAAACTGAACGAGTGCATCCATGATTCCTTCAATCACATGGATTCTTAACAGAGGTAGCAGACCTCCGTACTTGGCTCTGAAAGCCTCTGGGTTAGTGATCATCCTCGCTAACCTTCTCAAATCCTCAAGCTTTGGAACCTTGAAGGTGTACTTATGAGTTCTCCTTCTACCGAAATCCATGAGCGCAATCTTTTTCTCTGACATTTGCAATCATTGTCTCAGTTTAATTTGAAAAAGAGAGACTCGAAGAGAAAATTTTTCTTTGATGTAATATTTTTTAGATGAATGCATGAATGCAGCACACAAAGACATAGAAAAAACATGGGGTTAAAGGGTCGGTGTCATGAAGTCAAGGCTCTACCCATCCCCCAAAGGTTTATACTAGTGATTTTTGTACCTGTCTCTCAAAATCATCAGTTCTTGTCGAGAAAATACCAGCGGGCCGGGAACCGTGCTAGGTGATGTTTTTTCGAAGAACCTTCAGAAGAGGGTGGTATCGCGTGACAACCATTTCCGATAGTTTCCGCACCACTAAAAGAGGTTTTTCCTAGGTGTATACTCAATCTTTCCACATGTGGCATCACACACATTCCCATTAGCAAAAAAATAAACACATATATCAATTAGGAAAAGCAGTATATATATTTGTCCTAATGTCCTAGACTTTTAAGAGCTATGAATCCTATGTTCCTGACAGAAAATGGCTCCCCGGCGGAGTCGCCATTCTGTGGTACCTTCCCAACTTAAAGGTTTTGACCTAAGATCCTAGTGAAGTCAACAAAAGTCTCATTCCCAGTGAAGGTTTTGTCCAAGGCTTTCACCTTGAGTTTCTAAAGACATACCCCACGGTGGGCGCCACTTTTCGGTGGTGGCCACCGCCATGAAAAAGATTTGTCCAAGGTTTTCACCTTAAACGTTAAGAAAACTTGTTCGGGCCCCACGGTGGGCGCCACTTTTCTGTAGCGAGCGATTTTGGACGCGGTTCTTAAGCGCTGTCGCTCTTTGGGGTTTACTACAGGTCGATTCATTTTTTATCCTATTGTGAGCTGACTAAGGAAGGGAAATAGATGTCTCCAATTAACCCTGCTTGCATACTGAGTTTAAACAGCGTTCTGTTAGGTTACGGATACTATATGGTAATTGGGCCTTTCTTTCTTCTTACTTTATTAAGGCGGAAAACTGGGACTATTCATGGGGAATTTGTCAGATTGGGTGGAGATAGGGGACTTTAGGCTTTTTTATTAATGTGCTCGCTAAGATTTTTCTTTCAATCTTATGCCTACGTATTCCCGTTTACCGAAACAGGGAAATCAGAGCATTCGTAGTTCCTCCTATTCAATGGGAGGAAATGGGTGTTTTGGTGTCTTGTTCATAGCCCAAGACGTGAAGCGAAAGGTGATCTATATCTTGTTCAAAGCCCAAGATGTGAAGCTGAAGGTGGTTTGTATCTTGTTCAAAGCCCAAGATGTGAAGCTGAAGGGTCTATTTGTATCTTGTTCGAAGCCCAAGATGTGAAGCTAAAAGGTGTTGTCTTTAGAGAGAATTTGTCATCTCTAAAGAGGGTCTGTTTCTCACAACTGTTTATAAAGGAGAATTACTTTAACCGGGATATGTGAATCCGGCAATGCCATAATTTCCTTTATAGGGGGTTCCAACCTGAAGGAGAAGACTTTAACTCAGTGTAGAGCAATGCTATCTTTCCTTAGGAATTTCTCATGCTAAAAGTGGGATAGTGGCATGGATGTAAATAATCCAGAGGCTTGCCGCTTACAGCGATTAGATGAAGGAAAAGGAGTTGTTGATGTTTGTATACTGTGAACGAGGCACAACTTTGATGCTAAAAGGTTGATTGGCTCAACCGGGGTTTTCTTATAAAAAGCCTAAGAGGAGGCTATTGGCCCAACAAGAGGGAGTTTTTATGTGTCTCGTACGAAGCCCGAGAGAGAGAGGCTAAAAGGGTTGACTCAACAGGAGAATCTTTTATACTCAACAAGAGAGTGTTTTTGTATCTCGTACAAAGTACGAGATGGAGGCTAAAGATGGTGACTCACCAAGAGAATCTTTTATACTCAACAAGAGAGTGATTTTGTATCTCGTACGAAGCTCGAGATGGAGGCTAAAAGGTGATTGACTCAACAAGAGAGTCTTTTATACTCAACAAGAGAGTGTTTTAGTATCTCGTACGAAGCCCGAGATGGAGGCTAAAAGGGAGACTGGCTGAACAAGAAAGCCTTTTATACTCAACAAGAGAGTGTTTTGGTATCTCGTACGAAGCCCGAGATGGAGGCTAAAAGTTTTGACTCGACAAGAGAGTCTTTGTATCTGGTACGGAGCCCGAGATGGAGGCTAAAAGTTTTGACTCAACAAGAGAGTCTTTGTATCTCGTTCGAAGCCTGAGATGTAGGCTACAAGGTTTGACTCAACAAGAGAGTCTTTGTATCTCGTACGAAGCCCGAGATAGAGGCTAAAAGGGTACTGTTTCAGTTGAGTGACAAGTCCAGTATGTTGGGTCAACGAGAAAATTAGTTCTTATATGAGTAATGTTGCACTCATGGATTTGATCTGAGGATCGGGATTATTTCCTGTTCTCTAAGGAAACGGGGAATCCAAAGGGTATTTGAGACTGTCCAAGTCTGTAGGTGTCTTTCTATTTTTGAAAGGGACTTGAGAATGTCTTTGAGACTCAAGGAAATTAGACTGTCCAAGTCTAGAGTTTTATCTTTTGTATTATGCTTAAAGAAACAGTAGTAGTACTTTCACGGTAGAAAAATCTAGACTCTTTGAAAGACTGTTCTATTAAGATGACTAATTTATGTTCCTATACCTCTAGGAGGTCATCGGGACAATTTGTAAGAAGCCCAAGAGGAGGCTGGAAACATTTAAAAAGCCGAGGGACAATTTGTACGAAGCCCAAGAGGAGGCTATCATTCCCGGAGGAAGAAATCATTTATACGAAGCCTAAGAGGAGGCTGTGAATACTTCTAAGAAGCCGACGGGTCCTTGTACAATGCCCAAGAGGAGGCGGGGATGCTTTTAAGAAGCCTGTGGGTCCCCAAACCCCGAGAAGTTTAAGACAGGCTATTCACAAAGAATAGATCAAGCCAGGAAAGTTCGAGAATTTGGAAGAAACTCAAGGGATGCAATTCACGGAGAAGAGATCATCTCTGGGGAGTAGAGTTTCTTGACAATTCCTAAGGAGGACAGCCGAAGAGAAGACTGTATCTGGTGCTCCTATGGGGGATCTAGTATTGTCTATTTCTAAGAATGATCGAAACGACTTTACCTAGTGCTAGACGTAGTTTCCGGGGAAACTCTAAATATCTATACTATTATTACACAGTCGATATGAGTTTATGAAAGAAGACTTACAGCGAAACAGCCCCACAATACAGTTATATGTATATGAAAGTGGTAAATGAAAGCATATAAACACTTACTCGGTTGTAGAGCTTCCATGCTGTTTGGTTAGTTGTTCAACAAAGAAAGATTGAAAACAACAGTATATTTCAAAATCAAAGGAGAAAGTGCTTTGAAAGGAAAAATTGGGGCTTACAGCTCAAGGAGAGGCCCAAGTGAGTTTTGCCAGTGATTGCACTGTGATATGAGTTTGTACAGTGGGACTTATACAAGTGACTGAGGCCCAAAATGTTTTCTGTACAAGGGGAATGGGTCTTACACTCTCTCAAGAGGCCCAAAAAAATGATTTAGAGAAAAGAAGCGGGTCTTACTACGCGAGGGTAGACCCAGATGATTTTGTTTAAAAATGGCGATCGCGCCGAGGTTTTAGAATGTACAGAGGGACTTATATAATAAGTGAGGCCCCAAAATGGGTTATGTAAAAAAAGGGGTTGGAACTTACACTCTATTAGAGGCCCAAGTGAGTTTTAAGAAAAAATGGGTCTTACTACTTGAGGGTAGGCCCAATGGTTAATTTTGAAAAGGGCGACGATCGCGCCGAGGTTTTGGAAACACCGTGGGACTTATACAAGTGATTGAGGCCCAAAATTTTGGTATTTACAAAGGAATTGGGCCTTACACTCTATTAGAGGCCCAAAGATTTTAAAATGAAAACAAATGGGACTTATAGCTCAAGGAAAAGCCCAATGGCCTTTTTTGTTAAAAGGCGACGATCGCGCCGAACTTTGTAAATGAGGGACTTATACAATATCTGATGCCCAAATTATTTTATTTACAAAAGGGATGGGACTTACACTCTATTAGAGGCCCAAAGTGTATTTTAGGAAAAGAAATGGAGCTTACAACACGAGGGGAGGCCCAGATAATTTTCAGTTTGAAAATGGCGATTGCTCCGAGATTTTTAACGTATCAGGACTTATACAATAACTGAGACTCAAAATTTTTTTGTACAAAAAGGGTTGGGTCTTACACTCTATTAGATGTCCAAAGTGTTTGAAAAAGACTTGTTAGGGTGAAAATCAAAGAAACCCCAATTTCATTTTTTAAAGGCATTTCTCAAAGAAAAATCAAGTAAAAAAATGATTAAAATATCAAATAAAATCATTAATCATGTTATAAACAATGATTAAGGTTTATGAAAAAGTATTTTATCCACATGAATATTTAAAATCATTTTGGTTTTAAAAATCAAGAAAAAGAAATCATTTTAAAAGCATTTAAAACAATTTAAAACAATATTTTTAAGGCTTAATTGCAATTATGGTCCCCCTATTTTGTATTTTTTTGGATTTTGATTCCCCAATTTTAAAAATCACGATTTTGGTCCCTTTTATAAGTTTTGAGTTTGATTTTAGTCCCCTTTTTAATTTTAGACTTTTTTTAATGATGTGGCGCTATCTAAGATGACGTGTCAATGCCAAGTCATTTAAAAAAAATTAATTTAATTTTTTTTGTTGACTAGGATAATTAATTTATTAATATTATTTTAATTAATAAATTAACTAATTATTAATATTTTATTATTAATTTTTATAATTAATTAATCAAAATAATAATTGAAACATTTTGGGCCTAACATTATTGACCCATGTCTTTGGTTCATCTTTTTAATCCATAACTAACTTGTTGTGTATGTGTAAGATATATAAACACTAAAAACATTTGTAATTTAAACAATGTGGGACTACTATGAAACACCATCTAATGCATGCTACTGATATGCTTTCCATCTTTTCAATGAAATATATCTTACACACATCTACCATAAAAACAACTCTGATTAACTATAGACATAGCTGGTTTCCTTCCAACACTCACACATTTCTCGTAATTCATTGTCTTGTTCATCCATAAATTCATTACACTTTATTCAACAAATACAACTCAATCCACTTTCATCATTACCGTGACACAGACATCCACCATCTTGTTTTTATAACTTGATTCAGACATCTACCATGATTCAGACAATGAAATGAATTTGGTATTGGTGTTTTATAACTTGATTGAACCAAAGTATTGCAAATTAGACTATTATGTATCTTGACATTAGTAGTATGTAACTTGGTTCACTCATTTTAATGACCAATTTCACTGATTAATTTTGCTGACCAATTTTAATGAATCAATTAAATTAGCCAGTTTTATTGAATCAATTTTAATGATCAATTTTGACCGAACCAATTTTACTGAACCAGTTTTAATGACCAATTTTTTTACTGAAACAATTTGGCAATATACCATAATTCTCTTCTTTATTGAACCAGAACCATTTATCGCATTAACATTAAGCATAATTGAACCTGTAATAACAACCATTAAGCATAACATAATTGAACCATATTATCGCATTGTTTTTTCACTGCAGAGTCACATAACATAACTGAACCATATTCTCTTCTAAGAACCGCAGTGGCTCTAACCGCAACCGCAACCGCAATTTAAAACCATGCTCTTCTTTATTACATAACAGTCATATTTTTCAAACTGATCCATTACATTGCAGAGTGATTTCACAATATCATATGCATAACATATTTTCATTACAATCTATGTTTTCAACATAGTTTAAACACAACTTGTGCATAACATATTTGTTGAACAAAGTGTAATGAATTTAAGAAAGAACAAGACAATGAACTACGAAGAATGTGTGAGTGTTGGAAAGAAACTAGCTATGTCTACAGATAACCAGAGTTGTTTTTATGGTGGATGTGCGTGTAAGATATATTTCATTGCAAAATATAGAAAGCATAGCAGTAACATGTAGTAGATGGTGTTTCACACTAGTCCCACATTGTTTAAATTACAAATGTTGTTAGTGTTTATATATCTTACACAAACACAATAAATCAATTGTGGGTTACAAAGATGGATCAAAGACATGGGTCAATATTGTTAGGCCCAAAGTGTTTCACTTAATATTTTAATTAATTAATTAATTATAAATATTAATAATAAAATATTAATTAATTAATTAATTTATAAAAATAATATTAATAAATTAATTATCCTAGTCAATAAAAAAATCTCAAATTAATTTTTTTTAAATGACTTGGCATTGACACGTCATCTTAGATAGCGCCACATCATTAAAAAAAAGTCTAAAATTGAATAGGGGACTAAAATCAAACTCAAAACTTAAAAAAGGGGCCAAAATCGTGATTTTTAAAATGGGGGGATCAAAACCCAAAAAAATATAAAATATGGGGACCATAGTTGCAATTAAGCCTATTTTTAAATATATTAAAAATATATCAAATAATAATATTTTTTTGTGATTTTTTGTGGATTAAAATATTATGGAGTATGAATAAGAAGTGTGTAAAACATAATTGGAAAATGATGATTTTTGCTATGTAAAAGAATTGATTGAGTTTTGAAGATAAACTAAGAAAAAAAGGAAAGATGTCACAACATCACATTCGACATCAGTTTTGAAGATAAGAGAAAAAGGGAAGATGTCACAACATCACATTCGACATTAAAAAACCAGAACTGCACCTTGGTTTTCAACATCTTTTGCTATCAAACTTCAAACATTCATAATTCTCTCAATTTTCAACGAAATTAAAATCCGTAAGAACCTATCTTGACCGATTTTTCGCAAGGAATCCAATGGTATCACTCATACATACTGAAACTTAATGTACAGCAAACACAAGGTAAAAAACCAGAACTGCATGTTGATTTTAAACATCTTTACTTATCAAACTTCAAACATTCATAACTCTCTCAATTTTTAACGAAATTAAAATCCGTAAGAACCTATCTTGACCAATTTTTCGCAAGGAATCCAATGGTATCACTCATACATACTGAAACTTAATGTACAGCACACACAAGGAAAAAAACAAGATCTGCACCTTAAGTTTAAAACAACATAAACTCCACATATGAACATGTTAAAGTGCAAACAGTAGGAGGATCATAACATACACATTAAGGACTACATTTTTGCTTCAAGAATTGTTCAATATGATGCATGTATGTGGACATCAAAGGAAAGCATGATTCAAAGAATTCAAGTTGTGAATTTTACCTCTTTTTTTGGAGATTTTGTGCAACCTACCAAGTGCTTTGTTCCATAAATGATTTGATACTTTGGACACCCTCAAATGACCTCTTAGAAGCTTTTAGGATGGTTGGAATCAGCTGGAACCTGCTAAAACACAAACTGGCCATTTCTTGCAAAAGGGGTTAAAGTGGCCAAAATAGCAACTCTCTCAAATGGTGTTCCAGATGTGTGGCACCATTTAGAACAGTTCAAGGATGATATTTGGAGTGTGTTTGAGGTTTTATCTGGTTTGGAAAGTGGCTGAATCAAGACATGGCTTGAAAAATGTAAAAAAAGTCCAATTTTGAGGTTTTGAGAGGTGACTTTGTGATTTTGGTGTTACAGGTCACTTGTGATAGTTTGGATCACCTACATATGATGTTTATGAGGTGTTAGGATCATGAGATGTGATGGAAATGCTCTCTAACTCAAAAACTCAGAATTACCTTAATAAAGAAGGCATTTTAGAGTGAAAGAAGTGATTTTGAGGAAAACATCTGTTTGATGGCTTTGGTGTACTCAAACTGAGCACAAATGAGCTCTATTTATAGTAGAGTAAGTTTGTTTTGGCAGCAATAGTGAATGGTGGTTGCAACTGAGGTTTGTTCAATGTTGGCCAATGAAAATCCAAGTCTCCTCTAGCCATTGACTAGAGGTTAGAGCACAGAGCTTTGGTTGCCTACTTGTTGGAGGAATCTTGATTGAGTTCAGTTGCAAATGTGTCAGTCCATGCCACCTCTAAGCATCTATTGAATGCTCCAATCCAAAATTGGAGTCTTGTCTCTCTTTTAGGGATTTCTAGGTTTGGCATGCTACTTCTTGTTCCAAGGACTTTGGAGGCTTGGCTCAGTGATTTTCCCCTTTGGATTTGATCCTCAGATGTGTCCAAGATGATGACAAGGCTTGGAAATTCGTGTGGCACAAGAAATGTGCAAATCTGTCCTGAAACATATCTTAAAAATCAGCTGCAGCAAGCCTTGTTGTAAAATCCATAACTTCTTGCTCAAGAATGATAAATGGTTGTTCTAGGACTTTTTGGGAAGCTGAGATGACATACTTCAACTTTGATGTTTGACCCTAGACTTGGTTCAACTTGGATCATGGAGAAAAACATCCTTGAAGTTAGGACATTCTTGCTGGAAAATTATTAATGATGTCCCATGAAATGTTGAAACATTTGACAACTTTGATCATTAATAATTCCAAACTTTAATCACTTGTATCTTTTAATCCACTATGATATTTGTAGCGAGCGATTTTGGACGCGGTTCTTAAGCGATGTTGCTCTTTGGGGTTTACTACAGGTCGATTCATTTTTTATCCTATTGTGAGCTGACTAAGGAAGGGAAATAGATGTCTCCAATTAACCCTGCTTGCATACTGAGTTTAAACAGCGGTCTGTTAAGTTACGAATGCTATATGGTAATGGGGCCTTTCTTTCTTCTTACTTTCTTTCAATCTTATGCCTACGTATTCCCGTTTACCAAAACAGGGAAATCTGAGCGTTCGTAGTTCCTCCTATTCTATGGGAGGAAATGGTGTTTTGGTGTCTTGTTCAAAGCCCAAGACGTGAAGCGAAAGGTGGTTTGTATCTTGTTCAAAGCCCAAGATGTGAAGCTGAAGGTGGTTTGTATCTTGTTCAAAGCCCAAGATGTGAAGCTGAAGGGTCTATTTGTATCTTGTTCAAAGCCCAAGACGTGAAGCTAAAAGGTGTTGTCTTTAGAGAGAATTTGTCATCTCTAAAGAGGGTCTGTTTCTCACAACTGTTTATAAAGGAGAATTACTTTAACCGGGATATGTGAATCCGGCAATGCCATAATTTCCTTTATAGAGGAGTTCCAACCTAAAGGAGAAGACTTTAACTCAGTGTAGAGCAATGTTATCTTTCCTTAGGAATTTCTCATGCTAAAAGAGGGACAGTGGCGTGGATGTAAATAATCCAGAGGCTTTCCGCTTACAGCGATTAGATGAAGGGGAAGGAGTTGTTGATGTTTGTATACTATGAACGAGGCACAACTTTGATGCTAAAAGGTTGATTGACTCAACCGGGGTTTCCTTATACAAAGCCTAAGAGGAGGCTATTGGCCCAACAAGAGGGAGTTTTTATGTGTCTCGTACGAAGCCCGAGAGAGAGGCTAAAAGGGTTGATTCAACAGGAGGATCTTTTATACTCAACAAGAGAGTGATTTTATATCTCGTATGAAGCCCGAGATGGAGGCTGAAAGGGTTTGACTCAACAAGAGAGTCTTTTATACTCAACAAGAGAGTGTTTTTGTATCTCGTACGAAGCCCGAGATGGAGGCTAAAAGGTGATTGACTCAATAAGAGAGTCTTTGTATCTCGTACGAAGCCCGAGATGGAGGCTACAAGGTTCTGTTTCAGTTGAGTGACAGGTCCAGTATGTTGGTTAAGAGAAAATCAGTTCTTATAAAGAGACTGATTAAAGGTAAGGCTGTGCTTTGGGATTGATCAGAGGATCAGGGTTATTTCCTGTTCTTTAAGGAAATGGGAAATCCAAAGGGTATTTGAGACTGTCCAAGTCTACGGGTGTTTCCTTACTTGAGAATGTCTCCGAGACTCAAGGAAATTAGACTGTCCAAGTCTAGAGTTTTATCTTTTGTACTATGCTTAAAGAAACAGTAGTAGTACGTTCACAGTAGAAAGATCTAGACTCTTTGAAAGACTGTTCTATTAAGATGACTAATTTCTGTTCCTATACCTCTAGGAGGTCGTCGGGACAATTTGTACGAAGCCCAAGAGGAGGCTGGAAACTTTTAAGAAGCCGAGGGACAATTTGTACGAAGCCCAAGAGGAGGTTGTCATTCCCGGAGGAAGAAATCATTTATATGAAGCCTAAGAGGAGGCTATGAATACTTCTAAGAAGCCGACGGGTCCTTGTACAACGCCCAAGAGGAGGCGGGGATGCTTTTAGGAAGCCTGTGGGTCCTTGTATAACGCCCAAGAAGAGGCAGGTGAACAGTTCCAAAAGGGGTTTCACAGAGAAACGATGGCCTTTTGTATATTGAACTGTTCAAGGGGGAAATTTCCTGGACCTAGTTATCTAAGATAATTGTTATAAAAGGTCTGGTGCAATATCCGGGAGAACGTCGGGTGGGAAGAGACAGAGTTTGCATAGTTATAGACGTAATTGCCGGGGAAACTCTAATATATATACTATTATTACACAGTCGATAAGAGTTTATGAAAGAAGACTTACAGCGAAACAGCCCCACAATACAGTTATATATATATATGAGTTTGTGAAAGGAGACTTACAGTGAAACAACCCCACAATATAGTTATATACATATGAAAGCGGTAAATGAAAGCGGGTAAACACTTACTCGGTTGTAGAGCTTCCATGCTGTTTGGTTAGTTGTTCAACAAAGAAAGATTGAAAACAATAGTATATTCAAAATCAAAGGAGAAAGCGCTTTGAAATAAAAATGGTCGGGGCTTACAGCTCAAGGAGAGGCCCAAAAAGTTTTACCAGTGATCGCGCTGTTGAATTTGTACAAAGGGATTTATACAAGTAACTGAGGCCTAAGAAAGGTTTTCTGTACAAAGGGATGGGTCTTACATTCTATTAGAGGCCCAAGTGAGTTTTAAGAAAAGAAATGGGTCTTACTACTCGAGGGTAGGCCCAATGGTTAATTTTGAAAAGGGCGACGATCGCGCCGAGTTTTTGGAAACACCGTGGGACTTATACAAGTGACTGAGGCCCAAAATTTTGGTATTTACAAAGGGATTGGGTCTTACATTCTATTAGAGGCCCAAAGAGTCTTGAAACATTTGTGTATGATTAAAAATCAAAGAAACCCTAATTTTCACTTTTTAAAAGTAATTTTTCAAAGAAAATTAATAAAAAATGACAAAAAATCAAATAAGTTTAAATAAACCACTTGTGATTTTTGGTTAAGGTTTGAAAAATGAGGTTTTAATCACAAGATGATTTAAAACTTATTTAGTTTTGATTTTCAAGATGAATGTTCACTTTTAAAATGTTTAAAAACAATTAAAAATGAATTTATTCACAAAAATACCAACTATATTAAATAAATAATATAAATTTTATTTTTTTGTAGAATAAAATATTTTACTATTTTTGTGATTTTTCAGAAAAAGAACCAATAAAAAATAATCAAAATTGAGGGAGTTATTAATTTTGCAAATCATTAAAAAATAATATGAAAAATGAGAAAAATATAAAAAAGAGGGGTTGGGTCTTACACTCTATTAGATGCCCAAAGTGTATTTTTGTACAAAAGATGGGGCTTACAACTCAGGGAGAGGCCCAAAATATTTTCAGTTTGAAAATGACGATTGTGCCGAGATTTTTAACGTATCGGGACTTATACAATAACTGAGGCCCAACATTGTTTCGTTAAAAAAAGGTTGGGTCTTACACTCTATTAGAGGCCCAAGTGTTTAAAAAATGAAAAGAAATGGGACTTACAGCTCAAAGAGAAGCCTAGTTGATTTTCTGTTTGAAAACGGCGATCGCGCCGAGGTTTTCTTTTAACGCATAGGGACTTATACAATAAGTGAGGCCCAAAATTGTTTTGGTTAAAAGGGGATTGGGTCTTACACTCTAATAGAGGCCCAAAGTGTATTTGAAAAAGATTTGTTAGGGTGAAAATCAAAGAAACCCCAATTTCATTTTTTAAGGCATTTTTCCAAGAAAAATTAAGTAAAAAATGATAAAAATATCAAATAAAATCATTAAATAATGATTAAGGTTTATGAAAAAATATTATTTAAAATCATTTTGGTTTTAAAAAATCAAGAAAAAAGAAATCATTTTAAAAGCATTTAAAACAATTTAAAACACTATTTTTAAATATATTAAAAATAATCTAAAAATAATACTTTTTGTGATTTTTTGTGGATTAAAATATTATGTGGTATGAATTGGAAAATTATGATTTTTTGCTATGTAAAAGAATTGGTTGAGTTTTGAAAATAAAATTAAGAAAAAGAGAAAAGATGTCACAATATCATCTCCGACATTTCTTATGGAGTAAAAACTAGTACCGAAACTTTAATTTTCAACACGTTTTTTTATCAAATTTCAAACACTCATAACTCTCTCAATTTTTATCGGAATCAAAATCCGAAAGTACCTATCTGGACCGATTTTTCGCAAGGAATCCGATGGTACCATACATACACACTGAAACTGGACGTACAAAACACGCAAATCAAAAAACCAGAACTGCACTTAATTTGTCGACATCGTTTCGCGCCAAACTTCTAACGCGCGTAACTCTCTCGATTTTTAACCGAATTAAGATCCGGAAGAGCCTATCCTGACCGATTTTTCACAAGGAATCTAATGGTATCGTACATGCACGCTGAAACTCAACGTACAAAACGCAGCAATTAAAAAACCAGAACTGCTACCAATTGAAAACATCGTTTCGCGCCAAACTTCTGACGCGCGTAACTCTCTCGATTTTTTACTGAATTAAGATCCGAAAGAGTCTATCTTGACCGATTTTTCGCAAGGAATCCAATGGTGTTACTCATGCACACTGAAACTTAACACACAAAATGAAGAAATTAAAAAACCAGAACTGCAAGTTGTTTTCGGCGCCGTTTCGCGTCAAATTTCCAACACGCGTAACTCTCTCGATTTTTATCGGAATTGAAATCCGTAAAAACCTATCTTGACCGATATTTTGCAAGCAATCCAATGGTATTACTCACGCACACGGAAACTCAATGTACAGAACACACAAAGCAAAAAACCAGAACTGCTATCGTTAATTCGACGTCGTTTCGCGTCAAATTTCCAACGCGCGTAACTCTCTCAATTTTCATCGGAATTGAAATCCGTAAAAAGCTATCTTGAACGATTTTTCGCAAGGAATCCAATGGTGTTACTCATGCACACTAAAACTTAATGTACAGAACACACCAATAAAAAAACCAAAACTGGACATGATTTTGAAACAACCAAAATTCCACATATAAACATGTTAAAATGCAAACAGTGGGAGGATCACAACATACACATTAAGGACTACATTTTTGCTTCAAGAATTGTTCAATATGATGCATGTCTGTGGACAACAAAGGAAAGCATGATTCAAAGAATTCAAGTTGTGAATTTTACCTCTTTTTTGGAGATTTTGGGCAACCTACCAAGTGCTTTGTTCCAGAAATGATTCGATGCTTTGGACACCCTCAAATGACCTCTTAGAAGCTTTTAGGATGGTTGGAATCAGCTGGAAACCTCTGGAGCAAGTTTGAGCACTTTCTCGCAAAATGATGAAAAGTGGCCAAAATGCCAACTCTCTCAAATGGTGTTCCAGATGTGTGGCACCATTTGGGACAGTTCAAGGATGATATTTGGAGTGTGTTTGAGGTTTTATCTGGTTTGGAAAGTGACTGAATCAAGACATAGCTTGAAAAATGCAAAAAAGTGCCATTTTGAGGTTTTGAGAGGTGACTTTGTGATGTTGGTGTTATAGGTCACTTGTGAGAGTTTGGATCACCTACATATGATGTTTATGAGGTGTTAGGATCATGAACTATGATGGAAATGCTCTCTAACTCAAAAACTCAGAATTTCCTTACTAAAGAAGGCATTTTGGAGTGAAAGAGAGAATTTGAGGAAAGCATCTGTTTGATGGCTTCGGTGTACTCAAACTGAGCACAAATGAGCTCTATTTATAGTACAACAAGTTTGTTTTGCAAGCAATAGTGAATGGTGGCTGCAGCAGAGGTTTGGCCAATGTTGGCCAATGAAAATCCAAGTCTCCTCTAGCCATTGACTAGAGCTTAGAGCACAGGTTGCTGGTTCCCTAGTTGTTGGAGGAATCTTGACTTAATTCAGTTGGAGGAAGCTCAGTTCATGCCACCTCTAAGCATCCATTAAATGCTCCAAACCAAAATTGGAGTTTTGTCCCTCTTTTAGGGATTTCTAGGTTTTGGCATGCTATTTTTGGTTCCTTGGACTTGGGAGGCTCATGAATCAGATCATCCCACTTGGATTTGATCCTTAGATGTGTCCAAAATGATGACAAGGCTTGAAAATTCATGTGGCACAAAAAATGTGCAAATCTGTCCCTGAAAAATTCAGCTGCAGCAAGCCTTTTTGTAAAATCCATAACTCCCTGCTCGAGTATGCTACATGGACGTTCTAGGACTTTCCGGAAAGCTTAGATGACGTACTTCAACTTTGATGTTTGGCCCTAGACCTGGTTCAACTTGGATCATGGAGAAAAACAGCCTTGAAGTTGGGACATTGTGCTGATATTACAAGGCAGATTTTGGCTAAGTACTGAAAAATGTCAATTTTAAGTTTTTAGCCATTTTGATCCAACCATAACTCAAAATCCATGATAAATTGAGATGAGGTGTAGTTGACACTTTTGTAGAGGGCCATGAGGGATATAAATCAAGCTTTGGATGGGGAAAAATGACTTTGTGGTTTAGGAGTTATGATCCTCCAAAGTTGGTACCCTTGCCACTTTATTTCATAACTTAGAAAATTTTCTATGTTTTTATGGTTACCCCTTTTACAAGTTATCCCACTTTCTTTGATTTTTCTTGTTGAATGATGATTCCCATCACACATTAACATCATTTTAGGGTTAAAAAACCATTTTTATGAAAAATCTCAAAAAGTCAAAGTTTGACTTTTGTGCACAGTTGACTTTTATCAGATGAATTCCAAACTGTGCGATCCTTTATGAAATCAAGCCCTTGACCTAAATCAAACTTGATGGACATGTTCCATAGGTGTTATAGGGTGTATTTAATCGTGTCTCAAGGTTTGGGAGCATGCCTGGGTCAAAAGTCAAAGGTACTGTTGACTTTTCCCGCGAAACCCTAACTGTGGTTCAGATGAAATTGAAACTTGTTGCTCAAGCTTCTTGGGTCAATCCATTGTTGCAAATGGACCAATGTGGTATATTGGAGACCCTCAAATCATGTCTTGAGGTCTTGGCTCATGATTTGTCCCAAAAGTCAACTTAGGGGTGAATTAGGTCAAGAAACCCTAATTCCTGATTTTTTATGTATGCATCCCCTGAGGCTAAATTGACTTAATGATGGGGTTTATGATGTTCCATGGAGTATTTTAGGTTATGCCTTGAAGCATTGTCTAATGCCCAGAGGAAAATTTCCATCTGGGGGCCCTAGTCGACCAAACCCTAATTTGGTGACACCGGCGATCCTGAGGCTTGATCCACCTAGAAGGGAGCAGCCTTGTGCTTAATCCTTGAAGTGGGAGTCCTCTTGATCCATTGTGGATATTTGAGAGGCTAGACAAGTTAAGGGTCATGTCATTCCTTGATTGATCCTTTGTCTAAGAATTCTGAGAGGGTTTGAAACCCTAGTTTTGATTGTAGTGGATGCTCACCCATCTTTGGGGAGACTAATGAGGTACAAAGGTACACATATATTGTGCTGATGATTTGCACAATGATGGGAAATCTTAGTGGTCAAAATTTGGGGTATGACAATATTTTGAGTTGAATTGAATTGCACCTTTGATGCTTGTCCTGCATGGTAACAAAGCTTGAAAATTGTGTGGCGCAAGAAAAAGTGCACAAAATCTGTCCAAAAAAATAGTTGCAACAAGCCTTCTTGTAAAGTCCATAACTTCCTGCTCGAGTATGATAAATGGACGTTCTACAACTTTCTGGAAAGTTGAGATGACGTACTTCAAGTTTGATGTTCAAGGTTTGTGAAGATAAGACTTGTAAAGTTGTCAAAATTGACCTTGAACTTGTGTGATCAAATCTGTCCTAAAAGCTGTCATGAAAATTCTGTTTTATCAATGCCTTTTTCAGAGACCATAACTTTCTGCTCGAGAATGATAAATTAGTTTTCTAGGACTTTCTGGAAAGGTGAGATGACGTACTTCAACTTTCATGCCCAGGGTTTTTCCTGAATCAACTTGGATCATGGAGAAAAACATCCTTGAAGTTGGGACATTCTTGCTGGAAAAATATTAATGATGTCCTATGAAATGTCAGAACATTGGACGTTAAGAATTCCCCACTTTGATCACTTATATCTTTTAATCCTTATGATATTTTGAGTTGATTCCTTCTACAATGTTGAAGTATCAAATACCCTCTTTAAAAGTAGCTCTTACGCAAAATCAATGGATGCTTGGATCAATAGTTACAACCTTGAAAAGTTGTGCACTTGAACATGATTTTAACTTAGAAAAAATTTCTAAGTTTCTTTCAATTTGATCAATTTTGCAATTTTGCATGATTTCTTGATTTAAATTTGATCAAATTAAATTATCCATCATATTTTCTTGAGTAATGGCTTGTGAAGCTCAAAGTTGACCAAAAGTCAAACTTTGACTTTCTGCGTCAGTTGACTTTGTATTAGATGAACTTGAGGCTTGATCCACTTGAAATGTTGCACTCTTGTGCTTAATTCTTGATGTGGGAGTCCTCTTGATCCTTTGTGGGTGTTTAAGAGGTTAGACAAGTTGAAGATCATATCATTCCTTGATTGATCATTTGTCTAAAGGCTCTGAGAGGGCTTGAAACCCTAAGCTTGATTGTAGTGAATGCTCAACAATTCCTTGAGGAGATTGATGAGGCATAAAGGTACATCCATATTGTGATGATGATTTACGCAATGATGGGAAATCTTAGTGGTTAAAATTTGGGGTATGACAAGTACGATTTAATGAACTTGGTTTTCTGGACCTATGAGTCGACAAGTGATTCGTGCAATGATCTGATGGTTTCTGATATTGAAATTGGTATTTTGTTGTTGAACAGTTCGTGAATGTATGTTGGTTTATGGTGAATTGTTTTTGTGTATAACATGAAATTTGTTTTGTCCTGTTGTCTTTCCCCCTTTGTGCCTTTCGAATGCTCCTTCTTATAGGCTCTTAAACATGAGAATTGATGCTACGCTTTAGAATTCTTTCCAATTTGGGTGTAACATGTTGGGGATAGGTCTCGATTTATTTGGAAAGTTTGAAATTGGTCTGATCTCGCTTGAGTTGTTTAAATGACTTGTCTGAGAAGGCTTTTCAATTGGAACGTTTGGATTGTAATTGAATTGTGATTATGACTTGGCTTTCTTTCCTTTTGGATTTGATATGTCTGCTGTTTGTTTTGGAAATTTTTGAACATGTTTTGACTGCGTTTTAGAAAGAGTTTTATGACATTCCTTTCCTTTTCAAATCAGTACTTCTGAGCACTGCTTAGGGAATTGATAGTTGTTATAATCTTTCTGATTGCATTTGATGATGATGATGATGCTTGTACGTGTCTTTTGAATGCAGGTTGTCTTGGTTATTGGATTGATGATGCGTCTGGGGAGTATAACAGCATCGCAATATTTAGCCTACCTTATTTTCTAGCATCAACTTGCCGTTGCTAAGCCTTTGTTTCACCAGCAAGTAAAGCAAATGGATAAGAATGCTTGTTAAGATCCTTAAGAGTTAGTTCTCGTAATGACGGAATACGGGACTTCATGCTGATAGGGATTGGTATGACCGTTTGAGTCTAATTTGATGATGTTTGGTCTACTCTTCCCAACATTACATTTCTGTTACAAACTCAGATCCTTGTTTTTCAGATTTTAATAACGGAATATATCATGTGAAGACAAATTTTGGATTTGCCGCAAAAGAAGTTTGAGTGCATCTCCTTTCCCATCCTTGTTCCGTCTTAGAGTTTTGAGATGCTTAATTCCTATGAGGCACTTGAAAGGTTAGTGTTGTTAATTTGAATTTCCTCCAACGATATGACATTAACGTGGGTATTCATCTTCTCGTGGCAGACTGTAACATTTGGTCAAACTCTGAACCCGGTTCTTGTTTCATCAGCCATTCTTATCAGCTCAACAATGTAAGTTGAAGGACAGTTTTGTAAGCAATTTGCATTAGGAGCTGAAGATTCTTGAATATATTCTGAAGTAATATTTTGTCCTTACTGCATTGGTGGTTTTCAAGATTTTGGTACATTTCTTGATGCAGATACCAATTCCACAGTACATGTTGCTGTCAAAACAAGCACAAGTCGAGGAAGCAGTGTGCAAAACAATAGGACAATCCCTGATAAGAAAGTTTACTCGACACGCTTTGCTTTGAAAGCTTCTCTCAATTCCTTTTCCCGGAGGCACAACAATAAGTTTGACAAAAGTGTGCATCAGTGTTTCTTTGAAACGCAAGTTGTGTGCAGTAGAACAACACTGTAACGAACTCTTTCCTTAGTAAGTCATCATTTCTTTTATTATTCGTGGGTACTGCAGCCACCGTTTCTTCCTCTAATAGTTACTGCTCATGAATAGGGCTGCTATGGCCGGTATTTACAGTGTGCTTTAGAGCCATTTAGTACCACGTCCTAGCATGTATTGCCGGATGGTCAACACTTTGCCTGTTCTTAGAGTCGCTTGGCAAAGTACTTCGATAACTCTATGGCGGTAAAAACATCTTTGAGGTGCACTTTGTTTAAAATGATTGTTCAGTCGTTTTCTGAAATCATGTCTGGATCCGATTTTATCAATTCTTTTCCTAGGTGTTGATACCTGAGCCTGATTCTTCAAAGGGTTATTGTAGGGTATTCATTCGGGATGATACGGTAAGGGGCCGACATAGGCTGCAAATCATAATGTGGAGGCAGTTGTTATCCCCTTGAGAAGAGGAATGAGGTTAAGTGTACAGGAGATCCTCGCTGTGCCAAATGTTGTCCAGGAATATGCTCTATCAAACTACTCCCTCCGTCCCACAATGAGTGATCCATTTGGAATAAAATGGTGTTCCAAAATGTATGACCCATTTTAATTTCCAATGCAATTTTTACTATTTTACCCTCTAATTATTATTACTTTCATCATTCCCAATACATCATAAGGGTACTTTAGTAAAAATATCATTCTCTCTCCTTCATTTATTCCTTTTTTCTTAATCTGTGTGAAAAGTCAACTGGGTTACTCACTATGGGGCGGAGGGAGTATGATATAAGCATGAAATGAGTCAAACTTTGCACCTTGAGAGTTCACCTTAATGTAGACACCTATGGCCTATAGTTTAGGGTAAACGCCTTGGCATTCTAATGTTGAACTTCACTTGTAATTGAGTGATGATAACTAATTGGGATCTGACTTGCAAATGGGTAATTACCTTGAGTTTTTCTTGTAAGAACAATGAGTTTGGATGGACTCAAATCTAAAGTCCTCGCAATCCTGAATTTAAATTTTGAATATTTTTACCAATTGTGACCTTGACATTCTCGACAAATACCATTTGCAACTAATCTTGAATGGATTATGATCTTTGAATTGAAACTATGCATATGGACTTGAACTTAATCTTTATAATGAGAACGTTTTGTTTTAACACATGAAGTCCTTGAATTTTCTTGCTTGTGGAAAGAATGTTGGAACTTTATGCTTAAAATTTTGAATTTGGAATAGTATCTTGGGCATTGTGACCTTGTCATGAAGTCCTTTAACTTATGAATCTAACTTGTGAACCATGATTCGGTTTTGATTTTTTTGAGCATTGAAGCGTGAACTTGGTATTCGAACTAGTGATGGAATCAATAATAAATCTTGAGATCCGTTTGAACCTTTATGAAGAACATGAGCCTTGAATCTCACAACTGAAAGCCTCTTGCCTGATACACAAACCAAGAAGATACAGCCTGTAATATCACTTGCCATGAAAACCATAACTAGTCCTTGAACGACCATACTCAGCACTACTGGAGGGAACACTCTAATCTACACTAAAAAAAATACTGCACCTGCACAAACTGGTTAGTCACAATAAACACGCACACAAAGACCACATGACCTAAAGATGCCATGCAAAAAAAGAAAAGGGATCTTAGGGTCAAAAATTAGGGTGTGACACCTATCAACTTAGATTTTATGAGCAATGCTCTTAGAGTTTTTTGCTCTTGCCCCTTGTCCAGAGATCCCGAAAATTACTTGTCATGCCTTGCAAAAATAGTAAAACAAAAATCCCAAACTTGGAAAGAAATGAAGATCTTCGACATGATTCAATTGTCGAAAGTTGGACCTGGTTATTGCCAACCCATGCTGATAACTTCCTTATACTTTTGGGATATCACTCATAACAACTTTCACTTCCCTTGTGGGATATTGACTCCAACCCTTTTCAATATTGCTGTGATTATTGGTCTTCGACCAATTGGAGACACTTTCGATCCCAACTACATGACCGAGGACACCATAGGTTTCGATGGAAATCAAGCTACCTTTACCTACTACATCTCAGATCACCACAACAAGGATACCGAAGAGGTTTCTGACGAAGAGCACATCACCTTCCTTGCACTCTGGCTATCTCGATGCGTATTCTACTCAAAATCTCTGCAAGTGGCGAAAAAATTCTTAACCAGGGCAAACTAATTACATGCTGGACATAAACTCTACATCAGCCAGATGGTCTTAGGTTGTCTCTACAAGTCTTTAGGAGAAGGCGTCGAGACCCTCAGGAAAATTCAACTAGGGTCGAATCTACTACTGGCTGTGGCTCAAGGCTACCTTCGAATCATCGTTGCCAACCCACAACACAATCAATGAAGAGGCTAGATAAATAAAAAACAGAAGGGTCGAAGGAACACACCTTGTCCAACTGACTCCTAATGATGAAGAGCTGAATTTGTAGAAAACTTTTACTGGGTATATGATGATGTACGCCAAGCGCTACAACTTCACTAATTCTATGGCTCCCTTCGCCAACAGGACTTATGGCCCAGAGTGGTTTACTAGGAAATTCCCCGCTCATTCGAAAGATCAAGAGGCGGAATCCTTGGCCATATGGGAAGCATTTCTCACACCAAAGTTAATTGCGACAAGGCTCAGACCTTCAAAAAACCACATAATTCTTCTCAACTACCAACCCGATCTTGTCTCTCGACAGTTTGGTCTCAACCATGTTATGCCCAAGCCAATCTTCCCCAAGAAAAACGTCGTTGTTCTCTACAATATGTACCATACTGAAGTCGAATGTAACGAGGAGATGTCTCATTATGTTGGAACTACACAACTTACTCCTATTCCATTTAAACCATCATACTACAACACTCAAGAATATGAGACTCGGTTGAGAAATTATTACTCCACAGAGATGTTCGACGTTCCTGCTTTTACTCAGATCCTAACCACTATTTTTGCTTCTGTACAGGAAATATCCAAGAAAGGTATTTCAACTCACATCAAAGAAATCCAAGCATTCCAAAAGTACTTTGAGACTGTCTACAGACCCGATGATCTTAGTCGAACCATCCGCGAGCCAGCATTAACTTTGAGAGAAAAATTTACAAAGAAACTCCCTGGTTTAAAACTACCTTCGTACGTTAAACACGAACACATGTATAAGTTAGCTTTTAATTCGCACCTACCAAGATTCCCTCGACTTCCAATTGTTGATTTCAGTGTGGCTTTTAGCCCTCCGTTTCCCAAATGGTTTGTTTGTGGGGGCTTCGTGAAAATTCTTCGACAAGACTCTTAAAAGCTTGCCCAACGGGTGGTTCTGACTAAGCACACTCTGGATAGTTTCAAAGATCATATTCATTTTGACATAGAGCATGTTCACATACTCTCTCCCATATATGAAGGTGTGGAATATGCGGGCTTTTTCAATTTATTTTCTCTCCTAACAATTTCTTGACACCCTTTTTACTTGTGGCAATTGTTTTGACCTATTCCTCTTTTAGTCGTCGAAAGAATACAACAGATAAAAGGTCCGATGAAGAAATCTGCTAGCTTGGCCCAGGGCAAAGGCCAAGAAGAAGAAACCACCAAAACAACAACAAAGGTATACTTTATGTGTTATTATTTTGCTTGATGTATTATCTTCGTATGCTAATGCTTGTGTTATTTTTAGGTAAGTCGAAAACCACCTCCAACTCCAAGGAAAAGAATTACCAACGATCCCCAGGCTCAAACAGTTGAGTCAAATGATGACGATCTCTCAACAGAAACTTCTAAACCTGGCAAGAAGAAGAAGGCGAAAACCTCTGACGCCACTTCTCATCCGAAACCCAACTTCATCAAGATCAAACCAAATAAGCCTATTACTCCAAAGGTGATTGACGTTGACCCTGAATCTACTGCCAAGAATTCTTGTGAACAAATTGAGAGTGATAACTCTAGCCCTAGTGTGGATGACCTTAAAGTAATAGAATCTCGCCTCATTTTCTCTAACCATTTTTCCTCTTCCTTTTTTTTTGAATTATCGTAACTCAATTCCTTTTGCAGGGTGGCGCAGATGGCACTAAACAGTCGAGCGTTAAACACGTTATCCCTGGGAGCGCCAACACTCCTCCGTACCATCCCATATCCAACAAATATTCGAATAAAGGATCTACGGGTGAAGTGAACAAACCTGCTGAAAAACGCCAAGAGGTGTCGCCTCTAAAGAATACAACCCAACACTCTCAAACCACTGACTCCAATCTTGAAGACGATGAAGAAGAAGAGCATCACACCATAGAAGTCCAAGAACCCATGCACATAAAAAATACAGAGGAAAATGTCCAGGACAAAATAGACGATTCTTCGCCAAAAATCCTTAATCAAGGCGAAGATGCCCCAGACGAAGAGGAAGATCAAGACAAAGATCAACCCATGTTTGACTACTCTAACGACCCTCAAGACAAAGAGGAAGATGATAATTCAAACCTAGGTGACATGCCCAAAACCAACCAAACCTTTGGTGCGGCCAAAGATTTTAAATCCCCTTCGACTGGCACAACTGTTGCTCTCTCCCTGGAAGAATTGGAAATCTTAAATAAGAATAACCCAACAGAATACCTGAAGGCGATCATGAGCGCAAGGGGTAGCTCGAATGACAGATTCTCTAGTTCTTCGACTGTTTCTGGTGGTCAATCTACAAATGAGCCTGTTGACGATCTGCTCAAAAAGATCAAGGAGAAAGCTTTCAATGTTGACTTGCTCCAAGTCCTAGAAGAAAGTTCTTCTGCATGCTTTGGGATCAAGGATCTCTTGAAACAAAATCAAAATCCTAGGCACTCCTCCAAAAATTGTAAATATCATCATGGAGCCTGGGCTACTCATTGATCATGTCACCGCAGACCTCAACCGCAGAAGGGAAGTTTCGAACAAGATCCAAAATAAAATGAACACCCAAACAGCTGAATGGGATGCGGCTACCAAGTCGCCCAATAAGGTTGCAAAATTGGAAAAGAGATTTGTACAAAGTCAAGAAGAATTCAAGACCTGTGCTAGCAACATCACTGCCTGGGAGCAACTGCAAGCTAAGATCCAAAGGGCCAAAGAGCGCCAAGAGGAGATTCAAAAGATTAACCACAAAGAACTCGACAAAAAAATATAGGTAAGGGTGGATCATGTCAAACGGGCCCAGGATTTGGGAAAATAAATTGATACTCTCAACTCCAACAAGCCTGTGATCGACCGTCGCCTTTCGCTTTCGAAGATGAAGTGTGAACGTATGAAGACTGCTATCCCTTTTTAGTTATCTTACTTACTCATGTTGTAACTGTTTGGATTTTTATTTCGACCCTAGAATTTGTAATGTTATGACCTTAGCCATTTTGAGTAACGTGTACTCGGTGAAGCAGCCTGCTGGCCCCCTATGCTCTCGGGAGTCTCGGGGACGATCTTCTATTCTTTTCTCCCCACCTCGTCGGGGAGCAACGAAGTCCTCGTGCCTAGAGATTTTGGCACTCTCTTGGTTCCGCGAGTCATGGGCACTGTTGGCGGCCTCCTTCTCCCTGTATTAGATGTAGGCATGAGCCTTGTGGAGGAGTTCATCCAGCGTGTTAGGCCTTTCTATGCCAACCGCCATGGTGAAATCACTACGAGGTCGCATCCCTCGCTCAATCAAATATCTCTTCATGCTGTCTGAGGTAGATACTTGGACAACCTCTCGGTTGAATCTCTCTATGTAGTTCCGAAGAGATTCTTCCTTCCCCTGAATGATGGCTTCTAGGGACGCCTCCGTTTTTGGGTGTCGCCGGGAAGCGGTGAAGTGGTTGGAGAATTGTCTCTTCAGCTCTTTCTAGGAGGTGATAGATTCGGGCTCGAGGCTTTTATACCATGCCATCACGCCTTTCCTCAGGGTCGTGGGGAAGAGCCTACACTTTATGGCTCCTCGGACGTTTCGATAGTCGAGCATTGCGTTGATGCTTTCAATGTGGTCGTCCGAGTAGGTCGTGCCGTCGTAGGAAGCCAAGGTCGGGGGCTTCTCCATCCCGACGATAAGGCGAGTTTCCATGATGGCCTTGGATAGTGGACCGCGCGGGTCGTCTTCGTCGCTTCTGTTAGGCAACTACGACGGGGACAGGTCGTATTGAGGACTCCTGCCGTTACGGGGAGAACTCCTTGTCCGACTCTTCGACTTCTCCACGTACCCGTCAACTTTGTTTCTATTAGGAGCTGGGAGCGTCATTCTTTTTGGGGAGGAGAGCGGTCACGCTTCTTGGCGGCCACAGGCTGAGGACTTTCCAGTCACGGACAACGTCCAGGTTGTCGTGGAGAGGGACTCCGAAACTCATCGTGTTGTAGTCTCTGCGGGGGAGAGGAAGGACGAATTTCTCGTCATCGCGGGGACGGGCTGTGAGAAACTGGACGGCGATGTCTCCGCGGGGAAGAGCGTGACTGTCGGTCTTTTTCCAGCATCCCCATCTGCTCGTAATGTTGGAAAATCAACAGGTTCGTCTGGTTAATTGCTGTGAACAGGGCCACCATGGTCGGGTAGGCGTTGGGCAGCACAGGGATTGGCTGGAAGACAACCGGGCTGTAACACCCTTTTCTACCCCCAATAATGTTGCAGTAGAAACAACTCAAATATTAGAATAAGGCATAAAAATTTCCTCAAAGGGTGCACATTTCTCATTAAATCAAAATACCACAATTACCCTGTAAACAAAGGGTTTTCCTCAAAATAAATAAAAAAGCCTTCACATGGCAGCGAAACTCAAAATTCTCAAATAAAAGGTTTTCAACAAACATCATAATAATCAAAATAAAACCATATCGTCAAATGACAACGAAAATAAGGAAACAACATAGTTCGACTCAAAGGACCCCAACCCGATGTTACACTATTAGAGCAAGACCCTCTAAATCGACCAAAAGCAAATAAACTTCAAGTCCTCGAAGCAACCACAGCTAAACCTGATCACCTGCACATTACCCACGTGGAGGCAACATTCAAACAGGCAGGGTGAGTAATCACAATTCATAATAATCATTATAAAACAAGATATACATAAAATGGCATTATCTTCATAAACGACATCATCAAGGTCATCGTCAAGGAAAACATCAGGAAACACCATATCACATATTCATCAATGCCACATAAGATGCAATGCATAACAAGACTCATGCATGTGGTACCAATCGTCACAAAGGATGGACACCAGGCCATCAACCCTCCAAAGATCCCCGTCAATAGGATCGATCCCGCATTTGGAATCGGAGCACGTCATAATTACCTCATATCCGCATAATGGGAATGAAGCTTCGTCACAGAGTATGCATATGAATGTATGATACACAAACGTCAATAATTCATCATCATCATGTAAACATCATTCATAAATTCTTCATAAATTCATATCATCATATATTCATCGAAACATCACAAACCAGCACCTCAATATCATCAAGAACATCATGGGAAATCATCATAAATATCACAACATCAAACACCAGAACGACACAACGCAGAAAACGGAATTTTTGCGAAACAGCAGTTGTTCGCTCCAGGGTTCGCCTAGCGAACCTGTTCGTTGCGGCCTTCGCCTAGCGAAGCAACCAGCGAACCTCACAGATCCCACACTAAGCACCAGAGACCCCACCATCTGTCATGCTCGCTAGTGTGTTCGCTTAGCGAACCTACTCGCTATTCCCTTCGCCTAGCGAAGCTTCCAGCGAATCACTCCCTCTACTCCATAATCACCTCTGTACTCACACTCACAATATCGCGCATTCGCTACGCTGCTCGCCTAGCGAGCCTTGGCGAACATTCGCCTAGTGAAGCAATGGTTCGCGTAGCGAATCTGCGATTACAGCAAATCGCTGCTACGCATCAGTAGCTCCCAAACCTCCAAGGTACCTGCGATTAAAGCCCCAATTGACCCAAAACCATCCCTATAATAGTTCTAATACATCACATAATTTAAAGGCCTAAAACCTATGTCTGTTAGGTCAATTCAGGACCCTACGGGAAACCTTAATTTCTCTTAAACCTTCAAAACTCTTAAGCTTCATATAAACTCATAAATCCTTCACCACAGGGTTAAAACTACAGCAACGGGGAAGTCTGCCCCAAAGGTCTATTTTACCAATTAAATTCGACTCTTATCAATCGTTCTCACAGAATGCCCTCAAAGTCATCAGTTTACCTCAAAACCCATAAACCCTCAAAACCCCAAAATCCCCAACATCCACTTTAATCAATCGAATCCTATAATGAAAACAATGAAAGGCAATTACTCCACATACCTTAGATTGTCGATCCGATGAGTTCTCTCTTGAGCCTTTGGAAACCTTCACGAAAATCCTCGCCTTCTCCCTTTTTCCTCAGAGCTCTGCACTTTCTCCTTATTTTCACGATCTCCACAAATGAATCCTAATTCTCCTCAATTCCTCCTTTTTGGTTAATTTAACTCTTGGGCCTCAAAATTGGGCTTTCTCCATAATACCCTCACTAATACTCCTAAAATGTCCATCTTACCCTCAATTCCTCTAATATTATTTTAAATTAATAATAATACTAATATATTCATATTATATACTATTATTTAATTAAAATAACCAAAACTTCACCAAAAATACCGACATCGACCCCAACCACCAAAAATCACAGAAAACCACGAATATAATATTTAAATAAATTAAATAAATATCCTTACGAAAATTGGGGTGTTACAACTCTCCCCCACTTAAAGAATTTTTGCCCCCGAAAATTACCTCAAGGAAATAGAGTCGGATACGACTCCCTCATCTGATCTTCACATTCCCAAGTCCAACTTTTGCCAGCTGGTCCACCCCACAACACCTTCACCAAAGCTATGTCTTTACCCCGCAATTACTTCATCTCTCGACCGTCGACACACACAGGCAATGCTTCCACAGTCAGATGATCCCTCACTTGTACATCATCCATCTGAATCACATGCGACGGATCCGGAATGTACTTTCTCAATTGAGACACATGGAACACGTCATGCCAATTCGCAAGTGACGGTGGTAAAGCAATTTGATAGGCTACCTCTCATATCCTCTGCGATATCTGGTATGGACCAACAAAACGTGGAGTGAGCTTCCTTGACTTCAAAGCTCGACCCACACCAGTCACTGGCGTCACTCTAAAAAACACGTGATCACCCTCTTGGAATTCAAGTGCTTTCCTTCTCTTATCATGGTAGCTCTTCTGACGACTCTACGAAGCTTTCATCCTTTCTTGTATCTTCCTAATCTTCTCAGTCGTCTCTTGCACAATTTCAGGTCCGAGTACAACACTCTCGCCCAATTCATACCAACACAAATGAGTCCTACACCTTCTCCCATACAAAGCGTCGTAGGGCGTCATTCCAATACTAGCATGAAAACTATTATTGTACGTGAACTCAATCAACGGCAAATGGCTATCCCACGATCCTCCATGATCCAACACACAAGCCCTCAACAAATCCTCTAATGATTGGATCGTCCTTTCTGTCTGACCGTCCGTCTGCGGATGATAGGCAGAACTCATCCTCAACTTGGTACCAACGCATCTTGCAAACTCTTCCAGAACCTTGATGTAAACCTCAAATCTCTGTCCGACACAATACTCGAAGGTACCCCATGTAACTTCACCATCTCCTCAATATACATCTCGGCTAGCTTCTGCATGGAATGATTAATCTTCGTCGGTAAGAAATGAGCCGACTTAGTTAATCTATCCACGATCACCCAAATTGAATCATTTCCCTTAGCAGTCTTCGGCAACCCCACCACAAAATCCACGGAAATACTATCCCATTTCCATTCTGGAATCCTCAGCGGCTGCATCATACCTAAAGGCTTCTGATGCTCAACTTTCGACTTCTGACAAGTCAAACACGCATACACAAACTCTGCAACGTCCTTCTTCATACCTGGCCACTAAAACAACATTTTCAAATCTTGGTACATCTTCGTAGCACCGGGATGAATACTCAACCTACTTCGATGTCCTTCTTCAAGAATGCTCTTCTTAATATCTGGAACATCTGGGACACACACCCTGTCCTTGAACATCATTACGCCATTCTCATCAATTCAGAAGTCGCCTCCGTTACCTTGGTTAATCAAAATCAATTGGTCAACCAACTTTAAATCAGATTGCTGTCCCACTCTGATTTCTTCTAGAATACTACTAGTCAACTTCAACATTCCAAACTTCACACTGTCAGGAGTCGCCTCACACACCAAACTCAAACCTCGAAATTACTCAATTAGTTCCAACGCTTTCACCATAAGCATTGACATATGCAATGACTTTCTGCTCAACGCATCGGCCACTACATTTGCTTTGCCCGGATGATAACTTAAATCAAAATCGAAATCCTTCAACAACTCTAACCACCTTCTCTGCCTCATATTTAATTCCTTCTGATTAAATACGTACTTCAGACTTTTATGATCACTGAACACCTCAAATTTAGAGCCAAATAGATAATGTCTCCAAATTTCCAACACAAACACCACCGCGGCCAACTCCAAGTCATGTGTAGGATAATTCCTCTCATGGACTCGCAATTGTCTCGAAGCATAGGCAGCAACCTGCCCATTCTACATCAACACTCCACCAAGATCCATCTTTGACGCATCACAATACACCACAAAAGATTCACTCGGATTAGGCAAAATCAACACTGGAGCAGTAGTCAATCTCTTCTTCAATTCCACGAAACTCTCTTCACAAGCTACATCCCACACAAAAGTCTGACCCTTTCGAGTTAACTGAGTCAAAGGTAATGCCAACTTAGAAAAGCCTTCAATAAACTTGCGGTAGTAACCCGCTAATCCTAGAAAACTTCGTATCTCAGTCGCAGACTTCGGAGTCTCCCACTGTAACACGGCATCAATCTTAGAAGGATCAATAACAACACCACCACTTGAAATCACATGGCCAAGGAAACTCACTTCCTTCAACCAAAACTCACACTTCGACAGCTTTGCATGCAACTTCTTCTCTTTCAACACTTGCAATACAGTCCTCAAATTCTCGGCATGTTCTTCTTCAGATCTAGAATATATTAAGATATCATCGATAAACACTACCACAAACTTATCCAAATACTCATGGAAAATCCGATTCATATACTCCATGAACACACCAGGTGCATTGGATACACCAAACGGCATCACGGTGTATTCATAGTGTCCATATCTCATTCTGAAAGCCGTCTTCAGAATATCATCAGGCTTCACTCGAATCTGATGATAACCCGACCTCAAATCAATCTTGCTGAACACACAAGCACCTACTAGCTGATCCATCAAATCGTCGATTCTCGGAAGTGGATACTTATTCTTGATCATCACTTTATTCAACTGCCGATAATCAACGCACAACCTCATACTTCCATCTTTCTTGTTCACTAACAACACAAGAGCACCCCACGGAGAAACACTTGGTCGAACAAACCTCTTCTCAAGCAATTCTTCCAACTGTTTCTTCAATTCACTTAACTCAGAAGCTGACATCCGATAAGGAACCATCGACACTGGACTCGTACCTGGTATTAAGTCCACTGCAAACTCCATTTCACGCTCTGGAGGCAAATCTCTGATGTCATCTGGAAACACATCTGGAAATTCACAGACAACCGACAACTCCACACTCGCAGCTTCACGATCAATTTGCAACGATGCAAACATTGCAAACACCAAAGCTTCGTCTTCCACAAGTTCGTCTACTTGCTTAGCAGACAAGAACATCAACTCCCCACTATCATCAATCTCAGGAAACTCTACAGTCTTATTATAACAATTGATATGAACACGGTTGAACTCTAACCAGTTCATTCTAAAGATCACGTCAATTTGGTGCAAGGGTAGGCACACCAAATACATCACAAAGCTCTTCTAAAAAATCATCACAGGACATCTCAAACACACAAGGGTAGTAGTAACAGATCCATTAGCTGGAGTTTCTATTACCATATTACCATTCGTATCAAATAACTTCAACCCCAATCTATTAGCACATTCAAGCGAGATAAAAGAATGAGTAGCACCAGTATTAACAATAGTAACCAACTCGATATTATTAATAAAACAAGTACCTCGAATCAGGTTGTCCTTCTCTGGCGCCTTTGCACCACTCAAAGCAAACACTCTGCCACTGGTCTGGGCAGTAGTAGCCATCTTCTTCGGCTTCTGACATTGAGTACTGATATGACCTTTCTCACCACAATTGAAACAGGTCGGATCCTCATCTTTGCAATCAGTAGCTCGATGACCTTTCTTACCGCATCTATAGCACCTCAGCACATTATTGGTACACACATCAGCACGGTGGCCTTGCTCACCACACTTATGACACTTTCCCGAAGCGGGAGCTGCTCCCCCACTTGTATTTTTCCCATCTGAAGCCTTCTGCTTCCCTTTGTCAGCTGAAGTTGTATAAGGCTTACCCCTATACTGCCATTTCTTCTCACTCAACTGCTTGTAGTGAGCAGATCGAACTCGGCTGTCCTCATCGTAGATCCTGCTCTTGTCAACCAACTCAGCATACCTGCGGATCTGCTGATACCCAATACCCTGCTTAATCTCTGGTCTCAGCCCATTCTCGAATTTGAGACACTTAGACATCTCAGCATCAGCATGATTGTAGTGCGGACAGAACTTCACTAGCTTCTTAAACTTCGCGGCATACTCTGCCATAGTCATATCTCCTTGCTTCAGCTCAAGGAATTCCACTTCTCTCTTGCCACGAGCATCCTCTGGAAAATACTTCCCCAGAAACTCCTGCTTAAACACAACCCAAGTTATCACAGTGCCAACATCTGCAAGTCTCTGACGGGTGTTATCCCACCAGTCCTCAGCTTCCTCTTCCAGCATATGCGTTCCGAACTGAACCTGTTGCTCGTCAGAACACCCCATCACTCGGAAAATCTTCTCGATCGCCTTCAGCCACTTGTGTGCACTTGCTGGATCATGCGTACACACAAAAGTCGGTGGATTATTCCTTTGAAACTTCCCCAAAGCACGAAACTCATCAGGAGCTCCACCATTTGGATTCAGCTGCGCCACCACATTAGCAACCAATTCCAACGCATCAGCAATTGCACGATCATTTCTTCCAGCCATCCTGCACACCACCAACAAGGTTAGAAGAACTACAACATCGACAGTGTACACACACTCGTCGACTGACAGGGACATACATCAAGTAAAAACCTGGCTAGACGGGCCGACCTGCTCTGATACCACTAATGTAACACCCTTTTCTACCCCCAATAATATTGCAGCAGAAACAACTCAAATATCAGAATAAGGCATAAAAATTCCCTCAAAGGGTGCACATTTCTCACTAAATCAAAATAACACAATTACCCTGTAAACAAAGGGTTTTCCTAAATATAAATAAAAAAGCCTTCACATGGCAGCGGAACTCAAAATTCTCAAATAAAAGGTTTTCAACAAACATCATAATAATCAAAATAAAACCATATTGTCAAATGACAACGAAAATAAGGAAACAACATAGTTCGACTCAAAGGACCCCAACCCGATGTTACACTATCAGAGCAAGACCCTCTAAATTGACCAAAAGCAAATAAACTTCAAGTCCTCGAAGCAACCACATCTAAACCTGATCACCTGCACATTACCCACGTGGAGGCAACATTCAAACAGGCAGGGTGAGTAATCACAATTCATAATAATCATTATAAAACAAGATATACATAAAATGGCATTATCTTCATAAACGACATCATCAAGGTCATCGTCAAGGAAAACATCAGGAAACACCATATAACAAATTCATCAATGCCACATAAGATGCAATGCATAACAAGACTCATGCATGTGGTACCAATCGTCACAAAGGATGGACACCAGGCCATCAACCCTCAAAAGATCCCCGTCAATAGGATCGATCCCGCATTTGGAATCGGAGCACGTCATAATTACCTCATATCAGCACAATGGGAATGAAGCGTCGTCACAGAGTATGCATATGAATGTATGATACACAAACGTCAATAATTCATCATCATCATGTAAACATCATTATGTGCATCATCATTCATAAATTCTTCATAAATTCATATCATCATATATTCATTGAAACATCACAAACCAGCACCTCAATATCATCAAGAACATCATGGGAAATAATCATAAATATCACAACATCAAACACTAGAACGACACATTACAGAAAACAGAATTTTCGCGAAACAGCAGTTGTTCGCTCCAGGGTTCGTCTAGCGAACCTGTTCGCTGCGGCCTTCGCCTAGCGAAGCGGCCAGCGAACCTCACAGATCCCACACTAAAGACCAGAGACCCCACCATCTGTCATGCTCGCTAGTGTGTTCGCTTAGCGAACCTACTCGCTGTTCCCTTCGCCTAGCGAAGCTTCCAGCGAATCACTCCCTCTACTCTAGAATCACCTCTGTACTCACACTCATAATATCGCGCATTCGCTGCGCTGCTCGCCTAGCGAGCCATGACGAACATTCGCCTAGCGAAGCAATGGTTCGCCTAGCGAACCTGCGATTACAACAAATCGTTGCTACGCATCAGTAGCTCCCAAACCTCCAAGGTACCTGCGATTACAACCCCAATTGACCCAAAACCATCCCTATTACAGTTCTAATACATCACATAATTTAAAGGCCTTAAACCTATGTCTGTTAGGTCGATTCAGGACCCTACGGGAAACCTTAATTTCTCTTAAACCTTCAAAACTCTCAAGCTTCATATAAACTCATAAATCCTTCACCATAGGGTTAAAACTACAGCAACGGGGAAGTCTGCCCCAAAGGTCTATTTTACCGATTAAATTCGACTCTTATCAATCGTTCTCACAGAACGCCCTCAAAGTCATCAGTTTACCTCAAAACCCATAAACCCTTAAAACCCCAAAATCCCCAACATCCACTTTAATCAACCGAATCCTATAATGAAAACAATGAAAGGCAATTACTCCCCATACCTTAGATTGTCGATCCGATGAGTTCTCTCTTGAGCCTTTGGAAACCTTCACGAAAATCCTCGCCTTCTCCCTTTTTCCTCAGAGCTCTGCACTTTCTCCTTATTTTCACGATCTCCACAAATGAATCCTAATTCTCCTCAATTCCTCCTTTTTGGTTAATTTAACTCTTGGGCTTCAAAATTGGGCTTTCTCCATAATACCCCGACTAATACTGCTAAAATGTCCATCTTACCCTCAATTCCTCTAATATTATTTTAAATTAATAATAATACTAATATATTCATATTATATACTATAATTTAATTAAAATAACCAAAACTTCACCAAAAATACCGACATCGACCCCAACCACCAAAAATCACAGAAAACCATGAATATAATATTTAAATGAATTAAATAAATATCCTTACGAAAATCGGGGTGTTACACGGGCTGTCGAAGCGTTGGCATCATCGGGCGAGGGAGAGGCGGTGCATCCGTCCCTGACATCACCCTCCTCGACGGGAACATTCACGTTGGGGTCGTGATTGTCACCGTTGGTGAAGGTGGTGAAAGCGGTCTCATGGGCGTTGTTGTCAGTGCGTGGGCTGGCCATGATCAACGGAAATTGATGTATGCTTTGGTTCTTGAATTTCTGAGGAAGAAAGAACGGGGAAGCAAAAGGTTCCCACAGACGGCGCCACTGATCTTACCGGATCAGAAAAGGATCACCAACCAGCAATACATCGTGTGCTCCTAATTCGCCGGTGGTGGAGAAGAGGAGAGGTGTACCTGTAAGGCACTCCGATGCTAAAGTCAGTTTCATCAAGAGAGAAAGCAAGTATAGAAAAAGTTGTGAGAATAGAATACTTGACCCTCTAGTGAAAGAGGGTATTTATAATGTGCCCCAAGCGCTGGGCCAACGATTACTTACATTGGGTTGGATCATTAGGCCCAATACGAATAACTGCCAGGATCTACGTGGCACATGGAAGACTAGCACGTGCTCTTCGTCCTGCGTCAACTGCCCCGTGAACTTCGGAAGGTGAAAGACCTGTTCTTTCGCTCGTGGATAGTTGGCTGATGACGTGTCCCCGCGTGAGGGGCACGTGGAGACTGGGGTGGAGACGCGTGAGCGCTCCCCGTGTGATTTGATGAGTTGGGCATTCATTGGGCCCTCCCCGACGGGGAATGGATGGTATATTAATTAAAGCCATAGAGTTTTGTTTTTAATTTTTATATCGATAGAAATAATAAGGCTATAAACATATCTAATTAGTAGTATCAGAGCTATTCATATTTGATTCAATTTGAATTTTGATTTTTTTTTAATATTAAGGTTTCAAAATTGAAATTTTTATTGATCTTTCAACAATTTAGATAAAATGTAAATTGTAATTCTCAGGGCCTCTTGTTGAAATCAATTATAAAGAATTATTTACATTACAAAATTAGTTATTTGAAATTGATTATTGAAATATACCTACGGTTGTAAATGTGATTCTGGTATTAATTTTGTTTTTTTGATTACATTAAAATTTTGATTACCTGAGAACATATCAATTATTGTTTGAAAATTTTAATGAACCAGTAAATAGGTATGACAATGGGGCGGGTTGGAAACGATTTTTATCTCCCCCAAATCCAAATCTGAATCCTCAAACAATTCCCGTTACCCGCCCTAAACTCAAGGGAAATTAAAACTCAAACCCGTCTCAAATAGGTTCGGATTGGGGATTCATTTAGTGAAATCAATTTTTAATAAAAAAATTTATTTTTTTCCAATATCAAATTACATTACAAATAATAAAATAAAATAATTTCAAAAAATTTCATATACATTTCAAATATTTTAACTAATAAATATAAATTAAAATATTAAAACATTAACCACATATTTAATATTTTAGTTTATCAAAACTAGATAATAATCTACATTATAAAGTAAACGGGGATGAGTTTGAGGTGGGTACTAGTGTCTCCATTATCCGATCCATCCCCATATTTTATAATCGAGGAAAATCCAAATCTAATAAAAGCGGATTTACCCGTTAACTTCGAAGCAGGTTCAAGTAGATATCCATGGGTATGAGTCATGTTGTCATGTCTACGTGTGAATGAATGGTTCATAACCTTAAATTGAAAAAAAAAAACTTTTCATCCAATTGATTCTCTATCAAGTAAACAATACGTGTGAATCAATTGATTCACAATCACTACCGTTTATTGAATTTTTCGAATAAAAAATTTAATTATGTGTCATTAATTTTGTATTTGTATTTGTTAAAGAACAGACTATATAACGCTATGTTGGATATACTATTTTTTTTTATAGATAATGAGATTATGATCTTACTATTTTCACTCCAGTTTTTGACTCTATTTCATATACATACAGTTAGGCAATACTTCGCCTGTTTCAAAATATAAGAGAAAAAAATATATTTTTTTTGTCCCAAAATATAAGAGAAAAAAATAACTTTAATCTTTTTCAAGATAAAATTAAAAGCAAGTTGCATTTAATTTGCTTTCTCTCTCATCTTTTCTATAACTAACAACCAATTAGAATTGTTTTTACATATTTCAAAGTAATTTTTTTCAACAAAATCTTAGTCAAACTATTATACTTTTTACTTTTCTTAATAAGTGTGTTTTTAATTTTTTCTCTTATATTTTGGGACGGAGGGAGTAGTATGTAACTATCATGTATTTTTGTTTAAAATAATAATAATTATTTTTCTCATGAGTATTAATTTAATTTAAAAATTAACTTTGATATAATTTTGTTCAAATTTTGGCTGCAGTTCTATATAATAGTTTAAAATTTTAAATGAGTTAAAATGAAAAGTCGCTAAAGTGACCTATTTTATGGAGAATATTTATAAAAAATGTTAAATAATTTTTCTGTTATGGGTATATTTATCCATGTGAGTATCAATTAACTCAAAAGACAATTGGTGGTTGATTTTCATACATGTCCGTGCTTGTGTGATGGTAAATATGTGATAATTATAAGGTTGCACATGTGAATAGTAAACCAATTCAAAGAGTGATTTTATTATTCGACATTTTTTTATTATTAATGTTTGATTATTACAAAAAGAGTACCACTAGCAGTCAATTTTACTATCCAAAGACTTGATATTGATGGTACACCAGGTATCTGAAGATGAGTTGTGTCATAATTTGAGCATGTCGGTGATTAAGTTTTTTAAAAAAATATTGTGAGTATGTTTATAGTGTTTATTATGCCCTATTTTTCAGTGAGTATGTTTATAGTGTTTATTATGTTCTATTTTTCAGCTACAATTGCTTCAATATCGGCTAATACGAATAAGGTTCAGTTCCTTAGTGGGATAAAATTTAAGGATTGGAATGAGAACATGAAAATTGTTCTTTCCTGCATGAATTTTGACCCTGCATTAAGCAAAGAGAAACACATTCTCTTTCGGAATCTAGTACCTATGAGAAGTGAGAGTGCTCCAATCGCAGGAGTCATGTTTTGGTGTGTTATGAGGTCAATTTACCTTCAGTACCTAGAAACACTTGTGGTTAGACTCAATTGCAACTGCTAATATCGGTGTTTCAATCAAGGGTTGCCTAAACTACCGAAAGTCAAATGATGTTGAAAGATACATCTATGTGGGAGATGGCAAGTCGAGGGAGGTGGAAGCTATAGGGCATTTTAGATTATTGATGTGTACAAGATTTTATTTGGATATGAAAGACACTTTTGTGGTTCCGCAATTTAGACTAAATTTAATTTCAGTTTCTTATTTGGACAAATCAGGGTATTTGTGTTCATTTGAGAATAATAGGTTTAAGTTGTCTTTTTAATTTAAACTAGTGGAATACACGTGCATTCACATGGATCCTGGTCTGGTATGCACATTTGTTTCTAATATGTAATAAAATGAAATGAAAGAAAGAAAAAAATTTAACCAAAAAAGTTTATTATTTTTAAAATAGAAAATAAGCCCCTGTCTATAATTATTTTCGTATATAAAAATATTTTAATCAATAATATATTTTTTTCCCGTATATAAATATTATTTTTGTTTTGACATTATTTATAAGAATATTTGAATCAATAGTAAACTTGTTCCCTTTATTATTCAATATTTTAATTAATAACTTCATGTTCCCATTATAATTATTTTAATTTGGTGCTTTAAAAAATGGTAAGTTATGATTTGGTGTTTTACAATTCATTGTTTTTTTTATAGTTGATAATTGACGTGGGAGTTAGGCCCAAAGTAGATAGGCCTTGTAGTAGTTTTGTGGGGCCAATTTGCAATGGGCCACTTGACCCAGTGGACACTGAAGGGAGTGGTCAGCAGAGCATTTTGCCTAGAATTAGTTCTACTGATTCGATTGAAGACTTGGAACATTTTAGACCATCTTTTTTCAATCTTAATTCCAGATGCGAGGAACAAAGGTAAGAAGGTGTTGGTTTCTCCTGCAATCTCGTTGGATTTTTTAGACAGATTTTTGGCCGGATCTATTTTGTGTTGCGATTCTGTAGGCGACTCTGTTGTGGCCCGTTGCAACATTCGTATTCTCCTACAGAGGGATGATGAAGTCTCTTCAAAGATATGGGAAAAAGCAGTTTTGTTTGGTGTTAGAAGAGGGGAAAATAAAGAATCTCACATAGATGCAATCAGTCAACTTGAGGGGAAAGATAGGGAAGGTTTCGTCTAGAAGGAAGCTCAAAATTGTGTTGTGCAATGAATTTTCTCTCTTACAATTTGCGTGGGGCGGGGATGGCGATCAGGAGGAAGTGTGTTAGATAATTAGTTAAAGATCTAGAGTTTGATGTTTGTTTCCTGCAAGAGACAAAGCTTCAGGTGGTTCCAGATTCTTTCATTTTTGAGCTGTGAGGTAGTATAAAGGTGGAGTGGAGCTTTAAAGTAGCTGATGGTAGAGCTGAGGGAATTATTACGATGTGGAAATCGAGATTATTCCAACTTGTGTTCAATTTTTCTGGAGAAGGCTTCATTGGTATTAATGTTCTTTGGAAGAAGTAGTCTGTTTTCTTGATTAACATTTACTCTTCTTGCTCTTTGGCCAAAAAGAGGATCATGTGGAAGGAATTACAGAAGTGCAAGGATAACTTTCCTAAAGGTTATTGGTGTTTAGCATGTGACTTCAATGCAGTCAAGGTTGATACGGAAAGAAAAGGGTGTGGAGATGCGATGAATCTGAGGGAGATGACTAAATTCAGTGATTTTATCCAGTCCATGGATTTGGGAGATGTGGCCACTGCAGGTAATAAGTTTACTTGGTTCAATTTGGATGGCAAATCGGTTAGTAGGTTGGATAGGTTTCTTTTGTCTGAAGAGTTGATTACTTTGTGGAATGTTAACTTCCAGCATGTTGGACCTAGGGATATTTCGGATCATGCTCCTATTTGGATCAAAGAGTGTAAGGTAAATTGGGGTCCCAAACCTTTAAAATTCTTCAATTGTCGGTTTGAGAGTGATGATTTACTTCTGTTGATCAAAGAGTTTTGGGAGTCTACTTCTGTTGAGGGAAAAGCCGCGTTTGTTTTGAAGGAAAAGTTGAGGATGTTGAGAGGTGTGCTGAGGAAGTGGAATAAGGAAGTTTTTGGGTTTATCAACTTGGAGGTAGACAACGCTACTAAGGAACTTAATTTGTTGGACAACTTTGCTGCCACGGGGGATGAGACGGAGGAAAATTCGGGGAGCTGTGATCTTGCTACGCTAAGGAGGGAGGCAACCAAGAAGGTGTGGAATTCCTTGCACAACAAGGAGAGTATTATAAGACAAAAGTCTAGATGTTTATGGATTAAAGAAGGCGACCGCAATACGGATTTTTTTTCACAATTCTTTGAGAGCAAGACAAATGAGGAATAACATAGCGGGTCTTAATACTGTTAGGGGTAGAATTGAGCAGGTGCACGAAGTGAAATCAGAATTCAAAAGGCATTTTGAGAGTAGGTTTGATGAATTAGATTATATTTGCCCAAAGTTGGATGGTGTGGGGTTTAGGCAACTTCCTTTGGAGGATAAAGTGTCGCTTGAAAAGCTGTTTTCTTTGGAAGAGATTAAAGAGGTAATTTGGAGTGGTGATAGAGACAAAAGTCTGGGTCCAAAAGGGTTCAATTTGGGATTCTTCAAGGTTTGTTGGGAATTTCTTAAAGCTAACCTTCTCAGATTTTCTAATGAGTTCCATGAATTTGGTAAAGTACCTAAGGCAATTAGGGCTTCGTTTCTTGCTCTTGTGCCGAAAGGCGATAATCCTCAAGAGGTCGATGGTTTTAGACCAATTTGTTTAATTGGTAGTTTGTATAAGATTCTGTCCAAGATCTTGGCTAATAGACTAAAAAACGTTATGAACTATTTGATTTCGAAAACTCAAACGACATTCGTGGTGGGGAGGGAAATGCTTGATGGAATCCTTGTTGTGAATGAGGTGCTGGATTATGCAAGAAAGAGTAAAGAGGATTGTTTGATCATGAATGTGGATTTTGCAAAGGCTTACGATTTCATTTTGTGGGACTACTTGAGAAACATATTAGGTAGGATGGGATTTAGTCCAAAATGGTTGCTTTGGATGAATGGATTGGTTTTCAACAGCACTATGTCGATCCTGGTAAATGGTAGTCCTACGGAGGATTTCACAGTTCGTAGAGGGATTCGTCAGGGTGAACCACTTTCTGTAACACCCCAAATTTGTAAGAATATTTATTTAATTTATTTAAATATAATATTCGTGATTTTTGGTGAATTTTGGTTGTTTGGGCTATGCGTGGAATTTTGTGGAGTTTTGGTTATTTATTTAAATAATAGCATATAATATGGAATATATTAGTATTATTATTAATTTAAATAATATTAGATGAATTAAGGGTAAGGTGGACTTTTGAGGAGGATTAGTGAGGGTAAATTGGGAAAAGCCCATTTTTGAAGCCCAAGAGTAGGTTTAACAAAAAGGAGAGTTTGAGAATGGGATTCATTTTGTTAGATAGTGAAAAAAAGGAAAGAAGACGAGAGCTCTGAGGAAAAAGGAAAAGGCGAGGATTCGAGAAGGTTTCCAAAGACTCAATAGAGAAAGCTCTAAATCGACAATCTAAGGTATGGGGAGTATTGCCTTTCATTGTTTTCAATATAGGGATTCGATGTGTTTAAAGCGGATTTTTTGGGGTTTATGAGGGTTTGTGGATTTATGAGTAAATTGGTGATTTAGGCATTGTTTTTGTGGATTGATGATGAATATGAAGGATGGAATTGATTCGGATAAAAGTAGGCCTTCAAGGCTAAACCTTCTGTTGATGATATGTGGGATCTTGTATGGGGAAGGGATTTATGAGGTTTATGAGAATCTTGAGAGTTTGTGAAGGTTTAGGTGATTTTGAGTTAGGATAGTGAAATTATTCGACCTAATAGTCGTAGGTTTTATGCCTTTGATTTCCATGATGCCTTAGGAAGGTTTTGGGGATGTTTTAGGGTGAATTGAGGTTGAACCCGTAAGAATTTGGTGGTCTGAAGTGCTACTGATGCGTAGCTGCGATTACAGGAAATCGCACGTTCGCACAGTGAACGAATCCTTCGCAAGGTGAACCTTCACCCCAGATTCGCTGGGCGAATAGTGCAGGGAATGTGCGATACTTTTGTTATGTGATACTGAGATGAAATTGAGAATTATCTTTGAGTTTACAAAGCGAATTTTCCAGCGAGTAGCTCGCTAGGCGAATGAGGGTGGCGAGGTGAGACAGAAGGGGGAATTCTCTGGTTTTTGTATGTGATTCTGGGATTCGCTGGAAGCTCGCAAAGCGAACATTCCAGCGAACTAGTTCGCACAGTGAACTTTGTAACGAACGACTGCTGTTCGCGAACTTTGTTTTATGTTTCTTGTGCTGTCTTGACGTTTGAGCTGTGATTATTCTGATGATTTACCATGATGTTATTGATGATTATGAGACGAGGATGTCGTGATGTTTTGATGAATAATTGATGATCTGAATTACTATGAGTTTATTGATGATTATGAACTGTTTATGCATGATTTTGAAGATTAATTGATGATATGAGTTACCATGATGTATATTGACGTTATGAGTTGTGTATATGTGATGTTCGATGATTAAATGATGATGTGAATGACCATGAGTTATATTGATTGTGAGATGATGATGCATGACTATTTTGATGTGAATTTCCATGAGTTGTATTGATGATTATAAGATGATGATGCATGATGTTTTGATGAATGAATGACGATATGATGAGATTGTGATGAATGATGATGCACGTAATGATTTGTGTTGATGATGATGATTATGACGTTGTGTATCATGCATTCATAGCATTACAGTGATGTTAGACTTCGGTCTATTGTGGCTTCCATCCCATTGTGTGGATGTGAGTTGGTTTTGACGTGCTCCGGTTCTTGTGTAGAATCGATCCTAATGACGGGCATCTTTGGAGGGTGATGGCCTAGTGTCCATCGATTGTGACGATTTGTACCACATGCATGAGTCTTGTTGTGCATTGCATTTATTTGGCATTGATGTGATTTAAGATATCGTGATTTTTGATGTTTTCCATTGTGATGACCCTGATGATGTTGTATATGATAATGACGCCATTTTATGCATATCCTGTTTTTATATTGATTATAATGAATTGTGATTCCTCACCCTGCCTATTTGAATGTTGCCTCCACGTTGGTAACGTGCAGGTGATTAGGATTAGCCGTGGATGCCTTCGAGGACTTTTGGAGTTTATTTTGCTTTTGGTCGATGTAGAGGGTCTTGCTCTGATAGTGTAACAACGGGTTGGGTCGTTGAGTCGAAACATATTATGTTGACATTTTGTTGTTATTTGATGATTATGGTTTTATTTTAAAACTTTTTAGATTTGGATTATTGTGGTTATGGTGGTTCCGCTGTTGTTTGATGGTTTTTGAATTATTCTGAGGAAACCCCGTTGTTTACGGAGCAATTTTGTTTAATTGAATTTATTGAGAAATGTGCACCCTTTGAGGTGGTTCTGATTTTACTCTGATATTTGATTTAATCTGCTGCAATATTTGTAGGGTAGAAAAAAGGTGTTACATTAGTGGTATCAGAGCAGGTCGGTCTGTCGGGCCAGGTTGTTTAATGTTGTCTATTCCCTAGTGTGCGACATGTGTGTGAAAACACTGTCAATGCTTGTTTTGTTTTCCATTTGCAGGTTGGGAATGAAACAAGTGGGGGGGAAGGTAGTGCTTCTCCAAGGTGCTTCAAGTGTGGAGCGGTGGCTAAGTGTGGTGTTGGATGCTACGATAGTTTGGTAAAGATAGTTTGTACCGCCTCATGATAGTTGGCTGTTATTGACAAATTGAGGAACTGGTCACCCTTAATCTCTTGTTGATAATAGACGGGATCATGTTGGATGGGATAGATGTGTCTTGCGAGCTTAAGTGGTGTGCGTAGTGAATTGTTTGAAGTTAAGCCAAGTGCTTACAAATGGTTTTGATGAGTCGATGCAGGATGGTGCTGAGATGTTTATGTTGAGGGTAACTTTGAGTATTAGTGAAGGTGAAGAAGTGGGTGTTTTGTCTTTTGTTTATGAAATTTCGGAAGTGTTTCCTGATGACGTAAGTGATTTGCCTCCAGAACGTGAGTTAGAGGTTGCAGCGGATTTGATACCAGGTATGAGTCCGGTGTCAATGAATCCTTACCAGATGTCTGCATCTGAGTTGGGAGAATTGAAGAAACAATTGGAAGAGTTGCTTGGGATGAAGTTGTTCGACTGAGTGTTTCTCTATGGGGTGCTCCTGTGCCGTCGGTGAAGAAGAAAGATGGTACTATGAGGTTGTGTGTGGATTATAGACGATTGAATAAAGTGACGATCAAGGATAAGTATCCATTTCTGAGGATTGATGATTTGAGGGATCAATTGGTGGGCACTTATGTTTTAGCAAGATTAATTTGAGGTCTGGTTATCATCAGATTCGTGTTAAGCCTGATGATATTCCGAAGACAACTTTCAGGACGAGGTATGATGACTATGAGTATGTTGTGATGTCGGTTGGCATATCTAATGCACCTGGTGTTCGTGGAGTATATGAATCGGATTTTTCATGAGTATTTGGATAAGTTTGTGGTGGTTTTTATTGACGATATTCTGATATACTCTAAGCCTGAAGAAGAGCATGCTGAGCATTTGAGGGCTGTGTTGCAAGTGTTGAAAGAGAAGAAGTTTTATGTGAAACTGTCGAAGTGTGAGTTTTGGTTGAAGGAAGTGAATTTTCTTGGCCATGTGATTTCAAGTGGTGGATTTGCTGTAGATCCTTCTAAGATTGATGTTGTGCTACAGTGAGAGACTCTGAAGTCTGCTACTGAGATCTGAAGTTTTCTGGGATTGGCGGGTTATTACCGCAAGTTTACCAAGGGCTTTTCTAAGTTGGCATTACCTTTGACTCAGTTGACTCGAAAGGGTCAAGCTTTTGTGTGGGATGTAGCTTGCGAAGAGAGTTTGTGGAATTGAAGAAGAAGTTGACGACTGCTTCAGTGTTGATTTTTCCTAATCCGAGCGAATCTTTTGTGATGTATTGTGATGCGTCGAAGATGGGTCTTGGTGGAGTAGTGATGCAAAATGGACAAGTTATTGCCTATTTTTCGAGACAATTGAGAGTTCATGAGAGGAATTATCCCACGCATGACTTAGAGTTGGCCGCCGCGGTGGTTGTGTTGAAGATTTGGAGACTTATCTGTTTGGATCTAAATTTGAAGTGTTCAGTGATCATAAGAATTTGGGGTATTTGTTCGACCGGAAGGAAGTGAATATGAGGCAGAGAAGGTGGTTGGAATTACTGAAGGATTATGACTTTGATTTGAGTTACCATCCAGGCAAAGCAAATGTAGTGGCCGACGCGTTGGGCAGAATGTCATTGCATATGTTGATGCTTATAGTGAGAGGATTGGAATTAATCGAACAGTTTCGAGATTTGAGTTTGGCGTGTGAAGAGACTCCTGGCAGTGTGAAGTTAGGAATGTTGAAGCTGACAAGTGGTGTTTTGGAGGAAATCAGAGTGGGTCAGCAAGTGGATTTGAAGTTCGTGGACCAATTAACGTTAATTAACCTAGGTAACAGAGGTGAATTCCGGATTGATGAGAATGATGTGACGAGGTTTCGAGATAGGGTGTGTGTTCTAGATGTTCCAGAGATCGAGAAAAGTATTATATGAAGAAGGATATTGCCGAGTTCGTTTATGCTTGTTTGACTTGTCAGAAGTCGAAGATCGAACATCAGAAGCCGTTGGGTATGATGCAACCGTTGAATATTCTAGAATGGAAATGGGATAGTATTTCCATGGATTTTTGTGTTGAGATTGCCGAAGACTGAAAAAGGGAACAATTCTATTTAGGTGATTGGGGATAGATTAACTAAATCGGCTCATTTATTACCGATGAAGATTAATCATTCTATGCAGAAGTTAGCTGAGATGTATGTTGACGAAATTGTGAAGTTGCATGAGATACCATCGAGTATTGTGTCGGATAGAGACCCGAGATTTACGTCGAGGTTTTGGAAGAGTTTGCAAGATGGTTTGGGGTACTAAGTTGAGGTTGAGTTCTGCCTATCGTCCGCAGATGGATGGAAGACATAGAGGGTTGTCCAGTCTTTAGAGGATTTGTTGAGAGCTGGTGTGTTGGATTAAGGTGGATCGTGGGATAGTCATTTGCGTTGATCGATTTTACCTACAACAACAGTTTTCATGCTAGTATTGGGATGATGCTGTATGAAGCTTTGTATGGGAGGAGGTGTAGGATTCCTTTGTGTTGGTATGAGTCGGGCGAGAGTGCTATACTCGGACCTGAGATCGTACAAGAGACGACTGAGAAGATTAAGATGATCCAAGAAAGGATGGGAGCGTCGCAGAGTCGCCAGAAGAGCTACCATGATAAGAGAAGGAAGACACTTGAATTCCAAGAGGGAGGTCACGTGTTTTTTTTAGGGTGACACCCGTGACTGGTGTGGGTCGAGCTTTGAAGTCTAGGAAGTTCACTCCACGTTTTGTTGATCCATATCAAATTTTGCAGAGGATAGGAGAGGTAGCCTATTGAATTGCTTTACCGCCGTCACTTGTGAATTTGCATGACGTGTTCCATGTGTCTCAGTTGAGGAAGTACATTCCTGATCCGTCGCATGTGATTCAGATGGATGATGTATAAGTGAGGGATAACCTGACGGTGGAAGCTTTACCTGTGCGGATTGACGGTCGAGAGATGAAGTAACTGCGGGGTAAAGACATAACTTTGGTGAAAGTGTTGTGGGGTGGACTGGCTGGCGAAAGTTGGACTTGGGAACGTGAAGATCAGATGAGGGAGTCGTATCCGGCTCTATTTATTTGAGGTAATTTTCGAGGGCGAAGATTCTTTAAGTGGGGGAGAGTTGTAACACCCCAAATTTGTAAGAATATTTATTTAATTTATTTAAATATAATATTCTTGATTTTTGGTGAACTTTGGTGGTTTGGGCTATGTGTGGAATTTTATGGAGTTTTGGTTATTTATTTAAATAATAGTATATAATATGGAATATATTAGTATTATTATTAATTTAAATAATATTAGATGAATTAAGGGTAAGGTGGACTTTTGAGGAGGATTAGTGAGGGTAAATTGGGAAAAGCCAATTTTAGAAGCCCAGGACTAGGTTTAACAAAAAGGAGAGTTTGAGAATGGGATTCATTTTGTTAGACCGTGAAAAGAAGGAAAGAAGACGAGAGCTCTGAGGAAAAAGGAAAAGGCGAGGATTTGAGAAGGTTTCTAAAGACTCAATAGAGAAAGCTCTGAATCGACAATCTAAGGTATGGGGAGTATTGTCTTTCATTGTTTTTAATATAGGGATTCGATGTGCTTAAAGCGGATTTTTGGGGGTTTATGAGGGTTTGTGGGTTTATGAATAAATTGGTGATATAGGTATTGTTTTTGTGGATTGATGATGAATATGAAGGATGGAATTGATTCGGATAAAAGTAGGTCTTCAAGGCTAAACCTTCTGTTGATGATATGTGGGATCTTGTATGGGGAAGAGATTTATGAGGTTTATGAGAATCTTGAGAGTTTGTGAAGGTTTAGGTGATTTTGAGTTAGGATAGTGAAATTATTCGACCTAATAGTCGTAGGTTTTATGCCTTTGATTTCCATGATGCCTTAGGAAGGTTTTGGGGATGTTTTGGGGGTGAATTAAGGTTGAACCCATAAGAATTTGGTGGTCTGAAGTGCTACTGATGCGTAGCTGCGATTGCAGGAAATCGCACGTTCGCACAGTGAACGAATCCTTCTCAAGGCAAACCTTCACCCCAGATTCGCTGGGCGAATAGCACAGCAAATGCGCGATACTTTTGTTATGTGATATTGAGATGAAATTGAGAATGATCTTTGAGTTCGCAAAGCGAATTTTCCAATGAGTAGCTCGCTAGGCAAATGAGGGTGGCGAGGTGAGACAGAAGGGGGGAATTCTCTAGTTTTTGTATGTGATTCTGGGATTCGCTGGAAGCTCGCAAAGCGAACATTCCAGCGAACTAGTTCACACAGCGAACTTTGTAGCGAACGGCTGCTGTTCGCGAACTTTGTTTTATGTTTCTTGTGCTGTCTTGACGTTTGAGCTGTGATTATTCTGATGATTTACCATGATGTTATTGATGATTATGAGATAATGATGTCGTTATGTTTTGATGAATAATTGATGATCTGAATTACTATGAGTTTATTGATGATTATGAACCGTTTATGCATGATTTTGAAGATTAATTGATGATATGAATTACCATGACGTATATTGACGTCATGAGCCGCGTATATGTGATGTTCGATGATTAAATGGCGATGTGAATGACCATAAGTTATATTGATTGTGAGATGATGATGCATGACTATTTTGATGTGAATTTCCATCAGTTGTATTGATGATTATAAGATGATGATGCATGATGTTTTGATGAATGAATGACGATATGATGAGATTGTGATGAATGATGATGCACGTAATGACTTGTGTTGATGATGATGATTATGACGTTGTGTATCATGCATTCATAGCATTACAGTGATGTTAGACTTTGGTCTATTGTGGCTTCCATCCCATTGTGTGGATGTGAGGTGGTTTTGACGTGCTCCGGTTCTTGTGTAGAATCGATCCTAATGACGGGGATCTTTGGAGAGTGATGGCCTAGTGTCCATCGATTGTGACGATTGGTACCACATGCATGAGTCTTGTTGTGCATTGCATTTATTTGGCATTGATGTGATTTATAATATCGTGATTTTTGATGTTTTCCTTTGTGATGTCCCTGATGATGTTGTATATGATAATGACGCCATTTTATGCATATCCTGTTTTTATATTGATTATAATGAATTGTGATTACTCACCCTGCCTGTTTGAATGTTGCCTCCACGTTGGTAACGTGCAGGTGATCAGGATTAGCCGTGGATGCCTTCGAGGACTTTTGGAGTTTATTTTGCTTTTGGTCGATGTAGAGGGTCTTGCTCTGATAGTGTAACATCGGGTTGGGTCGTTGAGTCGAAACATATTATGTTGACATTTTGTTGTTATTTGATGACTATGTTTTATTTTAAAACCTTTTGGATTTGGATTATTGTGGTTATGGTAGTTCCGCTGCTGTTTGATGGTTTTTGAATTATTTTGAGGAAACCCCGTTGTTTACGGAGCAATTTTGTTTAATTGAATTTATTAAGAAATATGCACCCTTTGAGGTGGTTCTGATTTTACTCTGATATTTGATTTAATCTGCTGCAATATTTGTGGGGTAGAAAAAGGGTGTTACACTTTCCCCCTTTCTGTTTCTGATAGCTGCTGAAGGCTTAGCGGGTTTGATGCGCAATGCAGCCAATTTGGGGTAGTTTAGTGGTTTCAAGGTGGGTTAGACAGCTCGCTTCGAACTGTTGCAGTTTGCAGACGATACAATGGTTTTATGCGATGGAAATAGGGAAAATTTTTGGAGTTTGAAAGCAATCCTTAGCGGTTTTCAATTGGCGTCCGCTTTAAGCCTCAATCTGAACAAAAGTTGGGTTTATGGTTTGAATATTGAAATTCTGGTATAACAGAACCTAGATGTCCTATGACATGTCGAGACATCTGATCTGAACAAAACACATAGGCAAGGCATATAAACATTAAACACGATACTGAAAACTAAAAAGTAGAGTGCACATAAGAATTGTTTACCCAGTTCGGTCTAACAACCTACATCTGGGGGCATACCAAGCCAGGAAGGAAGTCCACTATTAGCAGTATCAATTCATAGACCCTACAACCAACACACCCGTTGACGATCTACTCACTTAATAACTACCCAATGACCCTTCTACCTAAGTTCTCCCTAGATAAGAGACTACATCTCTCTTCCAATCATCGCAATGATGTCTAGCAGTCAACACCTCAGCCACTGCATCAACAGCTTGATTTCCAACAACTCTTCAATCACAGAAAAGTAGAAGACACACTTCAAAGAAACACAATCATCATTGCTTATGAAATTCTGGTACCAAATATGTGATGTTACGTGTGATGTCATAACAACACACTCTGCAATAGACAATGTAAAACAACAATAAATCACACAAAGAATTGTTCACCCACTTCGGTCTTAACTACCTACGTCTGGGGGCTACCAAGTCAGGGATGAATTTCACTATCAGTAGTATTAATTTACAGACTCAACAACCCAGTTGACATCTCCTAAACTTAATCACTACCCAATGAACTTTCTACCTAAGAGACCACTTAGGTATGAGAACACTACTCAATCCCTAAATCACTTCAGTGATATAATTCAAAGATCACACACTTTGAATAACACAACTTGATTCTGCTTCACAGCTTTGATCAAGAACAACTCAAATCAACAACACCAATTCACACTAGAATGGTTTACAAAACATACACGAAGACTCAAACGACTCTCAGTCTTTAGCTCTCTTTCTTCGTTCCTTTCTTCAAAGGATTTATGCGCTTTAAATAGCTCTTTGATCTGGTCTTGGACCTGCTACAATATCTGACCTGATTTGTTGTTTAAAACTGAATCTTCAAAACAGATTTTATCCCCAAAATCTTTTTAAATCTCAGTCTTTAAACCTCCCTACAAATCTGCATCAAATCTCTATGCAACAGACAATATCTATCCTAAGATATCCGCATCCAATGAGACTAACAGTACTCCTAATATCCAGCTAAAACGCAAACCTTAACAACATCACTAAACCTGATGTTATAATGATCTGGTATAGTGATGTCAAGACATCGTATGTGACATCACACTCCAAAACATCAACAACTTAAACACCCAATGTTAAGACTCAATGTTAAGACATCACCCATGTGACATCAAGCATTGAACAACTTTGTTTTACCAAAATTCCAGCCAATCCAAGAACCAACAATCTCCCCCTTTGGCTAATTTTGGCTAAAACAATCTCTACAACATCAGAGACTTCAGCAGCGGATAAAACATTAAAAAGATTTTAAAACAAACAGCTCCCACTTCAAAATGCACTTCAAAATGCTGCACACCACCTACCAACAAAGGGAAAACTCCCCCTCAAAACCAGAACCAGCATAAACAGCTGTTCAACATGCACACTCCCCCTCAACATCTGTACCACACCAGAACTGAGATAGGTCACACTCTACACACAAAGGCTAGGCTAACTCTCCCCCTTTTTAGCCATAATTGGACAATCACCAAACACAATGTCCTGACTTAAAGACATGGTCAAACATCATGCTTCCCAAAAACACAAGTTCCAACACATTGACTGTTCAGTTGATACAAACTATGCTCCTTGTTTTCATTATAAACACATGCCTTTCTTCCTTCTAGCAGCACCACTCAGCCACCAAGAATGAGCCAGTCAAACATCAAAGATGCAGCAAAGAACTTCAAGCAGAAGGACAAGACTTCAGATCCACCTCAGACGAGGAGCAAAACAAAGACTGCAGCTGAAACTACTTCAGGAACCACAAAGACAGGCAGAACCTCAGAGACAACCATGAAACCCAGCAAGAAACATCCTGTGCACCAACATGCTTCTGATGATGATTGGGATGAAGACTGGAAGGCTTTTCTTGATGCAGGGGGTTGGGATAATCTATAACTGTTGATGTACTTCAAACATGTATTCCTTCAGCAGTTGAATAAAATCAATATTTAATAAAGAATACAACTGCTTAATGCACTCTCTAGCACATTTACTCTTCATAAATGCAAATTCCCAATTTACTTCTCAAACTTTCAAAATGGTTTGCATCTAATGCTTTAGTGAATATATCAGCCAACTGTTTATCTGTAGCTACATGCTCCAATGCAACAACTTTATCCTCTACCAAATCTCTTATAAAATGATGCCTTATATCAATATGCTTAGTCCTGCTATGTTGAATAGGATTCTTAGAGATATTGATAGCACTCAAATTATCACAGTACAATGTCATGACATCTTGCTTGACATTGTATTCACTCAGCATTTGCTTCATCCACACCAGTTGAGAGCAACTACTCCCTGCTGCTATGTACTCGGCCTCAGCAGTAGAAAGAGACACACAATTCTGCTTCTTACTAAACCAAGAGATCAAATTATTCCCTATAAAGAAACAACCTCCTGAAGTGCTTTTCCTATCATCAGCACTCCCAGCCCAGTCAGCATCACAATATCCCCTTAACTCAGTCCCAGATCCATGACTATACAGCATCCCATAGTCACTAGTGCCATTAACATATTTCAGAATCCTCTTCACTTGATTCATGTGACTAACTTAGGCTCATATTGATATCTGGCACAAACTCCAACAACAAAAGAAATGTCAAGTCTGCTAGCTGTGAGATATAATAGACTCTCAATCATGCTTCTATATAAACTTTGATCCACACTAACTCCATGTTCATCCTTGGATAATTTTAAATGAGTAGGAGCAGGAGTCCTCTTATGATTAGCATTTTCTAGGCCAAATTTCTTCACTATGTTCTTAGCATATTTGCTCTGAGAAATGAAGATGGAGTCCTCCATTTGTCTAACTTGTAGACCAAGGAAATAGTTGAGTTCTCCAACCAAACTCAATTCAAATTCAGATTGCATCTGTTGCACAAAATGTTTCACCATTTCATCTGACATCCCACCAAATACAATGTCATCAACATAGATTTGAGCTACCATCAGGTTTCCTCCTTCTTCCTTGACAAACAAGGTCTTGTCAATTCCTCATTTTCTGTAGCCATTCAATGCTAGGAATTCTGTAAGCCTTTCATACCAGGCCCTAGGAGCTTGCTTCAAACCATACAGGGCTTTCCTAAGTTTGTAAACATGATTAGGAAAAGTTGGATCAGTGAACCCTTTAGGTTGATCTACATACACTTCTTCATTCAAGTAACCATTCAAAAAGGCACTCTTCACATCCATTTGGAATAGCTTGAATCTGAGATTACAGGCCACACCCAAGAGTAATCTGATGGACTCTAATCTAGCCACAGGAGCAAAAGTTTCATCAAAGTTAACTCCTTCAACTTGAGTGTATCCCTGTGCAATAAGTCTTGCCTTGTTTCTGGTGACCACTCCTAGTTCATCAGACTTGTTCTTGTAGATCCACTTGGTCCCAATCACATTCACCCTTTTAGGCCTTGGCACAAGATCCCATACATTATTCCTCTTGAATTGCTCCAGCTCTTCATGCATTGCATTTATCCAAAACTCATCAGTCAATGCTTCCTTGACATTTTTTGGCTCAATTTTGGAGACAAAGCATGAACTTGCTACAACTTCTCTTGACCTAGTCCTCACTCCAGAATTTGGATCACCAATGATAAGCTCCTTTGGGTGGACCTTCTGCACTCTGATAGAAGGATCTTTATGAGGTTGCTCAGATTCAGGCTCAGCAGCAGCCACACTAGGAGCAGGACTTCTGTCTTCAGCATCTGGTGCAACTTCACCAACTGATGTTCCAACATCATCTAGGACATCATCATCTTCCTGATTATCATTGTCATCAATCACCACATTGATGGACTCCATCATCACCTTGGTTCTAGAGTTGAACACCCTATATGATCTGCTGTTGGTAGAGTATCCCAAAAATATTCCTTCATCACTTTTGGAATCCAATTTTCTTCTCTGTTCTCTATCAGCCAGAATATAACATCTACTTCCAAAAACATGAAAGTATTTAACATTAGGTTTTCTTCCCTTCCATAGTTCATACAGAGTGGATGAAGTGCCTCTTCTCAGGGTAACCCTGTTGTGAATGTAACAGGCAGTATTCCTGGCTTCAGCCCAGAAATGATAGGGAAGTTTCTTGGCATGGATCATAGCTCTAGCAGACTCTTGGATAGTTCTGTTCTTCCTCTCAACTACTCCATTTTGCTGAGGAGTAATAGGAGATGAAAACTCATGACTTATACCTTCAGCAGAGCAAAATTCTTCAAACTTGCTATTCTCAAACTCTCTTCCATGGTCACTCCTTATCCTGATAAATTTACTCTCCTTTTCCCTTTGGAGTCTTTGAAAAAGCTCTTTAAAGACATCAAACACCTCTGATTTGTATTTGATGAAGCTCACCCAGGTGTACCTTGAATAGTCATCCACAACTACATACGCATATTTCTTTCCACCCAGGCTTTCAACCTGCATAGGTCCCATCAAGTCCATATGAAGTAGTTCCAAGACTTTGGAGGTGGTGTCATGTTGAAGCTTCGGATGAGACATCTTTGTCTGCTTCCCTTTTTGACAGTCTCCACAAACGTTTCCTTCCTCAATATTAAGTTTGGGAATTCCTCTGACTGCTTCTGAGGAGATAATTCTCTTCATTCCCTTTAGGTGAAGATGTCCCAACTTCTGATGCCAGATTTTGACCTCATCTTCTTTAGCAAAAATACACGTGGAAGAGTTTGAGTCTTGTGGCACCCAAAGATAACAATTGTCCTTAGACCTGTCTCCCTTCATAATGACTTCTCCTTCATCATCTTTGACAATGCATTCACACTTTGTAAAATCTACTTTGAATCCTTGATCACAAAGTTGACTAATGCTAATCAAATTTGTTGTCAGTCCTTTAACAAGAAGAACATCATCCAGTCTGGGAGCACCAACACAGTTCAGTTTACCAATCCCCTTGATCTCTCCCTTGACCCCATCACCAAAAGTAACATGGCCTGAAGAATGAAGCTTCACATCCACCAACAGATTCTTAACTCCAGTCATGTGCCTTGAACACCCACTGTCAAAGTACCAATCTTCTTTGGTAGAAACCCTTAATGAAGTGTGAGCTATCAAGCTGGTAACCTTAACTTTAGGGACCCATTGCTTCTTAGGCTTGGTAACCTGCGTTCCTCTGTGACAGTTCTGTCTGGGAACAACCTGATGAGCCTTTTGGGGATATCCATGTAGCTTATAACAATAAGCCTTAATGTGCCCAAAACATCCACAATGGTGGCATCTCCAGTGCCTGTATTTCTTCTTGGATGGAGGTTTGTCATGATGTTTTAACATCTGTTGTAACATCACTGGTTTGCAGGTGATAACATCATTTGAACCTGCATCATCGGTGAATCCCAAACCACATTTGTCTGTAGCCATCTTCCCAATACTAAGAATGTTGTCAAGAGCATCAATATCATTGTTCAACATTCTGATAGTTTTGGTCATAGAGTCCAGTTTATAGTTAAGCATACTGACTTCAGCTTCAAGTTCAGTCTTTTCAGCTTTTAACTGTATTATGGTTTTCCTCAGCTTTTCTCTTTCAAGACACTCTTGTTCACTTCTCATGAAAAGATCTTTATAAGTGACAACAAGTTTATCATAAGTAACCTCATCATCACAAAGGTCATCATCTGACTCATAAATCCCAGTCATAGCTCTAACAAGTTTAGCTAAATTTTCTTCAGATTCACTCTCACTGTCAGACCAAGAAGCTGATAACCCTTTCTGCTTCTTTAGAAAAGTAGGACATTCCTTCTTGACTGTCCATACCCTTCACACTCAAAGCATTGTATCCCTTTGTCATTACTAGACTTTTCTTCATCTTTAGACTTCTTCCCTTGTTCTCCTGATTTGTTGATGTCAGAAGTAATGTTCTTGACATTGGGATTATAACTCCTATTTATCCTCTTCATAACTTTGTTGAACTGTTTTCCCAGCAAAGCAATAGCCTGAGACAACTCCTCCTCAGAATCATCCTCTTTCCCTTTCTTGGCTTCTTCAGAACTGGAAACCAAAGCTATACTCTTGGACTTCTTTTCTGGTTCTTCTTCACTTAACCCTAGCTCAAATGTTTGAAGAGATCCAATAAGCTCATCAACCCTCATTTTGCTGATGTCTTGAGCTTCTTCAATAGCAGTCACCTTCATCTTGTACCTCTTAGGAAGGGATCTAAGGATTTTCCTCACCAACTTTTCTTCAGTCATCTTCTCTCCAAGAGCACTAGAGGCATTAGACAGCTCAAGAATACTCATATGAAAGTCATGAATAGTTTCATCTTCCTTCATCTTTAGACTTTCAAACTTTGATGTCAGAAGTTGAAGTCTTGACATCTTAACCTTTGAGGTTCCTTCATGAGTAGTCTTTAAGATGTCCCAAGCTTCCTTAGCAACTTCACAGGTGTTGATCAACCTGAAGATGTTCTTATCAACTCCATTGAAAATAGCATTTAGAGCTTTAGAATTACCAAGGGCTAGCTCATCTTCTTCCTTGGTCCATTCTTCTTCAGGTTTCAGTTTTGAGCTGCCTTCTTTTTCTTTCCCAACATCATCTTTCTCAACAACAATAGGTGGTTTCCATTCTTTTATGATAGCCTTTCAAGCCCTGCTGTCCAAGGATTTCAAAAAGGTAATCATCATTGGCTTCCAATAATCATAATTAGAGCCATCCAGAATAGGAGGTCTATTCACAAATCCACCAACTTCCTTGTCCATCTTTACCAAAAAGTATCAGCCCTAGATCTCACCCAGATGCAGAGCAGGATGCTTGCTCGGATACCCATTGAAATTCGGGTACCAGATATGTGATGTTACGTGTGATGTCACAACAACACACTCTGCAATGGACAATGTAAAACAACAATAAATCACACAAAGAATTGTTCACCCAGTTCGGTCTTAACTACCTACGTCTGGGGGCTACCAAGCCAGGGATGAATTTCACTATCAGTAGTATTAATTTACAGACTCAACAACCCAGTTGACATCTCCTAAACTTAATCACTACCCAATGAACTTTCTACCTAAGAGACCACTTAGGTATGAGAACACTACTCAATCCCTAAATCACTTAAGCACACTTTGAATAACACAACTTGATTCTGCTTCACAGCTTTGATCAAGAACACCTCAAATCAACAACACCAATTCACACTAGAATGGTTTACAAAACATACACGAAGACTCAAACGACTCTCAGTCTTTAGCTCTCTTTCTTCGTTCCTTTCTTCAAAGGATTTATGCACTTTAAATAGCTCTTTGATCTGGTCTTGGACCTGCTACAATATCTGACCTGATTTGTTGTTTAAAACTGAATCTTCAAAACAGATTTTATCCCCAAAATCTTTTTAAATCTCAGTCTTTAAACCTCCCTACAAATCTGCATCAAATCTCTATGCAACAGACAATATCTATCCTAAGATATCCGCATCCAATGAGACTAACATTACTCCTAATATCCAGCTAAAACGCAAACCCTAACAACATCACTAAACCTGATGTTATAATGATCTGGTATAGTGATGTCAAGACATCGCATGTGACATCACACTCCAAAACATCAACAACTTAAACACCCAATGTTAAGACTCAATTTTAAGACATCACCCATGTGACATCAAGCATTGAACAACTTTGTTTTACCAAAATTCTAGCCAATCCAAGAACCAACAGCTTAAAAGCTCATAGATGATTGACAAATACAACTCAACTAAACAGTCCAACTCTAAGTACAAAACAGTACCAGAGTGGCTCACAATTTCACACAAACCCTAATGATCTACATCTTGGACCCGTATTTTTTCTATGTTACAAGCATTCTATTTATAACTTATTCCCAACTGGATTTAGGCTTCAAATCACAGCATAACAGCTGCTACAAATCAGCAGAAACTTCTGCTACATAATAGGTCTTCAATCAAATCCTTCCTAATTTATCTCCATAATTAGAAAGTCATTATTCTTCAATATTCTTCTTGAAACCTATAAAACAGCACCACATAGGATAACATATTATTCCCAGAAACATTCCTTACATTGGGCTTGGGCATTAACAGATCTTAGTTTTAATTAATAATTAAAACTAATTATTCTCCAAATCTTTATGCATGAAAATAGCCAACCCTATTCTTCACAAACAGATTGCTTCCAAATAATATCACTCCAACATAATTTTACTCCCAGAATTACGCATGCAATCACTCAGCACATAGCGCAACAAATAAACCTAAAACCAGAACTGGAAGTTCTGTCAACTGATGTCAGAACATCGTGTTTGACATCATGCACAAATCCTGCAATACTAAAAACACACCACCTACAGAATTTTAGAATCACATGTCAAGACATCAAGCAAGACATCTTGATGTACCACATTGTTTTACCAAAATTGCTGCCAATTCAGAACTAACAATCTCCCCCTTTGGCAAATTTTGGCTAAAATAATTTATGATCACAAAACATATCAGAGATCCCTGCAACAGAAACAGCACACACCAGAGAACCACATCTAACCCAGACCCAGAAAGTCCAATGCACACATATCATTACTATGCCAACATTACTAAGTCACACTACTCTCCCCCTTTTTAGCCATGATTAGACAAAATCCACTAGGAAACTTCCATAACAACCAGAATAAATAAGCAACATTCAGAACAAATCCATAGAGAAGAGAGTAAATTAATACAGACCAAGCACAAAAAGTTCCAAAGGCAAACTCTGAATCATCCAACCAACATACTCTGAACTGAACAGACTATTCTACATCCTTGTGAGACTGGTTCAAATTCGAAATCCAGACACAATAGCTGAACAAACCTACTTCTTTCCCCCTTTTTGGCCAAAAATTGACAAACATTGGGGTAAATGTACACTTCTGGTTCAATCCATTGACACACCTGGTCTAAACTGTCATGTCCACCATGAACTTCACCAGTAACACAATGTCACAACATCTTGTCTGACATAACACCCTCACCAGAGCCACAAACAATCTTGATAAACAACAAAAGTTCAACTCCCTCTATCTAAGATAACCAGTGCTCCTTTGCAAGAAGAACACCTTAAATGAATGGAAAACATAAGACTCATCTTCATGTCTTCAAGAGCGCACCCTCTGTTCAACACATCTGCTGAACGCATTCACTTAATGCTTGATCCTCAAACAAAACTAGTACATTTAACTGACAGAAGTTGCTCCTTCAACAAGAAACACCACAAAATCACCAATGATATCCCATGACACCTTTATGATCCTATAGTAAGAGAGTATCAGGATCACATCCTTGTACTACAACCAACAAACTCTTGGATTGAGACCGAAATCACCATTGATCCCTCTCATCCAGAAACCATCCATACCCTGTACAAATCTACCTTGAATTTTACAGCCATAGACATTCTTGTTCCTTGAGATACAATCTAATTGAATCAGGAATGCTTCACACAATCATCCACAAGTTCTGAAGCACAAACACACTGCCTTCCACTACACTCTAAGTAAAGTCCTTTTACTTTGAATTAATAATACACACCAAGACAAGTGTGACCACATTCTAATCCACATAGTCAGAAACACCTCTTCTGACAAAAATGCTTGAGCATCCAACTCCACATGCACAATCTCAATCATCTTCCAAATATAACCATCAACAATCATGATGTTACAACATCATTTGGGACATCAGCTTCCCATAACCATTCAAAGGACTCATTGCGCATAGAAGTCCTTCAAGAAGCTCCCAATAAAACTTAGCCAGAACAGCTTATTCAGGTTAACATAAACACCTGAACACCATAGAGAGAAATAAACTCGCACACCCTCTCTGAAGCAAAGAGTTCAGACTGCATACTTGCATACTCACATCAGACAAATACTTAGCTCCCGTCAAAGTATTTATCATTAGTCAGATGAGACTATCTTCTCACACAAGGTAGGACAATTGGTCTGACATTCTTCTTTCGCACACATTAGACATCTGTTGATTCTTCTTCATGACAGACCATCATGACAACCATTCACACCAAAAAATAATTCCAGATTAGGTCAGTGTCTTGACCTTTCACTCCACCCTGAGCTAAACAAACTCCCTTGGCTGAGGAAGCGAATAACTGAAATGATGTTTCAACATCAGTTCCGACATCAGTCTAAATCACATGGATTTAATCATTTACCATACCTTTGGAGACAACAACCATAGTAATCCACACACATCTCTTGCAAGGGACATAAGAGGATCAACCATCAGTACCTGATATACCTTCAAAACCAGATCATACACACATGCAGGAACCTGCATACTCTACATCTCAAGAATCTTTTTCTCAAACTTCTAATGTTCAGACCTCCTGTCTGACTTTGAGATGTTGGATGCCATCCTTCTGTACCTAAAGAGGAGATACCCTCTAACAGGTTTCTGGAGCATATAAAAAAACATTGATTGGTCATCTCAACCAGATTGTTAAAAAAAATATGCTTCTCCCAACACTTCAACCTACAAGGATGCCCTTCAATCCTTGCAGAAAAAAAATGTTCCATTATGTGAGGACACCACATAACTGAACTCCAGCTTAAGAAGAAACTTCTCATGCAGATACCAGGGAACCATAATCCTTTGGTCCCAAAACACCAACTCCTCCTTGCTCCAAACACAAATCTGAAATGCTCATCCTAGATGGTTTGGATGACATTCCAACTATGAAGACACCAGTCAACCAGTTAGGTTAATACATCTCCTTTGTGCACAGCCCTTTGAGTTTCTCTTCCACTAGAAAAAGAGTTCCATGCTCTCATAGACTTGATAGTGATATCAAGTTTGAGTAAACAACCTCCATCCTGTTTTTGAGAAACACCACCAGAAATATTGAGAAAAATAAATTCTCAATACAAAGATGTCAAGAAATTATGCTGACATTTCTTCGAGTTCTTCCAGCATCAGATTAAGGACTCCCCCTTATTAACTGCTAAGAACTCCTAAGGGAACTATTCATTCTCCCCTCCAATAGTTGCACATCCTGTGGTTGGTACACACATATAACTCCTTTCAAACAGAATATGTTCCAAGGCCATAAACAAGATACAATACATCTGGCTCCTTTGAACAGAAAGAACTTCTAGATTTTAGAGAGAATGTCCTTGACATTTGAGCTTGACCTCCACAAAAAAAAAACATCCTTTGTACTCCTACTTACTTGGATCAGAAATACACTAATCCAATGAGTGACAATATGTTGATCATCTCTTGACCAACACACTTATCTAAGAAACTTCTTAGACACACAACCCATATGCCTCCTCTTCCAAGCCAGGAATAGGTTCCAAACAGATGTGATCAATACACATTTGTTTAGCCCCCCAAGCATCTGCTATGCCATACCTTTATCCAACAAGATTCTGCTCAATCTGCTGGTTTGATGTTCCAACATCTGGTAGGACATTAGTTCCCTTCTCAAGAAACACACCAAGAGATCCTTTATCAAAGCCCAGAGATTGGCCTTGTAGGGTTGGAAGCAAGAATAAATTGCTTCTAACTTTCTTCAGATCTCTTTTCAACACCCTCATATAAAAGTTCCTTTATGAGTGGACTTGGGATGAACCACAAGTATCTTGGGCAACTCTAACAAGCTAGTTGAAGATATCCTCAAGTATCACCACACCATGTGATACACCTTCAGAGGAGAACAGAGTGTTGCAGCCACAACACACAAAACCACCAAGAGTTTTCTAACATATACAAATGCAACGGAACACAAAAAAAGAAAACCCCTCAACAACCTTCAGAAAAAAACTTAATAACCTTTGTACAAAAACCACACTTCAGGTGCAATAGGCCAGCATAGGTTGAAAATAAATCACCCCACAAAGCTACTCACCACCAAAGCTACACGCCTGACAACATCAAACAGAGCCAATACACACCCTGTCACGAATAGTCCATCCTCCACTTCAAGGGACCATTCAAACAACATATGAACTGACCAAGTCCAAACAAATTTTCAGCACAGCTATCTTCCTTGCACATGAACCAGAAAGTATCTTCCCTAGGATCTCACCCAGAAAAACGAACAGGATGCCTGCTCTGATACCAATTGAAATTCTGGTATGACAGAACCTAGATGTCCTATGACATGTCGAGACATCTGATCTGAACAAAACACGTAGGCAAGGCATATAAACATTAAACACGATACTGAAAAGCTAAAAAGTAAAGTGCACACAAGAATTGTTTACCCAGTTCGGTCTAACAACCTACATCTGGGGGCATACCAAGCCAGGAAGGAAGTCCACTATTAGCAGTATCAATTCATAGACCCTACAGCCAACACACCCGTTGACGATCTACTCACTTAATAACTACCCAATGACCCTTCTACCTAAGTTCTCCCTAGATAAGAGACTCCATCTCTCTTCTAATCATCGCAATGATGTCTAGCAGTCAACACCTCAGCCACTGCATCAACAACTTGATTTCCAACAACTCTTCAATCACAGAAAAGTAGAAGACACACTTCAAAGAAACACAATCATCATTGCTTAAAAACTCATAGATGATTGACAAATACAACTCAACTAAACAGTCCAACTCTAAGTACAAAACAGTACCAGAGTGGCTCACAATTTCACACAAACCCTAATGATCTACATCTTGGACCCGTACTTTTTCTAGGTTACAAGCATTCTATTTATAACTTATTCCCAACTGGATTTGGGCTTCAAATCACAGCATAATAGCTGCTACAAATCAGCAGAAACTTCTGCTACATAATAGATCTTCAATCAAATCCTTCCTAATTTATCTCCATAATTAGAAAGTCATTATTCTTCAATATTCTTCTTAAAACCTATAAAACAACACCACATAGGATAACATAGTATTCCCAGAAACATTCCTTACATTGGGCTTGGGCATTAGCAGATCTTAGTTTTAATTAATAATTAAAACTAATTATTCTCCAAATCTTTATGCATGAAAATAGCCAACCCTATTCTTCACAAACAGATTGCTTCCAAATAATATCACTCCAACATAATTTTACTCCCAGAATTACGCATGCAATCACTCAACACAAACACACAAAAGATTGCTAAAAATAGCGCATCAAATAAACCTAAAATCAGAACTGGAAGTTCTGTCAACTGATGTCAGAACATCGTGTTTAACATCATGCACAAATCATGCAATACTAAAAACACACCACCTGCAGAATGTTAGAATCACATGTCAAGACATCTTGATGTACCACATTGTTTTACCAAAATTGCTGCCAATTCAGAACTAACAATCTCCCCCTTTGGCAAATTTTGGCTAAAACAATTTATGATCACAAAATATATCAGAGATCCCTGCAGCAGAAACAACACACACCAGAGAACCATATCTAACCCAGACCCAGAAAGTCCAATGCACACATATCATTACTATGCCAACATTACTAAGCCACACTACTCTCCCCCTTTTTAGCCATGATTAGACAAACTCCACTAGGAAACTTCCATAACAACTAGAATAAATAAGCAACATTCAGAACAAATCCATAGAGAAGAGAGTAAATTAATACAGACCAAGCACAAAAAGTTCCAAATGCAAACTCTGAATCATCCAACCAACATACTTTGAACTGAACAGACTATTCTACATCCTTGTGAGACTGCTTCAATACGAAATCCAGACACAATAGCTGAACAAACCTACTTCTCTCCCCCTTTTTGGTCAAAAATTGACAAACATTGGGGTAAATGTACACTTCTAGTTCAATCCATTGACACACCTGGTCTAAACCGTCATGTCCACCATGAACTTCACCAGTAACACAATGTCATGACATCTTGTCTGACATAACACCCTCACCAGAGCCACAAACAATCTTGATAAACAACAAAAGTTCAACTCCCCCTATCTAAGATAACCAGTGCTCCTTTGCAAGAAGAACACCTTAAATGAATGGAAAATATAAGACTCATCTTCATGTCTTCAAGAGCGCACCCTCTGTTCAACACATCTGCTGAACGCATTCACTTAATGCTTGATCCTCAAACAACACTAGTACATTTAACTGACAGAAGTTGCTCCTTCAACAAGAAACACCACAAAATCACCAATGATATCCCATGACACCTTTATGATGCTATAGTAAGAGAGTACCGGTATCACATCCTTGTACTACAACCAACAAACTCTTGGATTGAGACCAAAATCACCATTGATCCCTCTCATCCAGAAACCATCCATACCCTGTACAAATCTACCTTGAATTTTACAGCCATATACATTCTTGTTCCTTGAGATACAATCCAATTGAATCAGGAATGCTTCACACAATCATCCACAAGTTCTGAAGCACAAACACACTGCCTTCCACTACACTCTAAGTAAAGTCCTCTTACTTTGAATTAATAATACACACCAAAACAAGTGTGTCATCTCCCATAAACAAAGACCCCTACAGAGTTCTTCCAAAAACTGCAGAGAAAAATAAATTCTCCCAGACACAAGCAAAACTGTCCTTCAGACTCCTCCTCAAAAGCATGTGCGCACATGATTCAAACAATTAGCTTCACATGGCTAGAACCATACATGTCCTATTAAGAACACACCAAAACGCCATCCAACAGCCTAATGTCATAGCATATTATCTGACATTATATCCTCATAAGAGGCAACCAATCTCCACAAGATTAATCAGCATGCAAGCTTCACAATATATGCACCTTTGCAGCAAAATCCATAGAGAAGTACTCCCCCTGTCATGGATAACCAATGCTCTAGATGGAGATTAACATTTGAGCACCAGATCTTCACACATTTGCTGAGCACATTCACATACTGTACTCTCACTCCTAGAGAACACATCCAATTATCCTGACTGGTTTGACACTGCTCACAAACTCCACAAATTCTCAGCTTACTTAAAAGCTTTACTGAGATCTAATCTCTTCAAGAGAAAGAACAGCTCTTAAACAAAACTTCCTGATCAAATCACCTCATCTGACACAATTCCTCTGCCATTACATCCACTAGTAGTTGTTGACACTAGTGAGGTCTTCAAAAATAGTAGTCATGCTTTGCCAAAACATACTACTAAAAACAAGATCAGAATCTCCACATTCTAATCCACATAGTCAAAAACACCTCTTCTGACAAAAATGCTTGAGCATCCAACTCCACATGCACAATCTCAATCATCTTCCAAATATAACCATCAACAATCATGATGTTACAACATCATTTGGGACATCAGCACATTTCAACACATATAATACAATTTTTTTTTGTCTTGCTCACAAACTACAAAGACCATTAAATGCATCAAACTCAATTTCAACTTGTCTTCTCTTATTCAAACTCAATTCAAAGATGTTAACCAAGTTTCAAATTTTCATCATTCATAAAACATCATTATTCTTGACAATTCTTGCATTTTTTTCTTGATCTCCAAGTTTGTTTTTGCTATAAATAGAGAGAATTTCTCATTCAAAAATACACACAAAAACAATACCAATTTGCTTTCTCGCTTCTTTCTCACTTACTCACATATATGTCTTTTCTCTCTTTTATTTTGATATACAATACACATTTTTTTTTTCTGCTAGTTGTAGCAACAAAATTGCAGCAACACAATTCCAACAACACAATTTTTGCAAAAATTTAACACCTGCTCCTCATAACAGCAGCAGCAAGAGGACTTCGCCTATTTTGGGCACTTCCAAGGTTATTAACCCTCTGGTTTGAGTTTGGAAGCAAGTATCTGAGAAGTGGCTTATCACAAGAGAATTTAGAGGAGTTACACATAGGGCACAAACCTGCTTTCACTTCCGTCACGCAAAATTCAAATAATCAGCAACATAATTTGTTTCAACCAACATAAAATCGAAGTTAAGGGAGAGGGAGATTCGTGAACAACAAACCTGAAGCTGCGAACAAACCAAGCCAATGATCTGATACGAAATCAACATATTTCCGCTGACGAAATCAAATTACCGACGCCGAATTTCCGCAATCACAATAACGTTATTACAACAAACAACAGCAGCAGCTACAATTCATATCCTCCATTAACGGGAACCTGCGAAAATTCCAAGTGCAGAGCCAATCCAATTCCTGCAATTCTGTAAACTCACACAATCAGAACCGCAATTTCGCCGACAATCTTTTCACAATAACAATTTGACTCAATCAACACTTTCAATCCTACAACATCAACAACAGCTACAACATCAACGCCGGCGAAATCGCGGGATCAAACAAGCAACAGCACAACGGAGGGAGTACCAGAACTTACAATTACAAACACAGACGCAGACAGAACAGCCAGCCACCGCCGAACCAGAAGCACCGTTGACGGAGGATTTCAAAAGCAACCGAAACAGACGGAAAGGGGGCGCAGCGGAGGCGAACGCGAACGGAGATTTCACGGCCGGAGGGGATCAACGAAGACGGAGGGATTTTGCACCAATCGACACGAGCAGAACGGAGCAACCGGAGGAGAGATCGGAGACGGGAAAAGTGTTTCACGGAAGAGAAACCTTATCGTGTGAGTTTTTCTTGTTTTCCCAATTTGTTCTACTGATATCAAAATATCCTCAGCCACTTTTAATTTCTATTTTATCTTATTTTATTTATTTTTAGTTTTTTCTTTTAATGTTTTCTTAGGATAAAAATTAATTAGGCTTAGTCCATCTTGTTTTCACTATCCACACCTTTGATTTGCTGTCTACACCTATGAGGCATTTTTTTGACTTTGATTCTTTTCTAAATTAATCTTGGTTTTGTTAATAATTTATTTATTTATTTTAATCTTAGTTGAATTTGTTTAAATTTAGTATTTTAAAATAACTAAGAAAAATATTGAGTTATTAAATTGTTAATCGTTAATTATGCTAAGATGTTAATTTCTTTTAATTTGTTAATTAATTAATTCCATATGCATAATATCTTCTTTGTGAATTTATATTAAACATTTTATTTCTTTGATTTCAAACTTTTTATTTTTATCTTGTTGATGTCATGCTTATTGATTAATTTGCCTCGATTAATGATATCTGTCACGATGCTTTTCCGTGTATATTTTCAATTGCCATGACGTTTTTTCCATAATGACACGATGTTTTTTCCGTGATTGTATTTTCTCTCTGTTTATCCACGATGCTTTTCCGTGTATATTTTTTATCTGTTAGTTACCACGATGTTTTTCAGTGTATATTTTATCTGTCACGATGTTTTGCCGTGTATTTTCTCTCTGTTTGTCCATGATGTTTTGCCGTGCACTTTCTGTTTATTTTTCACGATGCTTTGCCGTGTATATATTTTATCACATGATGTTTTTCCATGTATTCAGTTACCACGATGTTCTTCCGTGTATATTTTATCTGTCACGATGCTTTGCCGTGTATTTATTTATTCTGTGATGTTTTGCCACGTATGCATGTTCCCTTTGGATCTCTTAGTTCAAACTTAATTTTCGATTAGGTTTGAAATAAGACAGACATTAGAATAGGTCCATCTTTGCATGATAACATTAGGTTAGATTTCCCCTCTCGCCACCGTGCGATTTAAATTTTATTTTCTGTAGCTCGTGCCCCATAAGGGTGAACTACGACCGCTCTGATTTCTCAAGACCCCGTTGAGAATATGTAGGCATAAGACTGTAAAGTCTTAGCGAACAACCTTTTCTTTTTTTCATCGTCTCTTTACATCCGACGTTTTCCCGGATATTCGTATTTTCATCCTCTTATTTTTTTTATCTCTTTACATCCGATGTCTTCCCGGATATTTGTATCTTTACTCTTTTCTATATTTTTATCCGATGCTTTCCCGGATATTCATATTTTGCAACCTTTTCATTTTTTACGTTTCTCTTGCAATCCGATGTTTTCTCGGATATTCATATCGCTTCTTTTTAAAACAACTTTCCTTGTGATTTAAATTCAAATTCATATTTGTTATCGAAACTTCCCTCAATTCTTGAGTAACTAACCATACAGCTGTAACAATGGAAGCTTGCTCGCCTGTAAGTTTTTATCTGCTTTCTTTTACATGCTTATACATACATACATATATATATATATATATATATATATATATATATATATATATATATATATATATGTGTGTGTGTGTGTGTAATGCTGGAAGCTTGCTCACCTATAAGTCCTCTTCCACTCCTTTTTAAATACTTTTCTATATATATCAACTATATATATACACCTGTATATCTGCTTAGAGTTTTCCCAGGCAATTAAATCTAGAATTAGATAAAGCTAGTGGTCGCTCTTTCAACACAGTCAAAACTAGTTTCCCAGAGGAATTTCCAGATACAGTATTGCCTCCTCTTGGGCTTATACAATATGGAACAAAGAGAAAGGCATTATTCTCGGTGAAACTTTTCTCAGACTGTCACTATTAGAAATTGTCAAAGAAAATCACTTTCCCCATAGAGGATTAATTCCCGGTGAAACCTCTCTAGAATTTCTTCAAACTCTAGAACTGTTCACTAAAAAAAGGATTAATTCCCAGTGAAACCTTTCTTGAACTTTTCTTAAGTTTGGACCCACAAGCCTCCTAAAAGCATCCCCAGCTTCCTCTTGGGCTTTGTACAAGGACCCTCAGGCTTCTTAGAAGTTCTCATGCCTCCTCTTGGGCTTAGTACAAGGACCCAGAGACCTCTTAAAGGGATATGACAGAACCTAGTCATCTTTTGTTAGAGCAGTCCTCTCTAGAGTCAAAATATCAGACTAGTGTAGGGTTGATTCTCATCCCTTAAAACACCATCCTTCTCTTGGGCATCATACAAGGATCAACCTTCTCATACCAGTAGACTTGGACACTCTCATTTCCTCTTGGATTTCAAAGAACCCTTTTATCTCCTTAAAGAACAGGAAAAACCCTTTCCTCTTTTTTAACATCCGACGCTTTCCCGGATATTCCTTTTCTTTACTTCCGACGCTTTCTCGGATATTCCTTCTATTTTCACCCGACACTTTCCTGGATATTCCTTCTATTTTCACTCGATGTTTTTTCCCGGATATTCATATCTCAATCTTTCCTCCCATATAATAGGAGGAACTACGATTGCTCTGATTTCCCTGTTTTCTTTAATGGGAATATGTAGGCATAAGATTGCGAAATCTTAGCGGGCACACTAAACAAAAACCTTAGGTCCAGTACCTTACCAAAAACATCGAAAAGCCCGAAAACAACAAAAATATCTTTTCAACATCTCTCAGAAATTCCTAAAGGAGAAACTTTCCCATTTACAACAAATGAACACCATAAAGTAGAAAACAGTAGAACAATAGAATTTGCTAAACAACCCATGGATAAACATGTATAGGATGGGTAGTTGACAACTCCCCATTGTATAACCTGACCCCGAAATCCCCAATCTCTTAGCATTTGTTAAAGAAAACATTTGCGTGCAAGGTTAGTTTGAGATAGCTTCCCTTTCCTTTCTAGCTTCACAGGATAAATAAGAAATCAGAAAGTAGCACCCAATCCCATCCCCAGACGGATGTTGGCGGTCACGAAAACTGCGCTACACAAAGTCCAAGATTGAGGCTAAAAAAAGAGACCGACTTTTTGGGGATATCATTATACAAAGCCTAAGAGGAGGCTAAAGGTTGAATTTTCTGGGGAAATACTTTACCTGTCTTGTACAAAGCCTAAGTTTGAGGCTAAAAGGGTTTATGATTCCACTGGGGAATATTTGTAGGTGTCTTGTACAAAGCCTAAGATTAAGGCTAAAAGGGGAAACTGACTCTACTGGTGAGAGGTTTTATCTGTCTTGTACAAAGCCCAAGTTTGTGGCTGAAAGAAGATTGATTCTGTTGGAGAGTACGATTTGTCTTGTACAAAGCCCAAGATTGGGACTGACTCTACTGGGGATATTTATGGGTGTTTTGTACAAAGCCCAAGATTGAGGCTGGAAAGAGAATTGACTCTGCTTAGGGATATTAATTCCCAAAGCCTAAAAGAAGGATGAGAGGAATTGACTCTGCTGGGAAGATATTTATCCAGAGCTTAAGAGAAGGTTATGAAGATTTTGACTTTGCTGGAGAAAGTTCATATATTTCTTGTACAAAGCCCAAGATTGAGGCTAAAAAAGATGACTGACTCAATAAGAGCGTGTTTATATGGTGTCTTGTACAAAGCCCAAGATTGAGGCTGAAAAGATTTGACTCAACGAGAGAGTGCTTTTATTTTGTACCATTGACTCAACAAGAGAGTGTGGAAAGGTTATTGACTCAACAAGAGAGTACTTTGTTTGTCTTGTACAAAGCCCAAGATTGAGGCTGAAAAAGGTTAACTCAACAAGAGAGTGTTTTAAGAAAGGAGATTGACTCAACAAGAGAGTGCTTTGTTTGTCTTGTACAAAGCCCAAGATTGGGATGAAAGGGGTGACTCAACAAGAGAGTGGGAAAAAAAACTCTTTATACAAAGCCTAAGATGAGGCTACCTTCTGCTGAGGATTATTGAGATCCAGAGGTCGGTCCAAAATGGGGAATCAACTCTTGCTGACGGTTACAGAAGAGTTGAGGTATCAGATGCCTTGAGGTTCTGATTTGGGATAGTGTTATACTGATGATAAGCTGACCCTAGCTGGGAATTTTAGGATAAAGATTGAGTTTTAGATCCTGTGAGGATTTTAAACTCTACTGGAGATTGATCGAATGATTAGGATTTCTCCTGTATTTGTAGGGAACTTGAGAATGTCTTTGAGATCCAAGAGGAGATTAGACTGTCCAAGTCTACTGGTATGGAAGAGTTTATCTTTGTATGATGCCCAAGAGGAGGCAGGTGTTTTAAGGGAGGAGTGTCAACCCTAAAAATTGGTCTGAGATTTTGACTCTTTAGAAAGACTGCTCTAGCAAAGGATGACTAAGTTCTATCCTATACCTTTAAGAGGTCTTCAGGGTCCTTGTATTAAGCCCAAGAGAAGACATGAGAACTTCTAATAAGCCGGAGGGTCCTTGTACAAAGCCCAAGAGGAGGCAGGGATGCTTTTAGGAAGCCTGTGGGTCCAAACCTAAGAAGAGTTCAAGAAAAGTTTCACCGAGAATAATCTTTTCTTTAGTGAACAGTTCTAAGGTTTAAAGAAATTCAAGAGAGGTCTCACCAGGAATTAATCCTTTCTGGGGAAATGAATTTCTTTGACAATTTTCTAATAGTGACAGCCTGAGAAAAGTTTCACCGGGAATAATGCCTTTCTCTTTGTTCTATATTGTATAAGCCCAAGAGGAGGCAAGACTGTACCTAGAATTCCTATGGGGAACTAGTTTTGACTGTGTTGAAAGAGTGACTACTCGCTTTATCTAGTTCTAGACCTAATTGTCGGGGAAAACTCTAAGCAGATAAGATACTGGCATATATATACAGATGAATTATATACTGTATGTAAAAGAGAAGGTAGGAGGACTTACAGGTGAGCAAGCTTCCAGCACATACAATTATATATATATATATATGTATATATTTATGTGCAAGTATGTAAAAGAAAGCTGTTTAAAACTTACAGGCGAGCAAGCTTCCATTGTAACAACTGTATGGTTAGTTGTTCAAGAAATTAAAGAAAGTTTTGATAACAACTATGGATTTGAATCTAAATCAAAAGGGAAAGTTGTTTTGAAAGATTGATGGGGCTTATACTCAAGGAGAGGCCCAAATAAAAATAAAGTAATCGTACCGTTGATCTGAAAATTGTGTCGGGACTTATACAATGACTGAGGCCCAAGAAAAGTTTTCTGTACAAAGAGATGGGTCTTACAACTCAAGGAGAGGCCCAAATGTTTGAAAAAGAAAAGAAATGGGACTTACAACACAAGGGTATGCCCATGGAAAGACAGTGACCGCACATTCGTTTTGAAAACTGTACTGGGACTTATACAATGACTGAGGCCCAAAATTATTTATGTACAAAAGGGGTTGGATCTTACACTCTATTAGAGGCCCAAAGTGTTTTGAAAAAAAGATTTGTGAGGGTGAGGATAATCAAAACCATAATTTGATTTTTTAAATGTATTTTAATTGAATAAAAATTCAATTAAAATGATCAAAATTATCAAACATGTATAAGAAAACAAGTGCAGATCTTGGATTAATGTTTGAAAAATCAAGTTTTATTCATAGAATGATTTGAAAACCATTTGAATTTGCAAAATCAAGAGAAAGAAATGTTTTGAAATGTTTAAAAAAACAAATAAAACACAATTCTTTACAAAAATACTAAATATATGAAATAAATAATATTTTTGTGAAATTTATATGGAATAAAATATTTTAACATTTTTGGGAATTTTCAAAAAAAGAACCAATAAAAAATAATTAAAATTGAGAGAGAAATTAATTTTTGAATTAATTAAACAAAAACCATAAAAAATGAAAAAAATAGCAACATATGGCAAAATGATAAAATGGTGTGGGTGGGTGTTGAACCCACGAACTCAACAACAAACACACATGCGCGCTACCACTGGGGTGGTGATACATCCGTGTATCAAAGCCACCCCATTAATACATAAGGGTACCAAGTTTCTAGGCCTGACCAAGGCGCCATGGCCTAGCCCTTGCCCAAGGCAAGGCCTAGTTTTGGCAATTTGCATGAAGCCTCTAACTTTCTCATTTCTCCATGGATTGGGACAAAATTTAGGCGCATCTGACCTAGAATTTCATGAGGAATCCAATGGTGCCCTTGGAATTTTCAGAAAATGTTTATATTTTAAAATCCGATAGTGATTTCAAAATAGGACAAATTTTGCATGTTCTATGCTATCTCATGGTACATGCAATAATAACATGATAAATTGGTTCAAACACAACACATATGATATGTATGAGAGGTCCATGATCAATGGACTTCAAAGCAATGCATGATTTAGAGAGTTCAAGTTATGATGCACTTACCTCTTGGAGCTTCTTGTGCTATCTGCCAAATTCCTTGTGCCAGAAGTAATTCAATGCTTTGAACACTCTTAATTGATCCCTTAGAAGCTTTTAGGATGATCAGAACCAGCTGGAATCCTCATGAACAAGTATAGGCATTTTCTTGCAAAAGGGGGCAAAAGTGACCAAGATAATAACCCTCTCAAATGGTGTTCCAGATAAGGGAAACCAATTGGGACAGTTTGAGGATGATATTTGGAGTGTGTTTGAGGTCTGGTTTGGTTTTGGAAGTGACTAAATCAAGGCATGGCTTGAAAAATGCAGAAAAATTAACTTTTGAAGTTTTGGAGGTTGACTTTCAGATTTTGGTGTTTCAGATCACAAGTGAGTGTTTGAACAGCTTAGATATGACATATTGGACGTGTTTGGATCATGAGCTGTGGTGGAATTGCTCTCTAACTCAAAAATTCAAAGATGACTTGCAAAAGAAGGCATTTTGGCCTAAAGAGAGAGATTTTGAGGAAAGCATCCGTTGTAGTACTTTGGTGTACTCAAACTGAGCACAAATGAGCTTTATTTATAGTTTAACAAGTTTGTTTTGCAAGCAATAGTGAATGGCAGCTGGTACAGGCCTTTGGCCAATGTTGATCCAAGGGAATCTTTAGTCTCCTCTAGCCATTGACTTGAGGTTAGAGCACAGGCCTATGATTCTTTGATTCAGAGCTGAATCTTGACTCATTCAGTTAGGAATGTATCAGTCCATGCCACCTTGATGCATCCATTAAATGCTTGGAAACAAAATTGGAGTCTTTTGCACTTTTTAGCCTTTTTAGGTTTGTTATGGCTATGTGTAGATTCTTGGACTTGGGAGGCTTGGGGATCAAATCATCCCCCTTGGATTTTATCCTCTGATGTGTCCAAATGGATGACAAGGCTTGGAGTTGTCCAAATTTTCCAAATCGAGCAAAATGCCAAAATCTGCCTTGTACAAGACAGTTGGAAATGGTGATTTTAAGGGGATCATATCTCCTTGCTCAAGTTGAGTTATTGGAGGCTCCTGTGCTTTTTAGAAAGCTCTCATATGATACAATACATGTGTGATCATAGTTTGTCTTGAAACTATTTGAATCCAACTGAAAAATACTCATGAACATTGATGTCCAAGGCTGGTAACTTAGGCAGATTTTCACTAAGTGTTCGAAAAGTGCCATTTTCTTCATTTTTGCCATTTTGATCAGTCCATAACTCAAAATCCATGAGGATTTGGAATCTCTTGTAGTTGACACTTTTAAAGTATGTCAGATGGAATTTCATTTGAGCTTTGAATGGGAGAAAAAGGCCTTGTGGTTTAGGAGTTATGACCTTGCAAAGTTGGTACAAAATCACTTTTGTTCCATAATTTAGAAAAATTTTGGTTTTTCATGGTTGCCCCTTTTGCAAGAAACCTCACTTTTCTTGATTTTTTTTAATGAATGATGATCAATACCATACATTAACATTGTTTTTGACTCAGGGGAACCATATTTGTGAAAAATTCCAAAAAGTCAAACTTGATTTGTGCACAGTTGACTTTTTATCGGATGAAATCCAAACTGTGCGATCCTTTGTGCAATCAAGTCCTTGACCTAATTCAAACCTAATGGATGGATTCCATAGGTGTTTTAGGGTGTCTTGAATCATGTCCCAAGGTTTGGGAGCATGTCTTGGTCAAAAGTCAAAGATACAATTGACTTTTTCCTTAAAACCCTAATTGTGGTCCAGATGAAATTGAAACTTGTGCACCAAGCTTCTTGGGTCAATCCATTGTTGTAAATGGATAAATGTAGTGTATTGAGGTCCTCAAATCATATCTTGAGGTCTTGGCTCATGCCTTGCCCCAAAAGTCAACTTAGGGGTGAATTAGGTCAAGAAACCCTAATTCCTGATTTTTTATGAATGCATCCCCTGAGGCTAAATTGACTTGATGATTGGGTTCATGAGGTCCCTTGGAGTATCTTGGGTTGTGCTTTGAAGCATTGGCTCATGCCCAGAGGAAAATCCACTTATAATATTGCAACCTTGTGCTTGATTCTTGATGTGGGAGTCCTCTTGATCCCTTATGGGTATTTGAGAGGTTTAGACAAGTTGAAGATCATGTCATTTCTTGATTAATCATTTGTCTAAGTGCTCTGAGAGGGCTTAAAACCCTAATTCTTAGTTGTGCTGAATGCTCAACCATCTTTGAGGAGATTGAGGCATAATGGCACATCCATATTGTGGCAATGATTTGCACTATGATGGGAAATCTTAGTGGTCAAAATTTGGGGTATGACACCTATTAAAATCGGTATAGTCAACACACATTCTACATTTTCCATTTGATTTCTTTACAAGTACAACATTGGACATCTAAGTAGTGTACTTGGCTTCCGAAATGAAATTTGCCTCTAGGAGGTCTTTTACAGCTTGTTCGGCAGCCTCCATTTTTTTCGGAGACTGCTTTCGCTTACGTTGAGCGACTACCCTAACGGCGGGGTCGATGGTGAGCTGATGGTAGGCCACCTCTGGATCAAGCCCAGGCATCTCCAAGGCGCTCCACGCGAACAAGTCAGCATTCTCCCGGAGACAGGCTTTCAGCTGCTTCCTCGCGAGGTCGGGGAGGTGGGTCCCGATCTTCACTCCCTTGTGGGGGTCATCACTGAGGAGGACTGGTTCGAACTCGCCATCCGGGATTAGGCGCATCGGATGGGCAGTCTCGCCGCCGTTGGTTGACGTGGAAGGGCTGCTCGAGCTTGGCTGGATCTTCTTTCCCTTCCGTTTCTGGTCCTCAAGTCGTCCTTTGAGAAACGGATGTCAAGGTTGATGGAGTCGACGCGGGGCAGCAATTTCACCTCTTCGGTGCTGCAGGGCAGAACAGGCTTGCTGGGAGTCTTCGGTTGGGCGACGATGGTATTAAGCCTTTTTTAGGCTGCCTCAAAACACCTTTTCTCTGCTTCTATGTCTCCATGCAGGGTGGCAACGAGTCCTTTGGAAGTGTATTACTTCATCTTCAGGTGCACAGTGGAGGGCACGACTACCAATTCGGCTAGAGTCGGTCGTCCGAAGATGTATTGGTAGAGGGATGGGAAGTTAATGACCAGGAACTGGACTTTGATGGATCTGGCCGTTTCTGCTTCCCCAAAGGTGACGATCAACACCACATACCCTCACGGCTTCGTGACTGATCCGTTGAAGCCTTGTAGATCAGAGCCTACGTAGGGCGTCAGGTTTGTCTCATCCAGGTGAAGTGTGGAGAATAGCTGGGAGTACATGATGTCGACCGAGCTTCCCTGGTTGACCAGAATTCGCCGAACGTCAAAGTTGGCCATTTGTGCCCTTACGAGCAGAGGAATGCTGAAGTTAGGAGCTCTGCCGAGGAGTTCCTCGTGGTAGAAGGTGATGGGAACCGACTCTCCCCAGACCTTATCAAGGGTGGAACTCCGGTTCGAGCTTGTGTTGATGAGATGCTCAAACTTCCTCTTTACGGATCCCACGGTCACCTTGTCTAATCCCCCTTCCGAGATGACCATGGAAGAGGGGAAGGTTTCCCATGGGATGTGTGCGGCGAAGTAAGGAGGGATGTTGAGTCCATTGAGGATGTAGAAGTCTTCCGACCGCGAGATGATCATGGCGACCTGAAGACTAGTCTCGTCTGAGGAAGGCACCTCCTCTTCGACCTTCTTTGATTCCTGGGCGTCCTGTCGATGAGCGTCCTTCTTCTTTACGAACTGTTTCAGATGTCCGTCCTTGATCAAGATCTCAAATGCATCCTTGAGATAGATACAGTCATCTATCATATGCCCGTGGCTCTTGTGGAACCAGCAGTACTTCGTCTTATTTGTGTTCGGCTTGGCCGATATCTTCTTCAGGAAACGGACCCATGCCTGTCAGAACTTCGAGTTCGCGCACTCGGAGATAATCTTTTTGCGAGAGACGGTCAGTGGAGTGTATTCATGAAAATGGCCAGATGGCCCTTTGTGATCCCAGGATTCCCGACGAGTTGACGAGGAGTCGTCGTGCTTAAAGGACCTGGCACTCTCTTGGCGCCTCGAGTCCCAGACAATGTTCGCAACTTTCTTTTCTTCGTACTGGAGGTACGCCTGAGTCTTGAGGAGGAGGGCGTCCAGTGTCGCTGGAGTCTCAATGCCAACAACCTTGGCAAAGTCGATGCGGGGACGGAGTCCTCGTTCGAGCAAGTACTTCTTCATATCGTCAGTCGTGGAGACCTGGATGACTTCTTTGTTGAGTCTTTCAATATATGCTCGAAGAGATTCGTCTTTCCCTTGAATGATGGCCTCAAGGGAGGGTTCCGTCTTCGGGTGACGATGAGAGGCTGTGAATTGCCTGGAGAACATCCACCCTAACTGCCTCCAAGATGTGATGGATTCGAAGGGGATGCTCTTGTACCATGACATTGCTCATTTCCTCAGCATGGTCGGGAACAATCTACATTTGACGGCGCCTCTGATGCCACGGTAGTCGAGCAGGGCATCGATGTTCTCGATGTGCTCGTCAAGATCTATAGTGCCATCGTACATGCCTAAGGATGGGGGTTTCTCTAGCCCTCTTGGTAGGCGTGTGGCCATGATTTCTTGGGACAATGGGCCTCGAGGCTCATCGTCGGTGCTGCTGCTTGACCACGAACGAGAGCGGGCACTGCGTCTAAGGAGAGGACCGCGGTCTCGGCGGGGAGAAGGAGTTCGTGCTCGGCCCTTGGATTTGGGCGGAGACGAACGATGGCGCTCTGTCCGTAGATCCCTTCTGGTTCTCTTGGTCCCTAGAGAGTGCTGGCTTCGGGGAGAAGTATGGTCGTGCTTTCTTACTGCCAGAGATTCTGGCTTCGTGGCACCCTACGGTCTCTTCCTCGTCTGGGAGAAGGACTCCGCGATCTCTGGCGCTCTCGCCTCGGCGAAGGAGATCTCTGACAGCGGGTCTCTTCTAAGGCTCCAATTCTTGCATTCTGATGGAGCATTAGAAGGTTTGTCTTGTTAAGGGCCTCGAGTAGGGCTGTCATGGACGGATCGATGTTGGGTGGAACTGGGACGAACTGGTGGTCCTCTGAGGGCTGGATCTCAAGGTTGTCAGCGCGATCCAGGAAGGGAGACGCAGTGGCTCTATCCCTCTGTTGATGAATGTCGTCTTCAAGAAAGGGGGCTGCTCCGTCAGCATCTGTCTTGGTGATGGGGAGGACGACGGCGTTGCGAGCATCGTTGACATTGTCATGGCTGACCATGATCGCAATCTTGAAAGAACTGCTTTGGTCTTGGATTTACGGGGAAAGAAAGATGGGGAGAACATAGTTTCCCATAAACGGCACCATTGATCTTACCGGCTGATCAGAACCTAAAATGGGCCAGAGACTTCGTCTGGGATGCTGGGTTTCAAAGATGAGGAAGGGGTTTACCTGCAAGGCACTCCGATGCTAAAGTAAGGATCGGGAGAAGAGAAGGCAAGTACAAAGTGAGTATGTCTTAGGATGATTTTTTTAATACCTAACCCTCTCAATTGAGAGGGTTTTTAAAATGCCCCCAACACTTGGCTATTGGTCCATATTTTCGGGGCGAGATATTCGCTCCCCAAGAATAGGTAACTACCAGAAACTAGCCGTTGGGACGGACAGAGGCGTTCGGAACTAGACGTTGTTGCGGGCAAGGACGTGGTTGCTGGCAAGGGTGTCGTAACTGTTTCTGGATGGTGGAACCGTGCGTGACGGGCAGAAATGTGACGAAGGGCAGCTGATTCTGGAGGTCAGCTGGCCAGCCTTCCCCAGCAGAGGGGCAGAGGAGAGAATGCTTCCTTTTTCCCTTAACTGGCAAGGCTTAGGCTATTGGTTTGTTCTGGGAGCAGAAGTGGATTGGGCCATGCCTAGCCATTGGGCCAGTCTGGAACAACGGTTATGAGGAAACAATCATTATGGTGGAGGGACATAAGTGGTATTGGTAAGGATTTTGACCAAAAAATAAACGGGTTCAACAAGGCAATTCGCGGGATTGTTGGTGATGGCAATCAAATCGATTTTTGGCAGCAGTCCTGGCTCCCCCCTTGCTGCCATTTATCCTGAACTAAACCGCAGGTGTACTAATGGCCCAGTCTCAATCGCTGCTATGGGTGCTTGGAGAGGGGAGATTTGAGAGTGGCTTTTTCCAATCCTTATCAATTTTGCTTCTGACCTAGAGGTAGAGCAGCTTGCGAAACTTCATGAGCAGCTGGTTAATGTGCAACCGAATCGAGCAGGGGAGGATTCCTTTGTTTGGAATTTGGATTCTAAAGGCATCTCGACATCTAGTTGTTATTCTCACTTAGCGGCGAAGAATCTGAATGCGACTGTAATAGATGCGTTGATCCTAAAAGGGTTGTCGAACATTTAGAGTTCGAAGGCACCGAGCAAAATTTAGTTTTTCGGTTGGAGATCTTTGTTGGACAAATTGCCTAAAAAGCAGAATTTATTGTGAAGAGGTATAAATCTTTGAAATTCTATATGTCCTTTTTGTTTTAATGCCGACGAAACCTTATTCCATCTCCTTTTTTACTGCGATGTCGTGCATTCGGTTTGGGAGGGTGTTGGTGGATGGCTTGGTCTTGATTATTGTGGGGAGCAAAGTTCCTTGGAATCCTAGTATTTACATTTCAAGAGTTTATTCTCCCACAAATTCAGAGTGGATTTTCATTGTAGTTTGTGGCTAGTAACTTGTTGGGTTATATGGACTTCTAGAAATGCTATTATTTTTGAAGAAGGGAGATTGGAGCAGTTCGATATGTTCAGGGTTATTAGAATGCTGACTAGGGGACTGGTTTTTTGCTTTTCTTAGTGGTTGGTATTGATCCTTTGGTGTGGCGTAACAACCCGTTGTTTTATTTACTCGGTTAGTGTTTTTGTTGTCGTTTCCTTTACCGTTCGTCGGTTTTGCATCTCTCTTGTGCTGGTTTAGCACCCCTTGTGCTATTTTTAATATATTCTCTTTGCTTATAAAAAAACATCATCAAAAATATTAATAACAATAAAAATCTTAAATTGACAAATAAATATCATATATTAAGTAATTTAAATCCTCATAAGTCATTAAAACATAAACTTTTTGATAATAATAATTTAAAGCAAAGTAAAACCTCAATTTATTAAATTTGTTGTGTTGTGATCATAGTACACAAATATTTGAAAATTAAAAATATTTTAATAATCATCAAAATTCAATTTCATATTACATTAAATTTTTGAACATTTATAATAAAAGAATGACAATTGTTTAACCAAAAGAGTTTATTATTTTTAAATTAAAAAATAATCATGGACCTATAATAATTTCTGTATATAAAAATATTTTAATCAATAATATCTTTTTTCCTATATATAAATATTATTTTTGTTTTGACATTATCTATAAATTTTTTTAACTTACTAGTAAACTTGTTCTCGTTATTATTCAATATTTAAATCAATAACTTCATGTTCCCGTTATAATTATTTTAATTTGGTGTTTTAAAAATGATAAGTTATGATTTGGTGTTTTACATAATAACTTAAAATGAAGATTTTTTATATGATTATCTTATGAATTGCTATAGTGTCATATTATTTTTTGAAGTTAAAAAGAAAATGAAAGTTTCATTTTAAAAATATTTAAAAAGAATAGTACGATACTATTTTGAATGAAAAATCAAATCACTTTCCTTCATAATAACTTGACAATAACTTAGAGAGAAGATTTTTTATATGATAGTTTTATGGATTGATATATTGTCATATTATTTTTTGAAGTTAAAAAGAAAATGAAAATTTCATTTTGAAAATATTGTAATAAAATAAAATAAAATATTATTTTGAATAAAAATCAAATCAGATTTATTCATGGTTGATGTAATTAGGTGAAAATTTTTTTATACTTCCAATTTATTAAAATGGGAAAAATAATATTAAACAAAATCAATATGAAAAGCAAACATAAAAATATTTAAATCAAATTATCAAATTCATAATAATTGTTTATTGCTTATAAATATATGATATTTTTGAAATTGTTAGGTTTCAGGTCGACACATTCTGGCATAGGTCGACTTATGTAAATTAAATTTTGTATTTGTCAAAAATATCCCAGTATAGGCCGACACATGTTTCAAGTCAGCTCATGGTAAATTTTTTAAGTGTTAGCTTCAGTATGTGCCGACCTATAACCTGCACAAGTCGATACATACGCTCTAAGGTCGACTCATAAGCCCATTTTGTCACATTTCACTTCATTTGGTCTTGTCTCTTGCATGCAAACTTGTCTCAAACCTCTCAAACCAAGTCCAATAATTCAAATTCATCAGAAATTTGTGCTTGATTTCATCTCATTATCATTACCTCATCAATTATTGTCAAAATCTTCCACTACTTTCTTCAAATTTCATCTTTTTTCTCCATTTCTCTTGTAAAACTACAAACTCATCCCTTATCATCAAAAATCCTAAATTTCCTCTTGTTTGTTGTTTGCCATTGTTTATTTGTGTTGGTTTGTTGTTATTCTTTATTTTGGAGTGTGTGGGTACTCTTGGATCTCTCACTCTCACACAATTTTCATTCAAGACTTTCAACAAACACTTGGTATGCATCTTTCAAACTTGATTTCCTCATGGCTTACAAGATCAAAAATATGTCTAAGGGTAAAAAAAGGTATCTTAATCCACCACTGCCTCTGAGAATCTATTTAATCTGGTATCACAGAAATATTCAAAGGATTTTGAACTCAAGCATATGACTCATATCGTCGTTAGACAAAATATGTGGAAGAAGGATACCATTGAAGGTTTAGGTTTACCTGAGGTTGTGAAAAGAGTTAAACATCAAAACATTAATTACTTCCTACAACTAGCTCACGACTACAATGAGGATCTTATTCATGTGTTCTACTCCGGTTTACATGAACAAGATGGTGCTAGCTTCAAATTCTCAATAAACAACAAAGTCTATCACTTCACAAATGAGTTGTGGAACACTTTGTTTGGTATTACTGCTAGTGATCCAGAAATTGATGAAGAGATTTGATGACGAAGCAATTGAAGAAGTGGTAACCAACTCTGATAGGCATAAGCATTTTGATTGGAATGTGCACTTGAATGAGATGTTTAAGGCACCCCGTCCGACTGACTGTTATGATCCCACTTCCACGGTATGATTAAAGATGATACCTAGAATTTTGTTGTGGATTGTGTCTCACATTCCGCGTCCTAAGAATGGAGGTTTTTCAAGAGTTGATTCTCTTGAAATTCATCTCGTTTATGTCTTGGTGCACAAGGTCAAGATAAGCTGGCCACATTACTTCGTGTATTGCATGTTCTCCATCAAGACGTGCAACAAAGGTACATCCTTGTGTTATCCTTCTATGATTGCAAGAATTTTGAAACATTTCAACATTGGCCTACCAAATCTTCTCTACAAATCACCCAGCGCATCTCAACTGTTTTCACAACGTACTCTCTCAAACATGAGTTACTTTTGGGATATTGAGCATCGATCCTATTATCTTCGTGTAGGAAAGAACAGAAGAAAAATGTTTAATTTTGATGATCCAAATGTTGTCGCTGAAGAGGCTGGAGATAATCAGATGGATGGTGAGCAACATGTTGAGGTTCCTCATGATGCTCCAGAGGTTGATGTGACTATGTAAGATGCTGATCAGGGATTTGGTCACGGTGGTGTTATTCATGCTTGTTCTGGTGACATGTCTGCTATAATAACCATGCTGCAAAACATGCAGATGCAGCAAGATGAGAGATATGCCACACAGACTGAGCAGTTTTGTCTAATGCAGGAACACATGGCTACTTAAGATGCAAATTTTCAGTCATTTACTGCGTACACAACTGAAAACATCATGTCTATCTGGAATACTGTCAATGAAAACCATGCTACAGAGATGGAAAGGATTAACTACATGATTAGAACTCAAGAGGAGGATTCTTCTCACTATGATCGCTTTTATCGCGAAGTATGTGAGGCTGCTGCCATGGATGGAAGACCAAGACCAGTTCCAAGAGGACGTGGAAGGAATTACTGATGAGATGTTCTATTCATGTTGTGTCTTAGTGTGTTGTCTTTATCTCTAGCTTGTGTTGCATAACTTTGGTATCTCTCATTTTCATTTTATTATGGTTTACTTGTTGCATTTTGGTTTGTGTGAACAATGTGTTAAGTTGCTACATTGTTGTACTATGTGTTGACTTTCGTTTCTCTTATGCATATTGTTATTGTTATTTTTTATTAAGCTTGTGTTATTTACATTGATTGGAATGTGAATGCACCACTTTTCTTTGCAATTGCCTCTGTGTAGTATAGATTTTATGTGAACTGTGCATCTATGTGATGCTTCTAAAAGATTGCTTTTCTATTTTTGATGTTGTCAAAGGGGGAGAAGATAATGAAGAGGATAATGCATAAATTTAGGGGGATCTATTAAGCGTACCGAAGAAAAATGCAACGGCTACGGCTACGTGATTCACGTTTTGCCATCATAAAAAAAGGGGAGTATGTGAGTGTTATCTACAAATTCAACTGGATTTTGAATGATGTTAAAAATAGTAGTAAAACGTAGCGTTTTTGTATATTGGGCGGTATCAACCTAAGTTTAGATGTGCATCTATCATTTTAGCCTTAGGATGCATACAAATAGTCTTTGAACAAGTTTGAAAGGTCTTAGGCATGTCATACACATCAAAAACCAAGTTTTACGTGTCAACATAACTGCACATGCTGACTTATAGAAGCTTTTGCTTCCGTACTAGTTGACTCATCCAGTTTTCAGGTCGGCTCCCACACTCCAAGAATAAAGCCTATAGGCTCTACCCACAGGTCGCCTCACAGGCCGACCTGAACAACTTCACAGGCTGCCTATTGCTTTCATAGGCCGACTTATATGATTCCAAAACTTAAAATTTCACTTTGCATCTTATTTTTATTGCATTCCTTTTGTTTATTTTTCAATACATACCTATATATACTCATACATGTACCATTTATCTAGTGAGGTACTAGTGAGTTACCTATACGAAACCAGATAGCAAAGCATTCCCATCATCTTCAACCTCTCTTCTATGCATACACATAATTGAATTACACATAATCATTTTTCGATTGGGTGACCATCTAGATTAGGGTTGATAACTTCCAATTAAGTTTGGTGTGACCGAGAATATTGGGTAGGGATCTTTGTGTGTTTCAAATAATAAAACCAAAGTGGGGTTTTCCTTCAAGATCAGTGTGATTTGAAGGTTTTGGACAAGATCATGTCAACACGGATTCGACCGAGTGAAGGCCTTGGGACAAGGTGGTTTCCTTGCAAGGGAGTAGCGCAAGACGGAGAATCATGTTCAGGAATATTGGGTTCAACAAGTGCGTGCTCGGGATAATCGGAGGATTGTAGCCGCATTATTGGTGACTTGATCGAGCTTTGATCAAGGGTTTGGAGGTGGTTGAATCAACAATAAACAATAGGGTTTGAGGGGTTAGAATTCTTCACCTCTTGTATAAACATTTTTGCAAATATAAGATTAACTGCAAGTATCTCAATTCGATTTCAGATTGAGGAAAATGTAACCATAGCGAGACCGATTGGGGAACTACGTAAACAAATCTTTATGTCTCTTTATCGCTTTAATTTTATTTAATTGTTGTTCTTGCAAATTATCGATTTCGTTGTTGTTTCGATTAATTCGATTAGAAATTGTTTTTTACTTTCTTTTAAATTATTATTGTTGATATAATCCAATCACTTTGATTGTGATTGGCTTTTTACATCAACAAAATAAATCGAATTTCCAAATGTGATCAATCGCACACAAAGTGTTCGATAAATTGTCTTTGAGTATTTTTATCCCTTTGTGTTCATTGGAAATAAGCATTACGAATAGCTTTGCATTTGATTGATCCGTGAATTTATCATTAGCTTTTTGTTAGTAGGTTCGGTTAGACGATTCGATTCGGGTTGTTTTTCCGTTGTTCCATACTTTTTGAAAACAAATTTTTGCCAAGAGTTTTTTATTTTAAATTTGTGATTTATTCACACCCTCCCTTCTAGATCAAAGCCTATCGTCTAACATATTTCTGAACATTTGATAAGTGGACGGCGTGAGAAAAAGAATGCTAAAGAATATCTTAGTACTATTGGAGAGAGGTTTCAAGTATCTAATAATGTTTAATATGGATATTTCTTCATCCTTGAATGTTGATAGCTCCATTGCTAAAAGGTCTAAAATTAGAGAAAAATCTTCTTTGTTGTGGCACAAGCGTTTAGGACATATCTCTAAATAAAGAGTTCAAAGGTTAATTAATGTTGATATTTTACCTTCCTTATATTTCAATGATTTAGGGGCCTTTGTGGATTACATTAGAGAAAAATTTACTAAGACCAATAAGAAAGGTTCAACTAGAAGTTCAGACCTTTTGGAAATTATTTATACTGATATTAGCGGCCCTTCCTTCTATTTGTGGTAATAAATCTTTTATCACTTTCATTGATGATTTTTCTCGGTGTGGCTACCTCTACTTGATTAAGGAAAAATCAGAAGCACTTGAAAAGTTTAAAATCTTTAAAACTGAGGTTGAAAAGCAAACTAGGAAAGGTGATAAAGGTGGTGCGTTCTGACCGTGGTGGAGAGTATTAAGGTAGATATGATTCTACTAGGCAACACATGGGGCCTTTGGCAACATACTTGCAAAATTATGGAATTGTTCCACAATACACTATGCTTGGTACTCCTGAATAAAACGGTGTAGCTGAAAGACGAAACTGCGCCCTTACGGATATGATAAGAAGCATGATGAGTAGGTGTAACTCACCAGAATTTTTGTTGGATGACGCTTTGAAAACATCCCTCTATATACTAAACAGAGTTCCTAGTAAATCAGTTCCAAAAACACCTTTTGAGCTATGGACAGGTAGAAAACACAGTCTGGACCATCTACGTGTCTAGGGTTGCCCTATAAAGGTTAAAAGATATAATCCCTTTGAGACAAAGCTTGACCCAAAAACTATTCGTTGTTTTTTCATTGGATATCCAGATCGAGCTAAAGGATACAAATTCTTCTGTCCTGGTAGAGGTAGTAAAATTGTGGAGTCCATGCATGCAAAATTCCTCGAGCTTGATGTTGTTGAGCCTGTCATTGCATCTGATAATATTGATTATGTTATGCATGGCGTTGTTACTTTGCCATTGCCTAATTTTGATAACGTTAGCTCATCCACTACTCGTGGATTTTTTACTCCAACTGAAAATGTGGTTGAATCACTTGTTTAGAATATAATTACTCCTTCTGTTGTGGCTGAGGTTGCATAACCTGTTGAGCCAGTCGAGAAAATTCATGTTAGAAGGTCAGTAAGAAAAGCGACCTGCTATCCCTGATGATTTTGTAGTTTATCTTAGTGAGGATGCTTATGATGTTGGTATTGTTATTGATCCTAAAAGTTATCTAGAAGCTATTAATTGTTCTCAATCTAGCATGTGGACGGATGCAATGCATGATGAAATGAAATCCATGGAAACTAATGATGTTTGAGAACTAGTGGAGTTACCAAGAAACTATAAGGCAATTGGATGCAAGTGGATATTCAAAATATAGAAGGGCTCAAAAGGTAAAATTGAGAGATTTAAGGCAAGACTTGTGGCTAAGGGATTCATACAAAAAAAGGGGATTGATTTTAATGAAAATTTTGCTCCTATTTCTTCTAAATACTCTTTTAGAATCGTTATGGCCCTTGTAGCACATTTTGACATGGAATTGCATCAGATGGATGTTAAGACTACTTTTCTGAATGGTGATCTTAATGAGAAGGTGTACATGCAGCATCCTAAGGGTTTTTGTGACAAGTGGTAATGAGCATTTGGTTTATAAATTAAGAAAATCTATTTATGGTTTGAAATAGGCTTTCGGACAATGGTACTTCCAATTTTATGAGGTGGTGACTTCATTGGATTTTGAAGAAAATAAAGTTAATCAGTGCATCTATCTTAAAGTCAGTGGGAGCAAATTCATATTTCTTGTGTTATATGTTGATGATATTTTGCTTGCTAGTAGTGATCTTGGTCTACTTCATGAGAGCAAACTTATGCTAAACAAGTTCTTTGATATGAAATATCTTGGTGAAGCATCCTTTATGTTGGGAATTGAAATACACATAGATATATCACGTGGTGTATTTGGCTTGTCACAAAGTGCTTACATCGATAGAGTCTTAGAAAGGTTCAATATGCAGAATTGTAAGCCAGTGGATGTTCCAATTATTAAAGTATACAAATTCAATAAATATCAATGTCCTAAAATGAGATTGGGTAGGCAGAGATGAAGGGAAAACCCTTTGACATTTCATTGGGCAGCCTGATTTATGCTCAAGTATGCATTAGGTCTGACATTGCTTTCATAGTTGGCGTCTTGGGACGATACTAGTCAAATCCTTGGAATGATCATTGGATTGCTACCAATAAAGTGATGAGATATTTGTAGAGAACTAAAGAGTACTCCCTCCGTCCCATATTATAAGCAAATTTCACCTTTTTACATTCATTAAATAATTGATGTATTTGGTCTATATATAAACCAGGTACAATAATTATTTAATGAATCTAAAAAGGTGAAATTTGCATATAATATGGGACAGAGGGAGTATATGGTTATTTTCAGGAGAGTTGACACCTTGGAAATAGTTGGATATGTTGAATATGATCTTGCTGGGTGTGTTGATGATAGGAAATCTACTTCTGGTTACATTTTTATGTTGACTGGAGGTGCGATATCATGGAAGAGTAAAAACGAAACTCTTGTCGCCTCTTCTACCATGCAGGCAGAGTTTGTTGCTTGTTATGGTACTGCTACTCATGTTGTTTGGTTGAGAAATGTAGTGATTGAACTCCGTATTATTGATTCTATTGCTAAGCCACTAAAGTTTTACTGCGATAACAGTGCAGTTGTGTTCTACTTTAAGAATAATAAAACTTCTAGCGGTTCTAAGCATTTGGATTTGAAGTATTTGACAATCAGAGATCTTGTAAAGAAAAATGACATTGTTGTTGAGTACATTGGTGCTGATTTCATGCTAGTTGATCCCCTAACTAAGGGACTTAGGCCCATTGTGTTCAAAAACCATGTTGATAACGTGGGCCTTGTGAGTTTTTTTGATGCACTTGGTTAGTGCGAGTTTGTTCTTTATGCCAATTTCTTATCATGTTGTATTTTATTTTGGACACTTTAAGTGTTGGATTGTCAAGTTCTTTCTATTTTGACAAATTGATATTAAAATGAATATTGTTATTATCATTTGTCATTGTTTATTTATATGTCAATTGTTAAAATTGGAACTCAGTGTCACTGGGACCACCGTGCCTATGGTCGACACTAGTTTGAAGTTCAAGGTATGGTTATAATTTGAGCTCGGCATCTTCGGTACCACTATATCGGTGGTCGATACCATATTGGACCTGATGTATGATTTTAAACTCGGCATTGTCAAGACCATTGTGCTAGTGATCGACGCCATATTGGAGATGAGACATTATGGTTTGTAAAACCGTGTAATTTCTTTGGTTTTAATGCATTTGAGAGAAATTATTAAGGACTGACAAAGAAAATAGCTGTTAGCTGTTGGATCACATTGACATGCTATTTTCTTGTCACACTCCACACTGATGACTAGTTGACAGAGTCCGTAATATTTGTAACCACTAAACGTTTTATGTCAATAAAGGATATAATGATCGTCGTGATTCAATATTGCTTGACTTTTGTTGGATGGAGTATATCCAAACACTACACGTGGAATCATGCATTTCCTTAAAATGCGGCCGCATTTTAAAGAATTAGTCATTAACCCGAGAATCATTTTTAAAATGTGCTTTAAAAATAAAAATCACACAATTGATTTGCTCAAATAGGAGAATGTTAGATTTATCTAACTTTTTGTGGGCTACAATAAATTGTTGTATAGTAAAAAGGGTTAGTCGTGATTTTGATGGAGTGCATAAATAAACTCTTTTATTGATTAAGTGATCTTTTTAATTAAATGTTGAGTATCTGAAACTTGATTGCGTGGGCTTTAACCCTTGGCTTATAATGGGTAGGGACCAAGGTTATATATATTACATGGCTAGACTCCCTCTGTAATCACAAGAATCAAAACTTGTCCTATTGAGAGTTGTAAACGAGATTGTGATATACAAAGAAAGATCCAATCATTCATTTTTTTTGGGAGCACGAATCATGATATCCCATGAGGAAAAGATGAAGCTAAATAGATCAATGTGCATTGAGTACATCAATCTCAACCGAGCATGTTCCAAGGACTCATGCGCCCTAAACAAAATAAGGAATAACTTTTGCCTTGATTTTTTTTACCATGAATATAACATTTGAGAAGTTCAGAAAGGTCAATCTAGAGAGGGAAGTTTTTAAAATGGTTGTACAATTATTTATGAGAATTTCTTATCACACCACCCATGTTTCTTAGGCACCACCTGAATTTCCGGTTTTGCCCCCTGATTCCGGATGTGCACATCCGGACGCACCAATTTTTTAAAAAATGCTGATGCGTTCCGGAAGTGCACATCCAGAAACATTCCTGATCTGTAGATCCAGAAAACAGCAGAACTTTATTTTTTTTTAAAAAATCGGTTTTGTTGGTTGGTCGCATATGTTAATATATCGTCGCAACTTAATATACATTCGACAACATCCATATATAAAATAAAATGATATATATACATAATAAACCTCTGTCAAAATACAGTACATACATAAAATATAAATAGAATACATAAAACAAAAAACTACTGCGCATGGCGAAGGATCTCTCCTGGCTCCCCTGTTCCTCTGCCCCTACCCGCAATCCTGGCTCGATGTCTGCGGTACTGAAGTGCCCCCCGAGCAATCTCTATAATCTTATCCACGGCAAGTCTGGCTCCAGAGCCCTCAGGGAGGTGACCGTCCGCAATGGCCTGCCGCGCTATCTGCTCTATCTGACGACAGCGAGGTAGGACATCCTGAGTATGGTCCAACTGAGACTGCCGCTCCTCTAATATCTCCTGATGAGTAGGTCTGGGTGGCGATCCCTCAGCAGTGGGAACCATGCATGGGTGTGAGATGGTGTAGAACCACACGAAGTACCCGGCAGCAACGCTCCAGTCTCTCTCTGCTCTGGTCGACCGAGCCTCTTCCGGTACCAAGTGGGACTGGAAGTCAGCATACATCTCATCTATCTGCCTGCGGGTCAAGCCTAGAGGAGCAGACTCATGAGGCATCCTGGGGATCGTTTACGTGTAACCAAATTGACGCAAGACGCGCTCCGGCAGGTATCGAGCAGTAATGGTCGAACTGCATGCCAACCATCCTGAGAACAACGAAACCTCATCAAACGGGCGCGTCACACGGTGATCGGCATAGGGGTGATACAAAATATCCTCAACAGCCATTCGATCATGATACACTTTGTAGGGGTCGGGCACCTGGCTCCCTCTGAGCAGGAGAAATGCAGCAGCACGTGGCATATCCTCAGTGTACTCGTCGACACTCCCCCAACCAGTAATGTTGGGAAAGTGCTGTAAAATCCACGCCTGAAATGGAAAACATAACATGGGTGTCAAACATTATAATGAATATAGAAAGAAAAGAAATTAAAAAATCACTTAGAATATTAGATTGTTACCGCGTATAGCGTACAACTGCCTGCCACAGTCTTGGATGCCCAGAGGCAACCATCGGATAGCCTAGCATAGGTGTATGCCAGCGCAGCCGCCCCCCAGTTGTACGTATGGATCTCTGTCTGATCCAAAAGGTACCGGAGGTAGACGACATCAACATAATAGGCGTTGGTGTCCACAAACACCTGCGTGCCGAGCAAAAAGAAGTAGTAGCATCTCAGGACACGCTGCATGTGGATCTCCACCTCAGTTACATCCCCTTTTGCCTGTCCTGCCTCGTCAAGCTCCTCACCAAATCTGCGTATCAGAAAGGAGAACTAGACGCGTTTGCCCCTCAACTAGGTCACCTCCGCAAGTGCCTCATCTGGGCTAGCCCCAAGCTCTGTAATCAGCATCTCCATCGCGTCCACCCTCGACATCCTACCGTGACAGAGAAGGGTACCCGTGATCGGTAGATGTAAAAGGCACGAGATGTCGTCGAGTGTGATCGTGATCTCGCCGTACGGTAGATGGAATGACGATGTCTCAGGGCGCCATCTCTCAACAAAGGCCATCAGCATACCATACAGGATCTGGGAATACCCAATCCTAGACATGCCTCCAAGACCAGAGGTAGCAAGTGCAGACGTGAACCACTGATCCCCTGGCAACATCTCAAGCATGTCTATAACCTTGCCCCCATGGTTATAGAACTTCTGGGAATCCTTCTCCTGAAAATTTTCAAATAAAACAATGTTACAAGTGAAAATATTTTTAACGTAAACAATTCTATAAATAAACCGAGAAAGGTTATCTGTCCTAGCCAGACATATCTAGCAGTATGCTCAGAGTACCCCACGAGTAGGGACATATCAGACGGTCCCCCAGAGTAACTGCCCAGCTCATCAAAATCGTCATCGGCGTCAACACCCTCATGTGCTGGGTGATCACCCTCTGGAACAGGAACAAGAACAGGGGAACGAGTAGGAGCAGCTGATGGAGCTGGAGTCTCCCGACGACGCCTGCGTGCGGGCTGGGACCCTGATGAACTACCAGTAGAAACACGACGCCTCCGAGATGTAGAATCGACGACTGAAGGGGGAGTGACATGGACCTGTGATGTGGAAGTGGCCTGAACCTGTGATGTGGATGGCTGTGGTGTAGGATGTCCCTCAGCTGTAGGGGTTACCCCAACTCCCTCTGCGCCGGAAGCCCCGACTGTAGACTGCATCCGCCCACGTCAGACAGATGCGTGCTGAGCTGTCCGTCCATGTATGATACGAGCGTCTCTGCCAGCCATCTAATCTGCAAAGCATAATAAATAAATTAGAATTTTTTAAAAATAATTAAACAAAAACAAACAAACAAACTAAAAAAAAACAAGTGTCTTCCGGATAGAGATGACAATAGGCAGGGTATGGGTAGGGTACTATAGTACCCGTCCCCATACCCGCAGTTGAAAAAAATCCCCGTACCCGAGCGCATATCCGCTTGCGTATCAAATTTGGCACCCGTCCCCATACCCTATGGGTATATAAGTGCCCGTACCCGTACCCGTTACCCGCATTTCTAATAAAAATAAATATATCAAGTATAAAATATCATAATATTTTAAGTTTTTAAAAATATTAAAAAGTTTTTAAAAATTTTTATTGTTGAATTATGAAATAAATGATCACATATATTAAATATGTAGTAGTTCAAAATTGATGTTTTTTTTTTAAATTTTATAAATATTTATTTTTATATAATAATATAAATTAAAAAATATAAATATATATTGTGCGGGTATGGGGCGGGCTGGGTACTAAGGTGCCCATCCCAACACCCATCCCCGCTTATTTAAGTGGGTAATTACCCGAGTCCGTACCCGTAACCATTTTTGCGGATTTTTACCCTATCCGTTGTGGGTAATTTTCTAGGTACCCACTGGGGATATGCCAAATTGTCATCCCTACTTCCGAATGTGCACATCCGAAAATATGCAAAATATTTAATGTTGGGTGTCTTCCGGATGTGCACATCTGGAAGGACACATAATTTTTAATGTTAGGTATTTTCGGATGTGCACATCCGGAAGCACTCAGAATATTTAACGTTACAATCTTTCCGGATCTGCACATCCGATTCGTATTTTGAAGTTCAAAATGGCAGCCATGGCTACTGTACCATGCAAAAGGCCATTTTAATGCTATGATCGTCCGTTTGAAGCAGAAAACAAGACCTACATTGTCTCTAACTTATGTTATTCATACAACCTAACAATTTCTACACCTAAATGTCTACTCTAAATCGATTACTCGAAAATAACTCCGAAACTCTAAAATTTGAAAACTTACCGATTAAAATGAGATACAGAGGATTTGGAGTGTCTTGATCGTTGTAGAAGTTGCTCGGCGCCGAACTCGAGTGGAAAAAATAGAGATTTGTGGGATTGAAAATTTGAGAGTTTGAGAGAGTTTGGAAAATGAAAAAGTGAAGAATGAGGGGGAGGAAGAAGGTCTAGCGCGAATTAATAAGAAATTCTTCCGAAAGTGCACATCAGAAATGTTTCCGGATATGCATATCCGGAACACATCAACGGTTTTTAAAAAAATTGATGCGTCCGGATGTGCACATCCGGAAACTGGGGACAAAAGATTTGGGTGCCTAAAATTTTTGGGTGGTGTATTAAGAAACTCTCTTATTTATTTATTTAATCATTTTGTGATTGGTTATGTTTATTAGGGTCATATCTTTCTAACATGTCTTCTGAATAAGTGCAAGCCAAACACATGTCTAACTAATTATAATTTACTGCATCTTTAACAGTTTTTACAAGATTAGAACTGTCAAAAGAAATGCACAATTTGTAAATAAAGTTGAAGTAACAGCCCAAAGCCAAAATGACAAATTTCAATCACCAAAACCATCCACACTAGCAAAGGAGAAACAAAAATCTGCATCTTTTACCAACGACTTCTATCCTTTGATTCACTTGATTGAGGCCGTAACGAGCTATTGAAATTAGAAGAAACATGCCTCCATGAATACACATTACTGGAATTCTGCTGTGTCCTACCTCGTCCTCGACCATAAGGCATATCATTATTTGAACATTGATGATGATAGTTGGATCCTCCATGATCATTAGATTGTTGTTTGTGAAAAGGAGAAAACGATGACATTCGATCATTTAGAGTTTCATGATTAATCCTATCTGGTTTTCCTCTACCTGAACCCCATCCAACACCTCCACCTTTGTGGATGAATTCAGGAGGTGCATTTTGTGAAAATTTTCTTCCAACAAAACAAGTTGCATTAGGTGGAAACTTTGAAGAACAGGCCTCTGTATTTGAATTTCTCCAACTGTCTTGATTATGAGACCACGGCCGGCACCAGAAAACCGACTGTAATAGTCATTTTTTGGCCTTTTACATGCTGAGAGAAACTACAAAAGTTCTAGCGACATTAACCTCTAAGCAGAAAGTAATAGAAAAAAGAGAAAATTGATAAACTGCACCTTTCAAAACGATTAGGATATTGTTGAAGTTCGTGCCACAGAACCGTTTCCATTATGTCATTTTCAAAGATTGTCTGCAAGACATATTTTGTTGTATCAGCAAATCATTTATCTTGATCAGAAATTTATTCAGCAATTAAGCAACAAGGATGTTACCTTCTCAGGAAGGTTTACACCAAATAGCAAATGCTGATAACGACTAGTACCATTCACAGGTGGCTCGTATTTGGCACAGCTGCAGCATAAAGCAATATAAATTAAAATGATAAGAAAATGTCTAAAGTCAAAATTTTAATAATGAAATGATAATTTTAGTAGAATACAAGACAAAATCTTCATGTTTGTTGTCCTCAACACACTTGTGACAAAGACTTATGATGCCTCCAATGCCATCACTGCTAAAAATATGAAACTACATAAGAAAAATACTGAACTCTTTCTTATTTGTAACACAATATTGTTAGAAACCATCTAACCTTATGCTTGTCTCTAACTTGTTTGAACTTAGTGAGCAAATTTTTTCTGCCAACTTAAGACTCTTACTAACTAATAACCTATCAACTTCAACCGAATTTCTCTTTGCTTCATCTTCCTACAAATCACAGTTGAAGAATTAAAGGTCATTCACAAAACGCTAAAATTAGATGTTTACACAAAAAAAAACCATTCATACAGATAATCCATTTATGAGTTCCCTCGTTTCAGCCAAAAGCCGTCTTTCATCCATATATGGAAGTTTGCATACGCCCTTAATTAAAAGAACCAAATATTTCAGTAAGTGAATGTTTCTGAACTGCATACATGTTATAAAAAACATGGTGTACTTATTAGAAGGGACTTGAGTAGCACTGGCATATACAAGGTTGAGTGAGATTACCAGCCACTTGAAGCGCTTCCTTCTATGTCAACTTCAAATTCTACACAATAAGAACAAAACAAGAAATAGAGTTTGATAAATCATTTTCATCGTAAAATGAGTTCAATAAATCACATACACTAGAAAAAAATAAAACTTAAAAAAGCTTACGCAGAGGAAACAAGTCAAATATTTTAGACTTCTCATCCAGCATCAATTGTGCATAAGCTTTAGGAAGTATATCAGCACTGCATAGAAGTGAAATCAAATAATATTTTATCAAGACAAAGGAATAATAAGTGTCATGTCGGGTATCTGTGTTTCATAGTATTAAATGCGACAGAAGAGAAGATAATGTAATAAAGAAAATTACCTCCTTTGAGGAAGAACACTTAAGAGTTGATCAAAAGGCAAGAATGGAACACCTTTCTCAAAATTTACTCTCACCTGGCCCATGCCGTTAAAGTCTGAAGCAAATGGACTATAGTGGAAGGGATAAAACCTGCATTTAATTTTCAGTTGTTGCTTCTTATTATCCGTATATAAAATCCATGACATATAATAAAAAAGTTACCATGTCCATGATGCAACTCCTGAAAAATAGTACTCAAGAATCCACAACAATCCTTCAGTGTACTTCTGCACCTACAATTAAATTGACACCACTATTGAATAAACTTGTGCAAAAGTCACAACTATTTATAAATGTATGACACTTGACAACATAAGTCTAGTATTCGGGTATGCAACGTTGGTGCTTCTTAGAAATTGAGAAAGAAAAAGAACAAAACTAAATAAGAAAGTAGCTGCCGGGAAAAACTTACTACTTCTTTTCTTTTTAGCTCAATGTTGGTGGAATCGTCCACAGAAAATTTCTCTTTATAATATCTTTCTTTAAAGCCAACAGTTCCCAATTTTATCTAAAGTGAATTGTAACAACACTCGTAGATCAATCATATATTGATTTGCAAAACAACAAAAAAACATGAATCTACGAGTGCATAATTCATGTATAATTTTTCAAATAGTATACATGAACTTACTGAATTTTCATGATCACTAGTAAGCCTTCTCAGTTTCTTTTCTCTAATTGCACTTCTTTTATTGAAGATTTTTTCTTCATATGTACCAACCATAAGTATGAATTTTTCAACTCTTGATAGCTTTACAAAAGCACCATGTTTTGCACCCATCTGAATTCATATCAATGCCACATAAAATAAAATAAAACTTTGAGATAATAATGAGATATAAATTATAAGCAATAAACCAGAATGTAACATTGTTAGTGTTACCTTAGTTATGTCGACAAGATATCCTCCAAGATTATGAAACTCCTTCTTGTAAACAGTCATAAGTAAATCAATAGCCCCCTAAACAAAATAGAGCAAAACAAATAAACATAGGTAAATGCATTCAAATTCATTAAAGTATTAAAACTAAGAGAAATAGTTAATAACTACCTCATAAATATCCAAAGAGGGCAAGTGGGGCAGAATATCATTTCCAGCGAAGAAACAAATGAAGATAAAATCGTCAACTATCCGCTCAAAATCAACAACAAAATTTTTGGGAGAATCTTGTATTCTCATGTCTAGATCAAGATATTGCCTAAACAACCAAATATGCAAAAGCTGCAAGCAAGTATAGATTCAAAATTAGAATGAATGCATCAACTTCATAGTTATAGACTTAAATCACATGTTATTTTACCCTGAACCTCTTAGCCGCATTTGGTTCCAGCTTATCATAATAATTAGGATCATCCTGTACATGATAGGAATTTGTTATTCACATACGACACCAGCAAAATGTATTCAAACTATACATAATCAGAATTATCACCAGTGTTAACTTGTGATTTTTATGTCTAGTGTATGTGTCGCATTAATGCTATATAAATTTCAATGTATTGCATTTCTCATATTGTTAAGCTATAGAAGATTAAATGTATAGTCTATCGATAACCTCTCTTATAATTGAAAAATGAGGCTCATGGCTTGACAATCCAAGAAGAATGAGATCGGCATCCTGCATTCAAAAATCAACAAAATTGAGCTCAACTATTTCAAGTATCTTAAGAAATAATTAAGCCTGCTATGAAAAGAAAAAAACTGCAATTTTGGTACCGAGCCATATAAGCAGTGGACGGTGTTTGGATTGTAATCAGGAAGTGCGCGTTGTTTTCTTATGAATGACATAATCTTATGCTCCCCTTCTCCAGGAACATTAGAATCAGACAAAATTACCTAAGTAAAAAATATTAACAAAAGTAACTTAATAATGTTAAAGAAGAATGAGGGGATTAGTATTGCATTATATTTACAAAAGAAGATAGTTTTAATATGTTACAATAATATTCTTCCATAATGAATGAGAGGATATTCTTGAAGAGATATAGGTTTTACGAGCCTTTGAGAGTTGATGCATGAACTCAGTCCCTGGTGTGATTATATTTGAATCTAACTTTTCATATTCTTGTTTAGGAACAACTTGTTTTCCTTCCATTTCAAATTGCTTTCCTCACTCTCTCTTCCTCAGCTTCCTAAAAATACAAAACACCAAGGCTCTATCATTCAAACCTGATCATTATCTCAAGAAACCGTTTTATTTATAATATAGATGAAATGAATAGTTACACGCATTTCATCATCTTTAGCATTTCTAAAACGTCTGGCCCTTTGCTGGTTCATTTTGGCTCGTGGTGCTACTCCATCTGATCAATAATATAACATCAATGTGCTTGGTTCGATTATGATAGGATGAATTCTTCGACATGTGTATTGCACTTTGACTATCACATTTAACAGTGATAACTGGACCTTGAAGTTTCAGTTCCTTTGCAAAACCTTCAAGCCACAATGCTTCCTTCACAGCTTCAGTGAGGGCGATATATTCTGCTTCAGTGGTTGATAAGGCAACAACCTTCTGAAGTGTTGCTTTCTAACTTATTGATGTGCCAAACATAGTGAACACATATTCAGAGATAGATTTTCTGGAATCCATATAACCTGCATAATCAAAGTCGACATATCCTTCGATTGCTGCTTTACTATCTTCCCCAAGGCTCCACCATAAATTAGGACTCTATTCAGAGACCCATTGTCATACCCTAAAATTTGCCCTCTCATTTTCATATCATTTAGCATGTGCTTTCATTTCATTGTATTGCATTCAAGCATAGAAAAATAAAACATAAAGCATTGCATTGCATCTTGCATAAGGGCATGGGATCAGGTGATTCTCAAAGGTGTTGATCATCCAAAGCAAGGGAATAAGAGCCAAGGGTCTTCAAACAAGCCTCAAGGGTCCCTTAAGTTATATATCATCTCACTTTGATCCCACAAGTCATTGGAAGATAAAAATTTATCAAGAAGATTGGACAGTGCATCATCTCTTACACAAAGCAGTCTAAGATTGGGATCTGACCCTCAAATGGGCAAGCTCTATGATTTTTTATCACTTCCAAATGTCATATCTCATCTTTGTTAGATAGGATATACATCAGATTCAGAGGAATTAGGGTTTGGAGGATGTGCTATTTCCTCCTAACCAGAGGGTGCCAAAATTAGGGTTTGACCTAAAAGCAGTTTATCTCTGATTTTTGGACAAAACCTGATCTCATGGTATTCCTTATGTCCTTAGGTGTATAGGGATGGAAAATTGCCTCTCAATTGGTTTCAAAAGAGGTTCAATTGATCAGTTGCTTGATAATCAAGAAATTGGGGAAAAAGTCAACTGTGCAGTGAAAAAGTCAACTCCTGACTTTTTGAGGTCAAAATCATGAAATTCAAGTTATATATGTTCATTGGACAAGATTTGATCAAGAAATGATGGAAGAATCATGAAGAATAAAGAAATCACAAAACTGCCAAAAATAGAAACTTTAGGGTTTCCAAAAATGGCAAGTTTGGACCATTTTGCACTTTACTTTGAGGCTCTCTTTCTCTAAGATAAAAGCTCCAAACCTCAGGCCCAAGTTGAGCTAATTAAATTTCATGTTCTAAGCTTCAAATCCATATAAATAACTCTTCCATTGGATCAAAATTGAGGGAGTTATGATCAATCAAAGTTTGATCAAACTAGGTCACAAACCAAGTCATGACCAAGCAAGACCAGGCCCATGCGCCATAATTTTAACAAACACTTGGTGTGCCAAATGTCCAGCCACTTTTCTCAATGATGGAAGCTCCAAATGAAAAAATGTTGAACATCAAAGTTATTCATCTCAATGTCCTCTGCAACTTTGATGTTGGACAAATTTTCATTTGAGCAAGTTATGATGGAGTTATAAGGGTTCAAAGTTGGTATGATCATGCTGAATTCCATGCACCATGTTACCATGCCATGCCACCACTTGCCACGCATTTGTACCAGTTTCAAAACTTGACATTCCAAACCATTTTACACCATTCTACAAGCCTCCATTCAAGTCAATTCTCACATCAAAGTTGCTATATGATGTTTCCTCTTTCCAATGACACCCAAAACTCATCAAACCATCCACAAATCATGGAGAAATTCCTTCACAAACTTCTATGTTTCAAGCTGCCAAAGATAGCAATGTTTTAACATTGATGTTGTTAAAACATTCACACGCATACACCAGTCATGTTCTTTTCCTCTTTAAGCCAAACACCATTCTTACACTTGACATCCCATGTTGCTTCATACACAAAAGAAGAAAAACAAAAGCTTGTTGTGTAAGTTTCTGCAAAGGTCAGAGCTACATCATCACCATTCTTTTCTCCACCTCACCATATGCACCATGAACACACCACACTATATCACAACCAAAGCTAACTCGCCCTAACTAACTTGACTCAGTTAGTTAGAGGCAGCTCAATTAACTCAACTTAAACTCATTTAACCCACCCAATTAACCTTGGTTCAAGCTACTAAACTCAACATATAAATTCAAAACTCTTCACAAATTCATTCTAACTTTCATTTTTCCACTCTCACTCGAGAAAACTCACTCAGATTCTCTCTGCTCTCTCTCTGATTTCACACGACCTGAACAATCTTCATCCACATTTCATCTTCATCATCATCATTGTTTCATTTCTGATCAAGAACACTCAAGAAAAACTTCATCTCTTCAAGCTCAACATCACTGCAGTCATCAATTCTCTTCTTATGCTCAAGAATTAATAGCATTTATTTGGCTTAAAAGTTGAAGTTCAACAAGTTCAAGAGTTCAAGTTCTCTGGTTTTCTCAATAACTCCAAGTTCTGCAAGTTTCAGGTGCTACAATTTCCAAACCTTTCTTGCGTGATTTATTATCTGTTTTGCTATTTTTGCATTGATTTGAGCTTAATAGAAGCACCTTGACATTTCTGGCTAGTTGATAGACCTCTTAGAGGTGTAGAGCAAAACCTAAGGCAAACTTATTGTGATCGATTCTCTGCGTGTGAGTGTGGTTTGTGAAAACTGAGCCTAGATTTGTGATCCTTGTAACTTCCTATTTCGATTGGTATACGGTTTGTTGATTTCTGGAATATTTGAGGTTGCAGGTGGCCGGAGAGTGGCCGGAGAAGATGACCGGAGGTCCTTCTCCGGCCGGTGAGATGTTTTAGGGTTTAATCCTCAGTTTTAATCTTGGCCGTTGATCTTGTTCATCGTGTGGTCCTAATTTTGCCAGCGCATTAAAATCCACGTGACTTGCATATGTTTTATTTTTGACTTCAGATTGATTGAGTGTGTGTGCGTATACGTTGCATATGGTGGACTTTAGTTCTGATTCATTTGATGTGCATGCTTACTTGATGACCTCATCTTGACTTTAATCCAACGTCTGTTATTTTGCTAACGCATTAATGAAATGGTGGTCTAGCACGTGTTCTCTCCTATTTGTTTCAGATAATGGCAGTATTAATTATGGTGGGCATGCTTTGATATACGTTGGATTGCAATACCTTTCATAATGATTTAATCCAAAGGCCATGATTGATTGCCCACATTGACTGATTGTACACTATCACACACAATCACACGCATGTTGGACTGGGTTATAATTGATATTTGCACCCCCATTGTCCGAGCCCAATTTATTTTTGAACATGAGAATTACTCACGCTGCACCCCCTTCCCATTTCTTTTCATTTTTTTTTATTTTCTTTTCCATATCTGTTTGATTTTCATATTTTAAAAATACCAAATCATCTCTAAAAATCCCAAAATAATTCATGAGTGTTCTTTATGCATTTAAATAATTTTCTCTATTTTTTAATTCTGATTTCATGAGTTTTTGCATATAAATGCATTATTTTCATTTAATTTCTTTTTTAATTGAGTTTCTTCACGACACTTAAACTTGCATGATTTCTTTCTCTCATGTCACATCATATTTTTTATTTATTCTTTTTGTATTGATTAGATAACATCTTAAAGTGCCTAAAACAATTTTTGTTTGTTTTTTTAAAGTCATTATATCATACCTTTTGATGTTCATCTTTGTACCTTCTTGTGATGAGTTTCAATTTGACTTTGTTGATTTGAGTGAGCATGTTTCATTTTGATTTTTGCCATGAACTTTTGATACTTGATTTGCTTCTGATTTAGGTTGTTTAGAGCAAATTTTCATGATTTTAATATGTACTTTTGATATTTGTTTAGAGCTTTACATTTGAAGCTATCTTTGTGCACATTCTTATACTTCCTTCTAGCTAAATTTTGTTGAGGCACTTGTGCCACCCTTTCTTGTTTGCTTTGTGTGAGATTAGAGTTTTCATTTAGAAGATTATAGTTCCTTCTTAACTCAATTATAGGTCATGTTGGTTTATACTTGCATTTGGTTTGTGTTTATGCATTTTGACTTACCTTTTTGACATGTTTTCATATCTTATCTACTCTTGTTCTTAACATGAATTGTGTTTGCATTTGGTATGCCATCTTACATGTTTCATTTGCATTCCACCAATGATATGCTACTGCCCATGTGCATTCATCAATCATTTTACATGATATGCATCTTTGATATGTAACTTTGTGCATCTTAGTGAAACTTGTTTCTCATTCTTTTCTCTTTCTCATCTCTTCTTCTTACTTCATTTCATCTATGAACTACATGATGATTCATAAGCATTGTAAAACCATTCCTAAATGACATTGGTTCTGACTTTAACCTTTCATGAAGCATTAATGCATGATCACTTTGCATATCCACTCATTCTTCATCTACTTCTTTCATAATGCATTTCTTTGTGATTTAAGGCATTGTTTGTGTGTATTTGATTTGTGTTTGATATCATAGCATTAGAGAACATTCTTATGATGTGCATTCTGACCTTAGGCTTTACTTAACTTTTAAGATGCTTTTACTTTGGTTCTTGACTTGTTTAAGCCTCATTTGTTCATCTTAACTTGTTTCTTCACTTGTAAATAATTGTACTAACTATTTCAGGGGCTAATGGTAAGTCACTTGAGTGTGGATAGGCATCCACATTCTAATTTCTTCCTTCATCTTTTAATCATTCAATTTGTGTTGTTTAAGCATTTAATAATGCTTTGCTTTCATAATCTTCTTGCTTCCCTCTTAGAAACAACTTAACTTCCATCTTGGAAGTAAGTTGCTTTCTATCTTCTTCTTCTCCTTTCTTTTAGGATTAGGTTCCTTAAACCTCATTAACCATAGGATCACCATGTATGATAACATTAAGATTGCGTCTTAGTCTCCCTCATTAGATTTTCACCTTTGATCCTCCTTTGAGTCTCTTCTTCTCATCTCAAAACAAAAAGTAAAAAATACTTAATAAAGGCATAACAAATATTGTATTTGAGCCTTTCATGTAAGAACGAGATAGTGAGGGGTCTTCTCTCACTTTCTTGGAATGTTTAGCGTACGCCCCGTCTTGGGTCGATATGCGAGGCATTCGATCCTACATGAGGGACTTAAATACAATATGTGTTACAAAACAATAAATAATAAAAACACTTCTTTCTTAAAAGAAAAAAACAAACAATAACGTCTTTCCTTCGGGAATTCTTTTCTCATCTCACTCATTCTTAACGTACGAATGTGCTTCTCCTCGTTCTCTTGCAAGACGGTAACGCCTAAGTCTCCATACAGCGAGCTGCAACACCTGACCTAGAACATTAGCCGTTCCCTCAAAAACACAAATAATTTTCCCTAGTGAGGGGAACTACGTCGCTCTGATTCTCATGTTCCCGATGAGATACGTAGGCAGTGGGGTAGGGCCCATTCGAGCACTTCTTTTATTTTCCCTACATTTGTTTCTCGTTATCGCTCCTTTCCTTTTCCAGTTCTCCAGCTAGCAGTTCCTTTTCCAGTATCCTTTCCTTACACCCTTTGATCGAAACAGCAAGCGTGGATCCCATCGGGTACGATGGACGCGTGGGGGTGCTAATACCTTCCTCACGCGTAACCGACTCCCGAACCCATTTCTATTGGTCGCAATACCATGCTCTTTCCTTTCTCTCTGGTTTATGCAGTGTTTCCTTTCCCTCTTTTGGGATAAATACACATTGCTGGCGACTCTGTTTCGGTGCCACTTTCGCGTTTGTACTTGGATGAAAATCCCGGGAGCGACAGCTGGCGACTCTGCTGGGGAACGAACCCAGAATCTCTGGTTTCCTTAGCGAGTCAATCCTAACGTTTGTCTGTTTTTCTTTCATTGGGTGTTTACTGTTGTGCCGTATTTACCCTTTTACTGTATAGCTATTTACTGTTACTGCTTTACTGCATATTACTGTATTTACCGCATTTTAGCATTTTCATTTCATATGCTATATTATACTATACTGGACTGTGCTGTACTGGTTTTCTGTTTGGCGGGATGGGTATTCTGAGAGATAAGCCCATTACACAGGCTTGAGTGCATACATAGGATTAGAGTGGACGGTAGTGTGGCCTACGTAGCATCTTGTTATGTATGGTATATACGAAATCCACAGCCAGACAAGGTTTTCTTGGGAGATATTTAGATTTGCGCGTCTTGTGCATTTTGGGATGTTAACCTAGAAAGCTGTCGACTCTGGTGACCGAGCATTGAGGACCTTAGTGGAAACATCCCTCTTTAGTGGTGACAGTGGCAGCCCACATTCTGTAGCAAACCCATTCGCACCTGAGGGCCCACTTTGGAACTTGCATAGGATGACCTTTATTTTTGGGGAATCAGTGGACGTTCTCTTTGTTTGGCGATAACATTGTATCCTACGGGCTGAATGTGATATTGCTTCTCAAAATAGAGAATCCGAAACTGAGGAACCGCTATTCTAGTACCCACATGTGAGGATGGGCGGGTGTTTACAGGTTTGCAGGTGACCATGCCTCCTCCATACCCTGATACCCTAGTATTTTCACAGACAATTGATGTAACTTATTACAGTCAGTGGGCTTCTATCTACAGTTTTATTCTCAGATTTGTACGGACACCTTACACACAGTCCAGCACAGACACAAAGCACTGATACCATGCCTTTTGCATTGCATTATCATATCATAACATTCATGTTTATCATGTCTAGGTGCTTATTTTACCTCTGATTCCAGCCAATGGGTTCGACGAAGACAAATGCTAAGAGGAAGAATAATGTTGCTTACAAATTTCCAGAGCTAACATTGGATCTACTTCACAAAATGGTAGCCATGGCTGACCCGGGTGTTCTTATCACTTTCCAGAAGAAATATGGGAGATTGGAGAAAATGGTCCGTAACATTACAAAGTATGAGCATGATGCCCTCCACACTCTACTGCAGTTCTATGAGCCGTTGCTAAGATGCTTTATCTTTTCGGGGTATATCTTGATGCCTACACTAGAGGAGTTTTCATTCATCTTGGGTATTTCAGTCAAATCAAATGTGTCATTCTTTTCTAGAGATCACCCTAACATAGAAGAAATTGCAATGGCTCTACATGTGGAACAGTCAGTGCTGAAGAGAAATGTTCCTAGTAAGAGTGGAGTCAAAGGTTTTCAATTGGAATTTCTTGCAGACCAAGCTCAGGAATGTGCCAACGCCAAGAATTGGATAGTCTATAATTCTATCTTGGCCTTGTGTATCTATGGTATCGTTCTGTTTCCTAACCAACATCACTTTGTGGATATGCACACTGTGAGGGTTTTTATCCAGAAAAATCCCGTTCCCACTTTGTTGGGTGATTTCTACCACTCGGTGCATTTCAAAAGTGAGAAAAGAAGGGGGGGTCCTATCAACTGCTGTACTCCACTTTTGTCTGATTGGTTTCTGAAACATTTGCCTCAATCTGGTGCGTTTGTTGACACTAGGGATTCTCTAAAGTGGTCTAAACGGATAATGGGGTTGACTGTTGACAACATTGTTTGGTTTGACTGTCAGTTGCAAGGAGTAGAGATCATTACCAGCTGCGGAAACTTCCCGAATGTGCCTTTGATAGGCAGGAAAGGGGGAATTAACTACAACCCAATCCTGGCTATCAGACAATTTGGGTATGCCTCAAGGAACCCTCCTAAAGACCAACATATAGAAGAGTCTTTGTTCTTCAATGGGGATGAAGATACAGAGGTGTTAAGCAGGGTTGTGCATGCTTGGGGGCACCTCCACAAGACTGGGAAGACTGTCTTTGGAAAAGGTGATTGTAGAGCCTATCCGCAGTATGCGGAATGGATTCAGAGAAAGGTTGAAGAGGTTCATTTTCCTTTTTCAAGAGAGCTACCTCTATATCCAGCAATTCCGGAACAACCTACCACTGTTCCCATGGAGGAGTTTAACAAACTGCAAGCTACAGTGAATGAGCTTCGGGTGGAGAATTCCGATTTGAGTAGTCTTCTTCAGAATGCTCTACATGCCAACAAAGAACTGGAGCGGAGACCCTAAGACGCGGAACAAATGTTAGCAGCAAAAGAAATGGACTTTGCTGAAAGAGCCCAACATTTCCAAAAGGTTAGTAAAGGTGCTGATGCTGCTACTCAAGCTCACAAGAAGACCAAACAGGCCTTAGCGCAGAACAAAGAGAAGTTAGCCAAGTTTCAGCAAGCCTGGGATGAGGTCAGGCTCAAGAATGCAGAGTTACAGGAACAATTAAAGACCAAAGACGACGAGCTTCTTAGAGCGCATGCACAACGGAGAAAGCATCGGGAAGACTTCGGAAAAAGCCAAGAGCAGCTAAGGAATGTTAATGATGAACTGAAAGTGTCCAAGAAAAAGCTTGAAGATGCCATGGTAGAGATGGGAAGACTCAAGATACAAGCTGGTGTGAAAAGGTTTAAGGAAATGAGTACTGATGAAGCTCTCATGATGCACGCAGATTCATTAACTGAAGCTCTGAATAGGAGAGACATTTTGATCAAAGAGTTGATTGAAAAGCCGGGTCATCAGCGCACTAGAATCCTTTTTGAAGAAATCAAGCATTCTAGTGAGAAATTAAAAGATTTGGAGTTAGATGTTTGATCTTAATTTCCTATCCTTTTAATGTAGTTTTGTTGATGTATTGAGTCATTTTCTTGATGTATTTCCCATTTACGAACTCATTGTAAAATGTTTCGGCACTTATTAGCTTTCTGTACAATGAATGGCTTATTCAAAGGGGTTTCTTCGGCATCACGTTATTCACCAGCACATTATCACAACACAGTTCTTCGCAATATTTTTCTCTCAATATTATGTGACTATCAGTGAGATTCTCGTGATTAATACTGGAATCAGGGTGTGAAATGCCCTGGAAGTGATAAACATGGAATTTGCATGGCATTTACATTGCATAACATTTCATTTTTGCATAGCAGGTACTTGTTGCAGGAGCTCTCTAACCTTTATTTAGTTTCAGGCATTATAGCTGAGAATCACGTCCACCGATACTCAACTCGAAGAAATCAAGCAAGGATAATGGATCAAATGCATAATGATTTGGCTGAAATGAGGGCACGCATGAACCAGTTCATGACCCTCATGACTGGTATGTCACAAACTCAAGAGAGGTTGAGACTTCTGGTTGAGCGTCCAGAGACTACGCCGGGAGGTAATCAGACTGACAATTCACAGACTCATGGCACTCCTCCTCCTGTTGGCAATCCTCCTCCTGTTGGTAATCTGGGTAATGGAAATGTCAGAAATGCTGGTGTTGTTCAGGAAGATCAGTTCACCCTGTTGGATGCTGATATGGGTAATCCTAATGATAGAAGGTACGATGAGTTGGCTGAGAAAATAAGGGCAATAGAGTGCAAGAATTCTATGGGCATTGATGTTACTAATCTGGGTCTAGTACCAGGGGTCAGAATTCCTCCAAAATTCAAGCCGCCCACTTTTAACAAATATCATGTCAATACGTGTCCTCATACACATATTCAGGCTTATTTTGGGAGGATCTCAGCTCATACTGATGATGAGAAGTTATGGATGCATTACTTTCAAGACAGTCTGGTTGGAGCTTCATTGACCTGGTATATGAAATTGAACAGAGCTGCTGTGAGAAGCTGGAAAGATCTGGCAGAAGCGTTCCTAAAGCAATATCAGTACAATATCGACATGGCACCCAACCGCACTCAATTGCAAGGGTTTTCATAGAATGCAAAGGAAAGTTTCAAAGAATACGCTCAAAGGTGGAGAGAAATGGCTGCCCAGGTTCAACCCCCTTTATGTTTATGGGCACCCTGCAAGGGGCATTCCTGGATAGATTAGCTGCCTGTCCATCAACAGGATTTTGTGACATTGTGATTGCGGGTGAAAGGATCGAGAGTCTGTTGAAACTCGGGAAGATTCAAGACGTAAGTGGAGCTGGTTCCTCTGGAACGAAGAAACCTTTTGCTAGTGGTCAGAAAAGGAGAGAATGTGACACAAATGCTGTGTATAGAGGACGGGGAAGAGGACGTTCTCAGGCTTATCACCAAGTAGGTGCAGTGACGATCCCAACACCAGCCGTTCAGCAACAGCAACCACAACAGCAGGTTCAGCAACAACAGCAACCTCCTTTCCAGCAAAGGTCTAGGCAGAGGGACCGCAAAATTGACCCTCTCCCTATGACCTATTCAGCACTGTTACCCCATTTACTCAAATTAAAGTTGGTTGAGCTTCGTACTATGAAACCTCCTGCTGCTGGTAACTTGTCACCTAATTTTGATGTTAACGCTCGCTGCGATTTCCATTCAGGTGCTCCGGGGCACACTACTGAAAAGTGTTGGGCATTTCAAAATAAGGTGCAAGATTTGATACATGCAAAAGCAATCAATTTTTCTCTACCTCCTAATGATCTCCAGAACCCCATGCCTAATCATGGTGTGGCAGATGTGCATGCTATTGTAGATGGAAAGAGGTTGAACTTGGTAGCAGATATCAATCAGGTGAAGACTTCATTGCTGGTTGTGAAAGATCATCTGTTGAAGGGACAGGTGTTCCCAGGTTATGATCAAGATTGTTCTGAGTGTATGAGTAAAGAGAATGGCTGTGATAAATTGAAAGTTGGTTTGCAGAATCTGATCAATGAAGGCCGTCTACAGTTTGACCGGGTTGTGAAAGATATTGACGAGGTGTCAACTGTGCCAATTTATTATACTCCTGCTGACATTCAGGTACCTGCAAGGGCAACTCCTGTAGCAAGCGTTGTGCCGGAAAAACCCAGACCTGTTACCATCACGGTGCCAGGACCTGTTCCGTTTACCTCTAATAAAGCAATCCCATGGCATTATGGGGCAGATGTGTACTATGAAGGGAAAAAGCAGGAAGTCGAGACATCGGCCAGTTCAAATATTGATAACGTGGGTGGTGTAGGAGGCTTTACAAGGAGTGGAAGGTTGTTTGCTCCCCAAACCCTTCGAAGTGATAAAGAAGTTGAGGTTGCTGCAAAAGCTAAAGGAAAACAGGTGGTTGAGAGTGTGCCTGTAACGCTCCAGTTTTGTCAGTTTTTATTTAATTGAGTCGTTTGATTATTTTATTATTATATTATTTTACTTTCGACTTTTATTTGGAAATATGTTATTTTTCAATGTGGTGATATTTTATCGGGTTTTGGGAACGTTTGCGAGATATTTGAGTGTAGGGGTATTTTGGTCATTTCATCTTATTTTTCCTTAAGTTAGAAAATAGAAAATAGAAAGAGAGAAAAATAGAGAGAAAGAAAAAGAGAAGAAGGAAAAGGGAAAGAAAAGAGAAGAAGAGAAGAAAAAAGAGAGAAACTTGGGAAAGAAGAAAACTATACAACCGACTTTTCTACACGCGATTAAATCGGGTAAGGGTGCGAAACTCAATTATACTATGCTTGTGTATGATTATGTATGTATGTGTTTGTATGTTTCCTTGTCTTTACATAGCTTTTGGTTCTAGGTTGGAATGAGAAATATGTTGAGGAATCGATGTTTTTGCGGTTAGAAATCGATGTAAATGTGGTACATTACTTGTTGCCATGATTAGATTAGGTTCTGATGGATATATGTTGGTTTGGAAATGTTTTTGGGGGAGAAATTGGGTTTTGGGTTTTCAAACAGCGATGCAGATTTTCTGGGTTTTCGCTGGTTCGCCTAGCGAACCTGGGGCGAAGGTTGGCGAAGGCTCGCTAACTTTGTTCGCCTAGCGAAGGTGATAGCGAATGCTCGCTAGAGTGTTCGCCTAGCGAACTTTGTATGTTTTTGGTTCTGTTTGTTTCTGCCTTGGTTCGCCAAGGGGTTCACCTAGCGAACTTTGTATCTGTTTTTAGCTAGTAGTGGGTTCGTGGGACGTTCGACTAGCGAAGGTGCTAGCGAATGCTCGCTAGAGGGTTCGCCTAGCGAACAGAGCTGTCTGTACAATTTTGTTTTCTTTCTAACTTTTGCTATGTGGTTCGGTTTGAGGCGTGGTTCGATGCGTTAGAAAGCTTATAAAGTGTTCTTTCTTATGATGATAGTTTTGAGATTGTTGGCCGATTAATTTATGTCGGGAATTTGGAATAATGTCGTTTTGTCGACTTTTGCGGTTTTAATTATGTGTAATTGATGTGTATAATGCAATGTGCTATTGATATGGATACGGTATGACTTGTGTGCTATTGATATGGATATGGTATGATTTGCATGCTGTTGTATGGTATAAATGCATTGTTTTGGGCTTGAATTGCAAAGCATGATTACTGTTAAGTGAGGTGATTGCATATATGTGTGCATTTGAATGTCATGAGTCATTGTATGCTGAGCATCATGATATGCATTCTTGTGACGTCCTGAGTGACGGATTGATTCCAGAGGGAATCTGCTATAACATCGTGAGCCTTAAAAATAAGAGGACTGAAAGCGATCTGATTGGATCGTGAGCCTTAAAAATAAGAGGACCGAAAGCGATGGTTATAGACGATCGTGTGGCCATGTGGGGTGTGAGCGATCGGATCGTAAGCCTTATACAAAGAGGACCGAAAGCGATCCATAGACGTCGTGAGCCTTCTACAAAGAGGACCGAAAGCGACGGGGAACATCGTATGCCTGACGGGGAGTTACACTAAGTAACGAGCGATGGTTCCAATAGTTCCTGAGTGAACTGGTGTTGAGAATTGATGGAAGTCGGTACCGCATGTGCATATGCATAGAGTCGTTGTGTCGGTCTCTTGCATTTGCATAAATCATTAATGGTTTGTTTATGTGTGGAATTATGGATGAAATTGATAAATTGATATATGGATATGTGTTGGTGATACTTGTATTGTGCATGGTTGGTATACCTTGGTGGTGGAAAAATGAATTATACATTGTGTTGTTTTGTGTTTGAATATTGGTATGAGTTATGGTGAGAACAGTATATATGTGTATTTTTGTGGTTATATATAATTGTATGCAATTATATTATGATTGTTTTTCTCACCCTTCTGCTGTTTTATAATGCTCTATGAGGCATTGCAGATTAGAGTTGCTGGTGGTCTTGTTGTGAAGCTTAGGACTTCATTCTTTTGTCGGTCGGCTCTGATATGTGGCACCGGGTAGTCAGGGGGATCGTTTTGTAGTTAGGGTGTATATGTATATATATCTTTTGGCTTGTGCGTGTATAACTTGATGTATGACAAACTTTTTATGGGATATATATATATGAGATTCAGTACAGATTTTCTGCTTTATTCTGTATTTGAATTGTGGGTAGTAGGAACTAAGTTCCTCTGTTTATTTGCTACCTGCGAGTGTTGCATATCTTTATGAGGAGGTGTTGTATGTTTGTTTCAAATTGATGTGACCCCTCGGTCTAGGCCGTGCATGTTTTAAAAATACTCTGATGAAATTTTGAATTTTCTTTTACCGCTTTATTTAATTGGGGGTATAGATTGGGGGTGTTACATTAAGTGGTATCAGAGCCAGTCCGTGTCAGTTTATGTCAGTCCTTGTTGGTCGTTGTAGTTGGATGAGCTGTTTGTTTAACCATAGTTGCTGTTATTGGAAATGAACAGAATATGGCTGGAAGGAACGACGCTGCTTTAGCTGCTGCGATGCAGGCTATGGCTCGGGTTGTGCAGGGTGCACCGAATGCTGCGGGTAATGATGAGTTCAGGAAGAACAAACCGCCTGTCTTCAAAAGAAGATATGATCATGATGGTGCTCAGATATGGCTTAAAGAGATTGAAAGAATTTTCTGAGTGATGGATTGTGCCGAGGATCAGAAGGTGAGACTGGGTACTCACATGTTACTAGAAGAAGCTGATGATTGGTGGGTTAGTACTCTTCATGTGTTGGAAGCTGCAGAAGAGGAAGAGATTACTTGGGAAGTTTTTAGCCGGGAGTTTCTGAGGAAGTATTTTCTCGAGGATGTTAGAGGAAAGAAAGAAATTGAGTTCTTGGAGCTAAAACAAGGTAATATGTCTGTTGTTGATTATACTGCTAAGTTTGTGGAACTTGTGCAATTTTATCCTCATTATGCTGAAGCGACTGCGGAGTTTTCTAAGTGTGTAAAGTTTGAGAACGGATTGCATCCTGAGATAAAGTAGGCAATTGGTTACCAAAGGATTCAGAGGTTTTATGATTTGGTGGATTATTGTAGGGAGGAGGATAGTAAGGTGTTAGATGTCAATCATGATATGTATTTGTATGAATTATTTGGCATTTTTCATTTCTTTTCATGTAGAATATGTTGATTTTAGTGTGAAATGGTGTTGTTGTGCATTCATTGACATATATCGTTGGTGCTTGTAATGCGGGTGTTATTGTGCAGGAAATGCACTAGATGATCAAAGTTGGAAGACCCAAAGAAATAGTGCAGCTGCCAAAGAATTGAAATCAACAACAGTATTCGCTAGGCGAGTGTTGGCGAAGGTGCCAGCGAAGGTTCGCCTAGCGAACGTCAACGAGGATGCCAGCGAGATGGTGGCAGAAAGTGTGCAAAACTTACAGTAGGAAAACTGGGTAAATTCGCTGGGCGAGTAGGCCAGCGAATGCTCGATGATGTGCTCGCAGGGCGAATGTGCCAGCGAAGGGTGGCAGAAACTTTCCATTTTGAAAACACCCAAGCTTCGCTGGGGCGAAGGTTGCAGCGAATGCTCGCGAAGCGAATGATTTCATTCGCCTAGCGAACCCACGATAACTTTTGTGGGCGGTTTAAGTTGGAGGCACTTAAAAGTGCCATGTTTTTAGTCATTCGCTAGGCGAATGAATGCCTTCGCTGGGCGAAGGGTGCTGTTAGGAAAAGTGTATAAATAGAATTGTTACTTTTTGGAATGGGCTCTCTTGCTCATTTTACATTAGAATTAAGGGTTTACAGTATTTTGTTCAGAAAAGCTTGTATTTTCATTGGAGAAGCTGATTTTGCATCCATTCTCGATTATTCGGCGTGGATGTTTATTCATCTCCTCTCTTTACTTGTCATCCAAGCTACCATGAGAAGTGGTAGCTAATCACTCAATGTTGAGGTTAGATGTAGTTGATTCTGTTTTTATGTATTGATATTGATCTCTTGTTTATGAACAAAGTCTTTGATCAATATAGATGATGTTGTTTTCTCTTAATGATCCATTTGTGAATTGTTTTGCTCTAGACATAGACTTTACAACTCTTGACCTAACAATTTCATCTCTTAAAAACCAAATTCTAGACATAGATTTGGGATTTGCTATTCGCATTGTATTGATCTTAATGATCGTTGCTTAGATTGTTAGCGTGAGACATCATCTAACGGTCTAAACAACGGTACTCACGATTCCGCTTTAGACATAAACGTAGTCGGGAGGATACGCGGTTATATTGGTCGGAAACCGAGTTCATATGCTTGATTAATTGTTTATACACGAATAGGATTGATGAAACCTAACCTTAACATGCTTTTATAAAATCTTTTACAAAAATCTTTGTGACCTAATTAATCTTTGCTACAAGTGAATGATAACAACAAGTGAAACTTTTGAAAACCTTAACTTAGAATATCACAACTATTGAACGGCAAGCATCAAATATCCGACAATCCCTGTGGATACGATAACAAAAACCCACACTATTACTATTCTAACAAATTGGCGCCGTTGCCGGGGATTATTAGTTGATATTGCAAGCATTGCGATAGTTGAGTTATTGTAAGCTGTTACCGCTTTATCTTGAACTTGTTAATCTGTTTGTTTAGTGTGCAGACTTAGTTTATGCGAGGGAAACTACCGGCGGACCAACTTCTTTTCGATCCTGAGATTGAAAGAACCGCTCGTAGAATCAATAGCCGAACTAGAAGAAGGAGGCAGCTAGCGAAACAGAGGCGAGAACAAGAGGAAAGTACATCTACACCACCACCATTTCCACAAATACTTCCAATTATGGAGGGAGATCCACCACCACCACCACCACCTGCTTCTAGGCCTTGTACAAATAGTCCAAGGCACAATGCTCAGTTCGCCCGTCATGCAAACAACGGTCGTCATGCTGAGATGAAGACCGGAATCCTCCAACTGTTATACCAAAGTCCCTTTACAGGTATGGATCATGAAGATCCTTTCACCCATTTGACAAAATTTTATGAAATCGCTGGAGCGACGGGTGCACCGGAAGCAGAAGAGGAGTCTCTGTTCAAGAGACTATTCCCGCATTCCCTCATTGGGAAGGCCAAGGAATGGTACCTTGATCAGTCAACTGCCATCATGACTGATTGGAATGCTTTGGAAGAAAAATTTTTGGAAAGATTTTTTTCGCACACTCGGTTCATGGAAGCGAAGACCGCGATAGCGGTATTCACACAAGGAGCTAACGAATCTCTCAACGAAGCTTGGGAGAGGTTCAAATCAATGTTACGAAAGTGCAAAGGCCATGGTTTCGATGAATTGTCACAAATTCATATATTCAGAAATGGGCTGCAGCTAGTACACAAAACCTTGTTGGATGCCACCGCGGGTGGTTCTTTGTTAAGCAAAACTGCTGCGGAAGCCACAGCTATCATTGATAAAATGGCCTTGAACGATCATCAAGGTAGTCACAACCGTGGACCAGCTCAGTGAACGTCGGGTGTGTTGGAATTAGGAACAAGTGACGCTATCCTTGCACAAAACAAATTGTTATCACAACAGGTTGAGCTGTTAACAAAGCAAATGTCTAAGCTGCCTCAACAATTCAAGGAGATGCATGAATCTTCAAGTAAAAATGTGCAAGTGTTAGTGTGTGAGTTATGCAGAGGTGACCATTTGACCGGTTATTATCCTCCGGTTGTGGAGGAAGCAAACTATGCGGGAAATCAAGGTTACCCACCCCATCCTCCGTATCAACAAGGCAACCAAGGTTATCAACAACCATGGAGACCGCAAGAAGCCAGGCCATCAAACCGTCAACCTTACCAAAATTACACCACCCCTCCGCAAGCTCCCGTTGGAAATACAAAGATGGAAGATACTCTAACACAATTTATGCAAATATCCATGTCTAATCAAAAGAATACAGATGCTGCGATAAGGAACCTCGAAACACAAGTCGGGCAATTATCTAAACAATTGGCCGATCAACAAAAAGGTCCCTTTACGGCAACTACTCTTCCAAATCCGAAAGATTGTAAAGCGATTATTACAAGAAGTGGACGTGAGATTGACATGAATGTGGGTGAAAGAGTAGTGGAGGAAGAGGTTGTGGTTGAAAAAGAACACGTGAGTGAGGAATTAGAAGTAGAAAAGAATGTTGAGGGTGTTGTAGTTGAAAAAGAAAATGAAAAAAGTGAGAATGAGAGAAAAATTGATAATGAGGAAAGAGTGAAAAGAACGAAAAAAGGAAAAGAGCCGGTGAGTAATATTCCGATACAACACTTACCTTATCCACATGCTCCTACAAGGAAAGATAGTGCAAGGCATTATACTCGGTTTATGGATATTTTTAAACAGTTACAAATAAATATCCCATTTTCCGAGGCCTTGGAACAAATGCCCAAATACGCTAAATTCATGAAGGACATCCTTACGAAGAAGAAAAGATACACAGATCAAGAAACTATTATGGTGGATGCAAGTTGTAGCGCAATCATTCAACGGACTCTCCCTCGGAAAGAATGTGATCCGGGAAGAGTTACATTGCCGGTTACGATAGGAAACATGTATGTGGGCAATGGGTTGATTGATTTGGGTTCTAGCATCAACTTGATACCATTATCGATTGTGAGACGGTTAGGCCATATGTAATTAAGGTCCACTCAAATGACTTTGCAACTCGCAGATAAATCCACTACCCGTCCTCACGGTGTAGCGGAAGATGTGTTGGTCAAAGTGGACAAATTTTTGTTTCCAATTAATTTTGTTGTCATTGAAATGGATGAGGATGAGGATGCACCTTTGATTCTTGGAAGGCCTTTCATGAAAACTGCCCGTATGGCAATTGACATGGACGATGGTCTCATGAAAGTGAGAGTCCAAGATGAAGAGGTTTGTTTCAATCTTTATGATGCCATGAAGCACAAGAAGGATAAGGGTGATTGTTTTCGAATTGATGTAACGGAAGAGGCAAGTTCGGGGGTGACAAATCAAATTCATGTCATTGAACCGTTACAAAGAGCTTTAGATGAGTCCTTGGAAATATTCTCGGTTGAAGAAGAACAAGCTTTAGAAGAGTGTTTATTAGAACTTGAAGCTTTGGATGAAATGCAACCATGGGAATATGAAGAGGAGATTCTAAAAAAATTAGTTAATGATGATGAACCACCAAAAATTGAATTGAAAATGTTACCTTCCAACTTGAAGTATGCTTTCCTTGATGACGGAGGGAATAAACCGGTGATCATAAGTAATATTTTGTCTGAAAAAGAGGAAAACCGATTAATTCAAGTGCTGAAAAAGAATCAAGATGCAATGGGATGGACATTGTCCGATCTCAAAGGCATTAGTCCGTCATATTGCATGCACCGTATTTTTATGGAGGAGGATTTTAAACCGGTTGCTCAACCTCAACGCCGCCTTAATCCAATCATGAAAGAAGTGGTAAGAAAAGAAGTGGTGAAAATGTTGGACGCCGGAATGATTTACCCTATTTTCGACAGCCCGTGGGTTAGTTCGGTGCATGTGGTGCCAAAAAAAAGTGGAATGACGGTGGTCCGAAATGAAAAAAATGAGCTTATTCCAACAAAGACTGTTACCGGGTGGAGGATGTGTATCGACTACCGTAGGTTGAACAAAGCTACGAGAAAAGATCATTTTCCTTTACCTTTTATGGATCAAATGCTCGAACGTCTCTCCGATCAAGAATTTTATTGTTTTTTAGATGGTTATTCGGGTTATAACCAAATCATTGTTAACCCGGATGATCACGAAAAAACTGCTTTTACATGTCCGTTTGGAATCTTTGCTTATAGGAGGATGCCGTTTGGATTATGTAATGCACCGGCTACTTTTCAGCGGTGTATGCAAGCTATCTTCGCAGACTTGATCGAAAAGACAATCGAGGTCTTTATGGATGATTTCTCAGTTTTTGGGCAATCGTTTGATTTGTGCTTGAAAAATCTGGATACGGTGTTGGAGCGGTGCGTGGAAACTAATCTGGTTCTTAACTGGGAAAAATGCAACTTCATGGTTAAAGAGGGAATTGTGCTCGGGCACAAGGTGTCTTCAAAAGGCCTAGAAGTTGATAAAGCTAAAGTGGACTTAATCGAGAAATTACCACCGCCGATGAATGTCAAAGGAATACGGAGCTTTCTTGGACATGCCGGGTTCTACCGGAGATTCATCAAGGACTTCGCAAAGGTCGCGAAGCCGTTGAGCAACTTGCTTGTCCAAGGTAAGGTTTTTGACTTTGACGAGTCATGTCTTTTTGCTTTTAATTTTTTGAAAAACAGTTTAACAACTTCATCGATAATCATTGCACCAAACTGGAAAATGGATTTTGAATTAATGTGCGATGCTAGCGATTATGCGGTGGGGGCTGTTTTGGGACAAAGAAAAACGAAGGTTTTCCACGCTATACATTATGCGAGCAAGGTGCTAAATGGGGCTCAAATTAACTATGCGACAACTGAAAAAGAGTTGCTCGCCATAGTGTATGCGTTGGAGAAGTTTCGTTCTTATTTGATTGGTGCGAAAGTCATCGTTTACACTGACCATACCGCTATAAGGTATCTGCTTACCAAACCTGATTCTAAGCAGAGGCTTATTAGGTGGATCCTTTTGTTACAGGAATTTGATCTTGAAATTCGTGACAAAAAGGGATCCGAAAATTTGGTAGCAGATCACTTATCTCGTTTAGTAAACGTTGAGGTGACCAAGAATGAATTTGAGGTAAAAGAGGAATTTCCAGACAAAAAACTGTTTAGAGTGCAAGTTAGACCGTGGTTCGCCGACATGGCTAACCATAAAGCCGCCGGATTGATACCGGACGGTCTAACGCACCACCAAAAAAGAAAATTTTTGTTTGACGCCAAAACTTTTGTGTGGGATGAACCTTATTTATTCAAACTTGGTGTCGACAACCTCTTAAGAAGGTGTGTCTCTTTGGAGGAAGCCATAAATATTTTGTGGCACTGTCATAACTCTCCGTATGGAGGGCACTTTAATGGGTTAAGAACGGCTACTAAAGTCCTCCAGTCTGGATTTTATTGGCCATCCTTATTCAAGGATGCGCATTCGCATGCCCTTAGTTGTGACAGGTGCCGGAGAAGTGGAGGAATTTCACGGCGGCACGAGATGCCTTTACAAAATATGTTAGAGATTGAAGTTTTTGACTGTTGGGGGATCGACTTTGTCGGTCCGTTTCCATCTTCATTCTCTAATGAATATATTTTGGTCGCCGTTGATTATGTGTCAAAATGGGTGGAGGCGATAGCTTGCGCTAAAGCCGATGGAAAAACAGTGGTAAAATTTTTGAAGAAAAATATTTTTGCACGTTTTGGTACTCCTCGAGTGTTAATAAGTGATGGAGGATCTCACTTTTGTAACACTCAGCTTGACAAAGCTTTGGAGCAGTATGGTGTGAAGCACAAGGTTGCTACACCATATCATCCACAAGCTAACGGTCAAGCAGAGGTATCTAATCGTGAAATTAAACGGATTTTAGAGAAAACAGTCTCGGCCTCGAGAAAAGATTGGGCCAACAGATTAGATGATGCTTTGTGGGCGTATCAGACCGCTTTTAAGGCTCCGATAGGTCTCACACCGTTTAAAATGGTCTATGGTAAGAATTGTCACTTGCCGGTAGAGTTGGAGCACAAGGCGTTTTGGGCCTTAAAATTTTTGAATTTTGATCCAACTCTAAGCGGCGAAAGAAGAAAAGTGCAATTACACGAGCTGGATGAATTGCGCCTTCAGGCGTACGATTCCAAAAAAATTGTATAAGGAACGTGTAAAGTCTTACCATGACAGAAAAATTGTCATCAAACAGTTTGAGGTCGGACAACTGGTCTTATTGTTCAATTCCCGATTAAAATTGTTTCCCGGAAAATTAAGATCTAAATGGTCCGGTCCGTTTCGGATTGTGGAAATCAAGCCCTATGGAGCAATAGTAATTGAGGACACAAAGTCAAAGGAAAGTTGGACTGTCAATGGACAGAGGCTGAAAGTTTATCTTGGAGGAGATTTCGAGCAGAATCCCGCCATTGTTCCCTTCCGCGATCCGTGAGATTGCGGTGGACCGTCGAGCTTAGCCGACGTTAAACAAGCGCTGGTTGGGAGGCACCCCAACATTGTAAGTATTACTGTTATTTCTGTTTTGAGAATGTTTAGATATCACTATGATGCTTAAAAATTGTGGCACATTTTGGAAAATTTTTGAAAATTCTGGTCTTGTTCGCTGGTGTTCGCCTAGCGAGCTGGGGCGAGCATTCGCTGGCCTTCGCTCCGCGAACCCAGCGAGGCAGACCAACCCAAGTTTCTGCCACATCAGAAAAAAATGGATTGTGGGTGGGCCACCAAATTGGGCCCAAGACCCACTTTGAAATCAGAATAGAGGGGGGAAAAACCCTAGCCTCTTGACCTCTTCATCATTGCCCTCCGTGTCATTCTTTTCCTTTCATTTCCTCTTGTGCACTTCAACACTCATCTCCTTCTACTTTCCAATTGCCCTATCCACCATTAACAGTGCGAAATTCAGGTTTGTTTTCTCTTTACAGTTTATTTCTGTAAGAATTGTTTATGTTCTTAATTGATCAATATGGGTTTTGTGAAAAATTGGTATACTCTGTCATGTTACTTTTGTCTTGCATGTTAGAAACTACATAAGCAATATGACTAGAGTAGTATTTGAAATTAGGAGATGGGAGAGGGACTATTTGTAACTGTGTTTTTCTGAAAAATCGCGCCTTCGCTGGTTCGTTCGCCTTGCGAGTCTGCGCGAGCATTCGCCAGACTTCGCCTAGCGAGTCTGGCGCGAACAGAGGCAGATTTTTAATTTTTTTTTACTTGTCAATGCAGAGCTTTGGCTGGTTGTTTTTAGTTGCTAATGCGTTTGTTTCCCTTGCTTGGTTTCATTGTTTGTTATGTGCAGATGGCACCAAAAATGGCGATTCACGCAGCTAAGAAGCGAAAGGCTCAAACCTCCAGACAAGTGCCCGTGCGATTTGACGAAGAACGATTCAGGGGAGCTAAGCAGGCTGCCAGGTACGAGACCCTTGAAAGAAAGCACATCCTGCCGGAGAAAAGATTCCTTCTTAGTGATCGAGGAAGTTACCGAACAATTGATGCACTTTTTGTGGCAAAGAAGTGGGATCGTCTAATGATGCCGTTGGATGGGTACAACATTGAAATTGTTCGGGAATTTTTTGCGAATGCATTACCGGATGATGGTGAAAGATTCACTTGGGCCTCTTGGGTTAGAGGTACTGTTGTGAGGTTTGATCGTAGGACGATCAACACTGTTTTGGGAGATCCTTTACCGTTGGTTGGGACTGAGCTGGATGCCTATCATCGAGACTTGCATCTTCATCGTGAGATTGAGAAGATGACTCAGGATTTACTTCTTGAAGGTAAGGAAGTTGAGCGGAATACCTCCGGGGTGCCGATTAGGTTCAGAAGGGTGGACATGCTGCCCTTGGTTCAGGTTATTTTGTTGTTTGTGCTCACTAACATTTGTCCCAGGTCGCATCATAGTACAGTTCCTATTGCTCTGGCTCATCTTATCCACAGCATTCAGTAGAATGTTCAGATTGACGTGGCCCGCATCATTGCGGATGAAATCAGGGCAGTTGTGTTAAGTGGTTCGGGAGGTATGGCGGCGCGCAAGAATGCCCCGCTTATTTTTCCATGTTTGATCATGTCCTTGTGTGCTCACGCTGGTGTTGATATGCCAGCCCGCAGGCAGGTCACTATTCCATCTGCTATTGATGATCGGTATGTGGATAAGTTCTGTAAGGCTAGAGGGATGGTTGGAGGCTCTTCTAGTGTTGGTGCTGATGATGCTGCTGAAGCTGGGGAAGGTTCTGAGCCGGCAACGCTGGCCTATTATCCATATCAGCAGGAGATCTGCAATTATAACTGGGATTGGATGACTGCCCAGTAGCGTGCTATGATGGATATTCATGATTCCTTGCAGGCTCTTCAGTTGCAGATCCGTGACCCTTCTTCTGAGCATCTTATGATGACTAGGGAGCAGTTCCTAGTGCATGCTGGTTGGCCTGAGGCCAGGCCAATATTTGGAGGGGGTGAGGAGGAGGACATGGACGATGATGATGAGGAGGATTGATTTTTTTTTTTGTGATCTTTGACTTGTATACTTCCTTTGAGCATCAAAGTGAAGTTTTTGGTATTTTGTTTTTTTTGTTTTTTTTGTTTTTTTTTGTTTTTTTTTCCTGCTTTTACTAGTCAAGTATTAATGTACTCGTACCCGTGTGGTACTTTTTGAATTATGTAGGTGTTTTATACACCAGGCACTTTATGATATTATTAGTAATAATTATGGTTTGTAGTAAAAAAAATTTTTGTTTCACTTTACTAATAATTGTTGGTTTTTAATTATAGTAGTAAGTGTGTTTTTGTATGTGTTATTTTGATTTTTCTTCTTTAATGGTGGAACTTTGTGGAAGTAGGTTGGACTCTTGGGATTAAAGAGAAATTCCTCCAAGATGTGAGGGCTGTGATAGTACCGTAAGCATTGTGTTGCGACAAGGTATATCGTTACCTTGATTCAAGAATTTTTTATGTTTTAGAATTTTGTGTCTTGGGCAAGTGTAAATGTGTTTCATGTTACAACTTCTTTTGAATACATATGTCATTTTAGGATCTGAAACTAGTAGAGTGAGATGCCTCAAAATTGTATTATATGTCAAGGAGTGTTGATGAATGTTGTCTTTATTTTTAATTCATGCCTTATCTTGTGACCGTGTGATTTTGTGGAAGTAGGAGAAGTGATCAAGGCAATTTTTGTTAGTGAGCACAACTATGCCCAAATATTAATTTACCTGTGAGTAGTGAGCATTCGGTAGCCCCTTTGAGCCTAAACAGTTTAGAACTCAATTGAATGATGAACTTGTTTTATGTACATAATTTGCTAGTTTGGTTCATCATTGAATTTGGTGAGTTTCTAACATTTTCTTCTTGAACCTTTGTAAATTGTTTATTTTGACTTCCTTGCCCTAAAAAGCAAGGAACATTCACTTTAGGTGGAGTTGAAAATGAGTTGGGGAGAGAATAAAAAGAAGATAGGTGCATTACTCCTAATTTTGAAAAGAAAAATTTTTTTTTCAAGCAAGCATGTAAAAAGAAGAGTGTGAATATATTGTACAAAAGAGAAAATGCTTGCTTGAACGGAAAAAATAATAGAATCAATAAGTGTGCACGGTAGTTTGTGAAGGTGGAATGACAATTTGGTGAAATGAAGTGTGTTGTGTAAATATGTACATAGTGAATGTTCTTTTGCGTCGGCAATTTCGTTTCAAAGACCTTTAGAAATGTCCCTTTTTTGTTCACCCGACCAAGCTACAACCCTTTAAGCCCTTAGTGATCTTTTACTTCCATAATTTCTGTTATGATCATTGAGATATGATATGAATTGCTTAGTATTGCATCATTTGTCAAGTGAGTTTAATTGTCCCGTGCTTGTATGCACGTTTGCCTTCAATCCTATTTCGAAGATGAGTGTAGTATAACATGTGTATGATAAGTTAGTTGTCTCTTGAAACATTGTTTAATTTGTTTAAGAGTCAAGTTCTTTTACGTTTTGAGTTCTTGAATTGCGTAATTGTTGCATTGTTGTGATCACTGTTTAGTTGAGCCGTTGTGGTGTCTTGGTTGAATTGAATCCTCGAGCAAATCCTCGGGAGAGGCATACTTTGCTTGAGGACAAGCAATGAGTTAGTTGGGGAGAGTTTGTTAGATGTCAATCATAATATGTATTTGTATGAATTATTTGGCATTTTTCATTTCTTTTCATGTAGAATATGTTGATTTTAGTGTGAAATGGTGTTGTTGTGCATTCATTGACATATACCGCTGGTGCTTGTAATGTGGGTGTTATTGTGCAGGAAATGCACTAGATGATCAAAGTTGGAAGACCCAAAGAAATAGTGCAAGCTGCCAAAGAATTGAAATCAACAACAGTATTCGCTAGGCGAGTGTTGGCGAAGGTGCCAGCGAAGGTTCGCCTAGCGAACGTCAGCGAGGATGTCAGCGAGATGGTGGCAGAAAGTGTGCAAAACTTACAGTAGGAAAACTGGGTAAATTCGCTGGGCGAGTAGGCCAGCGAATGTTCGCTGATGTGCTCGCGGGGCGAATGTGCCAGCGAAGGGTGGCAGAAACTTTCCATTTTGAAAACACCCAAGCTTCGCTGGGGCGAAGGTTACAGCGAATGCTCGCGAAGCGAATGATTTCATTCGCCTAGCGAACCCACGATAACTTTTGTGGGCGGTTTAAGTTGGAGGCACTTAAAAGTGCCATGTTTTTAGTCATTCGCTAGGCGAATGAATGCCTTCGCTGGGCGAAGGGTGCTGTTAGGAAAAGTGTATAAATAGAATTGTTACTTTTTGGAATGGGCTCTCTTGCTCATTTTACATTAGAATTAAGGGTTTACAGTATTTTGTTCAGAAAAGCTTGTATTTTCATTGGAGAAGCTGATTTTGCATCCATTCTCGATTATTCGGCGTGGATGTTTATTCATCTCCTCTCTTTACTTGTCATCCAAGCTACCATGAGAAGTGGTAGCTAATCACTCAATGTTGAGGTTAGATGTAGTTGATTCTGTTTTTATGTATTGATATTGATCTCTTGTATATGAACAAAGTCTTTGATCAATATAGATGATGTTGTTTTCTCTTAATGATCCATTTGTGAATTGTTTTGCTCTAGACATAGACTTTACAACTCTTGACCTAACAATTTCATCTCTTAAAAACCAAACTCTAGACATAGATTTGGGATTTGCTATTCGCATTGTATTGATCTTAATGATCGTTGCTTAGATTGTTAGCGTGAGACATCATCTAACGGTCTAAACAACGGTACTCACGATTCCGCTTTAGACATAAACGTAGTCGGGAGGATACGCGGTTATATTGGTCGAAAACCGAGTTCATATGCTTGATTAATTGTTTATACATGAATAGGATTGATGAAACCTAACCTTAACATGCTTTTATAAAATCTTTTACAAAAATCTTTGTGACCTAATTAATCTTTGCTACAAGTGAATGATAACAACAAGTGAAACTTTTGAAAACCTTAACTTAGAATATCACAACTATTGAACGGCAAGCATCAAATATCCGACAATCCCTGTGGATACGATAACAAAAACCCACACTATTACTATTCTAACATAAGGCTCGTTCTACTCACTATAAGAGTGTGAGTGAGAGGAAAGGGAAGCAACAGTTCCGTGGTGGTCCATATGTAACACCAGCTGATAAGGGTAAACAAAAGGGAAATTTTGAGAGAAGGTTAAGTGGAGGAGGTATGTTTGGTACTCTGAGATGTTATAGATGTGGGGATGTGGGACATCGTCAGTCCGAGTGTATGAAGGATTTGAGGAAGTGTTCTAATTGTGGAGGTTTAGGACATGTCGCAGCTGATTGTGCAAGGAAGAATGTGGTGAAGTGTTTCAACTGTGGTGAACCTGGTCATATTAGTACGAAGTGTCAGAAACCGAAGCAAGCTCCAGCTAGTGGGAAAGTTTTTGCCTTGGCAGGAACTCAGACTTCAAGTGCAGATCGTCTGATCAGAGGTACTTGTTTTATTAATAGTAATCCTTTAGTTGCTATTATTGATACTGGAGTGACTCATTCGTTTATTTCGTTTGAGTGCGCGAAGTGTTTGAATCTTGTGTTGTCTTCGATTGGTGGTGAGATGGTTATTGATACTCCAGCAATGGGGTCAGTAACTACTTCTTTGGTTTGTTTAAGTTGTCCTTTGACCATTTATGGTAAAGGCTTTGAGATGGATTTGGTGTGTTTGCCGTTGGAGGGTTTAGATGTGGTCCTGGGAATGAATTGGTTGCAGTTCAATTGGGTTCATATTGATTGTTATCATAAGCTGGTAAGGTTTCCTTCTCTTGAGGAAGACGAAGACTCGAGTTTCTTATCTACCAAAGAGTTAAAGATACTTTTGGCGGAGGAAGCTCAGTTGTTCGGGTTGTTTGCATCTTTGACTGTGGATAGTCAAGTCTCACTTGATGTGTTTCCTGTTGTGTGTGAGTTTCTGGAAGTGTTTCCTGAGGATATTTCAGACTTGCCGCCAGAGAGAGAGGTGGAGTTTTCTATAGATCTAGTTCCTGGTACTAGACCTGTTTCTATGGCACCTTATCGTATGTCGGCATCTGAGTTGGTTGAGTTAAAGAAGCAGTTGAATGAATTGTTGGAGAAGAGGTTTGTGAGACCAAGCGTTTCTCCTTGGGGTGCTCCAATTTTATTGGTGAAAAAGAAAGATGGAAGTATGCGGTTGTGTATTAATTATCGCCAGTTAAATAAGGTGACGATTAAGAATAAGTATCCTCTTCCAAGAATTGATGATCTGATGGATCAGTTGGTTGGTGCTTGTGTGTTCAGTAAGATTGACTTGAGGTCAGGGTATCATCAGATTAGGGTGAAAGAGGAAGATATCCAGAAGACGGCTTTTAGGACACGGTACGGTCATTATGAATATTCTGTGATGCCGTTCGGGGTTTCTAATGCGCCAGGTGTGTTTATGGAATACATGAATCGTATTTTCCACGAGCATTTGGATCGATTTGTTGTTGTGTTTATTGACGACATATTGATTTATTCTAAGTCTCGAGAGGAGCACGCAGAGCATTTGCGTATTATTTTGCAGGTTTTGAAAGAAAGAAAGCTTTTTGCCAAATTGTCCAAGTGTGAGTTCTGGTTGTCGGAAGTGAGTTTTCTTGGACACGTAATTTCAGGTAATGGTATCGCTGTGGATCCATCTAAAGTAGACGCAGTTCTACAATGGGAGGCTCCGAGATCTGTTACTGAAATTAGAAGCTTTTTGGGTTTGGCCGGATATTATCGAAGGTTCATTGAAGGTTTTTCTAAGTTGACACTTCCTTTGACCCAGTTGACTTGCAAAGGTCAAGCGTTCATTTGGGATATTCCGTGTGAGGAAAGTTTTAATGAGCTGAAGAGAAGATTGACGACAGCTTCGATTTTGATTTTACCGGATCCTACTGAACCGTTTGTGGTCTATTGTGACGCGTCTTTGATTGGATTAGGTGGTGTGCTAATGCAAGAAGGCAAGGTGGTGGCTTATGCTTCAAGGAAATTGAGAGTGCATGATAAGAATTATCCTACTCATGATCTTGAATTAGCGGCTGTGGTTTTTGTGTTGAAGATTTGGAGGCATTATCTTTTTGGTGCGAGGTTTGAAGTCTTTAGTGATCATAAAAGTTTGAAATATTTGTTTGATCAGAAATAGTTAAATATGAGGCAGTGTAGATGGTTGGAATTTTTGAAGGACTATGACTTTGGCTTGAATTACCATCCTGGTAAAGCTAATGTGGTAGCCGACGCATTGAGTCGGAAATCGTTGCATATGTCCGCCTTAATGGTTAAGGAGTGGGAACTTTTGGAATTGTTTAGAGACTTGAGTTTGGTATGTGAAGTGACTTCGGATAGTGTGAGGCTGGGTATGCTGAAGGTTACTAATGATTTTCTGATGACGGTTAGCGAGAAACAGAAGTTGGATGTGAAATTGGTGGATTTGATGTTGGTTGGCGGAAAAGATGCGAATAGTGATTTTCAAGTGGATATTAATGGTGTTTTGAGGTTCCGAGGTCGGATTTGTATTCCTGATGATGCGGAGTTGAAAAAGATGATTTTGGAGGAAGGACACCTGAGTAATTTGAGTATACATCCGGGAGCGAATAAGATGTACCAAGATTTGAAGAAAATTTTCTGGTGGCCTAGATTGAAAAGAGATGTGGCTCAGTTTGTTTATGCATGTTTGACTTGTCAGAAATCAAAGGTGGAACATCAGAGGCCTAGTGGTTTGTTGCAACTGTTGGACATTCCTGAGTGGAAGTGGGATAGCATTTCCATGGATTTTGTGACGGGGTTACCGAATACACAGCGAGGGCATAATGCTATTTGGGTGGTTGTTGATAGGCTGACTAAATCGGCTCATTTCATTCCGATTGACATCAGTTTTTCTTTGGAGAGGTTGGCTGAGATTTACATCAGTTTGATTGTGAAGTTGCATGGGGTTCCGTTGCGTATTGTTTCGGATCAAGATCCGGGGTTTACTTCAAAATTTTGGGAAAGTTTACAGAAGGCGTTGGGTTCTAAATTGAGGTTGAGTTCGGCTTATCATCCGCAGATGGATGGTCATACCGAGAGAATGATTCAGTCGTTGGAAGATTTATTGAGGGCTTGTGTTCTTGAACAAGGTGGTGCGTGGGATAGTTATCTTGCATTGATTGAATTCACGTATAATAACAGTTTCCATTAGAGTATTGGAATGGCACCGTTTGAAGCATTGTATGGACGAAGATGTCGAACACCATTGTGTTGGTACGAATCAGGTGAGAGTTCGGTGGTTGGACCAAAGTTGGTGCAACAGACTACAGACAAGGTGAAGTTTATTCGTGAGAAAATGAAGGCTTCTCAGAGTAGGCAGAAGAGTTATCATGATCGGAGGAGAAAAGATCTTGAGTTCCAAGAGGGCGATCATGTATTTTTGAGAGTTACGCCGGTAGCGGGTGTGGGTCGTGCATTGAAATCGAAGAAACTTACTTCTCGGTTTATTGGTCCTTACCAGATATCCGCGAGAGTGGGTGTTGTGGCGTTTAGGGTGGCGTTGCCGCCGAATCTGTCGAATTTGCACGATGTGTTCCATGTTTCACAGCTTCGGAAGTATGTTCCGGATCCGTTGCATATGATTCCGATGGACGAGGTTAAGGTAAGGGAGAACCTTACGGTTGAGGCATTACCAGTTAGGATTTTGGATCGCGAAGTGAAGCGGTTGAGAGGCAAGGATATTGAACTTGTGAAAGTGGCGTGGGGAGGCGCTGCTGAGGGCAATTTGACTTAGGAGTTAGAGAGTCGGATGTGGGAGTCGTATCCAGAGTTGTTCGTCTCAGGTATATTTTCGAGGACGAAAATTTCTAAGTGGGGGAGAGTTGTAACGCCCCAGTTTTGTCAGTTTTTATTTAATTGTGTCATTTGATTATTTTATTATTATATTATTTTACTTTCGACTTTTATTTGGAAATATGTTATTTTTCAATGTGGTGATATTCTACCGGGTTTTGGGAACGTTTGCGAGATATTTGAGTGTGGGGGGTATTTTGGTCATTTCATCTTATTTTTCCTTAAGTTAGAAAATAGAAAATAGAAAGAGAGAAAGAAAAAAAGAAGAAGGAAAAGGGAAAGAAAAGAGAAGAAGAGAAGAAAAAAGAGAGAAACTTGGGAAAGAAGAAAACTATACAACCGACTTTTCTACACGCGATTAAATCGGGTAAGGGGGCAAAACTCGATTATACTATGCTTGTGTATGATTATGTATGTATGTGTTTGTATGTTTCCTTGTCTTTACATAGCTTTTGGTTCTAGGTTGGAATGAGAAATATGTTGAGGAATCGATGTTTTTGCGGTTAGAAATCGATGTAAATGTGGTAGATTACTTGTTGCCATGATTAGATTAGGTTCTGATGGATATATGTTGGTTTGGAAATGTTTCTGGGGGAGAAAATTGGGTTTTGGGTTTTCAAACAGCGCTGCAGATTTTCTGGGTTTTCGCTGGTTCGCCTAGCTAACCTGGGGCGAAGGTTGGCGAAGGCTTGCTAACTTTGTTTGCCTAGCGAACGTGCTAGTGAATGCTCGCTAAAGGGTTCGCCTAGCGAACTTTGTATGTTTTTGGTTCTGTTTGTTTCTGCCTTGGTTCGCCAAGGGGTTCGCCTAGCGAACTTTGTATCTGTTTTTAGCTAGTAGTGGGTTCGCGGGACGTTCGCCTAGCGAAGGTGCTAGCGAATGCTCGCTAGAGGGTTTGCCTAGCGAACAGAGCTGTTTGTGCAATTTTGTTTTCTTTCTAACTTTTGCTCTGTGGTTCGGTTTGAGGTGTGGTTCGATGCGTTAGAAAGATTATAAAGTGTTCTTTCTTATGATGATGGTTTTGAGATTGTTGGGCTATTAATTTATGTCGGGAATTTGGAATAATGTTGTTTTGTCGACTTTTGCGGTTTTAATTGTGTGTAATTGATGTGTATAATGCAATGTGCTATTGATATGGATACGGTATGACTTGTGTGCTATTGATATGGATAGGGTATGATTTGCATGCTGTTGTATGGTATAAATGCATTGTTTTGGGCTTGAATTGAAAAGCATGATTACTGTTAAGTGAGGTGATTGCATATATGTGTGCATTTGAATGTCATGAGTCATTGTATGCTGAGCATCATGATATGCATTCTTGTGACGTCCTGAGTGACGGATTGATTCCAGAGGGAATCTGCTATAACATCGTGAGCCTTAAAAATAAGAGGACTGAAAGCGATCTGATTGGATCGTGAGCCTTAAAAATAAGAGGACCGAAAGCGATGGTTATAGACGATTGTGTGCCCATGTGGGGTGTGAGCGATCGGATCGTGAGCCTTATACAAAGAGGACCGAAAATGATCTATAAACGTCGTGAGCCTTATACAAAGAGGACCGAAAGCGACGGAGAACATCGTATGCCCGATGGGGAGTTACACTAAGTAACGAGCGATGGTTCCAATAGTTCTTGAGTGAACTGGTGTTGAGAATTGATGGAAGTCAGTACCGCATGTGCATATGCATAGAGTCGTTGTGTCGGTCTCTTGCATTTGCATAAATCATTAATGGTTTGTTTATGTGTTGAATTGTGGATGAAATTGATAAATTGATATATGGATATGTGTTGGTGATACTTGTATTGTGCATGGTTGGTATACCTTGGTGGTGGAAAAATGAATTATACATTGTGTTGTTTTGTGTTTGAATATTGGTATGAGTTGTGGTGAGAACAATATATATGTGTATTTTTGTGGTTATATATAATTGTATGCAATTATATTATGATTGTTTTTCTCACCCTTCTACTGTTTTATAATGCTCTATGAGGCATTGCAGATTAGAGTTGCTGGTGGTCTTGTTGTGAAGCTTAGGACTTCATTCTTTTGTCGGTCGGCTCTGATATGTGGCACCGGGTAGTCAGGGGGATCGTTTTGTAGTTAGGGTGTATATGTATATATATCTTTTGGCTTGTGCATGTATGACTTGATGTATGATAAACTTTTTATGGGATATATATATACGAGATTCAGTACAGATTTTCCGCTTTATTCTGTATTTGAATTGTGGGTAGTAGGAACTAAGTTCCTCTGTTTATTTGCTACCTGCGAGTGTTGCATATCTTTATGAGCAGGTGTTGTATGTTTGTTTCAAATTGAGTGACCCCTCGGTCTATGCCGTGCATGTTTTAAAAATACTCTGATGAAATTTTGAATTTTCTTTTACCGCTTTATTTAATTGGGGGTATAGATTGGGGGTGTTACAGTGCCCGTGCCTGAAACAGATACCAATATTACCTTTGATAACGAGATAGAAGAGTTCATGAGAATAATAAAGAAAAGTGATTACAAGATCGTCGATCAGTTGAATCAGACCCCCTCAAAGATCTCAATTTTTTCATTGTTGATGTGTTCTGATGCACACCGAGAGGCTTTGCTGAAGGTGTTGAAGAGAGCCTATGTTCCACAGGAAATTACCGTCAATCAGCTCGAGAGTGTGATTTCTAATGTTAATGTCAGCCATGGATTGGGTTTCACGAGCCGAGATTTGACTTCTGAAGGTAGAAACCACAACAAAGCTCTGCATATTACAATGGAGTGTAAGGGTGCGGTGTTGTCCCACGTGTTGGTAGACACTGGTTCTTCGCTCAATGTCTTGCCTAAGAAGGCGCTGATGAAGCTGGAAGTTGATGGATTGATTTTAAGGCCAAGTGAGTTGGTTGTCAGAGCATTCTATGGGACGAAAATATCTGTATTTGGTGAGGTGGAATTACCCGTGCAAATTGGACCTCAGGTGTTCAAGTCTACATTCCACGTGATGGATATACAGCCTGCGTATAAATGTTTATTAGGTCGCCCATGGATTCGTGCGGCCGGGGCTGTTACATCCACATTACATCAGAAGCTGAAATATGAGTTTGAGGGACAAGTAGTGACTGTGTGTGGTGAAGAGGACATCTTTGTTAGTCATTTATCCACATTTAAGTATGTTGGGATGGATGGGGAAATCCACGAGATGCTTTGCCAGTCGTTCGAGGCCGTGAATATTGATCAAGTGCCTGAATCTTCCCCTATACCAGATAGAGCCGACACATCCACTTCATCTTATAAACAAGCTGTCGAGGTTGTTAGAGCAGGTAATGCCCGAGGCTGGGGCAAGCTGATAGAGACACCAATGAAGGAGGACAAGTTTGGTATTGGCTATCAACCCTCTATGGATTCAGTTGCAACATACAGTGGACCCATCACTTTCAGCAGTGGGGGAATCATTTTTCCAGACCAGTCTTGTGCGGCTACAGAAGATGGCATTGACAGTGGCTGTGACTTAGACAATTGGGTACGCCCACGTGCCTCGGGACAACAATTGCAAAACTGGTCCGTTGAAGAGATCGTCCAAGTTACTCTTCAAGCAGAGTAATTTTCTTTATTTTTCTTTAATCATAATGCATGTTAAAATCTGGTGCTCTGCCCAAGGCGTTCAGATTCATTTGTAGGGCCACCCATTGTCATTTTCAATTTTAATCATTAATAAAGGACGTTTTGCACTCAAATTTTGTTCCCTGTCTTTCATTTTTATTTTTGCACAAAAAAATTAAAATGGCAATGTTTCGTTTCTTTTTGTTTTAAAATAAATTCTAAATAAAGCATGAACCCGTTCGTGTAGACTTGATCCTCCGAATTTCATTGATAACGGTTCTGCTATGGCTATGTATGACTTTGACAAATCGATTTATCAAGTCGAAGAAGGGGATGAGAAGGGCCGTGAACTCCCTGAGGAACTGGCCAGATTGTTAAAACAAGTGGAAAGGGCCATCCAGCCTCATCAAGAGACCATAGAGATCATCAATATTGGTACCGAGGATGCTAAGAAAGAGATCAAGATTGGCGCCAGCCTGCAAGCAGATGTAAAGAAAGCTTTGACTGAAATGTTGTGTGAATATGTTGATATCTTCGCCTGGTCGTATCAGGACATGCCAGGGTTGGATACCGATATTGTTGTGCACAGGCTGCCGTTGAGAGAAGAATGCCTGCCAGTCAAGCAGAAACTTCGTCAGACTCATCCCGATATGGCCATAAAAATCAAAGAAGAAGTTCAGAAGCAGTGGGATGCAGGGTTTCTTGCTGTGACTAACTATCCTCCCTGGGTGGCCAACATCGTGCCGGTATCGAAGAAAGACGGAAAGGTTAGAATGTGTGTAGATTATCGAGATCTTAACAAAGCTAGCCCGAAAGATGATTTTCCACTACCTCACATCGACGTGCTGGTTGATAATACAACTCAGTTTTTAGTGTTCTCGTTTATGGACGGTTTCTCCGGGTACAACCAGATTAAGATGGCGCCTGAAGATATGGAGAAGACCATGTTCATTACCCCATGGGGTATATATTGTTATAAAGTGATACCTTTTGGGTTGAAAAACGCAGGGGCAACGTACCAGCGGGCAATGGTAACTTTATTTCCCGACTTGATTCACAAAGAGATTGAATGTTATGTGGATGACATAACAGAAGAAGAACATCTGATTAACTTGAAAAAGTTGTTTGAAAGGTTGCGAAAGTTCTATCTGAGATTGAATCCAAACAAGTGCACTTTCGGGGTGCATTCTGGAAAACTGCTGGGTTTCATTGTAAGTGAAAAAGGAATTGAGGTTGATCCTGCCAAGGTTAAAGCAATACAAGAGATGCCTGAACCGAGAACAGAGAAAGAGGTTCGTGGTTTTCTAGGTAGATTGAACTACATTGCAAGGTTCATATCTCACCTAACAGCCACGTGCGAACCAATATTCAAACTGCTAAGAAAAGATCAAATGGTCAGGTGGAATGACGATTGCCAATTGGCATTCGATAAAATAAAAGAATACTTGCAGGAACCTCCAATTCTCATGCCTCAAGTTCCAGGGAGACCTTTGATAATGTATTTAACAGTGCTTGAAGGTTCTATGGGTTGTGTTCTCGGTCAACACGACGAGACAGGTAGGAAAGAGCATGCTATCTACTACCTGAGCAAAAAGTTCAATGACTGCGAATCCCGATACTCAATGCTTGAAAAGACATGCTGTGCACTTGCATGGGCTACTAAGTGATTGAGGCAGTATATGATCAGGCACACAACTTTGTTGATTTCCAAAATGGATCCTGTCAAATACATCTTCGAGAAACCAACACTAACAGGCAGAGTTGCACGGTGGCAAATGGTTTTGACAGAATATGATATCCAGTATACTTCTCAAAAGGCCATCAAAGGAAGTATCTTGTCAGACTATCTTGCGCAACAGCCGATTGATGATTACCAACCCATGAAATTTGATTTCCCTGATGAGGACATCATGTTTCTCAAAGCTAAAGATTGCAAGGAACCACTCCCGGAAGAGGGGCCAGACCCTGAATCCAAATGGAGTTTGATGTTTGATGGGGCTGTCAACGTGAATGGGTGCCGAGTTGGAGCAGATCTTATCACGCCGAAAGGTGTTCATATGCCTTTCACTGCCCGAATAACTTTCGGGTGCACCAACAATGAAGCGGAGTATGAAGCTTGTATAATGGGTATTGAGGAGGCAATTAATTTGCGAATTAAGACCCTTGATATTTTCGGTGATTCAGCTTTGGTAATTAATCAGGTGAAAGGGAGTTGGTACACGCACCAAGCGAATCTAGTTCTGTATAGAGATTATACGAGAAGATTGTTGACATTTTTCACAACAGTGAAGCTGTACCATATTCCTCGAGATGAGAATAAGTTTGCTGATGCCTTGGCTACTTTGTCTTCTATGATTAAAGTGCAAAGGTGGAACCATGTACCTAAGATTGAAGTGTCTCGTCTTGACAGACCTGCATTTGTGTTTTCTGTTGATGTAACGTCTAATGACAAGCCATGGTTTCACGACATCAAGTGTTTTTTGAAAAGTCAAGAGTACCCGCCAGGGGCATCCACCAAAGATAAGAAGACTTTGAGAAGGTTGTCTGGTAGCTTCTTTCTGAACCAAGATGACGTGTTGTACAAATGGAATTTTGACATGGTTCTGCTCAGATGCGTGGATAGACACGAAGCAGACCTGTTAATGCAGAAAATGCATGAAGGCTCTTTCGGTATCCATGCCGGAGGACATGCAATGTCAAAGAAACTATTGAGGTCGAGGTATTATTGGTTGACAATGGAGACAGATTATTGCAAGTACGCCCGCAAATGCCACAAGTGCCAAATTTATGCAGACAAAGTGCATGTGCCTCCAAATCCGTTGAGTGTCATGTCCTCGCCTTGGCCCTTTGCAATGTGGGGCATTGATATGATCGGGAAAATTGAGCCTACTGCTTCAAACGGCCATCGCTTCAATTTGGTCGCCATTGATTATTTCACTAAATGGGTTGAAGCAGCATCTTATGCCAACGTCACTAAGCAGGTGGTCGCTCGTTTCTTGAAACGGGATATCATTTGTCGCTATGGAGTGCCCGAGAGAATCATTACTGATAATGGTTCTAACCTGAACAAAAAAATGATGGTTGAGCTGTGTCGGGACTTCAAAATTGAACATCACAATTCTTCTCCGTATCGCCCGAAGATGAATGGCGCTGTGGAGGCGGCCAACAAGAACATTAAGAAAATTGTGCAGAAAATGGTTGTCACATATAAAGATTGGCATGAGATGCTACCATTTGCTTTGCATGGGTACCGAACGTCAGTACGCACGTCCACTGGGGCAACACCATTCTCACTGGTATACGGTATGGAGGCAGTACTACCGGTCGAAGTTGAGGTTTCGTCCCTCAGAGTCATGATGGATGTTAAGTTAGACGAAGCTGAATGGGTTCGCGCCAGATTTAATCGGTTGAGCCTTATTGAAGAGAAACGATTGGCAGCTGTGTGCCATGGGCAGTTATACCAACGGAGGATGAAGCAGGCATTCGACTAAAAGGTACGTCCTCGGGTTTACAAAGTTGGAGATGTGGTACTCAAAAGGATCCTACCTCCTAGTACAGATCACAGGGGCAAATGGACTCCCAACTATGAAGGTCCATTCGTGGTTAAAAAGGTCTTCTCGGGTGGAGCCTTATTACTTACAACCATGGACGGTGAAGACTTTTCATCCCCTGTCAACTCAGACGTAGTCAAAAAATACTTCGCATGAATAGACCCGCTGGACAAAAAAAAGAAAAGTCCAGGAAAAAAGGGCATCCAGGTGAACCATAAAAATAGAATAAAAAGGTTCGGGCAAAAGTTAGGGATAATAAATATAAAAAATTGTACACCCGATGAGTTGAAAATCCGCAAGGACAACTCAGGCAAAAAAGGGTATCCCGGTGGATTGAAAACCCGAAAGGGCGGTCCACGCAAAAGAGGGATTTAAGCGAACGATTACGGTCTGAGTTATCTGTACTCCATCACCGTTTCAACAACTGACATTCTAAAGGGTAGGAATTGGTCTGATCATTCCTCAGAAGGCAAGGTCGGGGAGTTTTGAAGACATACTGGCCATAGCAGAATTGAAACTCAGTGGAATGTTGTTTTCACGTTGCCATTAGGATGGTTTCTTTTCTCAATTTTCAGCAATCACCTCTTTCCAAGGGTTGCTTCCTGATGTAATTGCCTATTCTGGGCATTTTCAATCAATAAAAGTGGTTATTCAGTTAAAAGCTTCTTATTTTGTTTTACTGCTTTGTTTGCAAAAACGTCCGAATTTTTGATAATACATTGCATTTGAAATCATGGTGGCTTTACAATAACATGCGCAGAAAAACATTTAAAATTGCTTTGAATGTTGAATAATCCTGGATGGTGGATTCAAACCATGCAACATTCCGGGGCATGTGTGTGTATTCTGTTGTTGCAGGTAAACATGTCCAGATGATTTCAAGCACACGAGGTATTCCTCCTAGACAAGTAATCACGTATTCCCATGCAGAGTACTGGGACAATCATGTTTAGGGAAGGGTTCACTTGTCACCCTTTTGTCACAACGTTTACTGATTGAGTCCATCATTCGGTCGGCGGTCGGTCACGACGATTTGATATCGGCGAATTGAGTTCAACTGGGTATCATTGTATCTTATTAAGTCAATTCTCTCATTCAGTACTTCCAACAGCTACAAGCTTTTCTGTGTCGATAACGGTTGCAGAATCTCCAGTAGAGTTGCTTCGCAAACCGTGCAGCTAATGTTCAGGACTCGGTGAGTGTCCAGGAGTTGGAAGATGCCAAATCTTCTGTCAAATCCTCTTGGGACGATCTCTTCATATCAGTCTTGTATCATGGAGCAAAAAGCAAGTCGTTGATCCTCTCAAACATGGGGCATATTGAATTTCCCCGGCAGGAGGTGCTCCAGATCTATTATCCCCAGTAGAGTATGAAGACGCTTGGTCTTCTGTAAAAGCCTCTTAAAATACATTCCCAGCACGAGACGCTTCAGAGCATTTTTCCCCAGCAGAGTTTGTGGTAAACTCGTTATCCCCAGCGGAGTCGTCAAACGGAAAGTTTGCCTAACGTGGGGCATTGTGGCACTTATCCTAAGCTCGACAGTTTTGTTCCTCAGTAGACTACCGTTGAGTTGTTTTGTGTTTCCCCAGCAGCTCTCTAGGGACTCTTTCTCAGCATGATTGCAACAGAATGTCTTCTAACTAGGATTTGCGTATTCCCGACGGAGTAGCCCTGATCCCCAGCGAGATCATATCGCTGGTAGTTGTATTCCCCATAGAGTTCAACATTGAATCTTGTCAGCAATACTCTCCAGCTGAGTTGTTTTATCCTCGCAGAGGTTTATCAGATCAACAGAGTCTCTTCCTCAGCAAAGTGTTAGTACATTCATTCCCCAGCCGAGTTAGAAGGTTGATGATCCCCGCAAAGTATCTCGAGTTTGGTAGATCTCTAAGCAGAGTCTTAATGACTTGTTTCCTCAGCAGAACGTCATTCAGAAAATTCTCATCCCTCGCGGAGTTGTTGTGACCAGAATTCGTCCCCAAGCAGATAAAGTAATTTCTGGCAGAATCATCACTCCCCTCATATCTCAAAGTCCAATTTATTTTTGGCAAACATGACGATTCGAAGCAGGCGGATTGTTCATTCATTCTCCAGCAGAGATATTATCCTTTCAGGAGACTCTGAGATCAAATCATTGATCATTGTTCCTCAGCAGAGTCAACAGAGATGTCTGATATGTATGCAGAGCGTAATCCAATGTTGAATGTTTTTGCAAAAGTCCACCAGCAGCGTGGCAAGCCAGTAGTCGTCTGGCGTCGTTCAAAAAGACATTGTTAAAGTCCACCAGTAGCGTGGCAAGCCAGTAGTCATCTGGCGTCGTACAAAAGACGTTCTTAAAGTCCACCAGCAGCGTGGTAAGCCAGTAGTCATCTGGCATCGTACAAAAAACGTTCTTAAAGTCCACCAGCAGTGTGGCAAGCCAGTAGTCATCTGGCGTCATTCAAAAAGACATTGTTAAAGTCCACCAGTAGTGTGGCATGCCAGTAGTCATCTGGCGTCGTTCAAAAAGACATGTTAAAGTCCACCAGCAGCGTGGCAAGCCAGTAGTTGTCTGGCGTCGTACAAAAGACATTATTAAAGTCCACCAGCAGTGTGGCAAGCCAGTAGTCGTCTGGCGTCGTTCAAAGGATAGCTCTCCAGTGCTATTTCTTTTCATCAAAGTTTTTATACAAGCAGAATTCATTTGGTTGGGCTTATATCCTTTTTCTTCTTCTCCACAGAGTGCAAATTTTCTGGTTATTTTTGGTATTCAATCCCTCCATACCTTGAAAGGCTGACAGCAATCGCTATCATCCATTCAGGTCTACAGTGATTGAATAGGGGCAACTGTCATACCCTAAAATTTGCTCTCTTATTTTCATATCATTTAGCATGTGCTTTCATTTCATTGCATTGCATTCAAGCATAGAAAAATAAAACATAAAGCATTGCATTGCATCTTGCATAAGGGCATGAGATCAGGTGATTCTCAAAGGTGTTGATCATCCAAAGCAAAGGAACAAGAGCCAAGGGTCTTCAAACAAGCCTCAAGGGTCCCTTAATTCATATATCATCTCACTTTGATCCCACAAGTCATTGGAAGATAAAAATTCATCAAGAAGATTGGACAGTGCATCATCTCCTACACAAAGCAGTCTAAGATTGGGATCTGACCCTCAAATGAGCAAGCTCTTTGCTTTTTTTATCACTTCTAAATGTCATATCTCATCTTTTTTAGATAGGATATACATCATATTCAGAGGAATTAGGGTTTGGAGGATGTGTTATTTCCTCCTAACCAGAGGGTGCCAAAATTAGGGTTTGACCTAAAAGCAGTTTATCTATGATTTTTGGACAAAACCTGAACTCATGGTATTCCTTATGTCCTTAGGTGTATAGGGATGGAAAATTTCCTCTCAATTGGTTTCAGAGGAGGTTCAATTGATCAGTTGCTTGATAATCAAGAAATTGGGGAAAAAGTCAACTGTGCAGTGAAAAAGTCAACTCCTGACTTTTTGAGGTCAAAATCATGAAATTCAAGTTATATATGTTCATTGGACAAGATTTGATCAAGAAATGATGGAAGAATCATGAAGAATCAAGAAATCACAAAACTGCCAAAAATAGAAACTTTAGGGTTTCCAAAAATGGCAAGTTTGGACCATTTTGCACCTTACTTTGAGGCTCTCTTTCTCTAAGATAAAAGCTCCAAACTGCAGGGCCAAGTTGAGCCAATTAAAATTCATGTTCTAAGCTTCAAATCCATATAAATAACTCTTCCATTGGATCAAAATTGAGGGAGTTATGATCAATCAAAGTTTGATCAAACTAGGTCACAAACCAAGTCATGACCAAGCAAGACCAGGCCCATGCGCCATAATTTTGACAAACACTTGGTGTGCCAAATGTCCAGCCACTTTTCTCAATGATGGAAGCTCCAAATGAAAAAATGTTGAACATCAAAGTTGTTCATCTCAATGTCCTCTTCAACTTTGATGTTGTACAAATTTTCATTTGATCAAGTTATGATGGAGTTATAAGGGTTCAAAGTTGGTATGATCATGCTGAATTCCATGCACCATGTTGCCATGCCATGCCACCACTTGCCACGCATTTGTACCAGTTTCAAAACTTGACATTCCAAACCATTGTACACTATTCTACAAGCCTCCATTCAAGTCAATTCTCACATCAAAGTTGCTCTATGATGTTTCCTCTTTCCAATGACACCCAAAACTCATCAAACCATCCACAAATCATGGAGAAATTCCTTCACAAACTTCTATGTTTCAAGCTGCCAAAGATAGCAGTGTTTTAACATTGATGTTGTTAAAACATTCACATGCATACACCAGTCATGTTCTTTTCCTCTTTAAGCCAAACACCATTCTTACACTTGACATCCCATGTTGCTTCATACACAAAAGAAGAAAAACAAAAGCTTGTTGTGTAAGTTTCTGCAAAGGTCAGAGCTACATCATCACCATTCTTTTCTCCACATCACCATATGCACCATGAACACACCACACTATATCACAACCAAAGTTAACTCGCCCTAACTAACTTGACTCAGTTAGTTAGAGGCAGCTCAGTTAACTTAACTTAAACTCATTTAACCCAACCAATTAACCTTAGTTCAAGCTACTAAACTCAACATATAAATTCAAAACTCTTCACAAATTCATTCTAACTTTCATTTTTCCACTCTCACTCGAGAAAACTCACTCAGATTCTCTCTGCTCTCTCTCTGATTTCACACGACCTCAACAATCTTCATCCACATTTCATCTTCATCATCATCATTGTTTCATTTCTGATCAAGAACACTCAAGAACAACTTCATCTCTTCAAGCTCAACATCACTGTAGTCATTAATTCTCTTCTTATGCTCAAGAATTAATAGCATTTATTTTGCTTAAAAGTTGAAGTTCAACAAGTTCAAGAGTTCAAGTTCTCTAGTTTTCTCAATAACTCCAAGTTCTGCAAGTTTCAGGTGCTACAATTTCCAAACCTTTCTTGCGTGATTTCTTATCTGTTTTGCTATTTTTGCATTGATTTGAGCTTAATAGAAGTACCTTAACATTTCTGGCTAGTTGATAGACCTCTTAGAGGTGTAGAGCAAAACATAGGGCAAACTTATTGTGATCGATTCTCTGCGTGTGAGCGTAGTTTGTGAAAACTAAGCCTAGATTTGTGATCCTTGTAACTTCCTCTTTGATTGGTATACGGTTTGTTGATTTCTGGAATATTTGAGGTTGCAGGTGGCCGGAGAGTGGTCGGAGAAGATGACCGGAGGTCCTTCTCCAGCCGGTGAGATGTTTTAGGGTTTAATCCTCAGTTTTAATCTTGGTCGTTGATCTTGTGCATCGTGTGGTCCTAATTTTTCCAGCGCATTAAAATCCACGTGACTTGCATGTGTTTTATTTTTGACTTCAGATTGATTGGTATGTGTGCGTATACGTTGCATATGGTGGACTTTAGTTTTGATTCATTTGATGTGCATGCTTACTTGATGACCTCATCTTGACTTTAATCCAACGTCTGTTATTTTGCCAACGCATTAATGAAATGGTGGTCTAGCACGTGTTCTCTCCTATTTGTTTCAGATAATGGCATGTGTGTGTGTGCGTATTAATTATGGTGGGCATACTTTGATATACGTTGGATTGCACTACCTTTCATAATGATTTAATCCAAAGGCCATGATTGATTGCCCACATTGACTAATTGTACACTATCACACACAATCACACGCATGTTGGACTGGGTTATAATTGATATCTGCACCCCCATTGTCTGAGCCCAATTTATTTTTGAACATGAGAATTACTCACGCTGCACCCCCTTCCCATTTCTTTTCATTTTTTTTTATTTTCTTTTCCATATCTGTTTGATTTTCATATTTTAAAAATACCAAATCATCTCTAAAAATCCCAAAATAATTCATGAGTGTTATTTATGAATTTAAATAACTTTCTCTATTTTTTAATTCTGATTTCATGAGTTTTTGCATATAAACGCATTATTTTCATTTAATTTCTTTTTTAATTGAGTTTCTTCATGACACTTAAACTTGCATGATTTCTTTCTCTCATCTCACATCATATTTTTGATTCATTCTTTTTGTATTGATTAGATAACATCTTAAAGTGCCTAAAAAAAATTTTGTTTGTTTTTTAAAGTCATTATATCATACCTTTTGATGTTCATCTTTGTACCTTCTTGTGATGTGTTTCAATTTGACTTTGTTGATTTGAGTGAGCATGTTTCATTTTGATTTTTGCCATGGACTTTTGGTACTTGATTTGCTTCTAATTTAGGTTGTTTAGAGCAAATTTTCATGATTTTAATATGTACTTTTGATATTTGTTTAGAGCTTTACATTTGAAGCTATCTTTGTGCATATTCTTATACTTCCTTCCAGCTAAATTTTGTTGAGGCACTTATGCCACCCTTTCTTGTTTACTTTGTGTGAGATTAGAGGTTTCATTTAGAAGATTATAGTTCCTTCTTAACTCAATTATAGGTCATGTTGGTTTATACTTGCATTTGGTTTGTGTTTATGCATTTTGACTTACCTTTTTGACATGTTTTCATATCTTATCTACTCTTGTGCTTAACATGAATTGTGTTTGCATTTGGTATGCCATATTACATGTTTCATTTGTATTCCACCAATGATATGCTACTGCCCATGTGCATTCATCAATCATTTTACATGATATGCATCTTTGATATGTAACTTTGTGCATCTTAGTGAAACTTATTTCTCATTCTTTTCTCTTTCTCATCTCTTCTTCTTACTTCATTTCATCTATGAACTACATGATGATTCATAAGCATTATAAAACCATTCCTAAATGACATTGGTTCTGACTTTAACCTTTCATGAAGCATTAATGCATGATCACTTTGCATATCCACTCATTCTTCATATACTTCTTTCATAATGCATTTCTTTGTGATTTAAGGCATTGTTTGTGTGCATTTGATTTGTGTTTGATCTCATAGAATTAGAGAACATTCTTATGATGTGCATTCTGACCCTAGGCTTTCCTTTACTTTTAAGATGCTTTTACATTGGTTCTTGACTTGTTTAAGCCTCATTTGTTCATCTTAACTTGTTTCTTCACTTGTAAATAATTGTACTAACTATTTCAGGGGCTAATGGTAAGTCACTTGAGTGTTGATAGGCATCCACATTCTAATTTCTTCCTTCATCTTTTAATCATTCAATTTGTGTTGTTTAAGCATTTAATAATGCTTTGCTTTCATAATCTTCTTGCTTCCCTCTTAGAAACAACTTAACTTCCATCTTGGAAGTAAGTTGCTTTCTATCTTCTTCTTCTCCTTTCTTTTAGGATTAGGTTCCTTAAACCTCATTAACCATAGGATCACCATGTATGATAACATTAAGATTGCGTCTTAGTCCCCCTCATTAGATTTTCACCTTTGATCCTCCTTTGAGTCTCTTCTTCTCATCTCAAAACAAAAAGTAAAAAATACTTAATAAAGGCATAACAAATATTGTATTTGAGCCTTTCATGTAAGAACGAGATAGTGAGGGGGCTTCTCTCACTTTCTTGGAATGTTTAGCGTACGTCCCGTCTTGGGTCGATATGCGAGGCATTCGATCCTACATGAGGGACTTAAATACAATATGTGTTACAAAACATAAAATAATCAAAACACTTCTTTCTTAAAAGACAAAAATAAACAATAACGTCTTTCCTTCGGGAATTATTTTCTCATCTCACTCATTCTTAACGTACGAATGTTCTTCTCCTCGTTCTCTTGCAAGACGGTAACGCCTAAGTCTCCATACAGCGAGCTGCAACACCTGAGCTAAAACATTAGCCGTTCCCTCAAAAACACAAACAATTTTCCCTAGTGAGGGAAACTACGTCGCTCTGATTCTCATGTTCCCGATGAGATACGTAGGCAGTGGGGTAGGGCCCATTCGAGCACTTCTTTTATTTTCCCTACATTTGTTTCTCTTTCTCGCTCCTTTCCTTTTCCAGTTCTCCAGCTAGCAGTTCCTTTTCTAGTATCCTTTCCTTACACCCTTTGATCGAAATAGCAAGCGTGGATCCCATCGGGTATGATGGATGCGTAGGGGTGTTAATACCTTCCTCACGCGTAACCGACTCTCGAACCCATTTCTCTTGGTCGCAAGACCATGCTCTTTCCTTTCTCTCAGGTTTATGCAGTGTTTCCTTTCCCTCTCTTGGGATAAATACACATTGCTGGCGACTCTGTTTCGGTGCCACTTTCGCGTTTGTACTTGGATGAAAATCCCAGGAGCGACACCCATTTATGTACCTTAGAATCCACTTTAATGTTTTCCAGGATTCGCCATGTACCTGCTTACAAGACTTACTGCATATGCTATGTCAGGTCTAGTACAGACCATAACATACATAAAAAATCCACTATATTAGCATATGGAATGCTATTCATATAAGCTCTTTCGACATCAGTACTAGGACACTGTGTCATACCCTAAATTTTGACCACTAAGATTTCCCATCATTGTGAAAATCATCATCATAATATGGAGGAACCATCATACTTCATCAGTCTCCCCAAAGATGGGTGAGCATCCACTACAATCAAAATTAGGGTTTCAAGCCCTCTTTGAGCCTTAGACAAATGATCAATCAAGGAATGACATGATCTTCAACTTGTCTAACCTCTTAAACATAGACAAGGGATCAAAAGGACTCCCACTTCAAGGATTAAGCACAAGGCTGCTCCCTTCTAGGTGGATTAAGTCTCAAGATCGACAGTGTCACCAAATTAGGGTTTTGGTCGACCAGGGCCTCCAGATGGAAATTTTTCATCTGGGCACAAGCCAGTGATCCAAAAACTAACCTAATATATACTCCATGGAACCTCATGGACCCAATCATCAAGTCAATTTTTCCTCAGGGGATGCATTCATCAAAAATCAGGAATTAGGGTTTCTTGACCTAATTCACCCCTAAGTTGACTTTTGGGACAAATCATGAGCCAAGACCTCAAGAGAGGGTTTGAGGGTCTCTAATGAACTATATTGATCCATTTGGAACAATGGATTAATCCAAGAAGCTTGAGCAACAAGTCTCAATTTCATCTGCACCACAGTTAGGGTTTTAAGGGAAAAGTCAACTGTAACTTTGAATTTTGACCAGGACATGCTCCCAAGCCCTAAGACATGATTCAATATACCCTATGACACCCATAGAACATGTCCATCAAGTTTGATTTAGGTCAAGGACATGATTTCCTGAAGAATTGCACAGTTTGGAATTCATCTGATAAAAAGTCAACTGTGCACAAAAGTCAACTTTGACTTTTTGAGATTTTTCACCAAAATGGATTTTTAACCCTAAAATGATGTTAATGTATGATTTGAATCATCATTCATCAAGAAAAATCAAGAAAAGTTCGATAACTTGTAAAAGGGGTAACCATAAAAACTTAGAAAATTTTCTAAGTTAAAAATAAAGTGACAAGGGTACCAACTTTGGAGGATCATAACTCCTAAACCACAAAGCCATTTTTCCTCATCCAAAGATGGATTTGTAGCCCTCATTACCCTCTACAAAAACTTCAACTAGACCTAAGTCCAATTCATAAAGGATTTTGAGTTATGGAGTGATCAAAATGGCTGAAAAATGAAAATGTCACTTTTTCCAACACTTAGTGAAATTTTCACTAAGTCCAAATCTGTCTTCATTTTTTTCCAAATGTAGGGGGATTTTTCACTTGGATTCAAAAGAGATCAAAACCAAACATGTTCAAACAGTTATTGTATCATGTAAGGGCTTTCCAAAATGGCCAAGAACATTGCCAAATTCCATTTGGGCTATGAGTTATGACATTGTCAAATTGCCTTGTTGAAATCTGTCAAGGCAAGGCAGAATTTGCATTTTTGCTCGATTTGCCAAAATCATCCAAATCCAAATGCTCCTATCCACTTGGACACATCAGAGGATTGAATCTAAAGGGGACAATCACTGAGCCAAGCCTCCAAAGTCTTTGGAACAAGAAATAGCATGTTGAACCTAGAATGGCCAAAATAGGGACAAGACTCCAAATTTGGATTGGAGCATTCAATGGAAGCATCAAGGTGGCATGGACTGAGCCATTCTCGACTGAATTCAGTCAAGACTTATCCAAGACCAAGGGAACCACAGCCCTGTGCCCTAACCTCTAGTCAATGGCTAGAGGAGACTTGGATTTCCATTGGCCAACATTGAACAAACACCTGTTGCAGTTGCCATTCACTGTGGATCCCAAAACAAACTTGCTCTACTATAAATAGAGCTCAATTGTGATCAGTTTAAGTACACCAAAGGCCTACAACACTTGCCTTTCTCAAAATCTCTTTCTCTTGGCAAAAATGCCTTTCTTAGCAAGGTAGCTATCGGGTTTTGAGCTAGAGGGCAATTCCACTCAAACCAATCACTCACACGCCTCATATACATCACATATGAGCTGATCAAACACTTAAACAAAAACTGGAACACTGATTTCTCAGAATCACCAGTCAATTGCTCAAGGTTTTAACCAAAGTGCAGTTGAGATGCCATGAAGTGATCCAACCAATTTCAATCAAGTCCAAGCATTCAAACACACTCCATAGGGTGTAGGGAAGCTGTTCAGATCATCACCACTCATCTGTAACACCTCCAAATCAAAAATCACATTGCACTTACTGTCACGGCCTAGAGGTAAGCACATACTTGGTCATCTCTTAATCTATGCATATTTCCTCGCACAATAATTTGGCCATATGTTCATAATCATGCATAGAATGTTTCCCCTCAATTAATTGCATTGTTTGAATCGTGTATAAAAAATCCTAGCCTTCATGTAGAAATTAGGGTTCTTGAGGATTTTTCGTGATTTCTTGTTATATGTTTAATTTAAATGAAATTAAATGCCATAGACATGATCTTGAGGTTGAAACGAGTTGATTGGTATGTGGATTGCATGATATAATCAAGTATTCAGTGAGATTGGATAGAAAATGCAAATCTGGCCAAACCCAGAACACGCCCGTGTTCTTGGCGCCATTTCTTTCAAATTCAAATATTTGAATTTTGTGATTTTATTTAATTGATTCAAAAATTAATTTCTCTCTGAGTTTTAATGATTTTGAGTTGATTCTTTTTTTAATAATTCACAAAAATGTTAAAATATTTTATTTTATCAAAAAATCCCAAAAATATTATTTATTTCATATAATTGATATTTTTGCAAAGAATTAATATTTTAATTGTTTTTGACATTTTAAATATTTTTTCCACATTGATTTTGCAACTTTTAATGCTTTCTAATTATTTTGTAGGTCAATACTTAATTTTTGAAGCATTAATCGAAGATCACAATTTGTTTTTCATATGTTGAACAATTTTGATCATTTTAATTGAATTTTTATTCAATTAAATACATTTTTGAAAACAAATTAGGGTTTTGGATTAATTCAACCCTCATAAATCATTTTCAAAACACTTGGGCCTCTAATAGAGTGTAAGACACAATCCTTTTTTGACCAAATAATTTTTGGGCCTCAGTGTATTGTATAAGTCCCGATACCGTCAAAAACAAACGGCACGATCGTCGCCTTTTGAAAAATAACCTGGGCCTCTCCTTGAGCTATAAGACCCATTCAAAACTTTTGGGCCTCTAATAGAGTGTAAGACCCAACCCCCTTGTACAGAAAACATTTTGGGCCTCAGTCACTTGTGTAAGTCCCTCTGTACAAAACAACAGTGCGCTCACTGATAAATCCCTGGGCCTCTCCTTGAGCTGTAAGCCCTAATCTTTCATTTCAAAGCACTTTCTCCTTTGATTTTGAAATATACTGTTATGTTCAATCTTTCTTTGTTGAACAACTAACCAAACAGCATGGAAGCTCTACAACCGAGTAAGTGTTTATATGCTTTCATTTACCGCTTTCATATACATATAACTGTATTGTGGGGCTGTTTCACTGTAAGTCTTCTTTCATAAACTCATATCAACTGTGTAATAATAGTATAGATATTTAGAGTTTCCCCGGCAACTACGTCTAGAACTAGGTGACGCCGTTTCGTTTATTCGTAGAAATAGACAACTAGATCCCCAATAGGATCACCAGATACAGTCTTCTCTTCGGCTGTCCTCATTAGGAATTGTCAAGAAACTCTATTCCCAGAGATGAATGTATTCTCCGTGAATGGCATCCTTGAGTTTCTTCCAAATTCTCGGACTTTCCTGGCTTGATCTATTCTCGGTGAATGGCACGTCTTGAACTTCTCGGGGTTTGGGGACCCACGGGCTTCTTAAAAGCATCGGCCTCCTCTTGGGCATCGTACAAGGACCCACAGGCTTCCTAAAAGCAACCTAGCCTCCTCTTGGGCTTAGTACAAGGACCCGCCGGCTTCTTAGAAGTATTCACAGCCTCCTCTTAGGCTTTGTATAATGATCTCTTCCTCCAGGAATGATAGCCTCCTCTTGGGCTTCGTACAAGGACCCGTCGGCTTCTTAAAAGTTTCTAGCCTCCTCTTGGGCTTCGTACAAATTGTCCCGACGACCTCCTAGAGGTATAGGAACAGAACTTAATCATCTGCATAGAACATTCCTTTCATAGAGTCAACTACTGTTTCTCAAAGCATGGTACAAAAGAGGAAACTCTAGACTTGGACAGTCTAATCTCCTTGAGTCTCAAAGACATTCTCAAGTGACCCCCTTCCCCAAAATAGGAAGGAACCCGTAGACTCGGACAGTCTCAATACCCTTCGGATTTCCCACTTCCTTAAAGAACAGGAATAACCCGGATCCTTGAATCAAATTCTTGAGTACAGTATTGCTCATATAAGAACTGATTTTCTCTTTAAATCAGCATACTGGACCTGTCACTCAACTGAAACAGTAACCATAGCCTCTCTTGGGCTTTGTACAATGTTTAGCCTCTCTCTCGGGCTTTGTACGAGACACATAAGAGACTCCCTCGTTGAGTCGATCACCCCTTTCGCCTCCATCTCGGGCTTTATACGAGATACAAAAAGGTTCTTATTGAGCCAAACAAATTTTAGCCTCCATCTCGGGCTTTGTATGAGATACAAAAAACTCTCTTGTTAAGTCAAGTAGCCTCCATCTCGGGCTTTATACGAGATACCAAAAGAATCCATCGTCGGGTCAAAACCTTTTAGCCTCTCTCTCGGGCTTTGTACGAGACACATAATAGCCTCCTCTTAGGCTTTGTATAAGAAAACCACTGGTTGATCCAATTAACCTTTTAGCATCAAAGTTGTGCCTCGTTCATAATACACAAACATCAACAACTCTTTCCCCTCCATCTAATTGCTATAAGCAGCAAGCCTCTGGATCATCTACATCCACGCCAATGTCCCTCTTTTAGCATGAGAAATTCCTAAGGAAAGATGGCATTGCTCTACACTGAGTTAAAGTCTTCTCCTTCAGGTTGGAAATCACCTTTTAAGGAAATTATGGCATTGTCGGATCCGCGTATCCCAGTTAAAGTAATTCTCCTTTATAAACAGTTGTGACATACAAACCCCTCTTTAGAGATGACAAGTTCTCTCTAAAGTCAAACCTTTTTAGCTTCACATCTTGGGCTTCGAACAAGATACAAATAAACCCTTCAGCTTCACATCTTGGGCTTTGAACAAGATATAAATCACCTTTCGCTTCACGTCTTGGGCTTTGAACAAGACACCAAAAACAACCATTTCCTCCCATAGAATAGGAGGAACTATGAACGCTCTGATTTCCCTGTTTCGGTAAACGGGAATACGTAGGCATAAGATTGAAAGAAAAATCTTAGCGAGTACACTAAACAAAAACCAAAAATCCCATACTCTCATGTATCTATCAAAAGCATCAGTCCTAACATCCTAAATCTTTGTTCCCCGCTATAAAGTCCTAGAAAGAGAAACGAAAACCGTATTGGCGAAAATACAAATAACCAGTACAAAGGCCCCCCCACATTGATAGCATTCGTAATCTAACAGACCGCTGTTTAAACTCAGTATTCAAAGCAGGGTTAATTGGAGACATCTATTTCCCTTCCTTCATCAACTTTAATAGGATAAAAAATGAATCGACCTGTAGTAGGACCAACCGCAGAGAGCGACCAGCGCTTAAGAACCGCGTCCAAAATCGCTCGCTACAGAAAAATGGCGCCCACCATGGGGCCTTGTCTATGTTTTCCTTTTTTTTTTCCTCTTCACTTATGTGAATACCACAGATTGGGGCTTCCACCGGGGAACCTAATTTCTGTTAGAAACTTAGGATTCATAGCTTTAAAGGTCTAGGATGTTTAGGACAAATATATATACTGCTTTTCCTAATTGCTATACGTGTTTATTTTTCTGCTAATGGGAATGCGGGTGATGCCGTATGTGGAAAGATTGAGTATACACTTAAGATAAGTGATGGCGACAGGGTCGACCATCAACCTCAGTGGAGGCTGACCAATGCAACCCATTCTCTCACCTAGACAATGAGCCGATTGTTAAGTCTGAGAAGCCGAGGAGCCAAACCCTCTCGTAGTGCGGAAACTATCGGGAATAGTTGTTACGCGATACTACCCTCATTTGAGGCTGGTGATCTATTCTCGGTGAATGGCACTTACTCTAAGATTGCTCTACAACTCGCTGGCGATCCGCTTGTTGTTTTGCTTTCCTAGGAGGAGCTGATGATAATGAGTACAGGTACAAAAATCACCCTAGTATAAACCTTTGGGGATGGGTAGAGCCTTGACTTCATGACAACGACCCTTTGACTCCATGTTTTTTCTATGTTTTTGTGTGCTGCATTCATGCATTCATTTAAAAAACGTTAAAATATTCAAAAAAGATTTTCTCTTCTAGTTTCTCTGTTTTTCAAATTAAACTAAGACTGTGATTGCAAATATCAGAGAAAAGGATTGCACTAATGGATTTCGGTAGAAGGAGAACTCATAGTTATACCTTCAAGGTTCCAAAGCTAAAGGATTTAAGAAGGTTAGCAAGGATGATCACTAACCAAGAGGCTTTCAGAGCCAAGCACGGAGGTTTGCTACCACTATTAAGAGTCCATGTGATTGAGGGAATCATGTATGCGCTCATTCAGTTTTATGATCCGGTTTATCACTGTTTCACATTCCCGGATTACCAGTTAGCACCAACGCTGAAGGAGTATTCTCATCTGATTGATTTACACATTACTGATCGAGCTCCATTTTCTGGACTGGAAGAAATTCCAAAGAATCAGACCATTGCAAGAGCAATTCATTTGGAAGAGTCTGAGGTCAGGACTCACATGACCACTAAGGGTGGCATACAAGGTTTACCAGCCCAGTTCTTGACAAAGAAGGCCCTGTATTTTGCCAGTATAGGAAACGTGACTGCTTTTGAAAGCATCTTTGTCTTGCTCGCCTACGGGTTATTTTTGTTTCCCAACATCAATAATTTTGTCGATATCAACTCCATTAAGGTTTTTCTCATTGGAAATCCTGTGCCGACTTTGCTCGCAGATGCGTATCATTCTGTACACTTGGGAAATTTGTACAGTGGAGGGGAGATCACATTCTGTGTACCTCTGCTTTAAAAATGGTTTATCTCTCACTTGCCCAAGTCTGCTGCCTTTCTGGGATCATAAGAGTGCCTTACGTTGGTCGCAGAAGATCATGTCTCTTACCAACTCTGATATAGATTGGTGTAATAGGATCTATGATGGAATCAGGATCATTGACCGTTGTGGAAACTTCCCCAACGTACCCCTTATAGGAACTAAGGGAGGAATCAACTACCATCCAGTTCTCGTTCATCGTTAATTCGGATACCCGATGAGACACGTCCCACGGGGTGTTCATCTGGAAGGTCTTTTCTTCAAAGAAGGAGAAAACGACAGAGCACTAAAGATGGAAATAATGCATGCTTGGAAGCATGTTCATAGGAAAGGACGAGAGTCTCTAGGAAAATCGGACTGTGTCTCGGTGGAGCCTTATCTCCACTGGGTACAAACTAGAGCTCTCAAGCTAAAAATACCTTATCCTCGTTACGGAATTCTTCCGCCAAAGGAATCTGTCATGTACTTCATGACGGAAATTTAAAAGCTTCAGGTTACTCTCAACAAAGTTCAACGGGAGAGAAGATCCTGGAAGAACAAGTACCGCACCCTCGACATATAGTGCATCAAAATACAACAATTACTAAAAGAGAAGGATGCTCTGATTGAAATTTTGGAGAAACATGCTGTGGATAATCAGGATAACCAAAGGAATTTGCTCGCTCCTTTCACTTGGCAAAGGAATTACGACCAGACAACGGCCCAAGAGCCCCGGTCAAAGAAAAGGAAGATATCAGAATCAGCACCCGATTTCTCTTCAGAGAGGACTCTGGGCCCATTAGCTTAGGTTTCTGTTTCTGCACCTTGTAATCTACTGTATTTCCATTTCTGTAATCCTTTAAATTCAATAAAACGGGGTTTCCCCACTGTTTGATATTTGCAATCTAATTGTTGAAGTTTATTTTGATTAAACCATAAACAATTAATATAATCATTGCATTCATCATTCTCACATCGCGTATTCTTCTTACCTACGAATCTCACGTTTGTGTCTCGGTTCTAGAGTCAAACTGTCTCATTCGTATAATACTCGGGCCAATCGTCAGAAAAAGATGGATGATCTTGAGGAAGAAAACAGAGAGTTGAAAGAAGAGATCGACGCTCTGAGAGAGGATATGAGAAAGCTTCGTAACGACATGCAAGCCATGGCAGAAGCTCAGCTACAAAGGACTGTGATCTTAGAGATCACCTCAACGCCCATCGTGGAGAAGTATGATCCTAGGTATCAAACGCCGAAAGATCGTCCTTGGGGCATGCCTGGTAACTATATCTCGGAAGGATATGTTCTACCGATCACTGAAGATCAGGGAATCACAACAGAAGCCGCTGGGCCTGAAGGTTACAAACTTCGGGAAAGCGAAGATGCCAGAGGCATACTGAAGACTCCTGAAGGTTACAAACTTCGGGAAACGCCAAGACTCACTACCGTAGTCACGGTACCACCCCCTGTGGTGCACACTGTCCCGGAAGGACAGATTCCACATACACCTTCTGGTAAGAAGGAAACTATGTTTGACATAATGGAGGAATTCCAGGAGCAGTTCTTGGAAATGCAGAAGGAACTGCAAGCCATTCGCGGTTAGGATTTATTTGGAAAGGACGTCGCAGATCTCTGCTTGGTCCCAAATGTGAAAGTCCCGCACAAATTTCAAGTGCCCGACTTTGAAAAATACAAGGCTAACTCTTGCCCTCAAAGCCATCTGGTGATGTACGCTCGGCGGATGTCAGCTCAGACAGAGAATCATGACCTGCTGATTCACTACTTTCAGGATAGTTTAACCGATGCCGCATTAAAATGGTACATGGGTTTAAACCGTGCCACGATCAGCACATTCAGAGATCTTGGCACTGCCTTCGTCCAACAATACAAATACAATTTGGACATGGCACCCGACAGAGATCAACTCAGATCGATGTCGCAAAAGGACAAGGAAACCTTTAAGGAGTATGCTCAAAGGTGGCGTGAAATTGCCGCTCAGATTTGTCCACCACTTGAGGAAAAAGAGATGACAAAGATCTTCTTAAAGACCTTAAGCTCATTTTACTATGACCGAATGGTTGCCAGTGTGCCCAGTGATTCACCGAAATGGTTGGCATGGGCGTACGTCTTGAGGAAGCCGTCCGAGAAGGACGTTTGGTAAAAGACACTGGATCGACGAGCGGTACTAAAAAAATACGGTAGTGCTCTCCCTAAGAAAAAAGAGCAAGATATTGGGAATATCTCTCTCGGAAAGCAAAGGCGACGTTATCAACCGGTAGTAGCTGTGACTCCTGCTATCAGCCCTGCGCCTATTCCTACGTATCAACCTCAGGTTGCGCAGAGCCAACCTGATCAGCAAAGGACACAACAGCCTCTTCAGCAGGCTCGTCCTCCATATAACAACAACCGTACAACACGGCCACCAGGATTTGATCCTATACCCGCGTCGTACGCAGAACTGTTTCCATTACTGCTAGCCAAGGGGCACATTCAGACTAAGTCCCCACTTACAGTACCAAAAAATCCGCCTTTTTGGTTTAAGGTGGATCAAACATGCCCTTACCACCAGGGAGGATCAGGGCATAACATAGAGACTTGTCTCAATTTCAAGTCCGACGTGCAAAAACTTGTTAGGAGCGGGGTCTTATCTTTCAAAGATATAAATCCTAATGTTCTCACGAACCCGCTGCCTCAACACGAGAAGGCTGCAGTCAATTTGATAGAAGGAGAGACTAACGATGTCTATCAAATTCACGATGTACTCTTGTTGAAAACCAATCTGGTCAAGATGCATTGTAGACAGAGTGGATATGGCCATGTGCCACCTCATAATTATCATCAGTGTGATATCTGCTCTAAAGACAACCAGGGATGTTCTGTAGTGCAAGCAGCTCTACAGGAACAAATGGATCTCAGATGGATCCAAGAGCACCGAGTTCGTGGAGTTAACATGGTCTACACGAATTCTAACATCATTCAAAACCACGATATCTGTGCAATGAATGTCAACTTGGTGGCGATGCACTCAAGGCAAAGCCAGTATCATAATTTGCCGCGGCACGATTACAGTTCCTGTCTGATTTGCTCGATAAACAAACAGGGTTGCTCTTTTGTACAAGAAGCCCTCTAACGTCAGATGGATCTTGGATGGATCCAAGACTACCATGATAGGAATCCCTATAAGATCAATATGGTTCAGATCTTCGATATTCGCGTGATGAATACCAACCTGGTAGAGTTACATGCTGAACAAGTTCGACTCGGATTCCTAATATCACATGACTATCAAAGCTGTAAGGCGGGTTGCGAAAATGATCGAGGTTGTACCCTTGTCCAGGAGGCACTTCAGCACTTGGTAAATCACTGGTGGCTTCCAATCTATATGGACGAAACGCATACCCCATTCTGCTTTCCCACGCAGAGTCCGAGGTTTATACCAAGGTCAGACGTCAAAATGATATATGGAGATTGTGATCCAGAAAGATGTCGTTCTCCACCAAACTCATTAGAGGAAGACAGTCTGATGAAAGACAACTTTGACCACAATTACTATGGCCCAATGGATGGTCTGCCAATGTGGCAGCCTTACCCAGGAAATTTGGGGCAAGAGAGTCAGCCGAACAATGAAAATCAGCTGACCATCATTGAACAGAATACCTGTGTCCCCACCATGTCATGGGATCAACACTCAGGTCATTCAGAAACTACTCAACATGAAAATGAATTCGCAACGTTTGTAGGACTTGAATTCATCAACTATGCTTTTCCCGAGGTCAACGTCATCGAGAGGGATGACTCCTCTAGTTCCAAAGAAGTTTGGGACACCTTGGGACAACCGAGTGGAAAATACGACTATATGGTCAAGTACACTGCTCCTGAAAGCTCTCGTATCAGGCTCGAAGACATCCAGCCAACTGGATGGGGTGATATACCTGAGAGCACAAATGCTATGCAAAATGCAACTGAGGAATTCTCCTACGACAATTCTGCCTGGGAGACAGATTCCAATGATCCTGCTCCACCAGAAATCAACGTCATTTCTGAAGACAAATCAAGGAAGGTTCCAGACTTTGTGATTCACCGAGGAGTTCACCGCCAATGGGTTGCTGTTGATGCTCCGAAGGTCGTTCGTCAGTCAAAGTAATTGCCATCTTTAACCTTTCACCCTGCCCAGGTGAAACAGGTGTTTTGATAGGGCTCGCTTTCTGTAAATTTCCCTCTTCGCTTTGCCCGAAGCGACAGAGTTTTGTTTTATAGGGCTGTAGTTTCAAGGATCGATTTGTTCATTAATAAAATAACGTCGTTCTGTAATTTCCGCATTAATTATTGTTTTCTCTTTTTGCTTTTTTCAGAAAATGGTAATCCTAAAAAACAATTCAAATAAAAACAAGCAGTAAAATAAAAACACTGCACACACTTGCAATTTCTCTATCTCTTCTAAACACGAATCATCACGTCATGCAGATTGCTTGTTTTAAACCCAGTTGAAACATACGATCTGATGCCTTCTCCCAACTTTGAGTTCCCGATATTCGAGGTTGAAGAAGAAAATGACGACAAAATTCCAGAAGAGATCTCTCGACTACTCGGACAAGAGGAAAGGTCCATTTAACCTCACAAAGAACCGTTGGAAACAGTAAACTTGGGTTCAGAAAAAGAGAGAAAAGAAATCAGGATTGGGGCACTGCTCAGTCCAACTGCCAAAGAGAGTTTGATAAAGCTTCTCAAAGAATTCCCCGATGTATTCGCTTGGTCCTATCAGGATATGCCAGGGTTGGATACCAGCATCGTGGAACATCATTTACCGTTAAGATCGGAATGTCCGCCATTAAAGCAGAGGTTGAGACGGACTCACCCGGACATGGCCATCAAAATCAAAGAGGAGGTACAGAAACAGATTGATGCGGGTTTCCTCGCCACGTCTGAATATCCTCAATGGTTAGCCAACATCGTACCCGTTCCCAAAAAGGACGGAAAGGTCAGAATGTGTGTCGACTACAGGGATCTAAACAAGGCTAGTCCAAAGGATGACTTTCCTTTACCACACATTGACATGCTGGTAGACAGTACAACAAAGTTCAAAGTTTTCTCCTTCATGGATGGATTCTCGGGCTATAACCAGATCAAAATGGCGCTGAAAGACATGGAGAAAACTTTGTTCATTACCCCATGGGGCACCTTTTGTTACAAGGTAATGCCGTTCGGTTTGAAGAACGTCAGGGCAACCTATCAAAGGGCCATGACTACTCTGTTTCATGACATGATACATAAGGAAATCGAGGTATATGTCGATGATATGATTGCAAAATCAACAACAGAGAGTGAGCACGTTGAACATCTGTCAAAATTGTTCGAACGTCTAAGAAAATTCAAGCTCCGCTTGAATCCCAACAAGTGCACCTTCGGTGTCCGTTCAGGGAAACTACTAGGGTTCATCGTCAGCCAGAAAGGGATTGAGGTTGATCCTGACAAGGTCAAGGCCATTCAAGAAATGCCTTCTCCGAAAACTGAAAAACAAGTCAGAGGATTCCTGGGACGTTTGAACTACATCTCCAGATTCATATTCCTCATGACCGCCACATGTGCGCCGATTTTCAAATTACTAAAAAAGAACCAGGATTGCGTTTGGACAGAAGATTGTCAAACCGCCTTCGACAGTATCAAGGAATATCTATTGAATCCTCCAATTCTATCACCTCCAGTGGAAGGAAGACCACTAATCATTTACCTCACAGTTCTAGAGGACTCAATGGGATGTGTACTTGGCCAACAGGACGAAACCAAACGGAAAGAGTCTGCCATTTACTATCTAAGCAAGAAATTCACCGACTGCGAAACTCGGTAGACGATGCTTGAGAAAACTTATTGCGCTTTGGCTTGGGCAGCCAAACGTCTTCGCCAATACATGATTCGTCATACTACTCGGTTAATCTCAGAAATGGATCCAATCAAGTATGTCTTCGAAAAACCTGCTCTTACGGGAAGAATTGCCCGTTGGCAGATGTTGCTATCAGAATATGACATAGAGTACCACGCTCAGAAAGCCGTTAAGGGAAGTATTTTAGCCGATCATTTGGCTCATCAACCGATTGACGATCAAGAACCAATCGGGTTTGACTTCCTATACGAAGATGTCATGTATCTAAAAATGAAAGATTGCGATGAACCGTTACCCAGTGAAGGGCCAGAACCAGGTTCCCAATGGAGACTAATCTTTGACAGAGCAGTTAATCATTATGGAAACGGAATTGGGGCAATAATTGTTACCCCTCAGGGTACCCACATTCCTTTCACTGCCAGACTTACGTTCAAATGTACGAACAACGAGGCCGAGTACGAAGCTTGTATTATGGGTCTCGAAGAAGCAATTGATTTAAGGATCAAAAACTTGGACGTATACGGCGACTCAGCCCTGGTTATCAATTAGATAAAAGGAGATTGGAACACATACCAATCAAGATTGATCCCTTACAAAGACTATGCAAGAAGGTTGTTACCCTTCTTTAACAGAGTCGAGTTTCATCATATCCCTCGTGAGGAGAATCACATGGCTGATGCATTAGCCACCATCTCTTCCATGATTAGTGTTGGTCAATGGAATGACATACCTAATATTGACATAATGCGCCTTGAACGGCCCGCTTACGTCTTCACGATTGAAGCAGTCATAGACGACAAACCTTGGTATCACGATATCAAATGCTTCCTTCAGAAATAAGAGTACCCACCTGGGGCATCCAGGAAAGACAGAAAAACCCTCAGAAGATTGGCTGGAAACTTCTTCCTGAGAGGTGACACTCTCTATAAAAGAAATTTTGACATGGTCTTGCTCCGATGCGTCGACAGATCAGAAGCAGACATACTGATGAAAGAGATTCACGAAGGATCCTTTGGCACTCATGCCAACGGACACACAATGGCGAGAAAAATTCTAAGAGCAGGGTACTATTGGTTGACAATGGAATCCGACTGCTACAAGTACATGAGGAGGTGTCACAAGTGTCAGATATACTCCAACAAAATTCATGTACCGCCATCACATCTCAAAGTTCTTTCTTCCTCGTGGCCTTTTTCCATATGGGGAATCGATATGATTGGCATGATTGAGCCTAAGGCTTCAAACGGACATCGGTTCATCCTAGTAGCCATTGACTACTTCACCAAGTGGGTCGAAGCAGCGTCATTCGCCAATGTAACCCGACAAGTGGTGGTCCGATTTATCAAAAACAATATCATCTGCCATTCTGGTGTTCCAAGCGAGATCATTACTGACAATGGATCTAACTTGAACAACAAGATGATGAAGGAGTTATGTGTTGAGTTCAAGATTGAACACCATAACTCATCTCCCTACCGACCCAAGATGAACGGAGCGGTAGAAGCGGCTAACAAGAACATCAAGAGGATTGTTCAGAAGATGGTTGTAACCTACAAAGATTGGCACGAGATGCTACCCTTTGCTCTTCACGGTTATCGCACATCTGTTCGCACTTCAACAGGGGCAACCCCTTTCTCTCTAGTGTATGGCATGGAAGCAGTGCTCCCCATATAAGTAGAGATCCCGTCAATCCGAGTATTGATGGAAGCTAAGCTCACCGAAGCTGAATGGTGTCAAAGCCGACACGATGAACTGAACCTGATCGAAGAGAAGTGAATCACGGCACTATGCCATGGTCAGTTGTATCAACAGAGAATGAAGTGGGCGTTTGACAAAAAGGTTTGACCCCGCATCTTCAGGAAAGGAGACCTCGTGCTCAAAAAGATACAGTCATTTCTCACTTATTTGCGAGGTAAATGGACTCCGAATTATGATGGCCCCTATGTGGCCACGAAAGCTTTCTCAGGCGGCGCCTTGAGACTTGCAACCATGGACAGAGAGGAATTTGCCTACCCCACGAATGTTGATGTAGTCCAGAAATACTTCGCCTAAAAAAAAAAAAAGGTCTCGGTGGATTGAAAACCCGAAAGGGCGGTCCAGGTAAAAGTTAGAGACATAAAAAGAAAAATCATCCCGGTGGATTGGAAACATCAAAGTACAATCCAGGCAAAATTAGGGATAATGGCAAGTAACTATGTTCAACAGAGGCAAGTCCCTCAGCAACAGCAGTTACATCATCCATCAGAAAACTCCAGTCAAGGTCATCTTCGACAGAAGTTCAGGATGCCCAGAATTCAAAGTTGGTAGAAGGATAGTGGTCGTTATGTTTCAACGTAGCCCTTTTCCCTGTGAATTACCATTTTCTAACTTTGTATATACTCTTTGGAATCACGCTTTTGGCTGATCTCCATCTTATCAATAAAATTTGGGCCTTTGTGCTTTTGTTTGTAATTCTTACTTGTTTTAGCTTTACAGAACGACGTTGTTAACATGATTGATGATTCTTGAAATAAAACAAAAATGAATTTACTTGTTAAAACTTTTTCTGCTTTTAAATTAAAGACGGCAATTTCTTTTGACTGTTGAACATCAGAAGAACATCGATCGCTTCTCCAGAAGTAAGCGAACTTCAAAGTGCAAAATCAAAGTACTCCTTCTAGGCCAGTATGCCTGAACGAAGGATCAACTGTATGAGATGCGGCTTTCCCATCTGATACCCTCGGTCGAGTTCTTATATCCTAAGCCCGATCAACATAGCTCCCAACAGGGACTATCTTTCCTAAGCAAGGTGGAGTTGCTATCTTGAACCAACGATATTTCTATACGCCCCGCGATGGCAGAGTATCCAGTCATGTTCATCTTTTAGTTTGTATGTCGTGTCAGTTTTGTCAGCATATACATACATACATCATGCATTATTGATTTGCATTTACATTTCATATTGCATCGCTATCACTCTAGTCGGCCTTGTCCCCTAGTGATAAAAGTCCTCTCAATCAAGTTGTCAGCCCTTTCCTCATTAGGAAGTGTTATGTCTGAACAATCTCTCTCCTCCAGTTTATTTCTGGAAGAAAGTTGGCCCTTGACCACTTTGATAACTTGAACCTCTGAAAAGCCAGAGAAAACGTTCAACAAACATCACTCTTCGCCATTGAAGATGATATCCTTGCTTTCCCGGATTAAGGAAAATCCACAGAGAAAGCCTCGTAATCAGATATTCGGCAGCATGCCAGTTTTTCTCCCAAAAACCCGCTGATGAAAAGGTCATTGGCACCTCAAAATTGGACCCCATCATATGGCGTTTCTCCGGGAAGATCCCGAGAAAAGTATGATGTGAGATCCCCAAACGAATGCAGTCTCTCAAGAGACTCGCTTTCCCCAATAGAAACAAATGGCGTCTCCAACAGAGAAGTTTGTGCAACTCTACAACTCAGACGACTGGGTTTCCCCAGCAAGTCTGACATCAAAACTTTTTCCGTCAAATGGCATCTCCCCAGGAAAATTCGGCGAGAAGTTTGAGGAAAACCGCTACGAATAGCGTCCCTTGTCAGTAAAGTTTATTGACAAAAGAAACTAAGACCAGTTCCATGGTAGGAAACCAGGATCGAGGGGAAGTTTATTTCAGAAACTAAGACCAGTTCCTTGGTAGGAAACCAGGATCGAGGGGAGGTTTATTCCAAAAGAAAACTGAGACCAGTTCCTTGGTTGAAGACCAGGATCAAGGGGAAGTTTACCTTTTCTAAGCATCATTGCTTAGCAAAAGAAGATGAATGCGTAAGTTACCATTCATAACCACCATCAAAATTTTGGGTATTCCGATATTTAATCCTCTTGCACCCCGAATGCCCGAATACCTTCGTCATTCACACCTTCGTGTCTAAGAAGATTAAATAGGGGCATCTGTTATACCCCAAATTTTGACCACTAAGATTTCCCATCATTGTGAAAATCATCATCACAATATGGAGGAACCATCATACTTCATCAGTCTCCCCAAAGATGGGTGAGCATCCACTACAATCAAAATTAGGGTTTCAAGCCCTCTTTGAGCCTTAGACAAATGATCAATCAAGGAATGACATGATCTTCAACTTGTCTAACCTCTTAAACATAAACAAGGGATCAAAAGGACTCCCACTTCAAGGATTAAGCACAAGGCTGCTCCCTTATAGGTGGATTAAGTCTCAAGATCGACAGTGTCACCAAATTAGGGTTTTGGTCGACCAGGGCCTCTAGATGGAAATTTTTCATCTGGGCACATGCCAATGATCCAAAACCTAACCTAATATACTCCATGGAACCTCATGGACCCAATCATCAAGTCAATTTTTCCTCAGGGGATGCATTCATCAAAAATCAGGAATTAGGGTTTCTTGACCTAATTCACCCCTAAGTTGACTTTTGGGACAGATCATGAGCCAAGACCTCAAGAGAGGGTTTGAGGGTCTCTAATGAACTATATTGATCCATTTGGAACAATGGATTAATCCAAGAAGCTTGAGCAACAGGTCTCAATTTCATCTGCACCACAGTTAGGATTTTAAGGGAAAAGTCAACTGTAACTTTGACTTTTGACCAGGACATGCTCCCAAGCCCTAAGGCATTATTCAATATACCCTATGACACCCATGTAACATGTCCATCAAGTTTGATTTAGGTCAAGGACATGATTTCCTGAAGAATTGCACAGTTTGGAATTCATCTGATAAAAAGTCAACTGTGCACAAAAGTCAACTTTGACTTTTTGAGATTTTTCACCAAAATGGATTTTTAACCCTAAAATGATGTTAATGTATGATTTGAATCATCATTCATCAAGAAAAATCAAGTAAAGTTCGATAACTTGTAAAAGGGGTAACCCTAAAAACTTAGAAAATTTTCTAAGTTAAAAATAAAGTGACAAGGGTACCAACTTTGGAGGATCATAACTCCTAAACCACAAAGCCATTTTTACTCATCCAAAGATGGATTTGTAGCCCTCATTACCCTCTAAAAAAACTTCAACTAGACCTAAGTCCAATTCATTAAGGATTTTGAGTTATGGAGTGATCAAAATGGCTTAAAAATTAAAATGTCACTTTTTCCAACACTTAGTGAAATTTTCACTAAGTCCAAATCTGTCTTCATTTTTTTTTCAAATGTAGGGGGATTTTTCACTGGGATTCAAAAGAGATCAAAACCAAACATGTTCAAACAGTTGTTGTATCATGTAAGGGCTTTCCAAAATGGCCAAGAACATTGCCAAATTCCATTTGGGCTATGAGTTATGACATTGTCAAATTGCCTTGTTGAAATCTGTCAAGGCAAGGCAGAATTTGCATTTTTGCTCGATTTGCCAAAATCAGCCAAATCTAAATGCTCCTATCCACTTGGACACATCATAGGATTGAATCTAAAGGGGACAATCACTGAGCCAAGCCTCCAAAGTCTTTGGAACAAGAAATAGCATGTTGAACCTAGAATGGCCAAAATAGGGACAAGACTCCAAATTTGGATTGGAGCATTTAATGGAAGCATCAAGGTGGCATGGACTGAGCCATTCTCAACTGAATTCAGTCAAGACTTATCCAAGACCAAGGGAACCACAGCCCTGTGCCCTAACCTCTAGTCAATGGCTAGAGGAGACTTGGATTTCCATTGGCCAACATTGAACAAACACCTGCTGCAGTTGTCATTCACTGTGGATCCTAAAACAAACTTACTCTACTATAAATAGAGCTCAATTGTGATCAGTTTAAGTACACCAAAGGCCTACAACACTTGCCTTTCTCAAAATCTCTTTCTCTTGGCAAAAATGCCTTTCTTAGCAAGGTAGCTATCGGGTTTTGAGCTAGAGGGCAATTCCACTCAAACCAATCACTCACACACCTCATATACATCACATATGAGCTGATCAAACACTTAAACAACAACTGGAACACTAAATTCTCAGAATCACCAGTCAATTGCTCAAGGTTTTAACCAAAGTGCAGTTGAGATGCCATGAAGTGATCCAGCCAATTTCAATCAAGTCCAAGCATTCAAACACACTCCATAGGGTGTAGGGAAGCTGTTCAGATCATCAGCACTCATCTGTAACACCTCCAAATCAAAAATCACATTGCGCTTGCTGTCACGGCCTAGAGGTAAGCACATACTTGGTCATCTCTCAATCTATGCATATTTCCTCGCACAATAATTTGGCCATATGTTCATAATCATGCATAGAATGTTTCCCCTCAATTAATTGCATTGTTTGAATCGTGTATCAAAAATCCCAGCCTTCATACAGAAATTAGGGTTCTTGAGGATTTTTCGTGATTTCTTGTTATATGTTTAATTTAAATGAAATTAAATGCCATAGACATGATCGTGAGGTTGAAACGAGTTGATTGGTATGTGGATTGCATGATATAATCAAGTATTCAGTGAGATTGGATAGAAAATGCAAATCTGGCCAAACCCAGAACACGCGCGTGTTCTTGGTGTGTTCTTAGTGCCATTTCTTTCAAATTCAAATATTTGAATTTTGTGATTTTATTTAATTTATTCAAAAATTAATTTCTCTCTGAGTTTTAATGATTTTGAGTTGATTCTTTTTTTAATAATTCACAAAAATGTTACAATATTTTATTTTATCAAAAAATCCCAAAAATATTATTTATTTCATATAATTGATATTTTTGCAAAGAATTAATATTTTAATTGTTTTTGACATTTTAAATATTTTTTCCACATTGATTTTGCAACTTTTAATGCTTTCTAATTATTTTGTAGGTCAATACTAAATTTTTGAAGCATTAATCCAAGATCACAATTTGTTTTTCATATGTTGAACAATTTTGATCATTTTAATTGAATTTTTATTCAATTAAATACATTTTTGAAAACAAATTAGGGTTTTGGATTAATTCAACCCTCATAAGTCATTTTCAAAACACTTGGGCCTCTAATAGAGTGTAAGACCCAATCCTTTTTTGACCAAATCATTTTTGGGCCTCAGTATATTGTATAAGTCCCGATACCGTAAAAAATAAACGGCATGATCGTCGCCTTTTGAAAAATAACCTGGGCCTCTCCTTGAGCTATAAGACTCATTCAAAACTTTTGGGCCTCTATTAGAGTGTAAGACCCAACCCCCTTCTACAGAAAACATTTTGGGCCTCAGTCACTTGTATAAGTCCCTCTGTACAAAACAACAGTGCGCTCACTGATAAAACCCTGGGCCTCTCCTTGAGCTGTAAGCCCCAATCTTTCATTTCAAAGCACTTTCTCCTTTGATTTTGAAATATACTGTTGTGTTCAATCTTTCTTTGTTGAACAACTAACCAAACAGCATGGAAGCTCTACAACCGAGTAAGTGTTTATATGCTTTCATTTACCGCTTTCATATACATATAACTATATTGTGGGGCTGTTTCACTGTAAGTCTTCTTTCATAAACTCATATCAACTGTGTAATAATAGTATAGATATTTAGAGTTTCCCCGGCAACTATGTCTAGAACTAGGTGACGCTGTTTCGTTTATTCGTAGAAATAGACAACTAGATCCCCAATAGGATAACCAGATACAGTCTTTTCTTCGGCTGTCCTCATTAGGAATTGTCAAGAAACTCTATTCCTAGAGATGAATGTATTCTCCGTGAATGGCATCCTTGAGTTTCTTCCAAATTCTCGGACTTTCCTGGCTTGATCTATTCTCGGTGAATGGCATATCTTGAACTTCTCGGGGTTTGGGGACCCACGGGCTTCTTAAAAGCATCGGCCTTCTCTTGGGCATCGTACAAGGACCCACAAGCTTCCTAAAAGCAACCTAGCCTCCTCTTGGGCTTAGTACAAGGACCCGCCGGCTTCTTAGAAGTATTCACAACCTCCTCTTAGGCTTCGTATAATGATCTCTTCCTCCGGGAATGATAGCCTCCTCTTGGGCTTCATACAAGGACCCGTCGGCTTCTTAAAAGTTTCCAGCCTCCTCTTGGGCTTCGTACAAATTGTCCCGACGACCTCCTAGAGGTATAGGAACAGAACTTAATCATCTGCATAGAACAGTCCTTTCATAGAGTCAACTACTGTTTCTCAAAGCATGGTACAAAAGAGGAAACTCTAGACTTGGACAGTCTAATCTCCTTGAGTCTCAAAGATATTCTCAAGTGACCCCCTTCCCCAAAATAGGAAGGAACCCGTAGACTCGGACAGTCTCAATACCCTTCGGATTTCCCGCTTCCTTAAAGAACAGGAATAACCCGGATCCTTGAATCAAATTCTTGAGTACAGTATTGCTCATATAAGAACTGATTTTCTCTTTAAATCAGCATACTGGACCTGTCACTCAACTGAAACAGTAACCATAGCCTCTCTTGGGCTTTGTACAATGATTCTCCCCAGCGGAGTCAAACAACGTTTAGCCTCTCTCTCGGGCTTTGTACGAGACACATAAGAGACTCCCTCGTTGAGTCGATCACCCCTTTCGCCTCCATCTCGGGCTTTATACGAGATACAAAAAGGTTCTTATTGAGCCAAACAAATTTTAGCCTCCATCTCGGTCTTTGTACGAGATACAAAAACTCTCTTGTTAAGTCAAGTAGCCTCCATCTCGGGCTTTATACGAGATACCAAAAGACTCCATCCTCGGGTCAAAACCTTTTAGCCTCTCTCTCGGGCTTTGTACGAGACACATAATAGCCTCCTCTTAGGCTTTGTATAAGAAAACCACTGGTTGATCCAATTAACCTTTTAGCATCAAAGTTGTACCTCATTCACAATACACAAACATCAACAACTCTTTCCCCTCCATCTAACTGCTATAAGCGGCAAGCCTCTGGATCATCTACATCCACGCCAATGTCCCTCTTTTAGCATGAGAAATTCCTAAGGAAAGATGGCATTGCTTTACACTGAGTTAAAGTCTTCTCCTTCAGGTTGGAAATCACCTTTTAAGGAAATTATGGCATTGCCGGATCCGCGTATCCCGGTTAAAGTAATTCTCCTTTATAAACAGTTGTGACATACAAACCCCTCTTTAGAGATGACAAGTTCTCTCTAAAGTCAAACCTTTTTAGCTTCACATCTTGGGCTTTGAACAAGATACAAATAAACCCTTCAGCTTCACATCTTGGGCTTTGAACAAGATATAAATCACCTTTCGCTTCACGTCTTGGGCTTTGAACAAGACACCAAAAACAACCATTTCCTCCTATTCTGGGAGGAACTACGAACACTTTGATTTCCCTGTTTCGGTAAATGGGAATACGTAGGCATAAGATTGAAAGAAAAATCTTAACGAGCACACTAAACAAAAACCAAAAATCCCATACTCTCATGTATCTATCAAAAGCATCAGTCCTAACATCCTAAATCCTTGTTCCCCGCTATAAAGTCCTAGAAAGAGAAAAGAAAACCGTATTGGCGAAAATACAAATAACCAGTACAAAGGCCCCCCCACATTGATAGCATTCGTAACCTAACAGACCGCTGTTTAAACTCAGCATGCAAAGCATGGTTAATTGGAGACATCTATTTCCCTTCCTTCATCAGCTTTAATAGGATAAAAAATGAATCGACCTGTAATAAGCCCAACCGCAGAGAGCGACCAGCACTTAAGAACCGCGTCCAAAATCGCTCGCTACACACTGATCTATACTCAACTTGAATTGAGGGTTTGTCGGAGTCACAACAAGCTTTGAATTCGACATACCATAGTTTTCGAGAATCTTCTGTAGGTATGCCGCTTGAGATAAGCATAATTTCGACTGCTTTCTATCTCTTCGGATGTCAATCCCAAGAATCCTAGACGCAACTCCCAGATCCTTCATGTCGAACTCTTTATTGAGGTCAGCCTTCACCCTCATTACATCTTCGACATTGTTGCTTGCTATTAGAATATCATCAACATAAAGCAACAAAATACCAAATGAATTACCAGGTCAAAATCTGAAGTAAACACAATGGTCGAACTGATTTCTAATGAAACTCATACGTGCCATGAACTTGTCGAATCTCCTATTCGACTATCGAGGAGATTGTTTCAGTCCATATAAAGATCTCTTCAGCTTGCACACATAATCTTCCTCCCCCTTTTCGACATACTCTTTAGGTTGCCTCATCAGGATTGTTTCATCTAGATCACCATACAAGAACGTAGTCTTCACATCCAGCTGTTCCAGTTCAAGATCGAACTGTGCCACCGTGGCAAGCAACATTCAAATGGACCTGTGCTTCACAACAGGAGAGAACACATCATTATAGTCGACACCTTCTTTCTGAGAGAACCCCCTAGCGACCAATCTTTCCTTGTATCTCTTCGACGCCACTCCTTCGATTCCTTCCTTAACTTTGAAAATCCATTTACAACTGACTAACCTGGCTCCAACAGGTTTATTGATCAGTTCCCATATGTTGTTATCATAAAGAGATTTCATCTCATCATCCATGGCCTTCAACCATTCAGTCTTCTTTCGACTCCTCATAACTTCCTTATAGTCTCTAGGTTCTTCGTCGAGAACCTCACTTACAGAGATTAAGGCATAAGCTATAAGATCTACATACCCAAGTCTCTGAGGTGGCTTAATGACTCTCCTCGACCTGTCTCTTGCTAGCAGGTAGTGATTATCAGTCTCCTCATCTTCGATATCATCTTCTACTTCTTCTTTGACTTCATCTGGGATACGCAATTCAGCATTAACATGCTCCACCTCAACAGGAATCTCTCCCTGTTCCAGCTCTTCGTCATCATCATCAATTTTCTTGAAAGCTATCTCAGCTTCATTGAAAACTACATCTCGACTGGTGATACACCTCCTATGACCTGGCTATAGGCACCATAGACTATAAGCTTTGACTCCTTCAGGGTATCCCATGAACATGCATTTTAGAGCTCTAGGTTCGACCTTGTCTTGCCTAATATGAGCATAGGCCACACAACCAAATACTCTCAGTCTGTCGAGACTAGGTGGATGTCCCGACCAAAATTCTTCAGGTGTCTTCATTCCCAAGGCAGTCGAGGGACATCTATTTATCAGATAAGCTGCTGTAAAAATAGCCTCCGCCCAAAACACCTTCTTCAATCCAGCACTAACCAACATGCATATAACCCTTTCAAGGATTGTTCGATTGAATCTCCCAGTTAAGCCATTTTATTGAGGAGTACCTGCTATAGTCTTATGCCTTGCAATCCCAGACTCAACACAGTAACTGTCGAACGCTTCGTTGTAGAACTCAAGGCCATTGTCGATTCTCAACCTCTTAACCTTTCTGCCAGTTTAAGTTTCGACCAGAACCTTCCAACTTTTGAAATTCTCAAAAGTTTCATCCTTCGTCTTCTGAATGAATACCCATAACTTTTTGGAATAGTCATCAACGATGGATAGAAAATACCTTACACCTGAGTGTGAAGGATTCCTTGCAGGCCCCCAAAGATCAGCATGAATGTAATCCAAGGATCCATGTGTTCTTTGCTTGCCTTTGTTAACTTTGTCCTACATGATTTACGAAATACACAAGATTCACAAAACTCCAACTTTTTGACTTTGTCACCACCTAGCAGGTTCTGCTTCCCCAATTCGACCAGGTCTCTTTCGCTGACATGGTCCAATCTCATGTGCCATAATTCTGTCTTCGACACAGGTTTCGTGGATGCAATATTTGTAGAACCACTTACAACCTCATCCTCAAGGGTATACAAGCCTTGTTTCTTTACGCCTCTCAAGACTTCCTTCGACCCCTTCATGACTCTTAGGATACTTTTCTCTCCTTGGAAAACATATCCCTTCGTGTTGAATTCACTAAGAGAAATTAAATTTCTCTTTAAATCAGTTACATACCTGACTTCAGTCAATAACCTTATTGACTCATTATGGAGCTTGAATCTCACAGATCCAATACCTGCAATTTTGCAGGATTTGATGTTTCCCAGCAGCACCGATCCACCATCTTGATCACATAACTCCTCGAACAATTCTCTGTTTGGCGTAATGTGCCAAGTGCAACCTGAATCCATAATCCACTCTTTTCTTGAGTCACCGCTTGAAACTACAAGGACATCAGATGAGTCAAAGTCATCTTGAATAATGGTTGTGTTGCCATTATCCTTATCTCCATGATCTTTTAGGCGTTCAGGGCACACCTTTCTTGTGTGGCCCTCCTTCTTACAATGATAACATCGAATACCAGATGTTTCGCCACTATAAGACTTCTGCTGACTTTTACCTTTCTTCTTGTTGAACTTACCATCCTTTCGCAAGAATTTTCTGTTAACGGCCAAACCTTCACCAATCGTCGAAGGTTTATGCACCTTTCGTTCGTTTAGGTCCTTAGAATATAAGGCTAATTGAACTTCTTCAAAGCTAAGGGACTCCCTTCCATACAAGAGAGTTTCTTTAAAGTGAGCATGAGTTCTGGGCAAAACACACAACAACAACAATGCTTGATCTTCGTCATTGATCTTCACATTAATATTTTCAAGATCAAGAATCAACTTGTTGAACATATCCAACTGCTCAGCCAAAACTTTGTCTTCACTCATCTTGAATGAATACAAAGCTTGCTTCAGGTAGAGTCGATTCACCAGAGATTTGGTCATGTACAAACTTTCAAGTTTCAACCATAACCCTGATGTCGTAGTCTCCTTTGATACCTGTCGAAGAACCTTATCACCAAGGCTCAACAATATTGCGTTGTGGGCTTTCTCTATCATGGTCGTCTTTACTTTTTCCATTAACGCATCATCCATGGCTGCCTCTCCCTTCAACGCTTCCAAACAACCCTGCTGAAGCAGTAGGGCTTTCATCTTCAAGTGCCACAGACCAAAATCGTCCACTCCGGTGAACTTTTCAATCTCATACTTTGTTGAAGGCATCTTCTCCACACCCACCGCAGTAATTTGTTGTGAAAAATGATACCGGAATAACAAATTATATTTGATTTCTTGAACACCAAGAAATCCACAAGGGTAGAAAAGAAGGAAAAACTTAAACAAACGAACGAAATCCTATTAGGGTTCACAAAGGAAGAGAAAAGAGGAAGAATAATAGAGAATTGGTTAAATCTGTTTTACTATTCACTTTCTCAATAGGTTTCAAAGATTACAAGTGAATACCAATAATTAACCTCTCTCAACATAATAAGGTTTTGTCACACTTAGGAAGAGAAACTAGTATGCTATTTATAATAAACCTAATATACTAAACTAATGCGCTTTTTAACAATTACCCATTACAAGCTAGCTTAGGGTACAAGCTAACTTAAACAATTGGATCCATAACACAAGGGCCAATTCGATCTCCTACATACTAGAACACAATTCGACTACAACATGTAAGTCTTCGACAACAGCATGTGAGCGGACTTCGACGACATGCTAAAACTAGAGTTCGATCCAATATCTCACAGGAATAAATACTTCGTGTCATTTGTTGATGAATTCACAAGAATGACATGGGTATCCCTTATAAAGTTCAAACACGAGGTGTTTGCTGAATTCAAGAAGTTCATAATGAAGGCTGAGAATCAGAGTGGTCAGACTCTAAAGATTCTCAGAACCGATGGTGGAGGTGAGTATAACTCCAATGAGTTCAGAAAGTTTTGTAAGGAGAATGGAATTGAGCATGAGGTTACTGCTCCTTATACTCCTCAACACAATGGTCTTGCTGAGAGAAGAAATTGTACTTTGCTTTATATGGCGAGAAGCATGCTGAAGGAGAAGAAGCTTCCTCATACCCTGTGGGGAGAAATTGTTGCCACCACGACATATGTGCTCAATAGATGTCCAAAGAAGAAGCTGAAGGAAATAGTTCCTATTCAGAAGTGGACTCGAGATAAGCAAAGTCTTAGCCATCTGAAGGTATTTGGTTCTGTATGTTACAAACATGTTCTAGAAGACAGAAGACAAAAGCTGGATGATAGAAGCAAAGTAATGTTACTAGTGAGGTACCACAGTACATGTGCGTATAAGCTCTATTGTCCAGAAACTAATAAAGTTGAATTCATCAGAGACGTCATTGTAAAGGAATCATAAACTTGGGATTGGAACAAGTCTCAATCGAACACTGATATAAGAACTTCCGTAGAAAGTTCAGAATTAGAAGTTTCTGAAGATGAGTCAGAAATTGGAGAAGATTCTAAAGCTGGAGTAGACTCTGATGGTGATTCTGACTCTGAAGGAGACTCAGAAGGTGAAGATGACTCTGATCCAGATTCTAGTTGTGATTCAGATTCTGGTGGTGATTCAGATTTTGGGAATATTCCAGACTCTGAAAGTGGTCAAGGTTCTGGAGGAGGTTAAACTTCTGAAGCAAGAGCTTTTGAAGGAGAAGCTTCTGAAGATAGAACATCTGGAGTTCAAGCATCCGAAGGAGATTCTGAACGAGGTCAGAGGCCACAAAGAATCAGAAACATTCCGAGAAGATTTTCAGAGTTTGACATGCTACTAGACACTGAAGTAGATTATGAAGGAGAAGTTATTCAGTGTGCCATGTTAGTAGACTCTGAACCCATAAGCACGAAAGAGGCTCTTGAGCAGAAAGTCTGGTTGAAGGTCGTGAAAGAAGAACTTGATGCCATAGAGAGGACCAATACTTAGAAGCTGACAGAACTTCCAAAGGACAAGAAAGCCATCAGCGTCGAATGGGTTTTCAAGCAGAAGCTAAAGCCAGATGGATCAATTGGCAAACACAAAGTGAGGTTAGTAGCAAGAGGATTTCTGCAGAAACCTGGGCTGGATTATTCTGAAGTGTTTGCTCCTGTAGCGAGACATGAAACAATCAGACTGGTGATTGCAATAGCAGCTAACAGGAATTGGCCTTTGATGCATTTAGATGTGAAATATGCATTTTTGAATGGTCCATTGCAAAAAGAGGTATACGTGTCACAACCTCCTGGATTTGTTAAAAAGAATCAGGAAGGGATGGTGTACAAAATACATAAAGCTTTATATGGATTGAAGCAAGCACCCAGAGCCTGGATTCTAAAGATTGATTCATTTTTCAAGGAGCAGGGGTTTTAGAAATATGAGATGGAGTACGGTGCTTATGTTCAGCATACTTCTGAAGGCAATATGATTCTGATGTGTTTGTATGTTGATGACATACTGCTGACAGGGAGTTCTGAATAAGAGATAGCTAAGTTCAAGAAGGTACTGATGAATGAGTTTGAAATGACTGATATCGAGGAAATGACATATTTTCTAGGGATGTAGTTTATATACTCTGAGAAGGGTATCATTTTGCATCAGCTGAAGTATGAACTTGAGCTTCTGAAGAGATTTAAGCTGCAGAATTGTAAGGCTGCTATCACACCTGCAGATACAAATCAGAAACTGGATTCTGATTCTGATGGTGAGGATGTGGATGCTACAACCTTCAAACAGTTGGTTGGTTCTCTGAGGTATCTGTGTAATACCAGACCTGATATCTGCTATGCAGTTGGAATGGTTAGTAGGTTCATGAGTAAACCTAAGTGGTCCCATTACCAAGTTGCTGTCAAAATTTTGAGGTATATCAAGGGAACTCTGAAGAATAGAGTTTTATTCCCTTCTGGAAGAAAGATTGAATCAGAACTTCTAAGTTATTCAGATTCTGATTGGTGTGGAGACAGACTTGACAGAAAAAGTACTTTGGGTACTTGTTTAAGTTTCTGGGAGGTCCTATTTCTTGGTGTTCCAAGAAACAACCTGGTGTTGTGCTGTCAACTTGTGAAGCTAAGTATATCGCAGGCGTTGTGACTGCATGTTAAGCTGTGTGGATTCTGAACTTACTGTATGATCTGAATATCAAAGTTGACAAGCCTCTGAAGCTGATGATTGATAACAAGTCTGCAATCAATCTTACCAGAAACTCAATGCTGCATGGGAGAAGCAAGCATATTGAGACTAAGTATCACTTTATGAGAAATAGGGTTCAGAATGGAGTGTTAGAAGTTGTACACTGTAGCACCCAGAAGCAGTTGTCAGATGTTCTGACGAAGGCTATCAAGACCGATCAATTTCTTCGCTTAAGGGATGGAATTGGTGTTGTCAGTTTTGGGAAATGTAAATTAAAGGGTGGTGTTAGGAATAATTTATATTTTACAAAACTTATTGACTAAGCTTTGTTAAAGGGTAATTTAGTATTTTAGTATGTTGCCTATGTGACTCTAGTTTTCTGTGTAGAAATAGACTAGTGGTAGATGTCATTTATTTCATTCCTTACAACTTTGTAGCCGTCATTTGCAGAGTATAAATATATTCTCTCATTCTATTCATCTCTTTTCACCTTGTGCACCAACATTATAAATGGGAAATTGATGGAATAGATTCTTAGAGTGATGGGGCAAATTTATGGTACATACAGATGAACATGTAAGGTTAACACGTCTAAGTTAATAAGTGAATAACAAAAAGGTAGAGTAAGTTATAGTTAGATCGTATCTTAGGTCTTGCGTGAGATATTCTATATATTAGGGACGGTTATAGATGCATCATGCTTACCACGGTGGGACGTTTTAGAAATATAGGTTTTTGCTAGTGAGATAATAATATATATAGTTGTAACTACCTCATTAGAATCATATTTTTTAATCGTTTGTAATATTCTATTTTGATTAATACAAAAAGTTTGAAGTTTTATCTCCCTCCTTCCATGAATGTTATGTTTCATAACATGGTATCAGACTTGGTTTGGTATCCATCTCGAAGAAAAGTTTCTTATGCATTTTCTCTAGAAAATTCAATTTTTTCAATTTTCATTTTATTTATTATTTTCCTTTCCATTTTTTCCTCGGGTCTATTTTCTGTTTACAATGAAGAAAGTGTAAATTTATTTTCTTGGGGACAACTTCTCTACCCCCCACAAAAAGTTGGGTAGTGTACCTTTAACCAATAAACTAATATCATATCATTTTATTATATTTAATTATTTATGTAATAGTTTAAATTTTGTACATTTCCAATGCAATTTACTCTAATTTACTCTATGGAGAACTCTATCCGACTTTTTGAGGTGGGTAGATAAGAATTCACCTATTTTCTTCTCTTTTAATGTGGTCTCATTCATGATTCTTTCTTGTAAGATTTGATGCAATTGATGGATATTTTCATCTTTCAATTTTTTATTTGAATTCGAGTTTGTTATTGGTTCAAGGATTATTGTATTATAATAAAAAACGCGAAGTGCGCAGATAATTTACCTAAGATGAATAAAATGGTGACACATAATAAAAAATGTTTGATAAAAATAATGATTAAAAACACTAAATCTAAAAATGTAATGAATACTAACTCTGGTATATTTAAGAGATCTTTGCATCTTCCACTAATCTATTCTTGATGAGGTCTCTAATGTCAAAGTTTAAATTCCAACTCCTCATTTATGGTCCAAGAATAAATTGTTATACTTAAAATTACCGTTGAAATTGTATTGTCCAAAAAGTACGGAAGTGTGTTTCTCCTGTAAGGGCAGAGAGACTTATAGATCCTAGTAGTATATTATAAGTTAGGACGAGTATATTATAAGTTGGGACAGTAAGGGCTAGCTCACGGTGGCCAATATCCCTTTACGGTGGTTTTTTAGGCTATTTGAAGGACCATCTCAAGTGAGGTGAGAGGCCATGTTGGTGGTCGGCGTTGTTGGGTTACGGGCGGTTAGCTTTACAGTGTTGAGGCTACTAGGAGCGCGAAGCCCTTTGAGTAGTAGTAAGTTGTATGACTTAAGGATTTGTCTCTTTCCCCTTAAGGAGTAAGGTATTTATAGGGATCCCCTGAGGCTAGGGTTTTTGGCCCCTTGAATGTGATCTTAATTGTTCCCCTTTATTAGGGAGGTTACTATTTAACCGCCTATACTTCCAGAGTCAGGGAGGACTTTATCTCATTTAACTTCCACATTTGGTGGACCCCTGAGGCGGTTCCTTTGAATCTAGCCTTGGCGGCCAATCATTAGGCGAGGGTGCCCTAATCTAAGATTTTACCAAATATGACATTACACAATCCCTCAAACACAAGGGATTTTCCGTAAAATGGAGAAGTGTTTAAAATTATTCTTCTTCCCAAAAGGCTCCCCTCGACCTGCTGATGATTCCCTTGCCCGAGGATGATGTCGCGGGGGCGAAGCCCCCTCACAATAGAGTCTTTCGGTGGGGCGAGTGAAATAGTAAGTGAGTCCCTTAGTGGGGAATATGTGGACTCGTAGACGCCTACGTTGCATGGGCATTTAACAGGTTTAGTGAAATGTGTCAGTTTTTAAGTGACATTCTGAGACACCAATCATCAATCAATTTGGCCAGATTGAGTGTTGGAGAATAAGAGGCATGGGTAGCATTTAATGCACCTCGTGATAGTATTTCTCTAGAAGGAAAATTGGTCTGCCGCATTTACAAGAAGCCCCTAGGCGTGGAGGCTTTCCCGCTTCTGGAGTCAGCCTATTGGGTGAACGCGAGAGTTAACTTCTTTGGACTCCCTATATATTTTCGGAAGTACTGTCTCACTCTTTCTTCTTAATTTTCCATATCCTCCGGCTTCTGGATTATTACTTTCTTGAACTGTTACTTTAGTCTACTATGGCAAGAAAAGCGACTTTTATCCACATGCGAGACATAGCCTCCTTGTATATTACTGCGGATATGATCAACAAATTCACCATGGTGTCATTTTTTCCAGCACGGGACGAGAGAGAGAGAGACATGTTTATGGGAAAGTGTTCAAGGGATGAAAGAACAGATATGGACACTTTTGATGATCTGTTCACTCTTTACTTCTATATGCACATTCCCATTATTTATGATTTGAGGCTTCTGGTTCCTTTCACCTCTTTCGAAACAGTTTTTAACCACTGTCAATGTGTCCCCTTCCCAAATTACACCAAATGTCTGGGGAATACTTAGGTTTTTTCAAATAGTGTGTCGTCATTTGGGGGTGTCGCCCTTGTCAGGGTGTTTTTGTACTTTTTTCGGACGATATCTCTAATTCTCTATATATGAATCACACAAGTTCAACATGTTTATAAATTTTTTTCAATCCCCTTAGATACCCCAAAGGTTTTCCCTCAACCGTTGTCTCTCTAAGTTTTTTCCTTACTATAATTGTTATCCATCTCTTCCCTCTATCCTAAGTTATAAAGGTCTAAAGGTTGTGACAACAAGAATGACAAAAATACATATTTATAACTATTAAAATCCAACAGACTCATAAGAAACCTAAAACACAACTCATTAACGAGTAGATCCATGCATTGAAACGGAGAAGCTTAAAACACAGAAACCAAAAAAATGAAATAGGGTAACTGAAAACCTGAACAACTGCTATACCAAGTTGCGGCCTTTCGAGGGCCGTCTTTTTTCGCCGCTGACCGCCTTAATTGCATCATCTACTTGTGGTTCTGACGCCTTCTGAAGACCTCGTGGCTGCTTTTATGAATTTTTATTCCTTCAATCTCGAAATATATTTTCTCTCTCTTAATCACTTAATGTTTTAAAGCATACTTCTAATATTATCGTTTATGAATAAATTTATATAAAATATTTTTATAACTAAAGATAAATTAAATTAGTTAGGCCCAAATGAGAGAGATATATATTTAAATAACATAGCCCATAATTATATGATCTACTCTTATATGTATTATTAATTGAATATTTATGAAAATATTTATAATCCAAATGAGTTATTATTATAAGTTATAATAAATATAAATTTATAATATATAAAAGGTTACACTAATATGTGAAATACATTAAAATTCTTGTTTTTATGAAAAATATAAGATACAATTAAAATGTATTGAAGTTGAACTCTAAGGTTCTATGGTTTTTTAATAGAAATCTTAAGACATAGAAGTCTAAGCAATCTTAGAGACATTCTTCATTTCAGGCTTAAGTTAAATCAGAAAACTAATTACTATGAAAAAAATGTAAGTGACAGATTTGAAATAAATATTTCAATTTATAATAATTTTATAAAATAATCAAGTATTATTATATTATTAATAAAATAAGACATATAAGTCATTATGACATTAACCATCCGTAAGTCTCAAATTTTCTTTTTAAATTTTGGTATCCGGTCTTGCGACCGACTAATTCAAAAGGGATCAATCCTACCGTCTACTAGCGGAGACTCTGTTTAAAGACGGAGTTAGCTCCATATGGACTGTCCCACATAAAGGTTGATTGAACTTAGTAGAATTTGAACATGAGACTTTGAGAGGAACACACTCTCAAGATCCAAGTTTCCACCACTAGACCAACTCTTTGGATTTATCCGTAAGTCCCAATTGTTTTTTCTTATCTAAAAAAAATTATAAAACTTAACTCAATGGTCTTGTCATAAAAATTATAAACTAATAATTTTTAAGTTTTGTAGATATTGTCCAAACAATTTTCACTTATTATAAATAAAAGATAAAAAGTTATATTCATTGAACTTATTGTAAAATAAAAAAAAAAAAGTAATCTTTTGAATTTTCAGCCTTATAGATATTATCTAAAGAGAATTAAGTAGTAAAAAAACCATATATCATAGAGGTATGAAATGCTTACTCCAATTTTATCTTTTAAAAAGAAAATATTAGAATGTATGTACATAATCTCCTTTATTTACTAGCATAAGAAAATTATTTTATAGAAAAAGTTATAGTAAAAGTCATTCAAGGATTATAATTTAAATGAATAATTAAAAAATGATTTTCATAATACAATTAATAAAAAATCATACAAACACTAATTTTTTAGTATAATAACACTCAATAAGTGTAACACCCTGATACAACACCTATCTAAAATAATATTATACGAAGAGTTAAATGCTAACTACATAAATGCCTAGATGGTATCGTAAAATCATGTAAAGTTACACAAAAGGCACAAAAATGGTACATGATAAGCATCAATGTCTAAATAAAATATTAACAAGATCAGCACAATGGGTGACAAAAGGAAACATCAACATCATAGTGTTTAGGCAAGATTGCCTTTACCTTTCTCCTGCCTCAAGTTACTTGAAATCAACAACACAAATGAGGTGAGATACTGATTTCAATAGGGTCTCCTATCTTCCGAGTCCATTTGACTCTATAGAGTTCATTATCCTTATTTGTGTCCTACTAGCACTACTCTAACGTGATTGTTTACTGTGAAATTTGATAAACAAAAATAAATTTTTATTAATACTTAAGGGATTAAACTCGAAAATCTTCTAAAACATATTTGTATGCATTTATGACTTTGAACAACATTTTATTGTTGAAAACGAAGGGTAGTGTTTTGGAGAAGATTTCAAGATCACTTTGAAACAAGGCTTGACAATATAAGTTTTAAAATAAAGACTGAAATCGAAGTGCAGAACGAAGTAAAAACGTGAATTGTAAATAGAAATTGAAAGGTAACTTAATGCAGAAAAAAAAAACTTGAATGTAAAAAGACTTGAAATTTATAAATGGTGGAACGCATATATACATTTTTCTCACTCATTTCTCAATTGCGCATGTACTTTGCGTTTAAAGGAATCTAAGTACAATTGTAAGCCCTTTGCAAAATGAACATGAGTATATATATATATATATATATATATATATATATATATATATATATATATATATATATATATATATATATATATATATATATACACACACACACACACACACACTACTCTAAAATAACTACCTAAGAACGGTCGACTAACCCTATTACGACATGTTTCAGTCCCATGCAGCAGTTTCTTCCGACGAGCCTCCATGTGTCTTCGAGTAACCGTTTGTATTAAACCAGTTCCCTCTCTTTTAACACTATTCAAATATCTTAACTACTTTTACTGGTCACCACGAACTGACTTCCTATGTCAAAGTCCTTTGGGTCAATCATGTTACGACATCACACTCTGTAGTACTTTCCACATGCAGTGCTCAAGTCAGCATTGTTTCTATTGTAGTGATGAACTCCAATCTTAGCCAACATAGCATAGTGCTCAATTTGAACTCTTACAATGCCCTTCGACTGGCCACTACTTCGACCGGTATCACTATATGTAACTCCCGACCTTGCATCAACTCAATTTCGCTTTGACTTTATTTTCCTCTGACTTTCCACGTGGCACATTTATTGTTGTCCTATTGCCACTTATAGTTAAGTCGAAAAATCCAAGGTAACAAATTGCCCCCTAAAATTTCATGTTTTGATTTTGAATCAGACAAGAGAGACGTGGCCTTTTGATAGTATTTTTCGACACCGCTTCATTTGTTGCTGACGTCATCATCATCATTAGCTCTTTTATGGCACATTATCATTTTCCATGAGATGCACTCAGAATCTCATCATTATTCCTAATTCCTAGGAGGTCGTGGGTTTGCATGCCTTCCATATCTGCTCCCACTCACATTAATTATGTGCTTCGTAAACCCAAAAACATTTCAATCACCCTCACGCGGATACAATGTGTCTGATTTAGCACACAATGAAAAGCTTATAAATTCCCTTTTTCAACTCCTTTACTCTTCTTCCTCATTTCAGCTTCTTTCACATTTCCTTCTTCGTGCAAAAAACCTTTTCATTCTCTTTCAGAAAAAACCTACTTGTATCCATGGCTTCCACTCAAAAACTATCATCCAAATATGCCACTGCCAATAACCCATTAGCTTTCACAATCCTGCCCAACAATGATGAGGACGTGAGAGACTACATCCCTGAGCCTCCATTGTCAAGACAGAAGGTTGACATCTGGGCAAAACAGGTACTCATCCCTTACTCTTTGAATAACAGATTGTGTGCCTTTTTGGGACCCTATCCTATAAAAAAGTCAAATGTTGGGAAAGTTGCTCGCTTCTTCCCTGGCTACTCAGTCACTTTTCCTAGTGCGTTTGTAAAACGCGCTCTTGACCTATCTTTTATGGTTAAACCTAACAGTGTGTTTCGATCTGCACCACTTACTCCCAGCAAAGAGTACATTTCCTGGCTTGACAAAGTTCAATCCCAAAAGAAGGAACACTAGGAAAAGCTAGGTATCTACGACATGGTAGACATTTCTAGGACTTGTCCTAAATATAACGCGGCCATGTTATTGGCTTCCATCTTATTTTGGGAGGGATCGACCAATACTTTCCAGCTTCCCTGCGACACGTTAACGCCGACCTTGTTTGATGTAGCCTCTAGCACATGCTTAAATCCTATAGGCTCGACTTTCTCACCAACCCTAGAAACCCAACATGAGTTCACAATCGACCGGCCTACTTGCAAGAACTTCATTTCTTACCATCATGACAAAGCAAATTATGAAGTCTCCGACCAAGAACACATAGCTTTTTTTAATTTTTTGGTTATCATATTACGTCTTTTATTCTAGTTCTCTACAAGTGGCCAAGAAATTTGTTCCCCTCGCCATCCAGCTGGATGAAGGTCAAAAGATCTCATTGAGTAAACTTCTTTTGGAAAACCTCTATCAATCCCTTGGAGATGCTTCTTACAAATTGAAGCACCTTCCATAAACGAATAAATCATTCCTAGTTTCAGGCCCTTTTTGGCTCTTACAGCTATGGCTGAGCCCCACTTTCAAACCAAAATCTCATGTGACCGTTTCTGAGGCCCTATTGCGACCAAACCGAGGTAGATCCATCGAAGGTACAAGGTTAGCTCAAATAACTCCCCAAAAATAACCTATCCCACAGGTGTTCCTGAAGTACATCAATTTATTTCTCGAATCTCCGGTCTTTGATGGGTACTATGGCTCCTTTTGTAGACCGTCTTGTAGGTTTGTCTTGGCTTAAAGACATGTTTCCTGGTGTCTCCCCTTCTGTAGCTTCTATGTCGAATGCGGTTTAAGAGGCCATTTTAACCCCTAAACCATTATCAACAAGAATCGAAATTGGTGCCCCTGGCTATGGCTTTGTTGGTTACCAGCCCAACTTGGTAGCTAAACAATTTGGCTTTAGCCAATTCTAACCCAACTCTCTCTACGTCTCTGAAGAAAACATTTGTTGGTCGGAACGCAAGCCCAATTTTGAAGAATACAAAGCTTGTGCCGCTTTCACCCGCGACCAGGTTCTTGCACTCCCTACCTTCCAGTTCCAACAATCATTCTACATGACCACCGAATTCCACAACTGGTGGATGAGGTATTTCTCCAACCACTTCTTAGAAGAAAATTTTCGTAAAAGCCTTTCTGATGCTCTCTCCAACCTTCCAGAGCAACAAGACAAACAAGGTATACCTCTCAACTGTCATCTTCAACTTCTTTTGTTTATATGTTCTTTCTTTTACTCCTTTTTTCGACTTCATATAAGCCAGAGGCCCCAGCTGATGATGAGGTCGAAATACCTTCCGACGTAGGAGAAACGAAGCAACCAAAAGAAACCAAGAAAAAGGTATTCCTTTCTTCTCTAACTTTCTCATTCCCTGAACTGGTATTTATCATTTTAGCTTTTTTAGATGCGTAAACATGAGCCTGATTCCCCTAACAAATCCAAAAAGAAGAAAAAGAAACCTGCCACCACTCTAACTCAGGTACGATGCCAAATTTTAACTTCCCTTGTTATCTTTCCAATGCTTAATTAAATTGGTCTATTCCCTTCAGACTGCTCCACAACTAGTACCAGTTCAAGTCGAAGAAGGACGTTTGAAAGAAATTGAAGAACCTCTCATTTTTTTCCAATTCGAGGCCTAAAGCTTCCCTTGCACCAACTGCTAGCCAAAGAAAAAAGGAACTCCCAGAAAATCCAAATCCAAAAAAGGACAATGTTGACAACACTGTTGGTCCTTCCACTACAACCAAAGTAAAAAAAAAATACTGCTATAGGGAAAGTCGAAAAGAAGGGAGAAGATAGGCAAGAAAATACTCAACAATTTTCATCTCCATTCAACGAAGCAATTAACAACCCTCAAGACTAACCAATCGAAGAGACATAACCCAATGCCTCTAAGGTCTGCCTCGACTTCTTCCGTAAGTCTCCAACATTGTTCCCTTTATTTTAATGTCATCTTTTTCTTCCCTCAGGATAATCCAGAGATGAAGCAAAACAATGAAGCGACCCCAACAGGTATTCTTCGATCCACACCTTCTAAAACCTTCTCACATATTCACTAGTCAAATTTTCGTAATTCCAGCCTTTCAACTGTCCACACAACCCTTCAACCAACCACCAAAGCGCCGGTTGAATCCGACTAACCTCATACTGAAGTGATAATAGATGTTGAGTTGAACTCTCCCTGCTGCACAACAGAGATGGACAACAACATTGCCTCTATTCACGACAATATTGTTTATGAAGATTCTCACCCTGAGAACTTAGCAAAAAAACAATGAAGAGCAAGTAATGCCCAACATCGTGACTGCACCAACCAAGGAGATTGTCTAAATAGGTCACTAAAAGCCTGATCAAGTATATACCGATGCATGTGACACGATGTCGAACACCTCATTGAGCCAAGCAGAAATTATTGCTCTCAAAAGAAAAAATCCCATTGAGGCTCTTAAAAGATTGCAGAAGCTATGCAGGCTGTTGACGGACTCCAAATCAACTCATTCTTCTGTTGCATAATTGGATGACACTGGCAATGACTCAGTAATTCCCATTGTTCAACACTTAAAAGCCAACATCTTTGAAGTTGACCTTCTTGGTGCTATCGAGAAAGATGCTCAACTTGGAAATGACATTAAGCAACTGCTAGCTGAACTTAACAAACAGCGGGCGTCTGATGTCTTACTCAAATTTCTCTTCGAATTTGAAGCCTACTTCGATCAAGTCTGCAAAGAATTTGATCTCAAGCACTCAACTAATTCCAAGCTTCAAAAAGTGAAAGATGCCATGGCGGTGGTCTGGGAAGCAATCAGCGTGTCCGATCAAGAAGTTGACAAACTCGATGCCAAAAGTCAAGACTACACTGATAAGAAGACTTTGATTCATGACCGAATTGCCCAACATCATGCTAAAATCCTTGAGCTGACCAAAGAGATTGACGACCTAGAGAAAAAGAATGCTGAACTGGATTGGGAAAATCACTCCCCACACAAGAGATGATTGATAACGAAGCCACCAGAGGAGTCAAACATGATGAGGCTGCACTCAAGCTAGGGCTCGAAGTTACCTCTTTAGAAGAAATTTGGGATCAACTCACTGCAAGACTCGAGTTTTACAAGATCAAACTCAAAAAATTCAAAACAAAGTTTCCAATTTAATTTGCATTCCCTTTTAATTCCCCTTGCTTTTAATATTATGTAATGACTATGCCATTTTGACAATATTTTAATACCATTTTGGCACTTTTGTTTCTTTATTGCACATTATTCTTTAGCAATTCAAATTTTTTGTAGCATTGGCCTATACCTCTTAAGGTATTTACAGTTTACTCTTAGAATTCTATCAACTGCTAATTCTTCGATCTCATAAGCGTTGTTTGAAAATACTTAAAGTATTTTAAATGGTCCCTCCCAATTTGGGGACCACTTGCCTAGAGCTCTATCTTTTCGATCCATAGGCAAAATGGCTTTCCAAACGTAATCACCAGTCGAAAACGCTTTTAGCCTAACCTTTTTATTGTACACATTGGAAATTCACTCTTTTTGTCGTATTAAGGCATCCAACGTTGTTATCCTTTCTTCATCCAAATCGACCAACTCATCTAACATCGTATTCCAATATTGGTTTGATGGAATTTCGTTCTGTCTTTGAATTCAAACCGACTGCAAAGGCGTCTCGACTATCGCGTGATTCACGATAAAGTCAATGACCCCTTGACCCTTCATGGCCTTTAAAGATACATATATAAGAGAATACTCAGTTAAAGCAAGTGCCCATTTTCCAACTCGACTATGCAAAATTGACTTAGACAACATGTACTTGATAATATCACAATGGGAAGACACATAGACATCAACTGGCTTTATGTAATGTTTTAATTTCATAAAAGAAAAGTACAGGCAAAGGCACATCTTTTCCATGAGACTATACCTAGTTTTGGCCTCATTCAAGACTCAACTGAGGTAATATATGGCTCTTTCGACGCCATTATCATCCTCTTACGCTAACATGCTTCATATGGTTAAGTTTGACACAGCGATGTACAACTTCATACTTTAATCTCATTAAACACCTTCTGATGTTCTGGTCGCCATACAAACTCTTCATTCTTCTGGCGGAGTAGCGACGAAAAGGATCGAATTCTACCACTGAGATTTGATATGAACCTTCTTAAAAAGTTTATCTTCTCTAAAAAATATTGCAAATCCTTTTTAGTCGAAAGAGGCCTCGTCTCCTTAATGGCTTTTGTTTTATTCTGATTTATTTCAATCCCTTCTTTGTGGACCACAAAGCCAAGAAAATCCCATGCTTGCACACAAAAAGCACATTTAAGGGGTTCATTTTTAGCCCATATTTCCTCATCCTTTTAAATGAGTGTCAGAGATGGTCGAGATGCCCATTCCCTGACGCTGACTTAATGACTATATCGTTAATATATATCTACATAAATGTTTCGATATAATCATGAAAGATAGAGTTCATTACCCTTTGGTAAGTTGCCCCAACATTCTTTAAGCCAAATGGCATCACTACCCACTCGTAGGTGCCTAAAGCTCCTGGGAATCGAAATGTCATCTTCGGCACATACTTATCTGCAATAAAAATTTGGTTATAACCAGAACAACCATCTAACATACTAAGGTATTCGAAACCCGCTGCTGAGTCGACCAACATTTTGGCGACAAGCATTGGATATTCGTGCTTTAGGTTTGCAGCGTTCAGATCTCTAAAATCGATGCAGACCCTTAACGTCCCATTTTTCTTAATTACTGGAACGATATTGGCATTCCATTCGACATACCTTGTCGTATTAATGACCTTGTTTCTTATGAGCCTTTCGATATCCTCCTTTATCTTAGACATAATCTCATGGGAAAATGCTTGGGTGTCTGCTTGACTGGATTTTTGCCTGCCTTTATTAGTAGCTTCAATTCCACCAATTCCCTGCTTAAACCTGACATTTCGTTATAATCCCAAGCAAAATAATCTTTAAATTCTTTAAGTAATTTAATTACCTCTTACCTCAGATTTGGATCAATTTTGGCGTTGATGTAAGTCGGCCTCCTGGTCGATCCATTGTCCAAATCTATTTCTTCAAATGGATCCCGAGGCTGCATCTTCGTAGTAGACTCTACCGGATCCTTTTCAAAACCCAAAGGCTCATCGTCATAAATACAATCAAGCTTCTGGCCTTTCCGCCTGTCATCTTCTAAGCATGATATTCACAGCTCTTCGACTATTTGAGGTTCAATGCTAATTCTTTGGCTCACATCAAACACTTCTATCTCACTGGCTTCCCCAGCCATGTGTGGTACTTCGGCTTCCAAATCCGCTTTGAGTCTATTCTCAACCACATAGGCCGTGATTCAATTTAAAGCACCGAACTCAATCATCATCACTGAATTCGTCTCCCCAACCTGTTGTTCATATTGCATCAGAATCATAAAACCTTTCCCCCATCATCTCACGATCCCGTGTGAAACCATGGGTGGGGTGAAGTTTTAAAGAGAAAAATGCCTCCTCTAGATGCACATACGCCAAGTCTGCTGATGTACATGGCGCTATATTGGCCAAATTTCTGTCGAAATTCCTCTTGTCGACATGATTTACTTCGGCCATGTAATATCCCTGATCAACTTCAATATTTTCAACTATCCCATCTTCGCGCCATATCCCTATCATTTGGTGAAGGGATGAAGGTACGCCCATATTCCATGTATTCACTCTCATCCTAATAGTAAGTTGTAGTTGGCTCTTAAACCTATCACCATAAAAACAGTGGGTCGAGTAATGGACCCAACTATTATATCCACCTGGATGACCCCTATAGTCTGGCCATTCTTCCCTTCGTAATTAGAAAGTACCATATTATGGAGCCTTAGATCCATGTCAAATTTCCATATCTTAGCCAACAAAAAAGTGAGGCATTAAGTTCACTTTTTCCCCACCGCCTATCAAGATTTTATTTACTGTGGTGCCTTCGATCTTGGGCTTTATGTGGCTTTTCATGCCCTCATGGGGCCTTTCGAAGAAAGCGTTTTGCTCTTCGATACATCCATTGTTCATTACAAAATAATATATTGTCTTGTGTTTTGCCAACTCTTCCTCTTCACAATCCTCAATCTTTACAACCTCCATCACACAGTCGTACTCCCTGAGGAGCACCGAAACTACATTACATAGGACATCAAAATCCCCCTCTGACCCAGAGTCGAAGTTGTCTGTGACCAATTAATCTTCCTTATCCTGCTCGTCGTTCTTGACCTTTTCCTTTGCTTGAATAGTCTTGGGAGAGAACAACTTCCTTCATACTGGCTTTTTTACTTGATCATTTTCCAGACCCTGATGTTGCTTATTCTGATTCTGATATTGCTTATTGTTACTGATAACACTAAAATACACTGTATATTTGACTCCGATTGCACATGTTTTTAGTTGTTTATTTGTTATTTCCCCATGTTATGATGGTATTTTGTCTTACTTTCAGATACATTGCCTGATTTGAGCCCGCAGTGAAGAAACGACGCAAAACGGGGCTAAAACGGAGATTCCCTGCACAATTTTACACTAGCCGTTTCACTCAGCGAACGCCATAGAGGACGCCATTTGAGTAGTGGGTTTCACCCACGTTCCAACGGTCACGAGACACGTCTTCTCCAATTTGCACACTCGGGGGACGCGGAGGGGGGCTCGGCGGACGCCGGCCGTTGTAATGGGAAAGTGGTCGAGGGCGTTAGAAGCATTCACCCACGTTTGGAGATTTTACCTCAACCACTTTCTATAACTTTATGTGCCCGTTACAACCTCACTAGCACTATAAATAGGCCTTGTATTTTCACATTTTGATCATCCAATTCTAGTTTCCAACCTTAGGCATAAATTCACTTTGTAAAGCAATAATCCATCACATCTAGGGGTTATTGCACTATAGTTGTTAGTTAGATTAGAGCATTGTAGTTAGAAGCTTTACTTTTGAAGTCATCTACGTTTCAAGTCAAGATTTACTTTCAGCATTTATTTTCCAGCTCTGTAGCAGATTCAGTCTCCGACTTTGGAGAATGTTTTTATATAATTTGCAGTTTACTTTTATTCGCATCGCCTTTACTTTCATTTATTTTATTGTCCTGCTTTATATTTATTTATTGTCTTTGCTATTACTTTATATTTCTGCTCTGGTCTGATCCGCACGATTAGCGTGGTTTGGAGATCTACTAGTTTATCTGTTGTTTGTGTGATTTGTTTATCGTTAGGTATTGAACGGAAGTGTGACACTTGTGTTCACTCCTTTGAAATACACTCTCACACTTCGCAGGTTTTTATACTAAAAATGTCTTACTTCGCAAACCAATTTACCGTTATGTTTTCAATTACCATGTCCAGCTAAATCCCTTGTGCTGGGATGTGAGGATCGTCGTTCCGACGGTACTCCACATGTTATCTTTTTTAGAAATACTTTAGGAGTTGTTTTTGGTTTTAATTAAACTCTTCTAAACTTTAATTCATCGGTCATTACGTAAATGAGACCGTGTTTTTGTTTACGTAATGACTGTGACTAGATCGGGTAAGATCGAAAGTCATCCGACATTTTAGAAAAGAGTTTTGTTTGTTCTTAATTGATCAATACATCGGAAGAACTTTATCAATTAGTTAGGAAAGTTTTATATTATTAGAAAGAGATTTTAAACTATTTTTGGACGCGTTAATAGCTTTAGGATCCGGTTGGCCGAGCATATGTCGGAAACCCTTTGGTATTAAACATTTCCAATCGAAAACACTTTTTAACTAAGTTTGAGAGGTAGTTACATAAAAAAGGGCTTTATCACTTTAAAGCAAGGAGCGACCGGTGCAGCGTGAGCGGCCGGTATAGATCAAAGGTTAGGTCTGTTTCCAATCACGCTGACGCGACAGATTCTTTTTAATTAACTCTTTTTCAAAGAAGAAAACATTGCCCCGTAGTATGACTACTTAGATAATATGAGTACTGTTTGATTGATGTGAATTACATTCCAGTATAGTCTTTATTTGATTTTTTTTATTATCATTCTGTGAAAACCATTACTCTGATTTTTATTAGCCTTAGATAAACAACGTAATAATAGTAATCGATAGATTGACATTGGTCTCTGTGGGATCGATAAATCTTTTATATTAGTCTGACGTAATCCGTATACTTGCGGATAGCACGCATCAAGTTTTTGGCCCCGTTGTCGGGGACCAATCACGTCAAAATTTCATACCCTGTTGTTACACCGTCTAGACTAAGGCATCCCTTAGCTGGTCATTGCGAAGAACTCGCAGTACCAGAAACTTAGTAGATCCAATAGAAGAACCCAAACGATACGCCGGAGCTCGTCTTTTACTTCGAAGACTCAAAAGAGCAATGGCAGAAGATCAAAACGCTAAACCTCTTAAGGATTTGGCCCTACCCTCTAATGAAGAACCTCATTGTAGTATAGTTAATCCAGCTATACCAGCCCATAACTTCAAATTAAAACATCTCTGTTACAATTAGTGCAACAGAACCAGTTCGCAGGTCTTTCTACGGAAAACCCGAACCAACATCTTAAAGTCTTTATTCAACTAGCCGATACCTTAAAAGCAAACGGAGCTCCTCCCGAGGCAATACGTCTAAGACTATTCCCTTTTTCCCTCAGAGATAGAGCCCGATCATGGTTAGATTCCCTTCCAGCCAACTCTATAACCACTTGGAATGACCTAAAGAAAGTATTCCTTACTAGATACTTTCCACCGAGTAAGACCGCTGTCATACGAAACCAAATAACCCGATTTACCCAAAGCGAGGGAGAATCACTTTTCGACGCTTGGGAGAGATACAAGGAACTATTAAGAGCATGTCCATATCATGGCTTAGAACAATGACTCATAATCCATACCTTTTATAATGGACTAGTGTACAACACCAAGATGACCATAGACGCTGCCGCTGGTGGCGCTCTAATGAACAAACCCTACCCCGAGGCTTGCGCTCTCATTGAGGATATGGAACAAAACCATTACCAATGGGGGACCAAACGAGCACACGTAGAGAAGAAAGAGACCAAAGGAGGCGTGTATGAAGTTAGTTGTTTTGACCATATAAACGCAAAGATGGGCACTATAGCCCAAAAAGTAGAAAACTTGACTATCAACCTTACAGCAACCGTAGCAGCGATACAACCCAGATGCGAGATCTGTGGAACCCCAGGACATACCATAGCTGAATGCAACCTTTTAGTCGACGGTCCCACAGATCAGGTCAATTACGCCCAAGGAAACCCTTATTCAAACACATACAACCCTGGATGGAGGAATCACCCAAACTTTTCCTATAAGAATAATAACCCTGCTCAAAATTCAACACCTCAAAAACCACCCGGTTTCCAAACTCAAAGACCCAACCAATATGCATTATATGCCCCTCAGAAGTCAAATCTTGAGAAAAATATGGACGAATTCATCTCAGCTCAATTATAGCAGAACAAGGATTTCATGAACCAAAACATTCATATGAATGGACTAATTACTCAGTTGGGTACTAAACTCGATTCTATAATTACCCATAACAAAATGCTTGAAACCCAAATCTCTCAAGTAGCACAACAACAATCCACTCATGCTACACCAGGAGGACAATTCCCTGGACAACCTCAACCTAACCCTAAAGGGCACGCTAATGCTATCGCTCTAAGGAGTGAGACCACTTACAATGGACCTACAAACCCTAGGTTGAATAATCCAGAACCTCCTAGGAAAGAGGTTGTAGCCACACCTGAGAAAGAAGTTGAGAAATCAGTGGAATCTGAGAAATCTAAGGATACAGAAGTTAAGGATAAGGAAAGAAAAGGGAATGAAAAGGTTTATGTACCACCCCCTCCTTACAAACCTCTGATTCCATACCCACAAAGACTTAAACAAACTAAATTAGATAACCAATATAAGAAATTCATAAAAGTAATTGAGAAACTCCATGTAGAGATTCCATTCATCGAAGCCATTACCCAAATACCATCTTATGCCAAATTCCTTAAAGAAATTCTAACCAACAAACGAAGATTAGATGATCCTAAACCTTTAGAATGTAATTCAATTGCTGAGAATAAGCTTGCTAAGAAAGAGAAAGACCCAGGAAGTTTTTCTATACCTTGTGTTTTAGGAAACCAAGTTATCGATAAAGCACTTCTGGACTTAGGAGCAAGTGTAAGCTTAATGCCATTAGCCGTTTGTAAGAGGTTAAACTTAGGAGAAATGCAACCAACTAGGATGTCTCTCCAATTAGCCGATAGATCAGTTAAATATCCAATTGGTATTTTGGAAGACGTCCCAGTTAGGCTTGGTAAACTCTATATTCCAACGGATTTCGTCGTAATGGACATTAAATAAGACGATGATATCCCAATCCTTTTAGGTAGACCCTTCTTATCTACAGCTGGAGCCATAATAGATGTCAAGAAAGGAAAAATGACATTCGAGGTAGGTAATGAAAAAGTAGAATTTATACTATCCCAATTCTTAAATGCACCAGCCATAGATGACTCATGTTATGCCATCGATATCATTGATGAATGCATAAGAGAGTAGGATAAAGAAGATCCAGTAGAAACCATTAAATTGCCTTCGATCCCCATACTGGAGGACGAAGGATTTGAACGCTTATCTGAACCTTACATAGATAACAGTCTTTACGAATGCTTGGCACTCACCCCAGATCATATGCCATGTCCGAAGAAACCATCAATAGAGCTTAAGGAGCTACCTAAGAATTTAAGATACGAGTTCTTAGACAAAGAATTAAACCGCCCAGTCATAGTCAGTGCCACGTTAGATGATCCTGAAACTAATCAACTCTTAGATGTTTTAAGAAAATATCCCTCAGCTCTAGGTATAATATCTCTGATCTCAAAGGAATAAGTCCTTCATGTGTATGCACTGAATTATACTGGAGGAAGACTCAAAACCTTCTAGAGAACATCAACGAAGGATAAATCCTATAATGAGTGACGTAGTGAAAAGGGAAGTGTTAAAGTTGTTAGAGGATGGAATAATATACCAAATATCCGATAGTAAATGGATAAGCACCGTACACGTGCTACCTAAGAAGGGAGGTGTCACCGCTGTACAAAACGAAAAAGGAGAACAAATAGCCAAACGTATAGAAAATGGTTGGCGGATGTGTATCGATTACAGAAAGCTCAATAAGGTAACTAGGAAAGATCACTTCCCACTTCCATTCATAGACCAAATGCTCGAACGTTTAGCTAGACATTCTTACTTTTGCTATTTGGATGGATACTCAGGATTCTTCCAAATACCCATTCACCCTGATGATCAGGAGAAAATAACCTTTACATGTCCCTGTGGAACATTTGCTTACAGACGAATGCCATTTGGACTATGCAATGCCCCAGCTACTTTCCAACGCTGTATGATGTCAATCTTCACAGATTTCCTTGATGAGATCATGGAAGTATTTATGGACGATTTCTCGATATGTGGATCCAGTTTTAAAAACTGTTTAACAAACCTCGAGAAAATCCTGGAAAGATGCGTAGAAGTCAACCTGGTTCTAAACTGGGAAAAATGCCATTTTATGGTGACTGAAGGAATAGTACTAGGACACATAGTGTCCGAAAGAGGCATTGAGGTTGATAAAGCCAAAATAGAAGTCATAGAAAACCTTCAACCACCCAAAACCATTAGAGAAATCCGAAGCTTTCTTGGACACGCCGGTTTCTACCGACGCTTCATTAAAGACTTCTCCAAAATAACTAAACTGTTAACCAACTTACTTATGAAAGACGCCGAATTCAAATTCGATGATAAATGTCTTGAAGCCTTTAAATACCTAAAACAAGCACTGATTTCTGCCCCTATCATTCAACCTCCTGATTGGAATCAACCTTTCAAAATTATGTGCGATGCTAGCGATTACGCTGTTGGTGCTGTTTTAGGACAAAAGAAGGATAAGAATCTCCATGTGATTTACTACGCCAGTAGGACTTTAGATGCGGCTCAGCTCAATTATGCCACAACCAAGAAGGAACTCCTGGCAGTAGTCTTTGCAGTCGACAAATTCCGATTCTATTTAGTAGGAGCAAAAATCATAGTCTACACTGATCATGCTGCGATCAGATATCTGTTAAGCAAAAAGGACACTAAGCCTAGATTACTACGCTGGATCCTTTTACTTCAAGAATTTGATTTGGAAATCTGAGATAAGAAAGGCACCGAAAACATGGTTGCTGACCACCTTTCAAGGCTTGAATATCTAAAGCCAGATCATGTTCCTATCAATGATGATTTCGTTTACGATAGATTAGTAGGAGTAGTTAGAACCTTCCATAGTGATAATCCTGACCCCTATTTAAAATTAGATATTGAAAAACACTCGCAGTGACAACCGTACCTTGGTACACAGATTTTGTTAATTATCTAGCAGCTGATATCACACCCCCTGATCTAAATTACCAACAGAAGAAGAAGTTCTTTCATGACGTGAAACACTTCTATTGGGACGAACCCCTTCTATTCAAGAGAGGCGCTGACGATATTTTTCGTCGCTGTGTCCCTGAAGAAGAAGTAGAAACTATAATTAAGCATTGTAACTCTTCACCATACGGTGGACATTTAGGCTCGTCTAAAACATGCACTAAGATACTTCAAGCAGGCCTTTTCTGGCCAAATTTATGGCGTGGTGTTCATGCCTACATTGTAAGATGTGACAGATGCCAACGCACTGGGAATGTCTCAAGAAGAGATGAAATGCCTCTGAGGAATATTCAGGAGGTAGAACTCTTCGATGTTTGGGGTATAGATTTTATGGGACCTTTTCCATCTTCGATGGGAAATAAGTATATCTTAGTAGCTGTTGACTATGTATCCAAATGGATTGAAGCTGTAGCTTCACCCACCAACGATACTCGTGTAGTCATTAAACTGTTTAAAAACTATATATTCCCTAGGTTTGGAGTACCTCGATTAGTTATAAGCAATGGAGGATCGCACTTCATATCTAGGATATTCGAATAACTTTTAAAGAAATACGGAGTTAAACACCGAGTAGCCACACCATACCATCCGCAGACCAGTGGACAAGTAGAAGTATCAAATAGGGAAATAAAACAAATCTTAGAGAAAACTGTATCGATGTCTAGAAAAGATTGGTCCTTAAGACTACAAGAAGCCTTGTGGGCTTATAGAACCGCTTTTAAGACCCCTATAGGAACAACCCCATATCAATTAGTTTACGGAAAATCTTGCCATTTACCCTTCGAGCTTGAACATAAGGCCTATTGGACCATAAAAGCTCTTAATATGGATTATTTGACGGACGGAGATAAACGCATTCTAGATATCCACAAATTAGAAGAGTTACGCCAAAATGCTTATGAAAATGCCATAATATATAAAGAGAGAACCAAAGCATGGCACGACAAAAAGATTGCTAAAAAGGAATTCAACGTAGGCGATCCTGTACTTCTTTTCAATTCCAGATTATGATTATTTCCCGGTAAGTTACGCTCGAGATGGACTGGCCCCTATAAGGTCACCAAAGTCCTGAAATCTGGAGCACTTGAAATTACAAATCATTCATGTAGTCCCTTTATAGTGAATGCACAAAGATTGAAACTCTACTATGGAGGCGACATCCCCACCTACTACTCTGGTCACACTCTGATAGACCCACCTATAGCAACATCCACTACGTAAGTTTTACATTCGTCAAGCTAACGACGTTAAACAAGCGTTGCGTGGGAGGCAACCCACGACTTTCTTTTCATTATCTTTCTTATTTATGCATATTATTTACTTGGTTTCAGAAAAAGAAAAAGAATTATTATTTATATTATTTGACTAACTGGACTAACTTATGAAATGTATATGTTTACAGGTTACAGATCACATCACCCCAGATATTCTAAACTAACTTTCTTTTCAGGATGTAGAGCTATGATGACATGCACATCGTGTTCAGAGATGACGCACAGAGGAAAAGATATGTAGTCCTTTCTGAGAGACCGATGCTACCCACTAGGTACCCTGACCCTATCTGTTTAGAAGCCTTAGGTATTGAGGCAAGTGTGAGGTACCTTTGTCACCAGCTCCAGTGGGATGAGTATTCTGATGCAATGAATGTAACCTATAAGCATCTAACCTTAGAGTTCCTCAGTTCGCTCATGTATGATCCCTACAGTGGAAGAGGTTACAAGAGTGGAAGCATAAAATTCAGACTATTTGGAAACAAGTACACCCTTAACCACAGGGATTTTGCTAGATTACTTGGTTTTCAGTGTGGCATGGAGGCCATCCATTTTATGCACGAGGTTAATGTCATGCAGGATGAGCTTGACGGATTATGGAGCAAAATCACCGGTGGAGGAGGACGTGATCCTTCCACCCAATTAACAAACAAAATCCACAACCCAGCCTTCCGTTACTTCCAAATGATCCTAGCCGAGACTTTCTTTGGTAGAAGTGAAACCGATAACCAGGTTACTGCAGAAGAGTTCTGATGCTCCTTTGTACTGCTGAGTCACGTCCTTTAGCCAGTGGTAATTTTCTGATGTATAACCTATACTTAACTGCCGAATCATCCGAAGGACCCATCCTTGTAGGTGGCACTGTTACACATATAGCTTATGCCCTAGGTCTAGCCAGCAAGCTAACTCATCTGACCCCCAATTTTGGCCGCACCTTAATTGACATTAATCATTGCCTTGACCGTGGCCTTATCAGGAGAACATTTTTCAGTGCTGATAACTATAAGCTCCTGATCGACGAAGAAGTCGTTCACTACTTTGGTTTACCAAACCACACCCGGACAAGTGTCCATGACAAAGCTAACTGGTCATACGCTTTGGAAGGCCAAGACGAGACACCCATCCGACCTAGGACCCCACCTTTACCTGAGTACCATCCTACACCCTATCCTGAAAGGACTACTGTCTATTCTTCTAATGTCAATCTGCAACGCAGGAACATATATTCAGAGTTTGATGCTATGCGCAAGGAGATCATTTCTCTTCACGACGAATGCGCCCAGCTTACCTTACAGATGGAGGTCTCAGACGCAACAAATGCTTCATCATATGATTTCTTATATCAGGAGATTTGCGATCTCAGACACCAGCTTGCAGACGCACGGGCATCTTGTCCTCACATGAATCAGGGTGTCCACCGACAGTCGTTCTAGAAGATATTCAGGAGCTCTGGGTCATAGCTCACACTATGTGTGAGGGAGACTTACCACATTCTTATTATTATCATTTATTTTTATCGTTATTATCATTATTTATTATCATTTATTTTTACCGTTATTATCATTATTATCAGACTATTAGTAGATTTAATTTTCCATCGTTATTATTAGACTCATTGCTACTAATATTTTGAATTTTATGGTACACTGCATCCATATGCTACATGCAAGTGTCATATTATTTCAAGTTACAGTAAATTCTTACATTATTGCAATTTATTGGTAATATTTTAAAATATTTTAAAATTTTTTAGAGTTACTAATATTATTGTTATTTAATTTCTACATTCACATTTTACACTTATATCATGCAAAAAATATTCTCTATGTTTCTTACATGTACATCTATGAAGAAACAACCCCAAATATGCTACAAACACCTCAAGGAAGGATACATGGACCAACCAAAGCCCAGTCCCGTGCCAGCCTGATTTACACAGTCCGCGAATGCGGACCCCTGCTCGGCGGACGCGGAGGCATCCTGGGATATTAACGAACCAGAATGGGAAAACCTCTATTTTTGACCACTCTCTTCACCTCCCACCTCCAATAACTCCATTTTTTACCACCATTAAACCCCACTAAACAACTTCCATCCCTTATTTCATAACTACCCCACTACCATTACCACTTCCATTTCACATTATCTCTATAAAAACCAAAGATTTCACCCAAAAATCCCCAAATCTACAAAAACCCAAATTTATCCATTTCCATCACTAAACCTTCATTTCAAGTCAACAATGGCAGCGGAGGAACAAGGAAACATCACTTTTCGAGATGGAGATGATGGAGTCAAGCAATGGGAGAAATGGGACAAATTGCAGACACGCAATATTCTTGCGACGAGGTACAATGATGATATCTGTCTGTATAACCTTGGTATACGATATAGCGTATTTTATCTGTTAGAGAATTTAAAATTAGAGAGTATTTTTATTCGCAAGGAGCCTATCTATGAAAGGAAAACCCGCGAGTTTTTGAGTTCTTTGGAGTACACTGTCAGAGATAACACTGCTAGCACTGTAGGCACAGTGAGGTTTAGGATGTTCAATGCTGAATACATTTATACCACTGAAGCACTTGCTGAGTTATTAGGATTCCATTACGGGGATGGTGCCGTTTGTGAGGCACCCATAAACACTAATTGGCCAACTGAGGCTTTCCAACTGTGGAAAGACATCACAGGTCGGACCACCTTCTCTTTTGACAGAAATTTGGCCTCCGACGTCCATAACCCAACCATATGAGTGTTCCGCCATTTATTAACTGATACTATTTTTGCTCGTAAAAATTCTAACAAGTTGAACTCTAAAGAATTTATATTTTTACAGGCTGCTTTACTTAGAAAAAGATTAAATCCTGTGCCATTTATGATAGCACATATGCGGGCTATTGAAAAAAAGGGCAGCACCGTGTCATTTGGAGGATTGATTACCTTCATTGCACGAGCCCTCCATCTGGACACCGAGTTGGCCACATTGGAACCACTCCTGCCTCGCACCGTTGATTTAAGGTTTCTGAGAGATATGCGTTTGTGCAAAACGAGGCCGGAAGGAGGCTATATCCTCATGGTTCGCAATGCTGCCATCCCGAGTGTCGCTTTACCTTGCTCAAGTCGCACTGATGTGCACCAAAAAGGAAACTGGCTCTATGATTTGAAGGCTGCTTCTATTTTAGGTCTGTTACTACAAAACGTCCCCGTGGACGAAGAAAACGAGACGGAGGATGAGTTTGATTGTATGGACCAGTCTCCTATTCATTTATCACCTGCACACACCCCACCTGTTACTAACCGTTCTGCAGGTACTTCTTCCAGATTTTATATCACCGAAGAAATGTGGCAAGCACAACAAGCCAGAGAAGAAAAGCGTGATGGCATGCTCTATGCCATGTACCAACACCAGCAGGAGATGATGGATCTTATGCGGGAGTCACAACAATCCACTCTCGAGAACTTCCAAGCACTTAGGGATCAAAATGCCTCTCTAATAGAGAGGATTGAGCAGATGAAGCTGTCACATACCACCCGACACCGCAGTAGGAGTCGTCGTCCCAGACGTTCAGAGCATGGTGGAGATGGCCCCAGTGGCCGACATGAGTGATTACCAGGTTTCACCTATCTCTTTCTCACTTTTTATCGAAACATTGAGGACAATGTTCGGTTTAAGTGCGGGAGGAGATATTTACTATTTTTAGTTGTCTTTACTATTTCTATTTTCTCTTTATTATTTTATTATTACTTTCTAGTGTAGTTTAGTTTGTTTTAAAAATTTTCACATGTGCTTGACGAGTCATTTCGTGTAGTTTATCTATTTTCCCAATTCTTGAGCCCTAAAAAAAAACTTTTTGAACAAAGAAAACAACATTTATTTTGAAAATTTAGGCTATTAGGACAAGTAAGTATCATTTGCAAAGGCTAGGGAAAACTCTTGAAAAATCGATATCGTTTTTACACCGTAAGTTTCTTAATTATAGGAACCTATCTAGGTTTTTATTATACGGTGGCCTTAAAATCTCACCCTTTATCACTTACCCTTAAGTAGTTTATTCTAGCAGTCAGCACCATCTTAGCCACCGCTAAGTGACAAACCGATGCAAATAGGTAAGATCCTGCAAAAGGAAAAGAAAAGAGAAAGAAAAATCCAAAAAGATGCTAAAGTGTCTTTGGAAAAATTGCAAGAAAAATTATATATCAAAAGAATGAAAAAAATTGTAAAAAGTATCAAGTTTTTGATATAATAATAGGATGAGGATTACCACAGGTTATGTTCACCATGCGAGTGCAAGATAACGGGCTTAATGTGACTGCTCCTGAATGAAAAGGGTTAAGAAAGGAATGAGTAAGCTAGGCCTAAGTATAACACCATGGTTTGGATTGGTTTGTATAGGAGAGAAACTTATGCCCGCAAATCACGGAAAGTGTCATTACGATACCCTTGGTTCACAAGTTAGTACCTATTGATGCATTATTGATCAAACTTAAGTCTTTAGCTCAGATAAGATACTTGTGTGTTTGTTGTTTTTTCTTTTTCTGCTTATGAGAGTTTGCTTGAGAACAAGCAAAGGTTTAAGTGTGGGAGAATTTGATAACACTAAAATACATTGTATATTTGACTCTGATTGCACATGTTTTTAGTTATTTATTTGTTATTTTCCCATGTTATGATGGTATTTTGTCTTACTTTCAGATACATTGCCTGATTTGAGCTTGCAGTGAAGAAATGACGCAAAACGGGGTTAAAACGGAGATTCCCTGCACAATTGTACACTAGTCGTTTCACTCAGCGAACGCCATAGAGGACGTCATTTAAGTAGTGGGTTTCACCCACGTTCCAACGGTCACGATACACATCTTCTCCAATTTTCACACCCCCTCCACATCCGCCGACCGTTGTAATGTGAAAGTGGTCGAGGGCGTTAGAAGCATTCACCCACGTTTGGAGATTTTACCTCAACCACTTTCTATAATGTTATGTGCCCGTTACAGCCTCACTAGCACTATAAATAGGCCTTGTATTTTCACATTTTGATCATCCAATTCTAGTTTCCAACCTTAGGCATAAATTCACTTTGTAAAGCAATAATCCATCACATCTAGGGGTTATTGCACTATAGTTGTTAGTTAGATTGGAGCATTGTAGTTAGAAGCTTTACTTTTGAAGTCATTTACGTTTCAAGTCAAGATTTACTTTCAGCATTTATTTTCCAGCTCTGTACCAGATTCAGTCTCCGACTTTGGAGCAGGTTTTTATATAATTTGCAGTTTACTTTTATTCGCATCGCCTTTACTTTCATTTATTTTTTTTGCTCTGCTTTATATTTATTTATTGTCTATGATATTACTTTATATTTCTTCTCTGGTCAGATCCGCACTATTAGCGTGGTCTGGAGATCTGCTAGTTTATATGTTGTTTGTGTGATTTGTTTATCGTTTGGTATTGAACGGAAGCGTGACACATGTGTTCACTCCTTTGAAATACACTCTCACAGTTCGAACATTTTTATTCTAAAAATGTCTTACTTCGCAAACCAATTTACCGTTATGTTTTCAATTACCATGTCCAGCTAAATCCCTTGTGCTGGGATGTGAGGATCGTCGTTCCGACGGTACTCCACATGTTATCTTTTTTAGAAATAATTTAGGGGCTGTTTTTGGTTTTAATTAAACTCTTCTGAACTTCAATTGATCGGTCATTATGTAAATGAGATCGTGTTTTTGTTTACATAATGACTGTGACTAGATCGGGTAAGATCGAAAGCCGTCCGACATTTTAGAAAAGAGTTTTGTTAGTTCTTAATTGATAAATACAACGGAAACACTTTATCAATTAATTTGGAAAGTTTTATATTATTAGAAAGAGATTTTAAACTATTTTCGGACGCATTCATAGCTTTAGGATCCGGTTGGCCGAGCATATGCCAGAAACCCTTTGGTATTAAACATTTCCAATCGAAAACACTTTTTAACTAAGTTTGAGAGGTAGTTACATAAAAAAGGGCTTTATCACTTTAACGTAAGGAGCGACCGGTGCAACGTGAGCGGCCAGTATAGATTAAAGGTTAGGTCTGTTTCGAATCACGCTGACGCGGCGAATTCTTTTTAATTAACTCTTTTTCAAAGAAGAAAACATTGCCCCGTAGTATGACTACTTAGATAATAGGAGTACTGTTTGATTGATGTGAATTACATTCCAGTATAGTCTTTATCTGATTTTTTTTATTCTCGTTATGTGAAAACCATTACTCTGATTTTTATTAGCCTTAGATAAACAACGTAACAATAGTAATCGATAGATTGACATTGGTCTCTGTGGGATCGATAAATCTTTTATATTACTCTGACGTAATCCATATACTTGCGGATAGTACGCATCAGTTACTCGACTCCACATCATCTCTTTCAGCTTTTTGCTTCCTCTGGAACCTCCTCTATTGCGTCCTTGATATGTGGTTTTTGCTTTTGTAATTGCTAGGTCTATAGGATCTCCTCTCCGACATTTGGAAATTCTGTCGATAAGTCATAAACAAACCTCGTCCGATCTCGAAGTTCCTCTACTTAGGATTTCCAGCATGTTCTTTTCCAGTAGGCTTAGTCCATTTCCCTTTGGGAGAATTGGACGTAGGTTTGTAAGTATTTAGCCTAGCCTTTTGTTGAGCAGGAGCTTATTCCGATTTCTTGGGCACCCCTCTCTTGTCGAAATGAAACTGGGGATTGTTCTTTTTCCAATTATCTTTCTCCTTTGCTTTCTGAGAATTCTCGACCTTTCTTGTAGCCTTCTTGTCAAATACAACACTGCATCGAGGACACAGTATCACCTCTGAGTCTACATCTTTGCACCTATAGAGAAGCTCCATTAATCCTTCACCAGCCTTTGAGAAAACAACTTCGATCTGATTTTCACTTTAAAATTCAGCCATGTCAAAATATTCAGTTATTTCGACCATATTAATTGTGACAAGCTCCACGTAGCTAGCATCCCTAACTTTCAAAGGGTTAGAGTCAATCTTCATAGGTGTCCTTCCCTTAGAAAATTTAAATATGCTTTTATTCAATGCGTTCTGAACAAGATCCTTAAAAAGAAAACACTGTGAGGTCTTATGCCCTAGAAAACTATGTTACTTACAAAACCCTTGTTTCACTCTTTGTTCCAATGGGGTACTTTTGTGCTTGGAGGTACAAGCACTTGGCCATCTACAACCAACAAATGAAAAATCTCATCGCATTTAGTTATATGAAGGTGTAAGTTTTCTTAGGGAACTTATCTTTTTCTTTGGGTTCTGGAGGATTCTTCCCATTTGCATGTGTAAGTAACTTACACACATATGGAGGACATGGCTTTAATTCAGCCACGTCGACCTCAAACTCCTCTACATGGCTATATTCGTCCTCAGATATTAATTCTTAGTCTTCCATGTCAACATAAGATACACGCTCTTTCTTACCCTTACTCACTCTGGCTTTCACAGCCTTTAGTCTTTCGACCTATTGAACTTTATCTGCCAACTGGGCCATATCTCTTAGATATTGAGTGTCTAACTTCTTCCTAATGGAATAATCTAGATCCTTAATGACCATTTCAACAAGCTCATGTTCAGGTACCTGGGTAAAGCACCTTGTTTTTAGTCAACAAAATCGATTCAAATGATCATCGATCGACTCAGCGAACTTTCGCTTCATGCTCGACAATTCTTTCAAACTAATCTTAGACTGCCCCATGTAAAAATGTTCATGAAATAACCTCTCTAATCAAGTCCAATATTTAATTGAATGAGCGGGTAGGGTGGTGAACCATGTGAAAGCATTCTTTATTAGAAAGCTAGGAAAATATCTCATCCTTAGATTCTCATTATTGGCTATATCACTTGCCTCAGTTAGGTATCAAGCGATGTGCTCAACAGTGGACTAATTAGTGTCGCCAGTGAACTTTGTAAACCTAGGAAACAAGTACTCTGAAAGTTTAGTCTGCAACACGTACTCTGAAAGGGGAGATGTGTAATCTGGCCTCTGCAGGCCCATGTTCACCCCATTTTGTGCCATTATCCTTTTGACAATGGTTGCGAGATTGTTTTCCACTAATGATTCCCTTGTTGAACCTGATGGACAACTTGATCATCATCCTGATTTCGATTAATGATAATTACAGGTGGACACTCTTTCTCTCTGGGCAACTCTTATTCGACCAATTGGGGACACACTTGTTGTCCCTGGTTCACAGTGTTTTCCTCTAACACTGCCCCTCGTCTTGAACCTATCTAATGACTTGGGGCTGAGCAATAAGTCGAACCTGCACTAGGGGAGCGCTAAAAAAATTAGTAGTTCTTGCCATTTGAGTTGCCAACTACTGGTAACTCTGATTCGTATTTTGAATTAATGGGTTGAATATTGTACTCATCTGTTGTGTTAGAGTATATACCATGTCATGGTTGCTCCCATTCATTTGTTGTCGCATTGCCATTACATAATTCGTTGTCAAAGTAGGCATTGCTTGGGCACCAAATCGCATTCCCCCATGTGGTGTCATAGTTCAAAGGTTGCTTATGGCCGAGCCATATGCCATGATGGGCGAATACGCATTCGCAACACTATCACCAAAAGTTGATGGATTATTGTGTAGACTTGTCATCACAGTTGTTGGCATTTCATAAGGTTGTTCATGCCCTGGCATGGGCATTGTTAAATTTATGGAAAAAGGCCTGAAATATAACGCCACAATGGGTCTAGGATTCATTGCGTGACTCTGCAGTCTTGGGGACAAAATTGTCCCTTCTAGAAGAGTTATTGGTGCAACCGTCGTAGATGGTATCGAAGAAATGGGCTCAGTCGCCGCTGTAGAAACTGTACCTGTCCCAACACTGTTAGAGGGTTGTTCTCCATTTTTGTTTCTGGGAATAGCCATTTTCTGATGTATCTCCTTACATGTCTCATAAATTCTCTCTTTTTTTTATTTTACCTTACCTTAATCTCATGCACACTTGCACTTTATGGATGAGAAGTTGAAGGAATGAAGAACTATAAGTTTTCAAAAATGAAAAGTAAGATACACACAAAAAAGGTCCCATTGGCCGTGCCAATTTGTTTACTATGAAATTTGGTAAACAAAACAAGTTTCAATTAATACATGAGGGTATATTGGGAAAACTGTCTTTAATATTGCATTAGAAAAGTAAGGTATCTTATAATTTAATGCATCTTTAACAGTTATCACAAAATTAGCACTGTCAAAAGAAATACACAATTTGTAAATAGAGTTATAAAGTTACAGCCCAAAGCCAAAATGAAAAATTTCAATCACTAAAACCATTCACACTAGCAAAGGAAAAACAAAAATCTGCATCTTTTACCAACGACTTCTATCCTTTGATTCACTCAATTGAGGCCGTAACGAGCTATTGAAATTAGAAGAAACATGCCTCCATGAATACACAATACTGGAATTCTTTTGTGTCCTACCTCATCCTCGATTAAGGCCATAACATGCTGTCGAAATATGTTAACTTGTAATTTAAGTTAGTAGGTCAAAGTGGGCCTTGCCTGTAAGCCCATTTGTTAAGTTAGCTTATAGCCTAAGTAATCTTAGTAGTCTATAAATATACTAGTTCTCTCAGGTTATTGAGAAAGGTTAATTGTTGTTATTCACTTGTAATTTTTGAACCCTTATTGAGAAAGTGAATAGTAAAACAGTTTTAACTTCTTCCTTATTCTCTCTTTTTGAAAAACCTAATAGGTTTTCTTGTGTTTGTTCAAGAAACTCAATCTTTATCTCATAAATTTTTTCGTTTCACAACAAACTGGTGCGGTGAGCTTGAAGGAGAAGATGTCGTCAACAAAGTATGAGATTTAGAAATTCACTAGTCTGAATGATTTCAGTTTGTGGCGCTTGAAGATGCAAGCCCTACTGCTTCAGCAGGGTTTGTTAGAAGCATTGAAAGGATCGGAGAAGATGGGCGCATCCCTATCAGAGAAGGATAAGACAATGATGATAAAAAAGCCCATATGCCATTATATTGATACTTAGTAATAAGGTTTTCCGACAGGTTTCAAAGGAGAAAACTGCTGCTAGTGTGTGGATGAAACTCGAAGGTTTGTACATGATAAAATCGTTGGTTAATCGTCTCTACCTGAACCAAGCTTTGTATTCATTCAAGATGAGTGAAGACAAAGCCTTGGTTGAGCAACTGGATATATTCAACAAGTTGATTCTTGATCTTGAGAATATCTAGGTCAATATTGATTATGAAGATCAAGCATTGTTTTTTTTGTGTTCTTTACTTAAGTCTCATGCTCATTTCAAAGAAACACTCTTGTATGGAAGAGATTTGTTGACCTTTGAAGATGTTCCATATGCGCTGTACTCTAAGGATTTGAACAAACGAAAGGAGCACAAGCCATCAACAGTTGGTGGATGTTTGTTCATTAAGGGGAAATTCTTGAAGAAAAATGGTAGGTTTGAGAAGAAGAAGAAGGGTAAAGTTCTACAGAATTATTATAGTGGTAATGCTCCTACTATTAAGTGTTATCATTGTAAGAAGAAGGGCCATACAAGAAAAGTATGCCCTGGTCGACTGAACAATCATGGTAGAAAGGACAATGATAATGCAGACATTGTGCAAGATGGTTATGAATCATCTAATTTCTTGGTGGTTTCAAGAAGCAACTATATCAAGGAGTGGATTATGGATTCAGGATGTACTTGGTATATGACTCTAAACAAATACGTGTTTGAGGAATTGTGTGATCAAGATGGTGGATCAGTGTTGTTGGAAAACAACAAATCTTGCAAAATTACCGGTATTGGATATGTGAGATTCAAACTCCATGATGAGTCAATAAGGCTATTGACTGATCACTACTATGTAAAACCCCTTTAACAACAGTTGAAAAATATATATAATAACGCAGATCAAGGCGTTGTTATTTTTAGACGATGGCTATGGATCTAGAAGGGGGGGTGGGGTTGAATAGATCCCTTGATTTTTACACGTAAATGGTTACCAAAAAAATTGGTTTTAAAAATGTTTAACGGAAGCAACCACTGAATCACACGTCTACAACGAACCTTCTACTAAAAGGATCGGATATGCACGACAATATTGGGAATGAATTAAGGATGAGAAAAATTCAGTTTGATTAACACAATTTAAAATGCAATCAATAAAGTATCACTTAATTGATGTTTAATCCAATCCAACGAGATCAATTGACACACAATAGATTGCAAATACGTTCGATTTTGCGTTGAAACAAATTATCGAACACTTGGTGTGCGTTAACACACTAAGTGCAGATTTCAAAGTAATGTGATGTTGAGCTGCTCCTAAATACAATCCAAGGGATTGTATCAGATTTACAAAATAGTTTAACAACTCAATGTAACACCAGCTCAGAAATTTCGATCAATTTAGACTTCGCAAATTCGAATGATATCAAAAGTAAAGAGTTAAGGGAAAGAGAGAACAAATGAGTTTTGATTAGGCAGTTCCCCAATCGTCCTTGCTTTGGGTACCTCTGCCCCTAATTCCAAAATTGTAACTGAGATATATATATATATATATATATATATATATATATATGCAGTTGTTGCAAATTGTTTATTACAAGAGAAGAACTATGAACATCCAAACTCCCAAACGTCTTTGATCGTTGATGCAGAGCCTTATCTTCCCATGATTCAAGACGAATCAAGTGCCACGAATTTGGTTGAACAAGTCACCGTCCCACGCTACTAAACTACAAGAAACCACCGTTCTTCAGTTACCTTCACTCGGCCGACTTCAATTATCCGCAATTCGATCCCCAAACCTTTCTTCTACGATCCTCCGACTGTAGCTACTAAACCGAAAGAAAACTCTATTCTTCGGTTACCTTCGCACGGTTGAATCCATGTAGAACGAAACGGTTTGTGCCAAAAACCCCCAAAATCTCCTTTGATTCTTGGAGGATAAAACCTAGGGTTTTATTCAAGAAAAACCTACAAATTCTCAACCCAGAAATGAAGATCACAACACTTCCTAATTCTGAACGTTATCACTTCAAAAAAATGGACAACACAAGCAAAAATGATTATGTGTAATTGTTTGGTTGACTCAAGGATGAAGATGAAGATGAAGAGAAAGATTGGTATAAATTCTCACGTTTCTTGTTTTTTTTTTTAAAAATGAGATGACCAGACTATTTATATAGAATGATTTGACCCACTAAAACTTGTAACAGAAATAACAGAAAATTTAAGTGAAAAAATTCAGTTCAGGCGTGTTTGAGTCGACCCATCCTTTAATGAGGGTCGGCGTGCGCTGACCCGTGGCAATTCACTATGCAAGTTTCACAATCATGCGTCGACCCATTGGCGTCTTGCGTCGACGCAAGTATGCAATTTTTGCATATTTTCAAATTCTCAGAATCATGCGTCGACCAACAACCTGCAGGGGTTAGCGTGCGCTTTCCCAACCTTTCCACAAACTTTGTTCCAACAAGCATGAGTCGACTCATGCTTAGGTTGGGTCGGCGCATCACTTGCATTTTACAAGAAAATGTATTTTTCTGCAATATTAACTGACCAAGACTCGGACAAACATACTAAACACCAATATAATGATCATGCACATGTATTTATGGGTAAGACCTAAGTCCTATATGTTTAGACGCATGAACAATGATGATTAGATGCAATTTGCCCTACAAATGAAGTGATACCGCTCAAATTACAATCTAATACTTAGCTTATTTGTTGACATCATTAAAACCGAAATAGATGAAAGACCTTAGCCCTCACATACTCCCCCTTTTTGATGATGGCAAAACTGTTAAGCTTTCTCTTGATTTGTAATTTGAGAACGAACAAGCTCCCCCTGTCTTTAACACTTGGTTAATTTCTTGCTTAATTTCTGCTTGCTATCCTTCTCCCCCTTTGTCAACATCAAAAAGAAGAGAAGAAGGTGGTCAAAAGAATAACACTATAACAAGTAAGGATTCATCCACATATTTGCAACATGGAAACACTAACACGCATCCACATATGATATAGTTAATGGAAAATTTTAAACGGATAAATACGGAACATAAGAAGCAAAGACAATTCATTCCATAGTTCAAAAACAAAGAACCAAAACAAACTGAAACAAAGTTCAAAGTTAAACAACAGGAAAGAACATGCAATCCAAACAGCAAAACATAAATGCAAAACACAAGTAATATGATGCACTAATCTCTATGGTCTCCTTCCCCTAGATGAATGACCTCTTCCCCCATGGTATTGGGTTGGTGGTGGCAAATCCTCTAGGTGCAAGTTAAGTTCGAGTAGCGAGCGATTGAGCAATCCAAAACTGTTTGCAAGATTCTGATTCTGTTGAGTCAAATTCTCGTCCATTTGGGTGAAGTGAGTCATAGAGGCGTCAACAAACCTGTTGAAGTTAGTGATGTGAGCCGAGACTTGGTTGGATAAGTTTGTGAACATTTCTTCCTGAGCATTGTAGCGGGTTTCTTGCAATGCTTGGAATTCTTGATGTTGAAGATTCATCTGGTACAACCTTTCCAGAATCTCTTCAGATGCCTGGAAATCATGCTGAGGATGTGGAGTTAGAGGTGCAGAATAATCAGGTTTCTGCCAATCATACTCCTCGCCATAGGTGGGAGGAACATATGCGTCTCCAAGAGCAGTCCAGCAGTTGTTTTGCTAATCTCCCCAGCCCTGATTATTAGAATTGTCCTCAGGTTGATAGCCCATCCATGCTTCGTTGTCTTCCTCTTGCATAACCACATCACCATTGTTAACATCATGATTGTCATTATCATGTACTGCCTCATCATCATTTCCTTCGTCATGGTTAGGTTCTTCAGGTTCGTGTGGAAAAGGATGAGTTAATCTGTGTCGGTACTTGAACTCATTCTTAACAGAATCCCAAGTGTAACCCATCATGATGAGTGTTTTTGGTTGAAATTGATGTTTGGATGAAATCTAGATGTAACTAATATTCGGAACCGAGATGTCGGCCTTGTCCAAAATGTTCTTAATGCAGGATGCATAACCTAAAGCTAGACTTTTGGTGGAGTCGCGGGTATCAAACATCCGATATGAAAAATAGTGTGGCCAGTTGATTTTGATCAGATTCTTCAGTATGTAAATGAGATGAACTTCTGCCTTCTCAACTCTTGAATACCCACCTTTCTTAGGTCTCAAAATACGAGCAACAATCCACTGCAGAACGCGGTCAATAAATTTCAAATGACCGGTGGTAACATTTTTCGGAAAGAGTTCACTTGCCACAACATCGTCCGGATATGGTTCATGCAACATAGAGTTCAGAGCTGATTTAAACTCAAAGTTTTGAACAAACTTGGTGTCAGTTACTTTGGGGAGATTTTCATCAGTATCCATATGAAACAAAGTATTCCATAACTCATTGTTTACAGGATGACGTACATTATTCATAGAAAATGAAAACTCAACACCCTTAAATTTTCCCTTAATTCCACAATAGAATAATCTAATCAAATCACTATTGAACTGATCATGACATTCAAGAAACTCACCAAAATTCTGGACACTAAGCATTTCACTTATCTCAGGAATTTTGTAGTCTGGACCCATCAAAACATAGAAACCATGTTGTGGAATAACACACGAAGACTAAACTCTACCTCAAAAGGACCAGACAGTTCATCAGAGAGTAAAGAGTTAATAGTTACCAGTGTTAAAGAAGTTCCGGCAGATGAAGCTCTAGTTGTTCGTTTACCGGTTGTGCGTCGGGAAGCCATTGTTGAAGAATTGGTGAAGATGAGGAACAGTACACGAATTTTGAACCTTTGATAGTTCTTGAGTCCAAAACCTTGTGAAACCTTCTTCTTATAACCTTTATGAATCAATCTTTGTGGGGTTTTGATTTTTAGGGTTTTTAATGGAGGTTAAATGATGTTTTGAATGGGAAGATGGAAGAGATAGAGAGCAGAAGACCACAAAATTCTGATATGTTTAACATGCAATGACATAACATGAAGTGTAATGAAGATATGCAGTGTAGAGAGGAGACAATAGGTCGGCGTACGCATTCCAATTAAAAAGAATTCTGAACGTGTCATAGATGCGTCGACCCAAGAACAGGGTGCGTCGACGCACGCGTACTGGGTTGAAATTCTGATATGCGCCGACCACAAGTCAGCGTGAGCTAACCCGGTTGTTTCCCTTGAAAAGCATTTCAGCTCATGGGTCGACTCATGACATTTTTAGGTCGACTCATCCAAGTCAAAATTGGAAAAAATCTTAAATTTTGCATACAAAAGTTCCAAAAAGGTAAATAAACATGCACACACATAGAACAAACATCCAAATGAACAATATATGCACCAAATGTAATAAACATCAAGTTTAAAGTAGTTAACATGACACAAAATATGTTAAACATCTATGAATCAGAACGATATTACCTTGATCACTATGACGATGAGAGCCCTCACATATAGCTAAATATCTCTTTGCATTGTTAGTTAAAAGAATAAACAAATATGTATATAAGTGAAGATCACTATCTTAAAGGATTATCAAACACGATCTGAGATATCGAGAATGCCAAGTTCCCTACGGATGTGAAAGAAAGGCTCAGTGGCTAACGGTTTTGTAAAAATGCCAGCAAGTTGATTTTTAGTATCAACATACTCAAAGATCACATCACCTTTCTCTACATGATCCCTAAGAAAATGATGGCGTATTTCGATATGCTTGGTGCGTGAATGTAATACGGGGTTCTTAGTCAGGTTTATTGCACTAGTGTTATCGCACAAAATGGGAATACGCTCAAGTTTTAAATTGAAATAAAGCAATTATTGTTTAAGCCATAAGACTTGAGCACAACAACTGCCTGCGACAACGTATTCCGCCTCGGCTGTTGACAAAGCAACCGAAACCTGTTTCTTGCTATGCCAACTCACCAAGGAATTTGCGAAAAGGTGACATGTGCCATTAGTACTTTTCCTATCCAACTTGCACCCGGCAAAGTCGGAATCAGAATAACCAACTAAGGAACAAACACTACCTTTGGAATACCACAGCCCATACTTTGGAGTACCGAAAAGGTATCGAAGTATGCGCTTTACTGCTTTTAAGTGGGATTCCTTGGGACGTGCTTGATACCTCGCACACATGCATACACTGAACATAATGCCGGGTCGTGATGCTGTAAGATAAAGAAGAGATCCAATCATACCTCGATACTTCTTTACCTCTACATCCTTACCATTTTCGTCACGATCAAGATTGGCACAAGTAGGCATTGGAGTATCTATTGCTTTGCAGTTTAGCATGTTGAAACGTTTGAGAAGCTCAAGACAATATTTCGTTTGACTCACGAATGTGCCCTCTTTGAGTTGTTTGATTTGCAATCCGAGGAAATAGTTAAGCTCCCCCATCATGCTCATTTCAAACTCCCCCTACATCAAACTAGAAAACTCCTTGACCAAGGTCATGTTAGTAGACCCAAAGATAATATCATCAACATAAATTTGTACCAAGATTAAATGTTTTCCTTGACGTTTAATAAAGAGGTTTGTGTCAACCTTCCCTCTTGAATACCCTTGATCAAGTAAAAATTTGCTTAGACATTCATACCAAGCCCTAGGGGCTTGTTTAAGTCCGTACAAAGCACGTTTAAGTTTGTAGACATGATCAGGATATTCATGGGATTCAAAACCCGGAGGTTGGGCAACATAAACCTCTTCATTTATATATCGATTAAGGAAATCACTTTTAACATCCATTTGGAATAATTCGAAGTTCTTAGTGTAAGCATAAGCAAGTAAAAGGCGTATAGCCTTGAGTCGGGCAACCAGCGCATAAGTTTCCTCATAGTCGATTCCTTCCTCTTGGTTATAGCCTTGCGCTACAAGCCCCGCTTTGTTACATGTTATAATTCCGTTTTCATCAAGCTTATTTCTAAATACCCATCGGGTGCCGATTACTCGATGATCTCGCGGAGGGGGGACAAGGTCCCAAACCTCATTTCTCCTGAATTGATTTATTTCATCTTGCATTGATAAGAACCAATGCTCATCGAGTAATGCCTCCTTTGCGTTTTTAGGTTCAACTTGTGACACAAAAGCAGAGTAATAACAAAAGTTACTAAGTTTAGAGCGAGTGGTTACTCCCTTAGAGATGTCACCGACAATATTGTCGATTGGATGTTCTTTGGAAGACTTCCATGCTGGAGGAAGGTCGTCTTCATTAGTTGGATGATCCTCCTCACTCTTCATTGGTTGGTGATCCTTTTCCTCCTCAATACGCACTGCTTCAGGCTGATCAGTTCCCTTATCAGTGTCCTTGAGTATGTCTTCAGAAGATGCACCTGCACCATGAAAAGAACTACCTTCTCCGACATTTCTCGGATAAGACTCATCAAAAGTAACGTGTACTGACTCTTCAACAATTCGTAACCTTTTATTATATATTCTATAAGCTTTACTTGACTGAGAGTATCCAAGAAAAATACCCTCGTCGGCCTTGGCATCAAACTTACCAAGCGTCTCTTTTCCATTGTTCAACACAAAACACTTGCAACCAAAGACATAAAGGTGAGAAATATTTGGCTTACGCCCTTTTAAAAGTTCATACAGTGTCTTGTTTAGAATAGGTCGGATGAGCACCCTATTCAAAACGTAACAAGTCGTACCTATGGCGTCTGCCCAAAAGTATTTTGGAAGTCCACTCTCATTGATCATAGTCCTTCCTAATTCTTCCAAAATTCTATTTTTACGTTCCACAACCCCGTTTTGTTGAGGGGTACGTGGTGCGGAAAAATTATGATCAATTCCATGGGATTCACAAAATGATTCAAATAAATGGTTTTCAAACTCACCCCCATGATCACTTCTAATTGACACAATGTTCGTGTTTAACTTGTTTTGAGATAACTTAGCAAATTTCTCAAAGGCCGAAAAGGTATCACTCTTATTTGCTAAGAAAATGGTCCAACAAAACCTAGAGAAATCATCGACTATTACAAAACCATAATAGTTACCACCTAGGCTTTTAACCCTAGATGGTCCAAAGAGGTCCATATGGAGGAGCTCAAGGGGTCTCATAGTTGAAATGATATTTTTAGATTTGAATGAGATCCTTGTTTGGTTCCCCATTTGGCAAGCATCACAAAGGTGATCCTTTGTGAATTTGATTTTGGGCAAACCGATGACTAGGTCTTTAGAGACTATTTTGTTAAGCAAATCAAAGTTGATGTGAGTCAACCGTCTATGCCACAACCATGAATCTTCATTCATAGTGACTAGACATTTGTCTCCATTCAACGATACCTCATTTAAGTCTAGCATATAGACGTTGTTCACCCTCAAGCCCTTAAACACATTCTATTTGTCACTATCTTCAACTATGCAACAATCTTTTGAAAACGATACTTTGTAATTCTTGTCACTTAGTTGGCTAATGCTTAAAAGATTGTGTCTAAGGCCTTCCACAAGCAGCACATCAGAGATAGTAGTAGATGCGGGGTTACCTACACTACCTTTGTCGAGAATCTGTCCCTTGTTGTTATCTCCGTAGGTGACAAACCCCTTTTTCTTCGCCACAAAGTCGATAAAAAGAGATATGTCTTCGGTCATATGTCTTGAGCAGCCACTATCTAGAACCCATCTTCTTTCGGTGGTCTCAAGACTTTGTCCCTACAAAACAATCAAGGAAGAGTAGGTACCCAATTCTCATTGGGTCCTTTGCGGTAAGTGAAACCAGGATCGCACTTGGGCAACCATTGATAAATGCCTTTTGGAACAAGAAATCTTCTAAAACGACATTTAGCAATAGTATGACCAGGCTTAAAACAATATAGGCAATCACGGTTCATTTGGAACTTACCTTTGCTATCACTATCTCAAATCACATACGTATACTTTTGATATGGATTATTCATACTTTCTCGATAATGTGATCGATCAATAGCAAACGTAATTATAGGCATAAGAGCCTTGTCTAATTTGGCCTTAAGGGTTCTCACCTCTTTTTGCCAAATATGACAAGTATCACAACCCCCAAACTTGAACCATGGAGACTCATTCTCATCAATCTCAGCTTTTGATGCATCCACCATGGAGTTTTTAAGATCTTTCAATTCATTTTCGGAATCGGAAACCTTTTTCTCCAAGTATTTGAAAATCTTTTTGTTCAAGGTTAAGCGTTGAAAAGCTTCCTTAGCCTCATGGTGCAACATATCAAAAGCCTTTTGTAATTCTAAATGAGACATCGTATTAGAATGATCATATTTAGAGTGTTTTACCTCTTTCTTCTTGTTGTGACGTGCCATAAGACATAGATTAACATATTCACTTTCATCACTTGAGATGTCCTCTTTTTCCGACTCGCTATCGCTTTCCCAAGCGATGTATACTCGTCTAGATTTGTTTGAATTTTTATGTTGACGGCTCTTATCCTTGTCTTTCTTAAGTGATGGACAATCTGGCTTGTAGTGCCCGGATTTTCCACAGTTGTAACACGTCCCTTTAACCTTGCCATTCTTATTTCCTTCATTTCTAGATTGCCTCTTAAATTTAACAAGATTTTTATCCGAGTGTTGAATCTCATTCTTCCTAACATACCTATTGTATCTCTTCACAAATAGATTCATATCATCATCGGAGTCATCATGTTCGTCGTTGTTGGTTTCATCATCACTTTGCTCTTTAGATGTGGACTTTAAACAAGAAGTCTCAAGAGCAATCGACTTCTTTTCTGTATCTTTCGTTTTCTCCTTCTTTACACTCTTTTCATGTTTATCCAAGCTAATTAGCACTTGCATGCTCATCGAGTTTGCCAAATAGTGTGGTGAGGTCTAGAGTAGCTAGATTATTGGCCTCCTTGATCGCGGTGACCTTTGGCTGCCATTCCCTGTTAAGACACCTCAAAATCTTATTAGTAGCAACCTCGTTTGGAATTGGTTTACCAAGTACATGCAATTTGTTGATAATGTGAGTAAATCTTTTTTGCATATCCGCAATGGTTTCCCCTTGCTTCATGTAAAAAAGATCGAACTCTTGTGTTAGTGTGTTAATACGAGCCATTTTAACATCATTAGTGCCTTCGTGGGCTACTTGTAAAGCATTCAACATGGCTTTGGCCGTTTCACAATGAGAGACATGATAATATTCGTCAACTCCCAAAGAGGAGATCAAAATATTTCGAGCCTTCCAATTATAGCAATACTTTTTCTTGTCCTCCTCATTCCATTGGTCTTCGGGTTTGGGAACGACAATGCCTCCGACATTAGTCCTTGTAATTTCCATGGGACCATTTAAAATAACGTTCCAAACCTTCCGATCTATGGAATTTATATGGACGCGCATACAATCCTTCTAGTAGCTGTAATTCTCACCTGTAAAAACCGGAGCTCTATTATAAGCCCCTTTAGGTTCGTTCGCCATGATCCAAGAAGTTCTACCAAAGCACCAGATAAACCGGAGCTCGTGATACCACTTGTTAGACGATGGCTATGGATCTAGAAGGGGGGTTGAATAGATCCCTTGAGTTTTACATGCAAATGGTTACCAAAAAAATTTGGTTTTAAAAATGTTTAACGGAAGCAACCACTGAATCACACATCTACAACGAACCTTCTACTAAAAGGATCGGATATGCACGACAATATTGGGAATGAATTATGGATGAGAAAAATTCAGTTTGATTAACACAATTTAAAATGCAATCAACAAAGTATCACTTGCTTGATGTTTAATCCAATCCAACGAGATCAATTGACAAATAATAGATTGCGAATACGTTCGATTTTGCGTTGAAACAAATTATCGAACACTTGGTGTGCGTTAACACACTAAGTGCAGATTTCAAAGTAATGTGATGTTGAGCTGCTCCTAAATACAATCCAAGGGATTATATCAGATTTACAAAACAGTTTAACAACTCAATATAACACCAGCTCATAAATTTTGATCAATTTAGACTTTACAAAAATTCGAATGATATAAAAGTAAAGAGTTAAGGGAAAGAGAGAACAAACGAGATTTGATTAGGCAGTTCCCCAATCGTCCTCGCTTTGGGTACCTCTGCCCCTAATTCCAAAATTGTAACTGATATATATATATATATATATATATATGCAGTTGTTGCAAATTGTTTATTACAAGAGAAGAACTATGAACATCCAAACTCCCAAACGTCTTTGATCGTTGATGCAGAGCCTTCTCTTCCCTTGATTCAAGACGAATCAAGTGCCACGAATTTGGTTGAACAAGTCACCGTCCCACGCTACTAAACTACAAGAAACCACCGTTCTTCAGTTACCTTCACTCGGCCGACTTCAATTCTCCGCAAGTCACCGTCCCACGCTACTAAACTCTGTTCTTCGGTTACCTTCGCACGGCTGAATCCCTGTAGAACGAAACAGTTTGTGCCAAAAACCCCCAAAATCTCCTTTGATTCTTGGAGGATAAAACCTAGGGTTTTTTTCAAGAAACACCTACCAATTCTCAACCCAGAAATGAAGATCACAACACTTCCTAATTCTGAACGTTATCACTTCAAAACAATGGACAACAAAAGCAAAAATGATTATTTGTAATTGTTTGGTTGACTCAAGGATGAAGATGAAGATGAAGAGAAAGATTGGTATAAATTCTCACGTTTCTTTTTTTTTTTTTGAAAATGAGATGACCAGATTATTTATATAGAATGATTTGACCCACTAAAACTTGTAACAGAAATAACAGAAAATTTAAGTGAAAAAATTCAGTTCAGGCGTGTTTGAGTCGACCCATCCTTTAATGAGGGTCGGCGTGTGCTGACCCGTGGCAATTCACTATGCAAGTTTCACAATCATGCGTCGACCCATTGGGGTCTAACGTCGACGCAAGTATGCAATTTTTGCATATTTTCAAATTCTCAGAATCATGCGTCGACCAACAACCTGCAGGGGTTAGCGTGCGCTTTCCCGACCTTTCCACAAACTTTGTTCCAACAAGCATGAGTCGACTCATGCTTAGGTTGGGTCGGCGCATCACTTGCATTTTTCAAGAAAATGTATTTTTCTGCAATATTAACTGACCAAGACTCGGACATACATACTAAACACCAATATAATGATCATGCACATGTATTTATGGGTAAGACCTAAGTCCTATATGTTTAGACGCATGAACAACGATGATTAGATGCAATTTGCCCTACAAATGAAGTGATACTGCTCAAATTACAATCTAATACTTAGCTTATTTGTTGACATCATTAAAATCGAAATAGATGAAAGACCTTAGCCCTCACAGTTATGTATAGTGTTGTGGTAAATGCGCTACTTATAATCACGGCCCTGAGGCCGTTGTTGTATTCTGGAAAGCGCGCGGTATATCACAACGGTTATGCTTAACAACCGTTGTGATAGATAAGGTACTGGGTTCGAAACCCAGCAACAGTAAATTAATTACATTAGATGACGGTTAATGTAGACAACCGTCGTGGAAAGTACCCATAGTTTATTATATACAAATGTATATTGCTTGGTTTACCATACACCTATTTAAAGAAGTACAACCATTCAAATTGGCAAAGAAATATATAATCTGAAAATTAAACTATTCTTGAAAACCAACTTAAACACATCAATTTTTTTCAAATTGAATTCGTCTCATTCAGCATATTTATGTTCTTTAACACATAATATACGATGGTTTGATTCCTTCAATGCATCGATATCTTTTATTATAGTTTACCTCATCATCTTCGCTTATCAACGCAATTGAAAATTATATCGATGAATTGAAGTAAACAGACCATTGGACCATATATTATGTGTTAAGGAACATAAAATATGTTGAATGAGACGAATGCGATTCGAAAAATATTGATTGATATAGGTTGGTTTTCAAATACATCTTAATTTTCAGAATATAAGTTTCTATGTCAATATAAATGATTGCATTTTCATTAAAAGGTAAGTGAAACAAACAATATACATAGTATATATTAAACTAAACTTGTCAACCTGTATAAGAATTTAAAGAACAAAACATTGCTAAGTCACAAGAAGCCTCTATCTTGTGACTTAGCAATGTTTTGTTCTTGTTTTGAGAACATTTGTCAACGACAACAACATACAACAAAACAACATGCAACACAATAAAAAAACATACATATTTAAGCAACAAAACCCCAAGTGGGACTATAACAAATCAAGATACATTGAGTCAATAATGCACCTCTTATTGAAAATAATCATGGAACTGTAACAAATTAAGATATATCAAGTTCATCTAGTTTGTGAAGCAATGAAGAAGAAATATAAGGTGGATGAAGTTTATGCAATAACTTCATACTTCTTATATTTTTCTTCATTGCTTCAAAAATCATATGAAACTTCACCATAGTATGCGCTGGCTACCACCACACGCTTGCTACCACCATCATCACCATGTATCTACAAGGAAACACAACAAAAATCAAACTTAACCCTAAAACATCAGTAACATAATATTTTCCACAGCATCCTAAAACCAAGCCCTAAAACAATAATCCTAGAAAGAAGAGAGCAGGAGAACATACCATCTTCGCTGCCATAGGAGTTTGCGTTGGACGTTGCTTCCGTCAGATATCCTTTAAGTTTTTTTTCTCCATTTACTTGTAACAATATTGGTTAAGATTCATGAGAGGAGAGGGTTGTGTTAGGGTTTTATTTAGAGAGAAACAACAGTTATGAACAGGGTCACAGATAGTTTCGTTTATATATTAAAAACTATCACTTTTCGTGACGGTTTAAAACTACAACCGTAATTATATTTTATATTTTAAAATAATAGCAAACTATATCACGACTGTTACTCATAATAACCGTAGTGATATCCCTTATTTAAAAATAAATAAAAAAGAAAGGAGCGCCTTAACCTTAACTAAAAAACATTTTTGCTACAGCTGAGGTTCGAACCCATGAAAGATTGATTCTATCATATCGGTTATACTTATAACCGTTATTATACCCTATAAATTTTTAATTAAAAATATAATATAAAGTTAGCGCTTGAGTTTAGAGATATCACCACGGTTTTTGGAAGAACTGTGGTGATTTGGGCATTGTTGTTTGCACGTTTTGTAGTAGTGAATGTTAGGTATGTACCTGATCTTAAGAGGAATTTGATTTGTCTTGGTGAATTCGACAAGAAAGGAGATGTTTTTAAAGGAGAGCAAAGTATCCTAAGGGTAATAAAGGGGTTGAAGGAAGTCTTGAGAGGCGTGAAGAAACAAGACTTGTATACCCTTGAGGCTGAGGTTGTAATTGGTTCAATAGACGTGGCATCCATGAAACTTGTGTCGAAGACTGAGCTATGGCACAAGAGACTTGGCTATGTCACTGAAAGAGGTATGGTCAAATATTAAAAACAAAATTTTTTGTGTGGTGACAAGGTCGAAAATTGGAGTTTTGTGAACCTTGTGTATTCGGTGAATCCTATAGAATGAAGTTTAACAAAGGTAGACAAAGATTACATGGATCCCTTGATTATATTCATACTGATCTTTGGGGACCTGCATGGAATCCTTCACACTCAAGTGCAAAGTATTTTCTATCCATAGTTGATGATTACTACATAAAGTTATTGGTATTCATCCAGAAGACTAAGGATGAAACTTTTGAAAATTTCAAATTTTGGAAGACTCTGGTCGAAAACCAAATTGACAGGAAGGTCAAGAGGTTAGGGACAGACAATGGTCTTGAATTTTGTAATGAGGCTTTCGACAACAATTGTGATGCGTCTGGTATTACAAGGGATAGACCTACTGCAGGAACTCCCAAACAAAATGGTTTAGCTGAAAGGTTTAATCAAACCATTTTGGAACGAGTAAGGTGCATGTTAGTTAGTGCAGGATTGAAGAAGGTGTTTTGAGTTGAGGCAGTCATGACTGCAGCTTACTTGATAAATAGGTGTCCCTCGACAACTTTGGGGATAAATACATCTGAATAAGTCTGTTAGAAACATCCATCTAATCTCGACAGACTTAGAGTATTTGGCTTCTTAGCATATGCTCACATTATGAAAGACAAAGCTGAACCTAGAGCTCTGAAATGTATTTTCTTTGGATACCTTGAAGGAGTCAAAGCTTATAGCTCGTGGTGCCTAGAGCCAGGTCACATGAGGTGTATCACATGTTGAGATGTAGTTTTCAATGAAGCTGAGATGGTTTTCAAGAAAACTGATGACATTGGTTGAAGTTTGGAGATCTTTGAAGAAGAGATGGAACGGGAAGAGATTCTTGTTAAGGTGAAGCATAGTGATGTTGAATTGCATAACCCAGATGAAGTCGAAGAAAAAGCAGAAGTTGTTATCGAAGATGAGGAGAATGATAATGACTACCTTCTGGCAAGAGACAGGTTGAGAAGGGTCATCAAGCCACCTAAGAGACTTGGTTATGCATATCTCATTGCATCCGCCTTAGTCTCTGGAAGTGAGGTTCTAGACGAAGAATCTAGAGACTATAAGGAAGTTATGAGGAGTTGAAATAAGACTGAATGGCTAAAATCCATGGATGATGAGATGAAATATCTTCATGATAATAATACTTGGGAGCTTATCAAGAAACTAGCAAGAGCCCGATTAGTCAGCTGTAAATGGATTTTCAAGGTTAAGGAAGAAATTGAAGGAGTGATATCGAAACGTTTTAAGGCAAGGTTGCTTTCTAGGGGGTTAACTCAGAAGGAAGGTGTCGACTTCAATGATGTGTTCTTACCTGTTGTAAAGCATAGATCCATTATATGTTGTTAGCCATGGTGGCAAAGTTCGACCTAGAACTTGAACAAATGGATGTGAAGACACATTTCCTGTATGGTGATCTAGATGAAACAATTCTGATGAGGCAACCCGAAGGGTATGCAAAAAAGGGAAAGGAAGATGATATGTGCAAGCTCCATAGGTCTTTGTATGGCCTGAAACAATCTCTTCGACAATGGAATAGGAGATCCGACAAGTTCATGACACACATTAGTTTCACTAGGAGTCAGTTCGACCACTGTGTTTACTTAAGATTTCGAATTGGAAATTCACTTGTTATTTTGTTGTTTTAAGTGGATGACATCCACATAGCAATCAACAATGTCGAAGATGTTATGAAGGTGAAGGATGAACTCACTAAGGAGTTCAACATGAAGGATTTGGGAGTGGCCTATAGAATTCTTGGGATTGACATCCGGAGAGCTAGTTTGTTCCCTTGTTAGTGTAAAGTTTGTTCTAAGGTGGAGATTTGGGGTATTTGGATCGAACTCAAGTGTCGACAAGGGTAACTTCATGGTTCAACTGTCGTAACCCGAAATTTGACCTCCCTTTTTCCTTTTGCATAAGCATGTGCATTCACATTGCCGACATACGCATTCACACTTTTTACTCTATATGTTTCTTGTTGCAGGAATATTCAGGTTTTCTAAAGCTCGATTAATCACGTCCTCACAAGGTCTTCATATCATCAAAACAAGCACAAAACAAGGGTTTTCAGGCCTATTCATCATTTGGAAGATTATTAGCATACTCCTCCCTTTTGATTAATAAATCAAAACTTCATTTCGATTATTGATCCTTCCTTTGACGCGTCTCTTTAGGCCTTCCTTTAGTAGCTTTCTTTATCTCTTTCCCCGCGGAGTTAGAGTTTCGCACGATGCACTAGAGCACGGCACTGAGCACTGTACAAATTGGAGTTGTGGTGCTGTCCGTCTCAATTTCCGCACTATACTTTGAGTGCTAGAGAAGGAATGAGGATGGAATTATCATACCCTCATTCTGGCTATTTCTTGGGTAAGGGCGTCTGGCCCTCTCTTTCAAGAATAGTCACCTCTATCCTCGAGCTGTAGTGTTTCTCCTTACCCAGTCGAGTCCCTCTTTTGATCAAGCACCTTTCTCTTGGTTAAAGATCATTGTTCTTGGGTCAACACCCAATTTGCTCCTTTTCCTCAGTTAACCACAGTTTACCTGTTAATATACTGAGTTTCCTTTTGGGTTAATCACCTTCTCTTGGTTAATCACCCATTTTTTCAGTTAACCACAACCTTCCTGTTAAAATACTGAGCCCCTTTCGAGTTAATCACCTTCTCTTGGTTAATCACTTGTTTTCTTTGCGGTTAATCACAGTTTATTCTGTTAACACCGAATTCTCCACGATTAGCAACCTCTTTTGGTTCAATACCTTTATGTTGGTCAAGTACTGTTTGTTCAGTCAGTACCAACATCCCCAGTGAGTCACAACCTTTGCTTGGTTTTACACCCGTTCTTTTGGTTAATCACAGTCTTTCTGTTAAAACCAAATTCCCGGCAGTTAGTAACCTCATTTTGGTTCAAATACTCCCTCTCTTGGGTTACAACCTTTGCTTGGTTTCTCACCCTTTTCTTTGGTTAACCATTGTTTATCAGTAAATATACCAAAATCCCCTCAGAGTCAAACAAATTCTCTTGGTTCGGTACTCTCTCTTGTCGGTTCTTCGCAGCCTGCCTGTGACACCAAATCTTTTTCCCCACCGAATCTTAATCTCTTTTCTTCGTTTAACCACTGCCAGTCAGTTAACATACCGAGTTTCCTTATTCTCTTGGTTTTAACACCATACTTTGGTTTGCTCCCCTGTAGGGTCGCTATCCCTCTAATTCCCAGCACTTTCACTTTGGTCTCTTACCTCCCCAGTGGATTTTTTCTATTCTTTCCGCTCCTTTTATCTTCTTGGTTTTGACACCATTCTTGCACTTTATCCTCAGCATAGTTACTACTTTTCCTTTGCACTCCTTTCTTGGTTTTGACACCATTTCTTTGGAATCCCCAGCGGAGTTTCCTCTTTTCTTTTGCTCTTGGTTTTGACAACACTTTCCTTTTCCTTTTCCGTCTTAGTCCCTGAACTACGAAAGCTCTGATTCTGCATTCATTCGAATGTATGATACATAGGCACGAGATCACGATAATCTTGGCGAGCACACTTCCACACTTCCACCCTTCTTCCATTCCCCTTTCTTTTCCCTGGTTCCATGAACTACGACACTCTGATTTCCTCATTGCACTATGAGGGTACGTAGGCACGAGGGCCCCAATCCACTGAGAGCATTTTCTTTCTTTCTTTCTTTTCTTTCCTCTTCTCCTCTTCTTTTAGCTAGAAGCCTTTAGATTGATAACCCATCCAAGCCTAGAAGCAAGCAAAATGGTTCTCGTCGAGTACGACAGATGTGTAAGGTGCTAGTACCTTCCTTTCGCATAACCGAGCCCCGTTCCCGTTTCTCTTCCCCTTGGGTTTTATCGATATTTTCCTTGTCCTTTGGGACTAAATAAAGTTTGATGGCGACTCTGTTGTATCTTTGAGTGTGTGATTCACTCAGGTATAAACCAACCATCTTCAGCTAGCGACTCTGCTGGGGAGTCCTTGCGCTCTTGCAAGTTGGGGTCTCGCCTAGTTTTGTTTGCTTTCTTGCTTGCTTGGGTGTTCATCTTTTGCGCTTTACTAGCTTTATTTTTATGCTTTATTTGCTTTATGTTTATTTACTACATTTCTTTACTGCTTTTAATATTCATATGTTGTATATTCTGGATATCTGCTATATTCTTTATTGTTGGTGGGATGGGTCTTTTGAGAGATAATCCACTACCCATGCTTGAGTATACACCTAGGGCTAGAGTGGAAAGTAGTGTGGCTTATGTGGCATCGGGCCAGACTTAGTATACACGAAAATTCCACATCCAGACGAGGTTTTCTTTGGTGATTTTCTTTCCTGCGTGTTGGGGCAGACGATAGAATGTGACCTAGAGAGCTGTCGACTCTGGCGACCATTCCCGAGAACTCAGTTGAGGAACTCCTCCCAAGGGGCGATAATGGCAGACCAGAAATGGCAAACCCATTACGCTACTTGATCTGAGGACCCAAAGCTGAGAACTTGCTATAGGATGACCCTTTGTGAGGGGAATCAGTGGAGGCCTCCTTGAGGAGTAATAATGCCAAACCAGAAATGGTGAACGTATTATTACCTTTCGACCTGAGAGCCTTAGAAGCTGAGGACCATTAAGATTTCTCAGCCAGGGCATACCCGTGAGGGGGATATTGGGTTTTCTGCAAGAAACCAAGACTCTTCCAACCTCTGTTCTCTCACCGCGTCAGATTTTTGCACCGACACAGAATTACCTTTGCGAATATTCAGACTGTTCAGATTTAATTAGTCAGACTGTGCTGGCTTCTCGATTTTGGTGTTGCATATCATTTCATCATGTCAAATTAATTTTTTGCATATGCATTAGAAAATTTTATTTTTGCATGAATTGCATTCATCCATGCACGCATATGCATGTCCTTCATCCAGGAAACCATTGCTTACTCTGATCATTTCTGGCTTGTAGAAAGACGACGACTCGACATCGGTATTTCACTTGCTCAAACAAATCCAAGATCATGGCTGAATTCGAAGCTGAGAATGCTGATTATAAGGAAACTCTGGATCAATTTCAAGGTTGGATGGACCAGTTTCAGACGAACATGGACGCTATTATGGAACTCATTCGTGCTTAGAAGGATGCCTCCGCTGCTGCCGCCACTGTTGTCACAACTGTCACTGATGCAACCGTTGTCACTCCTGTTATGACTGCTTCTCCTGTTGTTACTGTTATTCCTGTTGTTCCTTCTCCTGCTACCGTCGAAGTTCCATTTAAGCCTGTGAATCAGACTGTTGTTCGTCCATCAAACTCTCAATCCGGTTTGAACAAAATGCCTGCTGCTTTTCCTTGGGGCATGCCTCCGAATTTCACTCCTCAAATTGTAAATAATGGTGCCTTCGTACCATATCAGCCCTTTGTTGTGCCCATGCCTAATGGGAATACTGTTGCATATCCATTGGGTATGTCTTCTCCTGTTCCACCTCCGGTGATAAATGATAATCACGAGAATCTTCAGGTTCAGACTCGTCAGACTCCTGTATTGATTGACATTGAAACTCTTGATGAAGAAGAGCATGTGTATAGGGGTCCTCCTATTCATGTTCCGGTTTCATCTCAAGCTGCTCAAACTGATGTTCAGAATGTTCATCCTAGAATGTTCTACCCTGGAGCATCTTCATCCGCTGCTGTGGTGTCTCCTCCGAATTATCCGTTTGGTGTTCATTTGGGTCAGAGTGCTGGTCAGATGGTTAATCTGGGTTTGGTATATCCTTCTCAGTTTGCTACTCCGCAAGTGGACGCTCCGGCCGCGTCTCAGCTGCCAAATCCTCAAATTCTTGTCAAGCCTGCTAATCAAGATAAACCTGCTGATTACAAGCTGTTGGAAGACCACATCAGAGATATTGAAGGGTTATCTGCTTTTGGCTTAGAGACTAAGGACTTATGTTTGGTTCCAAATGTTGTACTGCCGCAGAAATTCAAGATACCTGAGCTGCCAAAGTATAAAGGTTTAAGTTGCCTGCGTAGTCATATCACTATGTACTGCAAGAAGATGGCATCCTATATTGATAATGATGAATTATTGGTTCATTGTTTTCAAGATAGCTTGTCCGGTGCTTCATTGGATTGGTACATGGGCTTAGAACGCAGCAAAATCTGTTCGTGGAGGGATCTGTCTGAAGCATTCTTGAAACAATACAAATATAATCTTGATCTGGTGCCTACCAGATTGCAGTTGCAGAACCAGTCTCAACGCTCAGCTAAAACATTTAAAGAGTATGCACAAAGATGGCGTGAGATGGCATCTCGTGTGCGACCTGCTCTCTCTGACAATGAGTTGGTTGACATGTTTATGGGTACATTGCAAGGAACCTACTATGAGAAAATGGTGGGTAGTTCTTTGTCAAACTTTGCTGACATTGTAACCAACGGTGAACGAATTGAGAACGGTTTAAAGACTGGAAAGATTCCTGGAGCTTCTTTCCAGCAGTCGGCCAATAGAAAATCTCAGAACAGTCAGTCAAAGAAAAAGGAAGGTGAAACCAATGCTGTGACAGCTCAAGTTTCTTCTCAGTATCAAGCATTCATGGCTCCCATGCCTTACTATCCATATCCGTACATCGCTGCTGCACAATATCAACAACTGCCATACCAGTATCATCTGCAACAACCAGTTCAGAATGCTCAGAATCAACAACAATCACAACGTCAGCAACAGATTCAACAGAACAACAAAAATCAGCAGAATCAAAACTGTCAAAACAACAACAATCAAGGGAATCATAAGCGTCCGAATTTTGACAGAATTCCAGTGCCCTACACTGAATTATTTCCTTACTTGGTTCACCAAGGGGTCATTGTTCCCAAAGAGATCGCGCCTGCAATTCCTTCGTTCAACCCGAAGCATAATTCAAATGCATCTTGTGCCTATCATACTGGATATATAGGACATGCGACAGAGGACTGTATTGTGTTCAAAACCAAGGTTCAAGAGCTCATCGATCGAAAGATTTTGACTTTTGCTGAGAAAGGTCCTAACATTCAGCATAATCCGTTGCCCAACCATAGTGGACCTGCGATTAACATGATTGAGGATAATTTAAGGGCTGAATTGATCATGGATGTCGACGACGTAAATACTCCGATGACTGTGGTTATCAAGAGATTAAACGAACACGGGCTGTTGAAAGGGTTGCATGGTAAGTGTCAGATCTGTGACGATAATCCCAACCAGTGCCAAAGGCTGAAGGGTTGTGTCCAAATTTTGATGAACTGAGGTGAAGTTCAATTTGCAAGATCTAAACCTGTTGAAGAGGTTATCACTATCGAGCCATTCACCATCATCTATAGGAAGGTTCCTATTGGATCTCCTAAGAAGAAAATATAGCCTATTGTTGTTTGCCCACCAAAACCATTTCCGTATCATAATTCTAAGGAGGTACCTTGGAGGTATGGATCTACTGTGTTTTCTGGAGGCCAAGAGATAAGTTTTGCTGAGTCTGAGATTGTGAATGTTACAACCAATGGAGGTATGACTCGTAGTGGACGAGTATTCACTCTGAAAGTCACTACAAAGCCTGTACAAGTTCCAACCGTTGTTCCTCCCAAGGAGAAGCTTGCATCTGTAACCCCTGTTGTTTAACAAGGGGCAACTACTACTGCACCAGTGCCAACTATTCCGTCTGAGGATGTTACCAAGAACAAGGAAACAATTGATGATCAAGAGTTCCTAAAGTTGATCAAGAAAAGTGATTTTAAAATTGTGGATCAGCTGGGGCGACTCCCTCAAGGATCTCAATTTTATCCTTACTCATGAGCTCGCCCGCGCACAAATTAGCTTTGTTGAAAGTTTTGAACACTGCCCACGTGATGCATGATATATCCGTTGTCGAGTTCGATGATGTAGTGGCTAATGTAACAGCAAGCAGATACTTGGGCTTTAATGATTCAGAATTGCCTCCTGAAGGAGCTGCCCACAACAAAGCACTGCACATATCCGTAACCTGCATGGATACCTTTTTATCTCGTGTTCTTGTGGATACCGATTCTTCCCTTAATGTGATTCCTAAGGGCACATTAAGTTAATTACTGGTGGAAGGGAGCGAAATGAGACCAAGCGCCTTAGTTGTCAGAGCCTTTGATGGTTCTCAGAGGCATGTCATTGGAGAAGTGGATTTACCCATCAAGGTTGGACCGCATTTGTTCACCATTACTTTACAAGTGATAGATATCAATCCTGCATACAGTTTCCTATTGGGTCGCCCGTGGATTCACGCTGCAGGGGCAGTTACTTCCACTTTACATCAGAAATTGAAATTTATGTTCGACGATCACCTGGTCATCGTCTGTGGTGAAAAGGATATAAATGTAAGCGGATTGTCATCTTTCCGATACGTCGAGACCGAGGAAGGCATAGCTGAAGTGTTGTTGCAGCGTCTTGAGTTCGAAGATGTCAGCTTTGCTTCAACTAGTCAAAGTAGATCACCGCAAATGACCTTGACATCTGCCAAGAGTGCTAAAGAGACCATCGAGAATGCTGCCTTGCCTGGTTGGGGGCATGTGATTGAGGTGGTTGAAAAGCATAATCGTTTTGGATTGGGTTATCGTCCTGGTCAACAATCCAGTGCGTATGGTCAGAAGCAGTGCAACTTGATCAAGTTCAGTAGCGCGGGTTTTAAAAAAGGTGACATCGTGGCAGCTATTGATGATGCTTGTCCTAACAACCAGATTTCAAGCTTTGTACACAAGTGCCCACCGGGTTTCAAGCTTAACAACTGGTCATCTACCGTGATTCCTGTGGTTTTTCCAACAAACATGTAATGCATTTTGCTTTCTCATTCCCTCATCCCCGCCCGAGACGAGTGGATAACTTGTAAAGGGCCTCACGCTTTTGCAATATTATGTGATCAATAAATAAAAGTTTTTTGCATTCAAAATCATGCTCTATTTTCTTTCTTTATTTTATTTTTCACAAACAAATGGCAAAAGTTTCTTTTTATTTTCACTTTTCAAAATAGCTCATTCTAAACATATTCATAAACATGTAGAACAAATAAATGCATTGATAACAACATGGCAAACATCCATTGTAATTCTGGGATTCCAGTTAACCAAGCCGAAGAATATGGTGAGGAAGATTGTGAATTACCGGCTGAACTAGCAAGGCTCCTTGAGCACGAGCAGAAAGAGATTAAGCCACATAAAGAGCCGGTGGAAATTGTCAATCTTGGTACCGATGAGGTCAGAAGAGAAATCAAGGTTGGCGCATCTCTCACAAAGAATGTACACTCCGAGTTGGTTGAGTTATTGAAAGACTATGTTGATATCTTCGCCTGGTCTTATCAAGATATGCCTGGGTTGGATACCAACATCGTTGAGCATTACTTGCCACTCAAGCCTGGATGTCCTTCTGTCAAGCAGAAACTCAGGAAGACTAGACACGACATGGCACTTAAAATCAGAGAAGAGGTAAAGAAGCAGCTTGACACTGGGTTCCTCGCCACATCCGAGTATCCTGAATGGATTGCCAACATCGTCCCGATTCCAAAGAAGGATGGGAAAGTCAGAATGTGTGGATTATCGAGATCTCAACAAGGCAAGCCTGAAAGATGATTTTCCTTTGCCTCATATTGATGTCTTGGTAGACAACACGACACAGTTCTCTGTCTTTTTGTTTATGGATGGTTTCTCAGAATATAATCAGATCAAAATGTCCCCAACTGATATGGAGAATACTATTTTCATCACGCCATGGGGTACATATTATTACAAAGTCATTCCATTCGGTTTGAAGAATGCTGGGGAAACATACCAACGTGCCATGACAACCCTCTTTCGCAATATGATTCATAGAGAGATTGAGGTTTACGTGGACGATATGATTGCCAAATCCAAAACTGAAGATGATCATTTGGTCCATTTAAAGAAACTGTTTGACAGGCTCCAAAAGTTTAGACTGCAGTTGAATCCTGCGAAGTGTACCTTCAGAGTTCGATCTGGTAAACTGTTGGGCTTTATTGTGAGTCAGAAAGGCATTGAAGTTGATCCCGACAAGGTTCGAGCAATTCAAAATATGTCGCCTCCCAAAATAGAAAAAGAAGTCCGCGGCTTTTTGGGCAGACTTAATTACATCTCCAGGTTCATTTCTCACTTGACGGCTACCTTTGAACCGATGTTCAAATTACTAAGAAAAAATCAGTTGATCGAATGAAACAATGATTGTCAAGAAGCATTTGACAAAATAAAACAATATTTGTAAGAACCACCGATCTTAGTACTGCCGGTTCCTGGTAGGCCTTTAATCATGTATCTCACCGTTCTCGATGAATCAATGGGATGTGTATTGGGTCAGCATGACGACACTGGCAGAAAAGAACATGCAATTTACTATCTGAGTAAGAAGTTCACTGATTGTGAGACCAGATACTCACTCTTAGAGAAAACTTGTTATGCTCTGGTCTGGGCTGCTCGACGCCTAAGACAATACATGATTTGCCATACCACTTTATTGATATCCAAAATGGATCCAATAAAGTACATATTTGAAAAGCCTGCTATCTCTGGAAGGATTGCCCAGTGGCACATGCTGTTAACTGAGTATGATATCCAACATGTTACCCAGAAAGCAATAAAAGGGAGCGTCTTGTCTGACTACCTTGCTCATCAACCTGTAGAGGGTTATTAACAAATGAAGTTTGACTTTCCCGATGAGGATGTTCTGTTTATCAGAGATTACGAGACTCTAGACCCTGACATAGGACCCGAAACAGGGGCGCGATGGACGGTCGTGTTCGACGGTGCCTCCAATGCCAAAGGTCGTGGAATTGGTGCTATCCTCATCTCTCCAACAGGTTTTCACCTTCCCTTCACTTCCATATTATGCTTTGCATGCACCAACAATATGGCTAAATACGAAGCATGTATCTACGGTATTGAAGAAGCAATTGACATGAGAATCGAGATTCTTGAGGTCTATGGAGATTCTGCTTTGGTTATTGGCCAAGTCAGAGGGAACTTTGTGACTCGGGATCCCAAGCTGGTTCCGTACCAAAAACACAGTGAAATTGATTCCTTACTTTAATGAGATCTCTTTTCATCATATCCCCAGAGAGGAAAATCAACTAGCTGACGCTCTTGCCACTTTAGCATCCATGTTCAAGGTCAAGTGGAAGAATGAAGCTCCTTCTATCCGCATTGATAATTTGAATGAACCAGTACACTGTTTAACAATCGAGGATGAGTCTGATGACAAGCCTTGGTTCTATGACATTAAGAAATATCTGGAAAAACAGGAATATCCCGAGGGTATTGCTATCACTGACAAGAAAGCTCTTAGATGGCTCTGCGCCAAATTCTTCTTAAGTGGTGGTGTACTATACAAAAGGAATTATGATTCCGTGTTGCTCAGATGCGTGGATAGACACGAAGCACACATGATCATAAAGTCCATACATGAGGGTTGTGAAGGTGTACATGCTAAAGGTCCTGCCATGGCCAAGAAGATCCTTCGAGCTGGGTATTACTGGACAACAATGGAGGTAGATTGTTACAACTTTGCCAAAAGATGTCACAAGTGCCAAATCTACGGAGACAAGATCCATGTGCCTCCAACTCCATTGAACATTTTGACTTCACCTTGTCCATTCTCTATGTGGGGGTATAGATATGATTGGAATGATCGAGCCAAAGGCTTCCAACAGTCATCGATTCATTTTAGTCGCTATCGATTACTTTACCAAGTGGGTTGAAGCTGCTTCTTACACGAATGTTACACGCCAAGTGGTTGCCAGATTTATCAAGAAAGAGATAATCTGTCGTTATGGCATTCCTAGCAACATTATCACTAACAACGCCAGTAACCTAAACAACAAGATGATGGAAGAGTTGTGTCAAGAATTCAAGATCGAGCACCACAACTCTTCACCTTAACGGCCCAAGATGAATGGTGTCGTCGAAGCAACAAACAAAAACATTAAGAGGATTGTCCAGAAATTGGTCAAGACTTATAAGGATTGGCATGAAATGCTTCTCTTTGCACTACATGGCTACAGAACTTCAGTCCGCACTTCTACTAGGGCAACTCCGTATTCACTTGTGTATGGTATGGAGGCTGTTCTACCCATTGAAGTTGAGATTCCTTCGCTCAGAGTCATCATGGAAGCAGAACTTGATGAAGCCGAATGGGTCCAATCCAGATATGACCAGCTGGATCTCGTCGAAGAAAAGTGCCTTACAACTGTTTATCATGGTCAATTGTATCAGAGACGCCTCAAGCGAGCTTTTGACAAGAAAGTTCTCCCTCGAGCGTTCCAGGAAGACGAACTCGTGCTCAAGAGGTATTCACCTGTTCACCTCGGATCCACGCGGCAAGTGGACTCCCAATTATGAGGGACCTCTTGTTGTCAAGAAGGCCTTCTCAGGCGGAGCCCTAATCCTCACCACCATGGATGGGGATGAGTTGTCATCGCCCGTGAACTCCGATACAGTCAAAAAATATTATGCCTAAAAAAAAAGGATAAAGAGCCCGCTAGATTGACATCTGCAAGGACAATCTAGGCAAAAATGGGCATCCCGATGGACCAAACAAAAAAGAAATGTCCATGCAAAAATTAGGGACAATGCAAAAAAGCAATAACAACCCGTTAAGTTGAAAACCCGAAAGGGCGACTTAGGCAAAAATGGGTATCCCGGTGGACGGAAAAAAATATAGAAAAAATGTACAGGCAAAAATTAGGGATAAAGGTATTTGACTGTGAATACATGAGCCTCTCTTCGTCATAGCTGGACCTCAGACGGTAACAGAGCAGTCAAATCATCATCAACTAGGGCAAGGTGTTGGAACCTAGGCGTACAGTGGATGGTAGACAATGTTGTAATCAATACAAAGCATGATTTCCCTTTGCCATTTACTTTTGTTTTTCAATTTTTACTGCAAATTTCCTCATCAAGGATTTTTGCATCCTTGTACACATCTTATGTACATGTTTCACATCTCAATAAAAATACATTATTTGTTTTTTCAATTGTTTTCTTTCCAGTATTTTGTTTGCAAAATAAGCGATTATTTGTGATCACATAATACTATAAAACATTGAAAAAAATAAAAAGCTAAATCAATAGAGAAAGCATTATACATTGCATATTTTACTGGTAAATCATGCAGGATAATCGGTAATATCTATTGGCAAGCCTAATGCCCGACTCACACCGTGATGGTTCTTTGGAAAAGTTATTATTTCCTCAGTGGAGCCATCATTTTCCCAGCAATCGCCATTATGGTTCTCCAGAAAGGTTGATTACTTTCAATTTCCCCGACAGATCCTTGAAGTCCCCAGTAAAGTTATCATGATGTACCCCGAAAGGAGACGATTGTTCTTTTCCCCAGCACGGGTCGTGCATCATTCCCAGCATGTCGAAACTATCACGCACCAGCAGCGGTATGACTTGGTTCCTCGTCTTCCCCAAGCAGAGAAGATCCTCCGGACCTTGGTAATTCCCTGCAGTAGAGTCAGTGGTAGTTTTCTAGGTTCATTCCCCTGGTAGAGTCAGACGTGATGAAAAGATTGACCTGATTCTCTTATCCCCAGCAGTGGCAACGGTGATAATCTAGGAATCTGATATTTCTCAGTTTCTTCCCCAGCAGAGTTGTCACCCATTGTGGACTTTTTTTCCAGCAGGCCGTCTTCATCTTTTGGTTCTCTCCCCAACTGAGGATGTCGAGCTCGTTTTTCTACAATCTCTGCCTAACCACCGTGCATTACCTTTAGCCTTTACCTTTGCATAACATGATATCAAGCGTCATGTAGAACACATACATGGTATATGCATCAAGCATACTCCCTTCCTTTTGGCCTGATTCATCTCCCTAGCATATATTCAGCCAAACTTCAAACACTCTCAAAACTCTTCTTTTGTCGCCGTCGGCCAAATTTCGAGCTACTCTTTTATTTAGTCCTCTTCTACCTTGAATCACCGAAAAGCTAGCGCAATTCAAACATTCAGGTCCAAGAGGATTAAATAGGGGCAGCTGTCGTAACCCGAAATTTGACCTCCCTTTTTCCTTTTGCATAAGCACGTACATTCACATCGCCGGCATACGCATTCACACTTTTTTCTCTATATGTTTCTTGTTGCAGGAATATTCAGGTTTTCCAAAGCCCGATTAATCACGTCCTCACAAGGTCGTCACATCATCAAAACAAGCACAAAACAAGGGTTTTCATGCCTATTCATCAAAACAAGAAGTGGAAAGGAGAAATTGGGATCTCAACACTTGTTCTTGAGTGATCTGGGCAAATTTTGCCTAGAGTAACCGGTTACTCAATATAGGGTAACCGGTTACTCAGTACAAAGTTGCAATTTTTGCTGCATTTATGGGACAGCAATTCTGCACACTCTTTGTTCTTGGATTCTACTTGATTCTAGCATTGTGTGGAACATTCTAGACAGTTCAAGATCATTCAACAACTCCACTTACATTTATTCCCATGCTTCACTTTAAATTAAGTGTACCATGATCCTTGATTTCCAAACATGTCAATCTTTGATTTGAAGCTTATATTGGGATTGCTACCGAGTTAACTTCCTAACTAACTGAGTTAACCGCTTGACTCGGTGAGTCAAGTGTAACATACTCCTAGCCTAAGTCCAAACCAGCCAAAGCTAGCTCCTAGCCTAATTCCAAACCTCTCACACTCCAAACCAAAACTCTATATAAACAAGACTTCAATCATTTTTTGGGGGGGAATCATTTTCACACAAATTCGACACACTTCACTCTCAATTCTCTCACATTCTCTCTGAATTTTTCTGCAACTTCTTCATCTTCATCTCAATTTTCTCCCCAAACCTCACCATAGCTCTTCACCATTGAAGAATAATCACTTTTCACATTGAAAGTGATTATTTCTTAAGCTTTAACTTCATCATCTTGCAATTATACTTGTTTTTGTGGAGTGTTATTAGCTTTCGGATTCATCTCAAGTGTTTTCTTCAAGATTCAACGGTTCGAATTCGTATTTCAGAGTTTCATCGCAATTTGTTCGATTTCGGTACGATTCAGCTAGAATTGAAGATTCCTCTGATTTTCTATGATTATCTGCACCAAGATCTCTTTGCAACAATTACCAAGCCAAGCCTCCGGCTTGTAGGTTGGTAGATCTCACTCATTTTACTGTTTCAAACAATTTCGTATCATTCGCAATGTAGTTCGTTACTTTTTGTGCACGAATTGATTTGGCATTTACATGATCCATGATCTTGATGTGTTAATTGATTCCATCATTGTTTATTTGCTATTTTTGAGCTTAATTTTCGTGCACAATTTCATACCCTAGCAAGTGGTAATTTGAACAAGTGATTTGGTTGCTTTAAGTGCTTTTTCAAAAGCTATTTTTGCCACTGTTACAGTGGTAACCGGTTACTCTTCACAAATTTGCACCAGTGCTGCTTTTTTCAACTGAGTAACCGGTTACTCAATATAGGATAACCGGTTATTCTGCACAATTTTCCCTAGATTTTCTATTTTCAAGCAAGTAACTGGTTACCCACTTTAGAGTTACCGGTTACCACTGTAACAGAGTGCTTTTTTTGGTGTTTTTCAAGCTTGTTTGCCATACTCTCTTCTTCTAACTTCCATGAATTGATATGATTGATTTTTTATGGATGTTTTAGGTGTTGTTTCATTTCAGTTAAAGCATGATTGTGAATTTTCCGATGCTTGATCTTTAGATTTCATAATTGTGCACATTGTTAGGATTCCATTAACATGATCATTTTTGCACATACTTTTGCTCACTTGTTAACATGTTTTTGTTTGGCATTCTAAGTGTTATTTGGTACTGTTTTGCACTTTCATTCATGTTTGTATTATGTTTATTCTTCAAAGGATAAGCTTAATCTTGTACAATCAATAATGCACCCTGTGCTTTAATAATTTTTTCAATTTACGTTGGAAGATTATTAGCATACTCCTCCCTTTTGATTAATTAATCGAAATTTCATTTTGATTATTGATCCTCCCTTTGGCGCTTCTCTTTAGGCCTTCCTTTAGTAGCTTTCTTTATCTCTTTCCCCGCGGAGTTAGAGTTTCGCTCGACGCACTAGAGCACGACACTTGAGCACTGTACAAATTGGAGCTGTGGCGCTGTCCGTCTCAATTTCTGCACTATACTTTGAGTGCTAGAGAAGGAATGAGGATGGAATTGTCCAACCCTCATTTTAGCTATTTCTTGGGTAAGGGCGTCTGGCCCTCTCTTTCGAGAATAGTCACCTCTATCCTCGAGCTGTAGTGTTTCTCCTTCCCCAGTCGAGTCCCTCTTTTGATCAATCACCTTTCTCTTGGTTAAAGATCATTGTTCTTGGGTCAACACACGTTTCTTGTCTCGGTATCCTTCTTCTCTGGTCTGTCATTGTCTTTTAATTCCCCAGAAGAGCCTCAACTCCTTTCTTCGGTTAAACATAGTTTTCCTGTTAAACACCAAAACCCTTGCGGAGTTCGCAACCTTCTCTTGGTTCTTCTCCCTTTGATTGGTTAACCACTGTCTGTCAGTTAAAACACCAATTTGCTCCTTTTCCTCAGTTAACCACAATCTACCTATTAATATACTGAGTTTCCTTTTGGGTTAATCACCTTCTCTTGGTTAATCACCCGTTTTTTCAGTTAACCACAGTCTGCCTGTTAAAATACTGAGTCCCTTTCGAGTTAATCACCTTCTCTTGGTTAATCACTCGTTTTCTTTGCGGTTAATCACAGTTTATTCTGTTAACACCGAATTCTCCACGGTTAGCAACCTCTTTTGGTTCAATACCTTTCTGTTGGTCAAGTACTGTTTATTCAGTCATTACCAACATCCCTAATGAGTCACAACCTTCGCTTGGTTCTACACCCGTTCTTTGGTTAATCACAGTCTTTCTGTTAAAACCAAATTCCCAGCAGTTACCAACCTCCTTTTGGTTCAAATACTCCCTCTCTTAGGTTACAACATTTGCTTGGTTCCTCACCCTTTTCTTTGGTTAACCACAGTTTTTCAGTTAATATACCAAAATCCCCTCAGAGTCAAACACCTTCTCTTGGTTCGGTACTCTCTCTTGTCGGTTCTTCGCAGCCTGCCTGTTGACACCAAATCTTTTTCCCCACTGAATCTTAATCTCTTTTTCTTCAGTTAACCACTGCCAGTCAGTTAACATACAAAGTTTCCTTATTCTCTTGGTTTTAACACCATACTTTGGTTTGCTCCCCAGTAGGGTCGCTATCCCTCTGATTCCCAGCACTTTCACTTTGTTATCTTACCTCCCCAGTGGATTTTTTCTATTCTTTCCGCTCCTTTTATCTTCTTGGTTTTGACACCATTCTTGCACTTTATCCTCAGCACAGTTACTACTTTTCCTTTGCACTCCTTTCTTGGTTTTGACACCATTTCTTTGGAATCCCCAGCGGAGTTTCCTCTTTTCTTTTGCTCTTAGTTTTGACACCACTTTCCTTTTCCTTTTCCGTCTTAGTCCCCGAACTACAGAAGCTCTGATTCTGCATTCATTCGAATGTATGATACGTAGGCACGATATCGTGATGATCTTGGTGAGCACACTTCCACACTTCCATCCTTCCACCCTTCTTCCATTCCCCTTTCTTTTCCCTGGTTCCATGAACTACCGCGCTCTGATTTTCTCATTGCACTATGAGGGTACGTAGGGACGAGGGCCCCAATCCTCTGTGAGCACTTTATTTCTTTCTTTTCTTTCCTCTTCTCCTCTTCTTTTACCTAGAAGCCTTTAGATAGATAACTCATCCAAGCCTAGAAGCAAGTGAAATGGTTCCCGTCGAGTACGAAGGATACGTAAGGTACTAGTACCTTCCTTTCACATAACCGACCCCCGTTCCCGTTTCTCTTCCCCTTGGGTTTTATCGATATCTTCCCTGTACTTTGGGACTAAATAAATTTTGGTTGTGACTCTGTTGTATCTTTGAGTGTGCGAATCACTCAGGTATAAACTAACCATCTTCATCAACAAGAGTTGTGCATGTTGTAGTCAAAGTTTGTTCAAGCATGTTGTCGAAATATGTTAACTTGTAGTTTAAGTTAGTATGTTGAATTAGACCTTGCCTGTAAGCCCAATTGTTAAGTTAGATTGTAGCCTAAGTTAGATTAGTAGTCTATAAATAGACTAGTTCTCTCAGGTTGTTAAGAGAGGTTAATTATTGTTATTCACTTGCAATCTTTGAACCCTTATTGAGAAAGTGAATAGTAAAATAGTTTTAACCAATTCTTCTTCTTACTTCTTCTCTCTTTTTGAAAAACCTAATAGGGTTTCTTGTGTTTGTTCAAGAAACTCAATCTTTATCTCATAACTTTGTTATGTTATTAACGATGTTGTTCCGCTGTCGTGCACGGATAAAAAACGAGTTTTATAAAAGTGTAGTAACGGGAAGCGACACTCGGATGTCGTATCGCAAGGATTCTTGTTCAGAATTTAACCAATTGAAAAACGATTGGGGGGGGGGTTGTTTTCGATTTAGTAAATAGGAAGAAATAAGTGATTATAAAATAAGCTGATATACCGTATCGGTCTCCTAACTTATCATTGATCCGAATAATTCTCAATCCCTAAGCGGGCTCTATTCCCTTTTAGATTACAATATCAATCAACAAGTGCAATGGATACTGAAATATATATATTCCTAATTTCCGAATTAAGCAAATGGATACACACAATCGCGAATTAAGCAAACACGATATAGAAACACGATTTAACGACAAAGCGACGTAAACAGCGAGTAAAAGTTATAGGTTTTGAAATATTAAATTAGATTTGATTTGATATGATTAGATTTGATTAGATTTAATATTTAGATATAATCCAAGTTGTGTTGACCCAAGCCCAATTAGGGTTGTATATTTATAGACCTAGCTTGTATCATTATTTACACAATTCAATAGTACAAATCCTTATTTCCTTATTCTTTCTCTTTCTCTCCTCACTAAAAGTGCCTCACGCACTAACAAACTGGTATCCAGAGCTTTCGGTTATTGTTCTTGATCGAGTTTTCAAGAACTTCACTTCAGAGATTGTGTTTTCAGGGCAAGTGAATCAACCACTGCGAAGATGACTGGTGATAAGAGCATTCCGAGTTCCCTTCCAATGCTTGACGGCAAGAATTGGATCCGATGGAAAAAATAGATGCAATCCTTATTTGGCTTCTATGAGACCCTAGAAGTGGTTAACGGTGGTGTTCCTGTGTTAGCTGAAAATGCAACCGAAGACCAGAAAAAAAACCACAACGAAGTCAAGAAGAAAGATTGCAAGGCTGCATATTGCATTCAGACGGTGGTCGATGCTGTTAACTTTGACAGAATCTCTCATGTTGAAACGAAGAAGGAGGCATGGGATATTCTGGTGAAGTATTATGAAGGAGGTGAGAAAGTCAAAGTTGTCAAGTTGCAAACCTTGCATCGACAATATGAGTTGTTGTCGGTGGGAGAAGACGAAAAAGTCACAGAATATGTGTCGAAGGTTCAGAAACTCATCCATCTCATGAAGGGTTGTGGTGAAACCATAACTGATAAGATGATAGTTGAGAAGGTAATGAGAACGTTGACCTCTCACTTTGATCACGTTATCGTAGCTATTCAAGAATCCAACAATCTTGAAACCCTAAAAGTGGAAGATTTGGTTAGTTCGTTGGAGGCGCATGAAATGAGGATTGCCGAAAGAAAGGGAGTTTAGGATTCGATACAAGCACTACAGGCTCAGTCATGGAAAAATAATGGTGGTTCCAACAAATTCAAAGGCAAAGTCGACAAGACTCAAGGAAAGAAGTCTTGGTCGAACCCTCACAAAAATCAGGTTGAAGATAGAGCTTCTGAATCCTCGAAAAGAGGAGGAGGAAACTATCGAAAGGACAAAGAAGATAAGAAAGGTATACGGTGTTATAACTGTGAAAAGAGGGTTCATTTGGCCAAACATTGTTGGTAAAGGAAAGACAATGGATTGGAAAAAGGCAGGGACGAAGGAGCGAACCTTGCACGCCAAGATTCAGATGATTCTAAAGGTGGTATGGTGGTTATGGCTACAGTAGCAGATAACCATGTCAAATCCAAGTTCTGGTTCCTCGACTCAGGCTACTCAAATCACATGACTGGTCAAAAGGAGTGGTTGGCAGATTTTGATGAGTCGAAGAAGAGCAAGATAAAACTTGCTGATAACAGTTCGTTGCAAGCAGAAGGTACTGGCAACATAATTTTTCAACTGAGTAATGGAGCGAAAGCTATGATCAGAGATGTGTTTTATGTACCTGGAATGAAGTGTAACTTGTTAAGTGTTGGACAACTGGTCGAAAAAGGCTTCTCAGTTGTCATGAAAGATGGAGTTTTGAAATTGTTCGACACCCAGAACAATTTAGTCTTGAAATCTCCGTTGTCGAAGAACAGTGAAATTCTGGCCTGTATATATCAGATGTCCTATCGAGATGTCGTGACACTGATATACAACAACAATGAACAAGTTCAAAATAAAAGTGTGCATAAAAAGTAAAGAACACCAGAAATTGTTAACCCAGTTCGGATCTAACTATCCTACATCTGGGGGCTACCAAGCCAGGGATGAAATCAATATTCGATAGTATCAATTCACTGATAACCACACCCGGTTCAATCAGCTCACTTAATCACTACACTTCCTATGACTACTACCTAAGACTCCCCTAGGTATGAGGCCCTCCTCAAATCCCTCTTCAATCACAACCCGTGACTGGTTCCTTACAAGACAAGTAACAATGGTCGAAACACAAATTCTCAATACTTCACAGCTTATGAGAATTAACACTCAGCTACTCAATGCTTAAAAGCTTATGAGCAAGCTTACACAACTTACACTACAGTCCTTATACTGTTATCATAAGATACCAGTTAGGCTCACAAAACCCAAGCACACAACCCTAAAAATACATGTAAGTTCGACACCTAAAACTAGGTTTACATCAGTCTATTTATAGCTTGAAATCTGGACTGAATTGGGCTTCAAAAACGCAGCAATTAGGCTGCTCACAAATCTGCAAAATTAACTCCAATAAAATAGGTCTTCAATCCAAAGTTTCCTATTATGCCTCCATAATAAGAAACAGCAGCAAATCCGAAAACCAACAAGTAACCCTAATCCAAAAATGCTTTGGATGCCACATAGGATAACCAAATATTCACAGAATATTTATTTACAAATCTTTGTAACATAATCTGCAATAAAACCTGACTTCACAGCGCGATGTCCTATGAGCAGTCATGGGACATTTTCATTCGACATGTTGAACAAATAGTAGAGAAACATATCTTTAGACATCTTCATTCAACACCTGCTGCTACATGAGTTTTAGCAAAATAATGCCAACCATAAAACCAAGGAAATAACAAACAGGACGTTTAAGACCATGATCAGTTCGACTGAAGTACAATGTCTAAAAACTATTGTCAACTAGAAGGATAGTTGGTTGTGGCATTTGAGGTTTGGACATTTGAACTTTCGATCACTCAACCAGCTGATTACTCAAGATATGGTATCTGGTATTCCAAGTCTTGAGATGCCTGACAAACTCTATGAAGGTTGTTTAGTCGGAAAGCAATCTAGAAATTCTTTCGTTTCGACTATGCCAATGAGATCATCTTGCATACTCGAAGTTGTACGTTCAGATGTATGCGGTCCGTTCGAAGAACATACCATTGGTGGAAACAGATATTTTGTTTCATTTGTCTATGAGTTTAGTCGAAAGCTGTGGATCTATGTGATCAAGAGAAAGGATGAAGTATTTGAAATCTTTAAGAGATTCAAGATGTTTGTCGTAAACTAAAGTGAAAAGAGGATCAAAGTTTTGCGAACAGATGGAGGTGGCGAATACACTTCGAAGATGTTTGGAAAATTATGTGCAGAACATGGTGTTGATCATGAGATAACTGCTCCTTATACTCCTCAACATAATGGAATTGCTGAAGAAGAAACATAACCATAGTGGATATGGCGAGATGTATGCTCAAGCAGAAGAATTTTCCAAAATCTTTATGGGGTGAAGCTATTTCGACTGCAGTTTATATCCTGAACAGGTGCCCTACCAAGAAATTGAAGAACAAGGTTCCTGAAGAAGTGTGGAGTGGCAAACGACCATCACTGAGTCATCTGAAGGTGTTTGGCTCTATGTGTTACAAGCATGTTCGTGATGCAAGAAGAAGGAAGCTTGATGACAAGAGTGAACCTATGATTCTGGTAGGATATCATAAGACAGGTGCATACAGGCTATTCAATCCAATTAATGAGAAGATTGTGTTAAGTCAAGATATTGTGATTGATGAAAATTCTGCCTGGGATTGGAATTCTAGTAATTCAATTAACAAGCCATTGATGAGCTCTAATTTTGAAGAAGAAACTGATGAAGTCGAAGTTGAAGGAATTACTGAGAATCCAGTCGAAGTCGAAGTAGAAGCAGTTGCTGACATTCTCGAAATAGAGGTTGTGGCTGAAACAAGTCAAAGACCTCAGCGAAATAGAGTTCCTCCAACAAGACTTCAAGATTATGAAGTGACTGGTGATGATGAAGTCACACCAGATGGAGAATTAGTTCATTTTGCTTTACTTGCAGGTGCTGAACCAATCAACCATAACGAAGCTTTAAAAATTCAACAGTGGAAGTTAGCTATGGTAGAAGAGTTACAGGCAATCGAAAGAAACAACACATGGGAGTTAGTCGAAATGCCAGTACATACAAAAGCTATCGAAGTAAAGTGGGTGTTCAAGTTGAAACACAATGCTGATGGGTCGATAGCAAGACATAAAGCAAGATTCGTAGCTCGAGGATTTCTTCAAAGAGAAGGACTTGACTACTCTGAAGTATTTGCTCCAGTAGCAAGACTGGAGACTGTTCTACTAGTGGTAGGATTGGCATGTAACCAAGGTTGGTCGACATTTCACTTAGATGTGAAGTCAGCTTTTCTTAATGGCCCGTTAGAAGAAGAGGTCTATGTCACACAGCCTCCTGGGTTTGTGATTCAGAAGGAAGCGAGTAAAGTATATAAGTTGCACAAAGCGCTCTATGGCCTCAAGCAGGCACCTAGGGCATGGAACAAGAAGATCGACTCATGCTTAGTCGAATTGGGATTTGTCAAATGCAAGTCTGAGTATGGTGTCTATGTTCAGGTTGTAGCATAAGATATAACAATCATCTACTTATATGTCGATGACTTGTTAGTAACTGGAAATAGCCTGAAGAACTTGTTGAAGTTCAAAGAGCTGATGAAGAAGGAATTTGAAATGTCGGATCAGGGAAAATTGTCTTATTTCCTAGGCATGGAATTTCATATGTCGAAGCAAGGTATGGTGCTACATCAAAGGAAGTATATCAAAGAGATACTCAAGAGATTCATAATGGATGATTCGAATCCTGCATCTTCACCTATCGAACCAAACTTGAAGTTGGAGAAGCATGGAGAGGAAGACAAAGTTGACGTAACTTTGTTCAAACAAATAGTTGGATCTCTGAGATATGTGTGCAATAGTCGACCTGATATAGGTTTTGCAGTCGGATTAGTGAGCAGATTCATGAGCGAACCAAGAGTGTCACACATGAAAGCTGCAAGAAGAATTCTAAGATACTTAAAAGGAACAACAGATTTTGGAATTATATTTCGATGAGATTCTGAAGGCAAAGGAGCAATAGTTAATTGCTTTTCAGATGCAGATTGGTGTGGAGATAAGGAAGATCAAATAAGTACAACTGGCTATTTCTTTCAAGTATTTGGTGCCCCAATCTCATGGTGTTCGAAGAAGCAACCTGTGGTGGCATTGTCATCGTGTGAAGCTGAATATATAGCAGGATCTTATGTTGCATGTCAATCAATTTGGATCAGATCAGTACTTGAAGAAATGGAGGTCGATGTGAAGAAACCTCTTGTGTTACAAATTGACGACAAGTCAGCTATAAATCTGGAGAAGAATCCAGTTCTACATGGAAGGAGTAAGCATATCGAAGCCAGATTTCACTTCTTAAGAGAAAAGGTAAATCGAGGTGAACTTGAAGTTAGGCATTGCTCAAGTAAAGCACAGTTGGCTGACATTTTCACCAAAGGATTGAAGATCAACAGATTCCTGAATTTGAGAAAGAAATTAGGAATAGTTCAGATCGACTATGACTAGCGTAGGTTCGACAACATGGATTATGGGGGTGTGTTGAAATATTAAATTAGATTTGATTTGATATGATTTGATTTGATTAGATTTAACATTTAGATATAATCCAAGTTGTGTTGGCCCAAGCCCAATTAGGGTTGTATATATATAGACCTAGCTTGTATCATTATTTACACAATTCAATAGTACAAATCCTTATTTCCTTATTCTTTCTCTTTCTCTCCTCACTAAAAGTGCCTCACGCACTAACAATAGGAAGATACAATCATCGAAATAAATCAATCAACTCTAATAAAAGTTGAATTAAGCAAACAACAAATCAAAGAGAAAAATTGAAAGGGAAATAAATTTAATTGAGAAACATAAGAACCTCAAAGTATGATGGAAGCACAATTACAGTAGATCAATCCAAGGAGTTTAGTTCTCCATTACAATCGTTGAAAGTAAAGGAAAATTCGTGAGTAGTAAAAATTTAGGTAATTGTTGTACGGCTGAAAAACCTTATAAACAAAATAAGGTTTTTCACCACTAACTCAAACTGGGTCGGAAACATAAACCAGACCCATAAAACAACCCGAAACAAATTGTTTTCTAAAATCAGAATTTGGGCTCTGACTTCAACGACTTATTTGACCCTCTTTCACTCCGAATCAGCTTCTGTGTAAATCACAAAAGTTGTAGTCTTTGTCTTAGCTTTCCATCAACTGGTAGAACGCGCAGAACGGCATCCCGTAGCCCAAGTTATGACCTGCGCAGTGAAAGGTATCAAATAAGTGTCAATGCTGAAAAATAAGCTGCGAAAATAAAATAAAGGTAGAAACAAACTTAAATATGAAAACACATTAAAATAGTAAAAACACTCAAATAAACTGTAGCAATGCCTAAGTACAAACATAAGAGAACATGCATTAAAATGCATTGATCAAATTCCCCCACACTTGAACTTTTACACTCAGAGCAAAATGATAACTTCAAAAATTTAGAACAAAACAAAGAAGATCATGCATTTCTAAAGGTATTCAATATACAAGGTACAAGTAGAGTCCTAAGTCTAAGATTCAAGAATATGGTGTCAGTGAGCAACTCTTTTGTGACATTCAAAACAAATATGAAAACAGCTTACCGAAGAGTACATCAAAAGTAGCAGGATCCTCACAAGATATAATTCACTCAACTCTCAAGTGTTTAGGCTAACTGTTTACACTCAAAGCACAACATGAAAGTTTGTACTACTATAAGCTTGAAAAGACTCTAAATCCACACTTGAAATACATGCACACAAAGATCAAAAGGACTTTTATTCAGGTTGTAACGTGGCCAAGGTAAGGGTAGGATAAATCCTAAGGAGTACTAGGCTAAAACTCAAAGGGTCAAAAGAAAATTGAAGGAGAATTAAGGAGTTGAACTAAAAACACTTTAATAACATTCAAACAACAACTTTCCCATATTTTCCTCTTTTTATTTATTTATATTTTTCTTTTATTTTTTTACATTTTTTTTTCTTTTTCAGAAGGAAAATGTATTGACATCCTTCTTTATTTTTATTTTTTTTCTTTTTCTATATATATATATATATATATATATATATATATATATATATATATATATATTTCTGCCAACCTTTGAAACATCACAACTGTATTGTTCAACCCCACGAAACTCTATACAAGACTCTTTCGACCCCTTGATTAGGGTGATAATTTTATTTTTCGCTTTCGGCTTGTATTGAGTTTTAAACAAAAAAAAAGGATAAACAGGCTCAAAGGTGTTTCCAACAAGAGATAATATTTTTCATGGTTGGCTTTTTGGCTAAGTGGCTAAAAGTAAAACAAAAACAAGTTTCCTTTATCATATCAATGTGCACAAGTAAACAAAAAGCTTCAACAGAGTCAATTCAAATTCTAGAGACTAACAATCATGAGTGAAACACACAAGAAAGAAAAAAGGAATGGATGTTTTTATGCATTATCCATTATTAGGCTCAAATTCTCACAAGGTTTAGTGATCTACCACCAATGATGTATAATTCAGAGCTTAGTCCTACATATAACACTAAGAATGAATAAAAAGGAATCAATCACATCACATCACAAGTCTTTAGTCAAGAGAGCTAAGAACAAAACCCCTACTTGTAAATCAAAAACCAAAGAAAAAACATGCTATTTTTTTAAGAAAATAAAAAAAAAAGCAAAACATAAAATTGGTTCCCTCCCCCACACTTAAAATATGCATTATCCTCAATGAAAGGACATAATTATTAAATAAGAGTGAGGGAAAGGAAAAAGTGCTCCCTGGTCAAGTTGTGGAGTAAGTGGGCTTTTCCAAGGAAAGCTCTTCTATGGGTGCATCTTCAGGCACCGAACTCTCATGGAATAGCTTTAGACTCTACCCATTGACTTTGAAAACCTTGTCGGTACCTACACTTTTAATCTCTACTGTACCATGAGGGAAAACATTAGTAACAACAAAAGGGCCAATCCACTTGGATCGAAGTTTCCCAGCCATAAGCTTAAGGCGGGAGTTAAACAGTAAAACCTGTTGGCCCACAGAGAATTCCTTCCTAGAAATCATTTTATCATGGAAGTGCTTAGTTTTCTCTTTATAAATCCTAGAGCCTTAATAAGCCTCTAGCCTAAGCTCTTCAAGTTGTTGTAATTGGAGTTTTCTTTCAATACCTGCTTGTTGTATCTCCAAATTGCAACTTTTTACCGCCCAATAAGCACGGTGTTCCATCTCTACAGGAAGATGACATGCCTTACCAAAAACAAGTCGATAGGGAGACATCCTTATAGGTGTCTTGAAAGCTGTTCTTTGAGCCCAAAGTGCGTGTTCTAGATGGCAGCTCCAATCCTTCCTGTTTGGCTGCACCATTTTCTCTAAAACCTGTTTGATCTCCCTGTTTGAGATCTCAGCTTGCCCATTAGTTTGGGGATGGTATGCAGTAGAGACTCTGTGCACAACTCCATATTTTCGGAGCAATGCTTCCATGGTGCGGTTACAGAAATGAATGCCTTGGTCACTTATGATAGCTAGGGGTATTCCAAACCTGCAAAAAATATTAGACCTGACAAAATCTGCAACAACTCTAGAATCATTAGTCCTATTGGGAATAACTTCCACCCACTTTGAAACATAATCAACAGCAAGCAAAATGTAGAGAAAACCAAATGATATAGGGAAAGGACCCATGAAGTCGATTCCCCACACATCAAATACCTCACTAAAAAGCATAGGCTGCTGAGGCATTTCACTCTTACGAGTGATGGTTGTACCTGCTATATGGCACTCCTTACAAGTGCGGTAAGTCTCATAAGCATCTTTAAAAACAGTGGGCCAATAGAAACCTGGGTCTAGGAATTTTCTTGTGGTCCTTTGAGGACCAAAGTGTCCACCTACCGGAGAGGCATGAGAAAAATGCAAAATAGATTCAATCTCATAGTCGGGGACACACCTCCTAATAATATGATCACTACCAAACTTCCAAAGATAAGGATCATCCCACACATAGTATTTGGCATCACTCTTGAGTTTCTGAATTTGTGCCTTAGATGCACCTGTAGGAAAAATACCAGCAACAAGATAATTAACAATATCAGCAAACCAAGGAGTAACTCCATGTAAAAGTAGCAGCTGCTCATCAGGAAAGTCATCCTGTATGGGAGAAGGATCTGCATCCCGCTCTATTCTGCTCAAGTGGTCAGCTACTAGATTCTCAGCTCCACTTTTGTCCTTAATCTCTACATTAATCTCTTGGAGCAATAACATCCACCAAATTAATCTCGGTTTTGCTTATGTTTTCTTTAAAAGGTACTTCAAAGCTGCATGGTCAGTAAAAATAACAACCTTGGAACCTAGCAAATTTGGTATAAACTTGTCAAGAGCAAAAACAATCGCTAAAAGTTCCTTTTCAGTGGTAGTGTAATTAGCTTGTGCAGAATCTAAAGTCCTAGAAGCATAGTAAATAACATGGGCAACCTTGTCCACCCTTTGTGCAAGGACCGCTCCAACTGCATAGTTAGATGCATCACACATAATCTCAAAAGGAAGGTTCCAATCAAAAGCCTGTATGATGGGGGCTGATGTCAATGCTTTCTTCAAGAAATCAAATGCCTGCTTGCATTTCTCATCAAAGTTGAAGGTCACATCGTTCTTCAACAAGTTTGAAAGCGAAAAAGCTATCTTGCTGAAGTCATTTATGAAGCGCCTGTAAAAACTTGCATGACCAAGAAAAGAACGAATCTCGCGAATGCAAGATAGGTAAGGCAATGTAGAAATCACATCAATCTTAACAGGGTCTACTGAAATTCCTTTTTCAGAAATTATGTGGCCTAAAACAATTCCTTGCTCAACCATAAAATGGCATTTTTCATAATTCAAAACAAGGTCAGTTTCAATGCATCTCTCTAAAACCATATTCAAACTTTTCAAACATGCATCAAAAGAAGAACCATAAACAGTAAAATCATCCATAAAGACTTCCATGCAATTTTCAATAAATTCAGCAAAAATATTAATCATGCATCGCTGGAATGTGCCAGAAGCATTGCAAAGTCCAAATGGCATTCTCCTGTAAGCAAATGTACCAAATGGGCACGTGAAGGTTGTCTTTTCTTGATCCTCTGGTGCAATATGGATATGAAAATAACCTGAAAAACCATCAAGGAAACAATAATGTGATTTACCTGCTAGCCGTTCGAGCATTTGATCAATGAACGGCAAGGGAAAGTGATCCTTTCTAGTTGCATGGTTTAACCTCCTATAATCAATACAAACTCTCCAACTATTCTGAACTCTAGTGGGAACAAGGTCATTCTTTTCATTTTTTATCACAGTGAATCCAGATTTCTTAGGTACAACCTGCACTGGACTTACCCAGTTACTGTCAGAGATAGGATATATGATACCTGCTTGCAACAAGTTGGTTACTTCTTTCTTCACCACATCAAGAATTAAAGGATTAAGCCTCCTTTGGGGCAGCCTCACCACCTTAGCTCATTCTTCAAGCAGAATCTGATGCATGCACATGGAAGGGCTAATATCGGGAATGTCTGCCAAGGTCCACCCAATCGCCTTTTTATGCCTCTTTAAGACATGAAAAAGCCTACTTTCTTGATCGAAATCAATGTTAGACGAAATAATAATAGGAAGTTTATCATTTATCTCTAGGTAGGCATATTTAAGATTTTTTGGGAGTGGTTTGAGATCTAAAGAATGAGGCTGCTCAATGGACGGAATGGTCGGGGCATCAGGGATGTCAAGAGGTTCAGCCGCACAAATCACTTCATCTATAACCTCATCCACATGAAAAATATCAGCCTGCAGGGCAGCATTTATTTCGGCACAAACAGAGCAAACATTAGTGTTAGTACATACATCACAAGAGAAAGTATCATCATAGTCTAGTAAAGACAGAAAATCAGATAAAAACTCAGGATATGTATCCTCTACTAATTCAGAAAGTATTTCAATGTGGAAAACATAATGCTCTTCCATGGGATGTTTCATTGCATCAAAGATGTTAAATTTAGCGATGATATCACCAAACTTCATGGACATCGTGCCATCATCAACATCAATTTTTGTCTTTGCCATTTTCATGGACGGTCTGCCGAGAATGATGGGTGCCTTGCTTGACTTTGTTTCTCCTTCCATGTCAAGAATATAAAAATCTGCATGAAAAATCAAGTTATTAACTTGCACGAGGACATCTTCCACGACTCCGGCGGGGCGGGCATTGCTTATGTTTGCCAGTTGAATGATTAAACATGTATGCTGCAAAAGACCAAGATCAAAATTATTATAAATAGAAGTAGTCATAACATTAATACCAGCTCCTAAATCAAGCATGCAATTTTCGAATTTACTATTCCCAATGGTACAAGGGATAGCAAAAGTTCCTGGATCCTTGCACTTTTCTGGCATGGCCTGGAAGAGGGCTGAAACATTTTGCTCAACTGTATCGTTATATTGAATGAAGGCAAAAATATTTCTTCCCATATTCACTCTCTCGTTCCCTTTTAATCTCCTTTTATGAGTACATAAATCCTTAAGAAACTTTACATACTTTGGAATCTTCTTGATTACATCAAGAAGCGAAATGTTTACCGCCATTTTTTAAACACGTCCAAAATCTCTCTCTCTCTCTCTCTCTCTCTTTGTCTTCCTCAAGAATGTTCTTATTTTTCTGCACTCGGTGTGGGAAAGGTATCCTAGGTACGTACTCTTTTTCCTCAACAACAGAAGGCTCAGGCTCAACAGCCACAGAATGCTCAACAACTTCCTAATTTTTTTTCGGGGCAGAATCTATAACTTTTCCGGATCACAAGGTTATTGCACTCACATTAGGACCTTTAGGATTCACCACTGTTTGAGAAGGTAGTTGGTTGGATCCTTGTGCTTGCTGAATACCATTAACTGAAGAAGCAAGTTGTCCTATTTGTGTTTGCAAGGCTTGGATGTTGGAATTTGTCCGCTATTGGAATTGGAGATTATTGGCAGCCAATTGCTTACCAATATCCTCTAATGAAGGACCAGAAGTTGGGGTAGAAGTGGTTGCAGCCTGTGGAGGGTTTTGTGGTGGTGGCAAGGGTAGCATCAATTGTTATTGGTTGGGATAGTGTTGTTGGGTGGGATGCTAATTTCCATATAGAAGGTTTGGATGGTTCCTCTAATTTGGATGGTATTTATTAGTGGACAGGTCAGAAATGTTGTACCTGTTTTGGTTGTTACCTTGATTGTAAAGGGCAACTGCATATGCTTGAGGTATTCAATAGTCTTTTCATCTTGCAGAATAGGACATATATCGGTAGAATGATCAGGAGAAGTACAAATACCACGTAACCTCGTTGTTTGGGCTGCTTGAGCTTTACCTACCACTACCAACTATTTCACTAATTCGGTTAACTCATTCATTCTATTTTCGAAGGCCTTGTCGGAATGAGAAACATGAACCTCATTCACAGCTTTTATTTGAACAGAATTATTTCTCGTTGTGAATTGTTGGGAGTTAAGTGACACGTTTTCAATCAGAGCCTTGGCAGCAGCTGAAGTCTTGTCAATAAGTGCTCCACCACTAGCAGCATCTAAAATATTCCTATCCATTGGTTTTAATCCTTCATAGAAATATTGAATCAACAATTTCTCGGTGATCTGGTGTTGTGGGAAGCTCGAAACTAATTATTTGAATCTCCCCCAATATTCAGCCAATGATTCATTTTCCTGTTGTCTAATACCACAAATATCTCTTCGTATCGAGGCAGCTCTGGAGGCAGGAAAATATCTCTCTAGGAATACCTTCTTCAAATCATTCCAAGTAGCAACAGAATTTGGCTCAAGATAATATAACCAGTCTTTGGCCGCACCTTGTAGAGAAAACGTAAAGGTTCTCAGCTTGATGTGATCTTCTGTAATTCCTTCAGGCCTAAGTGGGGTAGAACAAATGATCTGGAATTCTTTAAGATGCTTGTGTGGATCCTCACCTGCAAGACCACTAAATCTCGACAACAAGTGTATTAATCCAGATTTTAATTCAAAAGGAACAGCAAGGTCAACATATTCAATACACAAGCCATTATAGTTTACATCAGGAGCAACAAGCTCTCTTAATGTTCGCTAGTCAGCCATGTTATTATGGAAAGCAAATTCAGAATCAGAATCAAACAAGCAATGTGAAAACAAGGAATCAGAATCACAGTCGTCAAGGGATGGTGAACTAGGGCTGACTTGATTATCTCTAAGACGTGTGTGCAAGGTTCTCTCTATCTCAGGATCAAAATCAAACAGGTCAGAACAGGAAGATCTAGTAGCCAGGACTACTAATGCAGCAACAAATATGATAATGCCAACAATGTCCCTATAGAGTCAGAATCAAAATCAAAGAAGGAAAATGGTTAAAATAAATTCAAAAAAATCTAAAAACACAAAATTTAATCTAATTAGGTCAAATGAGAATTTTGGATTTTTTTTTAGAATTTTTCGAAACTATGAAAACAGTAAAAAATTAATTAAAAATAGAAAAATGATGAATTTAGGGTTTTGAGGGCGAAATCTCGTAACTCTTCCAGAGTACAGAACTTTTGACCGCACGATTTTTCTGCTTCAAATGCATGAAATATATCTCAAAAAGGAGGCGATTTCCCCCCAAAACCGATTTTTTGACTAGGTCGGATGCGAGACGGGCCGTCCGGACGCGGAAATGAAAAAACAGCACAACAAATGCAAAAAATCAAAACAAACAATACCTAAAACTAAACTATTGGCTAAATCGACAAGAATTCTCGGCAACGGCGCCAATTTATTCCGCTGTCGCGCACGGATCAAAAACGAGTTTTATAAAAGTGTAGTAACGGGAAGCGACACTCAGATGTTGTATCGCAAGGATTCTTGTTAAGAATTTAACCAATTTAAAAACAATTGAGGGGGTTTGTTTTTGATTTAGAAAATAAGAGGAAATAAGTGATTATAAAATAAGCTGATCTACCGTATCGGTCTCCTAACTTATCATTGATCCGAATAATTCTCAATCCCTAAGCGGACTCTATTCCATTTTCGATTACAATATCAATCAACAAGCGCAATAGATACTGCAAGATATATATTCCTAATTTTCGAATTAAGCAAACGGATAAACACAATCGCGAATTAAGCAAACACGATATAGAAACGTGATTTAACGACAAAGCGACGTAAACAGCGAGTAAAAGTTATAGGAACATACAATCATCGAAATAAATCAATCAACTCTAAGAAAAGTTTAATTAAGCAAACAACAAATCAAAGAGAAGAATTGAAAGGGAAATATATTTAATTGAGAAACATAAGAACCTCAAAGTATGATGGAGGCACGATTAAAGTAAATCAACCCAAGGAGTTTAGTTCTCCATTACAATCGTTGAAAGCAAAGGTAAAATTCATGAATAGTAAAAAGGTAGGTAGTCATTGTACGACTTAAAACCTTATAAACAAAATAAGGTTTTTCACCACTAACTCAAACTGGGTCGGAAACATAAACCAGACCCATAAAACAACCCAAAACAAATTGTTTTCTAAAATTAGAATTCGGGCTCTGACTTCAACGACTTATTTGACCATCTTTCACTCCGAATCAGCTTCTGCGTAAAATACGAAAGTTGTAGCTCTGTGTCTTAGCTTTCCATCGACTGATAGAACGCGCAGAACGACATCCCGTAGCCCAAGTTATGACCTGCGCAGAAAAAGGTATCAAATAAGTGTCAATGCTGAAAAATAAGATGCGAAAATAAAATAAAGGTAGAAACAAACTTAAATATGAAAACACATTAAAATAGTAAAAACACTCAAATAAACTGTAGTAATGCCTAAGTACAAACATAAGAGAATGTGCATTAAAATGCACTAATCAACATCGTTTCACAACACCTCCAAAATGATGTTCTTAACTATCAAATTCATCTTTTATAAAGGTGGACACTACTACAAATAACTCCATTTCACCTCGAACACGGATGGGATATAACTTCGGTTACATAAGCGAGGTAATGAAGGGAGACTTGAAAATCTTCCACCTTACCCTCTTAGTTTTTGAATGACTGAGGAGAAATGTAACATTGGTCACGAGTTTGATCCCCAACAACTGCATTTTTTGGATTTTCAAAATTATGATACTTTTTACCTCGGTTTAAACAATAATCGAGGGGTAAAGTATTGTTTTCAAAACTTTAGTTTTAACTTTTATTTTTCCGTTTTAATTTGTAAAGCATCAAATTTGTTGACAAATTCTAAATCTTTCTCACCATCATCAACAACAACACCAATAACAAGAACAAAAACAAAATCAATATAATATTTAAACATGAAATCTCAACAACAACAACAAAATCCATATAATCTTTAAACTTTAAATCTCAACTACAAACAACAACAACAACAAATAAATAAAATCGTTAAATATTAAATTTTAACAACAACAACAACAATATTAAACATTTTACTTGATATAATTACCACTAACATTAATATGTTACTTTCATGTTTTCCTAACTAACATTAGACATTTTTGACAAGGAATTACTAGAGAAAAAATTTATTTAAGAAACCAACTTTGAAATATTTTCCTGCTCTTGCTTTCATTATCTTTGTATCAATGTGTTAAGTTTAAATTTCAGCACTTTGCATCCAAAATGGATAGTTGTGGCATTCACGTTTTGATTGATCAGTGAGAGTTTCACGCGGATCACTAATGTTTGATGTAGATTGATGAGTTGACAATGTCTTGACCATTGTTACTTTATAAATGGATAGCAAAAATTCATTACTTATTTTTTCATCAAATTGGTAATAAATTAATATATATATATATATATATATATATATATATATATATATATATATATATATATATATATATATAACCATTGTTACTTTATAAATGGATAGCAAAAATTCATTACTTATTTTTTCATCAAATTGGTAATAAATTAATATATATATATATATATATATATATATATATATATATATATATATGCTACTTTACCCTTCGGTTTCTAGCAAAATTGAGGTAATAGGTCATAATTTTTTTTTAAAATTAAAAGATAATAAAAAGTAGTTGTTGGGATTCGAAGACATTTCTTTTTTATACTTTATCCATTGGTTTGTAGCTCAACCGAGGTAATAGGTCGTAAAAAACAATTTTGAAAAAAATTAAAAGGTGCTAAAATATAGCTGCTGGGGTCCGAAAGTTTATCATCTAAATACTTTATCTCTCGGTTTGTAGCCCAATCGAGGTAATAAGTTATAAAAAAATTTAAAAATTTAAAAGGTGCTAAACTGTAGTTGTTGGAATTCGAAGGCGTGTCGTGTTCTCTATATATATTATCCTTCGTTATCAACTCAACCGAATGAATATATGGTATTTTAAAAAAAATTAAAATATGACGCGTCTATAATTTATATCTCGAGTTTTTGTTGGATGAGGTAAAAATTTTAGACAAATTCTTAGGTATCCTTGTTAATTGGTTGGGTACCAATACACTATCAAAATGTTAGCCATAAATTTCGTTGAGTTCTTATCAACCGAATCAACTTCTATGATATCATATACTCTAAGAGTTTCATAAACCAATTTCGACTTCCAAGTGTTCAAATGCTTCATTAGTTGATCTTGAGTGTAGTTGTTTGAAATTGTCGTATGAATTGTCATTAAATACTTGAGGGTATATTGGGAAAACTATCATTAATATTGCATTGGAAATACAAATTTACATGATTGAAAGGAGAGAGAATAATAAATATTTAAGGGTATAAAAGGAAAAATAACATTAATGATTCATTGGTATTATAAAGTGACTTATATTGTGGTACAATTTTTTCCCCAAAGCGACTTATAGTAAAAAATGGATGTAGTAATAAATACTTGAAGATATATTAGGGAAACTGTCATTAATATTGCATTGGAAATGTAAGGTGGGACATTTTAAAAATATAGGTTACTGCAAGTGAGATAATAATATATATAGTTGTAACTATCTCATTAGAAGCATATTTTTCATTCATTTGTAATATTTTATTTTGATCGATACAAAGAGTAAAGTTTTTATCTCCCTCCTCCTACCATGGATGTTATGTTTCATAACATGGTATCAGAGTTGGTTTGGTATCCATCTCGAAGAAAACTTTCTAATGCATTTTCTCTAGAAAATCCAATTTTTTCAATTTTCTCATCATCATCAACAACAACACCAGTAACAAGAATAAAAACAAAATCAATATAATCTTTAAACATGAAATCTCAACAACAAATACAACAACAATAACAACAACAAAATCCATATAATCTTTAAGCTTTATGTTGTGAATTAGGATGCCTTTAAACAAAGTATAATAGGTTTCTTTATGATCAAGTAACACACAAGGGTTAGGGTTAAAGGAAAAATACGAAGAAAAACAACAAGGATTGGTTATAACTAATATTCTTTACTTTCTCTATCAAATCAGATTACAAGTACTCAAGAATAACAAATAACCCTCTCACCCTAATTAGGATTTGCCACACCACACTTAAGATGAGAGACTAGTATGCTATTCATAATAAAACCTAACATACTAAACTAATGGGCTTTTTTACAATTACACATTGCAAGCTAACTTAGGGTACAAGATAACTTAAACAATTGGACATAACAAACAAGCCCAATTCGACAACTACATACTAGAACATAATTCGACTACAACATGTAGGTCTTTGACAACAACATGTGAGCATACTTTGACGACATGCTAAACCTCTGTCGACAATACTAGAGTTCGATCCAATATCTCACAAATCTCCAGCTTAGAACAAACTCTATAACAACAAGAAACAAACTAGCTTTCTTCATGCAACTTTATCAACTGCATACAATGGAAAAACTTGCAACTGAGAAACGTCTTGGTGATCATATCAGCAGCTTTATGATATGTCGAAACCTTCAGCACTTGGACTTCTCAACGCTCAATTGCCCCTCTGACAAAATGCAGCCTCACATCAATGTACTTGGTTCGCTCATGATAGGCTGAATTCTTCGACAGGTGTATTGCACTTTGACTATCACATTTAACAGTGACAACTCGACCTTGAAGTTTTAGCTCCTTTGCAAAACCTTCAAGCCACAATGCTTCCTTCACAGCTTCAGTTAGGGAAATATATTCCGCTTCAGTGGTTGATAAGGCAACAACCTTCTAAAGTGTTGCTTTCTAACTGATTGTTGTCCCAAACATAATGAACACATATCCAAAAATAGATTTTCTAGAATCCATACAACCTGCATAATCAGAGTCGACATATCCTTTGATTGTTGCTTTACTATCTTCACCCAAGGCTCCACCATAAATTAGGACTCTGTTCAGAGACCCATTTATGTACCTTAGAATCTACTTTAGTGCTTGCCAATGAGCCTTTCCAGGATTTACCATGTACCTGCTTACAAGACTTACTGCATATGCTATGTCGGGTATAGTACATACCATAGCATACATAAAAGAACCCACTATATTAGCATATGGAATGCTATTCATATAAGCTTTTTTGACATCAGTACTAGGACACTGATCTATACTTAGCTTGAATTGATGGTTTGTCAGAGTCACAACAGGCTTTGAATTTGACATACCATTGTAATACCCCAAATTTTGACCACTTAGATTTCCCATCATTGTGAAAATCATCATCACAATATGGATGTACCTTTATGCTTCATTAGTCTCCCCAAAGATGGGTGAGCATCCACTACAATCAAAATTAGGGTTTCAAGCCCTCTCTGAGCTTTAGACAAAGGATCAATCAAGGAATGACTTGATCTTCAACTTGTCTAACCTCTCAAACATACACAAAGGATCAAAAGGACTCCCACTTCAAGGATTAAGCACAAGGTTGCTCCCTTCTAGGTGGATCAAGTCTCAAGATCGACAGTGTCACCAAATTAGGGTTTTGGTCAACTAGGGCCTCCAGATGGAAATTTTCATCTGGGCACAAGGCAATGATCCAAAACATGACCTAATATACTTCATGGAACCTCATGAACCCATGCATCAAGTCAATTTTGCCTCAGGGGATGCATTCATCAAAAATCAGGAATTAGGGTTTCTTGACCTAATTCACCCCTAAGTTGACTTTTGGGACAAACCATGAGCCAAGACCTCAAGACATGATTTGAGGGTCTCTAATACACCATATTGATCCATTTGGAACAATGGATTGATCCAAGAAGCTTGAGCAACAAGTCTCATTTTCATCTGCACCACAATTAGGGTTTTAAGGGAAAAGTCAACTGTAACTTTGACTTTTGACCTGGACATGCTCCCAAACCCTAATACATGATTGAATATACCCTATGACACCCATGGAACATGTCCATCAAGTTTGATTTAGGTCAAGGACATGATTTCCTGAAGAATTGCACAGTTTGGAATTCATCCGATAAAAAGTCAACTGTGCACAAAAGTCAACTTTGACTTTTTGAGATTTTTCACCAAAATGGATTTTTAACCCTAAAATGATGTTAATGTATGATTTGAATAATCATTCATCAATAAAAATCAAGAAAAGTGAGATAACTTGTCAAAGGGGTAACCATAAAACTTAGAAATTTTTCTAAGTTAAAAATAAAGTGGCAAAGGTACCAACTTTGGAGGACCATAACTCTTGAACCACAAGGCCATTTTTTCTCATCCAAATATGGATTTGTAGCCCTCATTATCACCTACAAAAACTTCAACTACAAGTCATTCCAATTCATTAAGGATTTTGAGTTACGGAGTGATCAAAGTGGCTGAAAAGTGAAAATGTCACTTTTTCCAACACTTAGTGAAATTTTCACTAAGTCAGAATTCTGCTTCACTTTTTGCCAAATGTAGGGGGATTTTTCACTTGGAATCAAAAGAGATCAAAACCAAACTTGTTCAAACAGTTGTTGTATCATGTAAGAGCTTTCCAAAATGGCCAAGAACATTTCCAAATTCAATCTACATCATGAGATACAACATTGGCAAGTTGCCTTGCTGAAATCTGTCAAGGCAAGGCAGAATTTGCATTTTGGCTCGATTTTCCAAAATCAGCCAATTACAATTGCTCCAATTCACTTGGACACCTCAGAGGATTGAATCCAAAGGGGACAATCACTGAGCCAAGCCTCCAAGGTCCAAGGAACAAAGAATAGCATGTTGAACCTAGAATGGCCAAAATAGGGACAAGACTTCAAATTTGGAATGAGGCATTCAATGGAACCATCAAGGTGGCATGGACTGATCCATTCTCATATGAAATCAGTCAAGACTTATCCAAGACCAAGGGGACCAAAGCTCTGTGCCCTAACCTCTAGTCAATGGCTAGAGGAGACTTTCATTTCCATTGGCCAACATTGAGCAAACCTACTTACCAGCTGCCATGCACTATTCCTTGCAAAACAAACTTGCTCTACTATAAATAGAGCTCAATTGTGGTCAGTTTAAGTACACCAAAGCCATCTAACAGATGCTTTCCTCAAAATCTCTTTCTCTTGGCAAAAATGCCTTTCTTAGCAAGGTAGCTATCGGGTTTTGAGTTTGAGAGCAATTCTGCACAAACCAATCACTCACACACCTCACATACATTACATATGAGCTGATCAAACACTCACATAACTTCTGAAACATCAAAATCTCAAAATCACTTGCCATCCACACAAGTTTGAAGTGAAGTTGCAGCTGAGGTGCCATAAACTGATCCAGTCCATTTCAATTCAATCCAAGTGTTCAAACACAATCCATATGGTGTAGGGAAACTGTTCAGATCATCACAACTTGTCTGTAACACCTCCAACTCAAAATCACATCTGCTCTTGCTGTCACGACTTGGAGGTAAGCCTAAACTTGGGCATCTCTCAATCTATGCATATTTCCTCGCACAATAATTTGGCCATATGTTCATAATCATGCATGGAATGTTTTCCCTCAATTAATTGCATTGTTTGAATCGTGTATCAAAAATCCTAGCCTTCATGCAGAAATTAGGGTTCTTGAGGTCTCTTCGTGATTTCATGTTGTATGTTTAATTTAAATGAAATTAAAGTACATAGACATGATCGTGAGGTTGAGGTAAGCATAATGATATGTGGATTGCATGATATGATTACGTATTCATGGAGATTAGATAGAAAATGCAAATCTGAGAAACCCAGAAAACGCGCGTGTTCTTGCTTGTGTTCTTGGCGCCATTTTCAGATTTTCAAATATTTGAATTTTGTGATTTTGTTTAATTGATTCAAAAATTAATTTCTCTCTGAGTTTTAATGATTTTGAGTTGATTCTTTTTTTAATAATTCACAAAAATGTTAAAATATTTTATTTTATCAAAAAATCCCAAAAATATTATTTATTTCATATAATTGATATTTTTGTAAAGAATTAATATTTTGATTGTTTTTGGCATTTTAAATATTTTTTCTACATTGATTTTGCAACTTTTAATGCTTTCTAATTATTTTGTAGGTCAATACTTAATTTTTGAGGCATTAATCCAAGATCACAATTTGTTTTCCATGTGTTAAACAATTTTTGATCATTTTAATTGAATTTTTATTCAATTAAATACATTTTTGAAAACAAATTAGGGTTTTGGATTAATTCAACCCTCATAAATCATTTTCAAAACACTTTGGGCCTCTAATAGAGTGTAAGACCCAATCCTTTTTTGACCAAATCATTTTTGGGCCTCAGTGTATTGTATAAGTCCCGATACCGTCAAAAACAAACGGCGCGATCGTCGCCTTTTAAAAAATAACCTTTTGGGCTTCTCCTTGAGCTATAAGACCCATTCAAAACTTTTGGGCCTCTATTAGAGTGTAAGACCCAATCTCCCTTTTAACCAAAACATTTTTGGGCCTCACTTATTGTATAAGTCCCTCCGCGTTAAAAGAAAATCTCGGCGCGATCGTCATTTTTAAACGAAAAGTCATTTGGGCCTACCCTCGTGTTATAAGCCCCACTCTTTTTCCTTAAACCTTTTTGGGCCTCTTGAGAGAGTGTAAGACCCATCCCTCTGTACAGAAAACCTTTTTGGGCCCCAGTCACTTGTATAAGTCCCTCTGTACAAATTCAAACAGTGCGCTCACTGATAAAACCCTGGGCCTCTCCTTGAGCTGTAAGCCCCAAATCTTTCTTTTTCAAAGCACTTTCTCCTTTGATTTTGAATATACTATTGTTTTTAATCTTTCTTTGTTGAAAAACTAACCAAATAGCATGGAAGCACTACAACCGAGTAAGTGGTTATCGCTTTCATTTACTGCTTTCATATTATAAACTGTATTGTGGGGCTGCTCACTGTAAGTCTCCTTTCATAAACTCATATCTACTGTGTAATAATAGTATAGATATTTCGAGTTTCCCCGGCAACTACGTCTAGAACTAAGTGACGCCGTTTCATTTATTCGTGGAAATAGACGCCTAGATCCCCAATAGGAGCACCAGATACAGTCTTCTCTTCGGCTGTCCTCCTTATGAATCGTCAAGAAATTCTATCCCCCAGAGATGAATTATTCTCGGTGAAGCTTCTCTTGAATTTCTTCAAATCGCCGAACGGTTCGGACTCTCTCTAAAAGTTAAAGTCACTGGATAGTAAACCTCGCACGTTTACCAGTGGTTTTAACTCTAAAAGAGTTTTCCTGAACTTTTCTTTGGTTTGGGACCCACAGGCTTCTTAAAAGCATCGGCCTCCTCTTGGGCATCATACAAGGACCCACAGGCTTCCTAAAAGCAACCCCGCCTCCTCTTGGGCATTATTCAAGGACCCTACGGCTTCTTAGAAGTATTCACAGGCTCCTCTTAGGCTTCGTATAATGATCTCTTCCTCTGGGAATGATAGCCTCCTCTTGGGCTTTGTACAAGGACCCGTCGGCTTCTTAAAAGATTCCAGCCTCCTCTTGGGCTTCGTACAAATTGTCCCGACGACCTCCTAGAGGTATAGGAACAGAACTTAGTCATCCTCATAGAACAGTCCTTTCATAGAGTCTACTACTGTTTCTCGAAGCATAGTACAAAAGATAAAACTCTAGACTTGGACAGTCTAACTTCCTTGAGTTTCAAAGACATTCTCAAGCACCATTCGTTAAATAGGAAGGAAACCCGCAGACTCGGATAGTCTCAATACCCTTTGGATTTCCCGTTTCCTCAAAGAAAAGGAAATATCCCTGATCCTCAAATTAAATCCCTGAGTACAGTATTGCTCATATAAGAACTGATTTTCTCTTTTTAAATCAGTATATTGGATCTGTCACTCAACTGAAACAGTTACAATAACCTCCATCTCGGGCTTCATACGAGATACCAAAATTCTCCCCAGTGGAGTCAAAACAACCTTTTATCCTCTCTCTCAGGCTTTGTATGAGACACAAAAGATTCCCTCGTTGAGTCAATCACCCCTTTTTTGCCTCCATCTCGGGCCTCGTACGAGATACAAATTCCTTAAGCAAGAGTCGAACTCTTTGCTAGCCTCCTCTTAGGCTTTGTATAACGATATGCCCCACTGGGTCAAAAACCTTTTAGCCTCTCTCTCGGGCTTTGTACGAGACACATATTAGCCTCCTCTTAGGCTTTGTATAAGAAAACCACTGGTTGATCCAATCAACCTTTTAGCATCAAAGCTGTGCCTCGTTCACAGTACACAAACATCAACAACTCCTTTCCCTTCATCTAATCGCTGTAAGCGGCAAGCCTCTGGATCATCTATATCCATGCCACTGTCCCTCTTTTAGCATGAGAAATTCCTAAGGAAAGATGGCATTGCTCTACATTGAGTTAAAGTCTTCTCCTTCAGGTTAAAACCTTTCTTCGGAAATAATGGCATTGCTCGGATCCGCGTATCCCAGTTAAAGTAATTCTCCTTCTCCCCTCTTTAGAGATGACAAATTCTCTCTAAAGTCGAGGTCTTTCAGCTTCACGTCTTGGGCTTTGAACAAGACACAAATAGACCTTTCAGCTTCACATCTTGGGCTTTGAACAAGATACAAATCACCTTTCGCTTCACGTCTTGGGCTTTGAACAAGACACCAAAACATCCATTTCCTCCCATAGAATAGGAGGAACTACGAACGCTCTGATTTCCCTGTTTCGGTAAACGGGAATATGTAGGCATAAGATCGAAAGAAAAGATCTTAGCGAGCGCAATCAACAAAAAACCCAAATCCCATATCTCCATCAATTAAAAGCAGTAATTCAAAAGCATCAGTCCTAACATCCTAATCCTTATTCCCCGCTAGAAACCCTTTGCCTAGGAAAAAGAAAGAAAGAACCTGTATTGGCGAAATACGAATAACCAGTACAAAGGCCCCCCCACATTGATAGCATCCGTAACCTAACAGACCGCTGTTTAAACTCAGTATGCAAGCAGGGTTAATTGGAGACATCTATTTCCCTTCCTTATTCAGCTCACAATAGGATAAACAATGAATCGACCTATAGTCAAAGCTCAAACCGCAGAGAGCGACCAGCGCTTAAGAACCGCGTCCAAAATCGCTCGCTACAGAAAAGTGGCGCCCACCGTGGGGCCTGTTTTTATTTCTGTCTATTTTCCTTGTAAAATGGCGACTCTGCTGGGGAGTCTCCTTTTCTGCCTTAGGGCATCATCCCCGTTTTCTACGGAAAATGGGAACTCTACCGAAGAGAAAGATTGACCTATGCTGGTCCATCTCTTAGGCAGAGAACCACAGATTGGGGCTTCCGCCGGGGAACCCATTTCTGTCAGGAACTTAAGAATCGTAGCTTTATAAGTCTAGGATGATTAGGACAAATATATATACTGCTTTTCCTAATTGCTATACGTGTTTATTTTTCTGCTACTGGGAATGCGTGTGATGCCGCATGTGGTGAGATTGAGTATACACTTAAGAAAAGCCAACCTTTTTCGTAGTGTGGAAGCTATCGGAAATAGCTGTTACGCGATACTACCCTCATTTGAGGCTGGTGATCTATTCTCGGTGAATAGCACTTACTCTAAGATTGCATACAACTCGCTGGCGATCCGCTTGTTGTTTTGCTTTCCTGGGAGGAGCTGATGATAATGAGTACATGTACAGAAATCACCCTAGTATAAACCTTTGGGGATGGGTAGAGCCTTGACTTCATGACAACGACCTTTTGACCCCATGTTTTTTCTATGTTTTTGTGTGCTGCATTCATGCATTCATTTAATAAAACATTAAAACATTCAAAAAACTTTCTCTTCTAGTCTCTCTATTTTTCAAATTAAACTAAGACTGTGATTGCAAATATCAGAGAAAAAGATTGCATTAATGGATTTCGGTAGAAGGAGAACTCACCAGTATACCTTCAAGGTTCCAAAACTAGGAGATTTGAGAAAGTTAGCGAGGATGATCGTTAACCCAGAGGCTTTCAGAGCCAAGCACGGTGGATTGCTACCACTGTTAAGAGTCCATGTGATTAAGGGGATCATGGACGCGTTCATTCAGTTCTACGATCCGGTTTATCATTGTTTCACATTCCCGGATTACCAGCTGGCACCAACGCTGGAGGAGTATTCTCATCTGACTGATTTACATATCACAGATCGAGCTCCATTTTCTAGACTGGAAGAAATTCCAAAGAATCAGACTATTGCAAGAGCAATTCATTTGGACGAGTCTGAGGTCAGGACTCACATGACTACTATAGGTGGCATCCAAGGTTTGCCAGCCCAGTTCTTAACCAAGAAAGCTCTGTACTTCGCTAGTATAGGGAACGGGACTGCTTTTGAAAGCATCTTTGTCTTGCTCACCCACGGGTTATTTTTGTTTCCCAACATTAATAACTTCGTCGATATCAACGCTATTAAGGTTTTTCTCATTGGAAACCCTGTGCCGACTTTGCTCGCAGATGCGTATCATTCTGTACACTTGGGAAATTTGTACAGCGGAGGGGAGATCACATGCTGTGTACCTTTGCTCTACAAATGGTTTATCTCTCACTTGCCCAAGTCTGCCGCTTTTTGGGATTGCAAGGGTGTCTTACGTTGGTCGCAGAAAATCATGTCCCTCACTAACTCTGATATAGATTGGTGTAATAGGATTTATGAGGGAATCAGAATCATTGACCGTTGTGGAAACTTCCCCAGCGTACCCCTCATAGGAACTAAAGGAGGAATCAACTATCATCCGATATTAGTTCTTCGTCAATTTGGATACCCGATGAGACACATCCCACTGGGTGTTCATCTGGAAGGTCTTTTCTTCAAAGAAGGAGAAAACGACAGAGCACTAAAGATGGAAATAGTGCAAGCTTGGAAACATGTTCATAAGAAAGGACGAGAGTCTCTGGGAAAATCGGACTGTGTCTCGGTGGAGCCTTATCTCCATTGGGTACAAACTAGAGCTCTCAAGCTAAAGATGCCTTATCCTCGTTACAGAATTCTTCCGCCGAGGGAAATCGTCATGTACTTCATGACGGAAACTGAAAGGCTTCAGGTTACTCTCAACAAAGTTCAAAAGGAAAGAAGGTCTTGGAAGAACAAGTACCGTACCCTCGACGTAGAGTGTATCCAAATACAGCAATTACTGAAAGAGAAAGATGCTCTGATTGAAATTTTGGAGCAACATGCTATAGAGAATCAAGATGACCAAAGGAATTTGCTCACTCCTTTCACCTGGCAAAGGAATGACAACCCGACAACGGCCCAAGCGCCCCGGTCAAAGAAAAGGAAGATACCAGAATCAGCACCCGGTTTCTCCTCAGAGAGGACTCGGGACCCATTAATTTAGGTTTCTGTTTCTGCACTTTGTAATCTACTGTATTTCCATTTCTGTAATCCTTTGAATTTCAATAAAAAGGGGTTTCCCCACTGTTTGATATTTGCAATCTAATTGTCAAAGTTTATTTTGATTAAACCAAAAAACAACAATTAATATAATCATTGCATTCATCATTCTCACATCGCGTATTCTTCTTCCCTACGAATCTCACGTTTGTGTCTCGATTCTAGAGTCAAACTGTCTCATTCCTATAATACTCGGGCCAATCGTCAGAAAAAGATGGATGATCTTGAGGAAGAAAACAGAGAGTTGAAAGAAGAGATCGACACTCTGAGAGAGGATATGATAAAGCTTCGTAACGACATGCAAGCCATGGCAGAAGCTCAGCTACAAAGAACTGTGATCTCAGAGATCACCTCAACGCCCATCATAGAAAAGTATGATCCTAGGTATCAGATACCGAAAGATCGTCCTTGTGGCATGCCTGTTAACTATATCCCAGAAGGATATGTTCCGCCGATCACTGAAGATCAGGGAATCGCAACAGAAGCCATTGGGCCTGAAGGTTACAAACTTCGGGAAAGCGAAGATGCTAGGGGCATACTGAAGACTCCTGAAGGTTACAAACTTCGGGAAGTGCCAAGACTTACTGCCGTAGTCACGGTACCGCCCCCTGTGGTGCACATTGTCCCGGAAGGACAGATTCCACCAACACCTTCTGGTAAGAAGGAAACTATGTTTGACAGAATGGATGAATTCCAGGAGCAGTTCTTGGAAATGCAGAAAGAGTTGCAAGCCATTCGCGGTCAGGATCTATTTGGAAAGGACGCCGCAGACCTCTGCTTGGTCCCAAATGTGAAAGTCCCGCACAAGTTCCAAGTGCCCGACTTTGAAAAATACAAGGGTAACTCTTGCCCTCAGAGCCATCTGGTGATGTACGCTCGGCGGATGTCAGCTCAGACGGAGAATCAGGACCTGCTGATTCACTACTTTCAGGATAGTTTAACCGGTGCCGCACTCAAATGGTACATGGGTTTAAACCGTGCCACGATCAGTACTTTCAGAGATCTTGGTACTGCCTTCGTCCAACAATACAAATACAATTTGGACATGGCACCCGACAGAGATCAACTCAGATCAATGTCGCAAAAGGACAAGGAAACCTTTAAGGAGTATGCTCAAAGGTGGCGTGAAATTGCCGCTCAAATTTGTCCACCTCTTGAGGAAAAAGAGATGACAAAGATCTTCTTAAGGACCTTAAGCTCATTTTACTACGGCCGAATGGTCGCCAGTACACCCAGTGATTTCACCGAAATGGTCGGCATGGGTGTACGTCTTGAGGAAGCCGTCCGAGAAGGACGTTTGGTAAAAGACACTGGATCAACGAGCGGTACTAAAAAATACGGTAGTGCTCTCCCTAAGAAAAAAGAGCAAGATATTGGGAATATCTCTCTCGGAAAGCAAAGGCGTCGTTGTCAGCCAGTAGCAGCTGTTACTCCTGCTATCGGCCCCGCGCCTGTTCCTATGTATCAACCTCAGGTTGCGCAGAACCAACCTGACCAGCAAAGGACACAACAGCCTCTTCAGCAGGCTCGTCCTCCATATAACAACAACCGTACAACACGGCCACCAGGATTTGATCATATACCTGTAACGTACGCAGAGCTGTTTCTGTTACTGCTGGCTAAGGGGCACATCCAGACTAAGTCTCCCCTTTCAGTTCTGGAAAATCTGCCTTTTTGGTTTAAAGCGGATCAAACATGTCCTTATCATCAAGGAGGTTCAGGGCATAACATTGAGACTTGTCTCAATTTCAAATCCGGCGTGCAAAAGCTTGTTAGGAGCGGGCTCTTATCTTTCGAAGATACGAATCCTAATGTTCTTACGAACCCGCTGCCTCAACATGAGAAAGCTGCAGTCAATCTGATTGAGAAAGAGACTAACAATGTCTATCAAATTCATGATGTACTCTTGTTAAAGACCAATCTGGTCAAGATGCATTGTAGACAGAGTGGATATGGCCATGTGCCACCTCATAGTTATCACCAGTGTGATATCTGCTCTAAAGACAACCAGGGATGTTCTGTAGTGCAAGCAGCTCTACAGGAACAAATGGATCTTGGATGGATCCAAGAGCACCGAGTTCGTGGAGTTAACATGGTCTCTACGAATTCTAACGTCATTCAAAACCACGACATCCGTGAAATGAATGTCAACTTGGTGGCAATGCACTCAAGGCAAAGCCAGTATCATAATCTGCCGCGGCACGATTATAGTTCCTGTCTGATTTGCTCGGTAAACAAACAGGGATGCTCTTTCATACAAGAGGCCCTCCAGCGTCAGATGGATCTTGGATGGATCCAAGACTACCATGATAGGAATCCCTATCAAATCAATATGGTTCAGATCTTTGACATTCGCGTAATGAATACCAACCTGGTAGAGTTACATGCTGAGCAGGTCCGACTCGGATTCTTAATATCACATGATTATCAAAGCTGTAAAGCGGGTTGCGAAAATGATCGAGGTTGTACCCTTGTCCAGGAGGCACTTCAGCACTTGTTAAATCACTGGTGGATGCCAATCTATATGGACGAAGATACTCAGCAGATTAGTATCAATAACAAGAATCCTACTCGTCATCAAAGTCAGGATGTCCGATCAATGGAAGATAACCTAGTGAGGTTGCATTGCATTCAAAGTGGGCGTGGCCAGGTGCCACCACACAACTATGACAGTTGTAGCGTCTGTTCAGAAAGTAACCAAGGGTGTTACCTTGTGAGAGCAGCTCTTCAGGATCAGGTCGATCATGGAGAGATTCGTCCATATCCAGGTTCAGGACCCATCATTTGGTCGCCGAACTACCTTGCCGATCAAGTTGAGGATGTTGTCACGATCTCTGGTCATCACCAGATCAGGGATGTTTTTGCCATCATCCCTCTACTTGACGAATCTAGAATTCCCAACCAGGAACGGATCGAGATTACTTATGATAGTCAAAAAAATCAGAAGGTTCCCATAGTCATCTATCTACCGGGGCCATTACCGTATGAATCAACTAAGGCTATCCCTTACAAATACGGTGCAACAATAATCGAGAATGGAAAGGAAATTCCATTACCCTCCGTCGTGAATATTGCAGACATCAGTCGTGTAACACGGAGCGGTCGAATCTTCAACCGAGGGGTTGGAGAATCCAACAAAGAAAAGGAGCTTCAGGCAGAAACTCCTGATCCGCCAGTCGGTCAATCTAGTAATCCCGACTTTTCAAAAGACAAAGATGAGATGCTAAAGCTCGTCCAAAGGAGTGAATACAACATTGTTGATCAACTGTTACAGACTCCTTCAAAGATCTCAGTATTATCACTGTTACTCAGTTCAGAAGCACACAGAGAGGCTCTACAGAAAGTCTTAGACCAAGCCTTTGTGGAACAGGATGTAACAATCAGATAATTCGATAGCATTGTCTCTAACATCACTTCCTGTAATAATTTGGGATTTAGTGATGAGGAATTACCTGAAGAAGGTCGTCGTCATAACATGGCGCTCAACATTACAGTCAACTGCCAGGGCGATGCTTTAGCCAACGTACTGGTAGACACAGGGTCAGCCCTGAATGTTATGCCGAAGTCCACTTTGATGCAATTATCATTCAAGGGCCCTCTGATGAGATCCAGCGAGGTCGTCGTCAAAGCATTCGACGGATCCAGAAAAACAGTTATCGGCGAAGTGGATCTTCCCATAACTATTGGTCCTCACACTTTCCAAATCACTTTCCAGGTCATGGACATCCGGGCAACATACAGTTGTTTATTAGGAAGACCTTGGATACATCAGGCTGGAGCGGTCACTTCGACCCTCCACCAAAAGCTAAAGTTCGTCCAGAACGATCAACTTGTCACGGTTTGTGGGGAACAAGCCTTGCTCGTGAGTAACTTATCATCATCTACTTGTGTGGAACCCGAGGAGGTTATTGGGACTCAGTTCCAAGCACTATCGGTGAGCAAGAACGATCAATTCAAAGAAGGAACTTCAATTTCTTCATACAAAGATGCTATCAAAGCGGTCGAGAGTACCGATACGACAGGATGGGGACGGCTTGTCATTCCTATTGACAATAAAACAAAGAAGGGTCTTGGTTTTTCTGCAACCTGTGCCCAGACAGCCGCCAACGATGAAAGTCTTCATCCCCTTCAAAACTTCTTCCACAGTGGAGGTTTTCTCCACCCAGTGTCTCAGGCAGTACATGCTATCAATGAGGAAGATCCCTCTGACACAGATGAAGAATGGAAGTCCTACCTTAACAAGGACGGCTATATGTCTCAGGAAGAGGTGCCTATGCCTTTTTACTTTCCTACAGAAAGTCCAAGATTTATACCAAGATCAGATGTCGAAATGATCTACGGAGATTGTGATCCGGAAGGATGCCGCGCTCCGCCAAATTCATTAGAGGAAGACACTCTGATGAAAGAAAACTTTGATCACAATTACTATGGCCTGATGGATGGTCTGCCAATGTGGCAGCCTTACCCAGGAAACTTGGGGCAAGAAAGTCAGCTGAGTAATGAAACTCAGCTGAGCGTCATTGAACAGAATACATGTGTCCCCACCATGTCATGGGATCAACATTCAGGTCATTCGGAAATTACTCAACATGACGATGAATTCGCAATGTTTGCAGGACTAGAATTCATCAACTATGCTTTTCCTGAGGTCAACGTCATCGAGAGGGATGACTTCTCCAGTTCCAAAGAAGTTTGGGACACTCTGGGACAACCAAGTGGAAAATACGACTTTATGGTCAAGTACACTGCTCCCGAAAGCTCTCGTATCAGGCTCGAAGATATCCAGTCAACTGGATGGGGAGATACAGCAGAGAGCACCAATGCTATGCAAAGTGCAACAGAGGAATCCTCCTACGACAATTCTGCTTGGGAGACAGATTCCAATGATCCTGCTCCACCAGAAATCAGCGTCATTTCTGAAGACAAATCAAGGAAGGTGCCAGACTTTGTGATTCACTGAGGAGTTCGCCGCCAATGGGTTGCCGTCGAGGTTCCGAAGGTCGTTCATCAGTCAAAGTAATTGCCATCTTTAACCTTTCACCCTGCCCAGGTGAGACGGATGTTTTGATAGGGCTCGCTTTTTGTAAATTTCCCTCTTCGCTTTGCCCAAAGCGAGTGAGTTTTGTTTTATAGGGCTGTTTCATTAATAAAATAACGTTGTTCTGTAATTTCCGCATTAATTGCTGTTTTCTCTTTTTGCTTTTTCAGAAAATGGTAATCCTAAAAAACATTCAATCATAAAAGCAAGCAGTAAAATCAAAACACTGCACACACTTACATTTTCTCTATCTCTTCTAAACACGAATCATCACGTCATGCAGATTGCTTGTTTTATACCCCGTTGAAACATACGATCCGATGCCTTCTCCCAACTTTGAGTTCCCGGTATTCGAGGCTGAAGAAGAAAATGACAACAAAATTCCAGAAGAGATCTCCCGACTACTCAGACAAGAGGAAAGGTCCATTGAACCTCACAAAGAACCGTTGGAAACGGTAAACTTGGGTTCAGAAAAAGAGAGAAAAGAAATCAGGATCGGAGCACTGCTCAGTCCAACTGCCAGAGAAGGTTTGATAAAGCTTCTCAAAGAATTTCCCGATGTATTCGCTTGGTCCTATCAGGATATGCCAGGGTTGGATACCAGCATCGTGGAACATCACTTACCGTTGAGATCAGAATGTCCTCCAGTAAAGCAAAGGTTGAGACGCACTCACCCGGACATGGCCATCAAAATCAAAGAGGAGGTACAGAAACAGATTGACGCGGGTTTCCTTGCTACATCTGAATATCCTCAATGGTTAGCCAACATCGTACCCATTCCGAAAAAGGACGGAAGGGTCAGAATGTGTGTTGATTACAGAGATCTGAACAAGGCAAGTCCAAAGGACGACTTTCCTTTACCACACATTGACATGCTGGTTGACAGCACAGCAAAGTTCAAAGTATTCTCCTTCATGGATGGATTCTCAGGCTATAACCAGATAAAAATGGCACCGAAAGACATGGAGAAAACTTCGTTCATTACCCCATGGGGTACCTTTTGTTACAAGGTAATTCCGTTCGGTTTGAAGAATGTCGGGGCAACCTATCAAAGGGCCATGACTACTCTGTTTCATGACATGATACACAAAGAAATCGAGGTATATGTCGATGATTTGATTGCAAAATCAAGAACAGAGGATGAGCACGTTGAACATCTGTCAAAATTGTTCGAACGTCTAAGAAAATTCAAGCTCCGCTTGAATCCCAACAAGTGCACCTTCGGTGTCCGTTCGGGGAAATTACTAGGGTTCATCGTCAGCCAGAAAGGAATTGAAGTTGATCCTGACAAGGTCAAGGCCATTCAAGAAATGCCTTCTCCGAAAACTGAAAAACAAGCCAGAGGATTCCTGGGACGTTTGAGCTACATCTCCAGATTCATATTCCTTATGACAGCAACATGTGCGCCGATTTTCAAATTACTCAAAAAGAACCAGGATTGCGTTTGGTCAGAAGATTGCCAAATCGCCTTCGACAGTATCAAGGAATATCTATTGAATCCTCCGATCCTATCACCTCTAGTGGAAGGAAGACCACTGATCATTTACCTCACAGTCCTAGAGGACTCAATGGGATGTGTACTTGGCCAACAAGACGAAACTAAAAGGAAAGAGTCTGCCATTTACTATCTAAGCAAGAAATTCACCGACTGCGAGACTCGGTATACGATGCTTGAGAAAACTTGTTGCGCTTTGGCTTGGGCAGCCAAACGTCTTCGCCAGTACATGATTTTTCATACTACTTGGTTGGTCTCCGAAATGGATCCAATCAAGTACGTTTTCGAAAAACCTGCTCTCACGGGAAGGATTGCCCGTTGACAGATGTTGCTATCAGAATATGACATAGAGTACCACGCTCAGAAAGCCGTTAAAGGAAGTATTTTAGCCGATCATTTGGCTCATCAACCGATTGACAATGAAGAATTAATCGTGTTTGACTTCCCAGACGAAGATGTCACGTATCTAAAGATGAAAGATTGCGATGAACCGCTACCCAGTGAAGGGCCAGAACCAGGTTCCCAGTGGGGACTTATCTTTGACGGAGCAGTCAATCATTATGGAAAAGAAATTGGGGCAATCATTATTACCCCTCAGGGTACCCACATTCCTTTCACTGCCAGACTTACGTTCAAATGTACGAACAACGAGGCCGAATACGAAGCATGTATCATGGGTCTCGAAGAAGCGATTGATTTAAGGATCAAAAACTTGGACGTATACGGTGATTCAGCCCTGGTTATTAACCAGATAACAGGAGATTGGAACACATGCCAATCAGGATTGATTCCTTACAAAGACTATGCAAGAAGGTTGTTACCCTTCTTCAACAGAGTTGACTTTCATCACATCCCTCGTGATGAGAATCACATGGCTGATGCATTAGCCACTCTCTCTTCCATGATTAGTGTAGGTCGATGGAATGACATACCTAAGATCGACATCATGCGCCTTGAACGGCCCGCTTACATCTTCATGATTGAAGCAGTCATAGACGACAGACCTTGGTATCACGATATCAAATGCTTCCTTTAGAAACAAGAGTACCCATCTGGGGCACTCAGAAAAGACAGGAAAACCCTCAAAAGATTGGCTGGAAACTTCTTCCTGAGCGGTGACACTCTTTATAAGAGAAATTTTGACATGGTCTTGCTCCGATGCGTCGATAGACCAGAAGCAGACATGCTCATGAAAGAAATTCATGAAGGATCGTTTGGCACTCATGCCAACGGACACACAATGGCGAGAAAAATTCTCAGGGCCGGGTATTATTGGTTGACAATGGAATCCGACTGCTACAAGTACATGAGGAGGTGTCACAAGTGTCAGATATACTCCGACAAAATTCATGTACCGCCATCACATCTCAAAGTTCTTTCTTCCCCGTGGCCATTTTCCATATGGGGAATCGACATGATTGGCATGACTGAGCCCAAGGCTTCAAACGGACATCGGTTCATCCAGGTAGCCATTGACTATTTCACCAAGTGGGTCGAAGCAGCGTCATTCGCCAATGTAACCCGACAAGTGGCGGTCCGATTTATCAAAAACAATATCATCTGCCGTTATGGTGTTCCAAGCGAGATCATTACTGATAATGGATCTAACTTGAACAATAAGATGATGAAAGAGTTGTGTGCAGAGTTCAAGATCGAACACCATAACTCATCTCCCTACCGACCCAAGATGAACGGAGCGGTAGAAGCGGCTAACAAGAACATCAAGAAGATCGTTCAAAAAATGGTTGTAACCTATAAAGACTGGCACAAGATGTTACCTTTTGCTCTTCATGGTTATCGTACATCTGTCCGTACTTCAACAGGGGCTACCCCTTTCTCTCTAGTATATGGCATGGAAGCAATGCTTCCCATAGAAGTAGAGATCCCGTCAATCAGGGTATTGATGGAAGCTCAGCTCACCGAAGCTGAATGGTGTCAAAGTCGACACGACGAACTGAACCTGATCGAAGAGAAGCGAATCACGACACTATGCCATGGTCAGTTGTATCAACAGAGAATGAAGAGGGCGTTCGACAAAAAAGTCCGACCTCGTGTTTTCAGGAAAGGAGACCTCGTGCTCAAGAAGATACAATCATTTCTCACTGACTCTCGGGGCAAATGGACCCCGAATTATGATGGCCCCTATGTGGTCACGAAAGCTTTCTCAGGCGGCGCCTTGAGACTTGCAACCATGGACGGAGAGGAATTTGCCTACCCCACGAATGTTGATGTAGTCAAGAAATACTTCGCCTAAAACTAAAAAAAAAAAACGTCTCGGTGGATTGAAAACCCGAAAGGGCGGTCCAGGCAAAAGTTAGAGACATGGAAAAAGAATCATCCCGATGGATTGGAAATCTCATAGTACAATCCAGGCAAAAGTTAGGGATAATGGCAAGTAACTATGTTCAACAGAGGCAAGTCCCTCAGCAGCAGTTGCATCATCATCCGTCAGGAAAACTCCAGTCAAAGGTCATCTTCGACAGAAGCTCAGGATGTCCCGAATTCAAAGTTGGTAGAAGGATAGTGGTCGTTATGTTTCAACGTAGCCCTTTTCCCTGTAAATTACCATTTTTTAACTTTGTATATACTCTTTGGAATCACGCGTTTGGCTGATCTCCATCTTATCAATAAAATTTGAGCCCTTGTGCTTTTGTTTGTAATTCTTAACTTGCTTTAGCTTTACAGAACGACGTTGTTTAAACTTAATCAGCGATTCTTGAAATAAAACAAAAATGAATTTACTTGTTAAAAATTTTTCTGCTTTTAAATTAAAGATGGCATTTCTTTTGACTGTTGAACATCAGAAGAACATCGATTGCTTCTCCCGAAGTAAGCGAATTTCAAAGTGCAGAATCAAAGTACTCCTTCTAAGCCAGTATGCCTGAATGAAGGGATCAACTGTGTCAGAGACCTTGTTTCGTCTGACACGCCTCGGCCGAGGTCTCATCTCCTAAGTCCGATCAACATAGCTCCCAACGGGACTATGTCTCCTAAGCAAGGTGGAATTGCTATTTTGAATCAACGGTACCTCTTCGCCCCACGATGGCCGAGTATCCAATTGTGTTCATCCATTAGTCTGTATGTCGCGTCTGTTTTGTCAGCATAAACATACATACTTCATGCATTTTATTTGCGTTCGCATTTCGTATTGCATCACTATCACTTGAGTCGGTCTTGTCCCCTAGTGATAAACAGTTTTCTCAATCGAGTTTGTCAATTCTTTCCTCGTCAGGAAGTGTTGCGTCTGCACAATCTCGCCACCAGTGTATCTTTAGATCAGAGTCGGCACTTGGCCACTTTGATAACTTGAACCTCTGAAAGATCAGAGAACCTTCAACAGATGTCACTCTTCGCCATTGAAGATGATATCCTTGCTTTCCCGGATTAAAGAAAATCCCTAGAGAGAGCCCCGTAATCGGAGATTCAGCAGCACGCCAGTTTTGCTCCGAAAAATCACTGATGAGAAGGTCATCGGCACCTCAAAATTGGACCCCATCATATGGCGTTTCTCCGGGAAGATCCCGAGAAAAGTATGATGAAAGATCCCAAACGAAAACAGTCTCTCAAAGAGACTCGCTTTCCCCAGTAGGATCGACAGATGGCGTCTCCAACAGAGAAGTTTGTACAACTCTACAACTCAGACGACTGGGTTCCCCAGCAAGTCTGACATCAAAACTTTTTCCACTCAAATGGCATTTCCCCAGGAAAATTCGGCTAGAAGTTTGAAGGAAAACCGCTACACATAGCGTCCCTTGTCAATAAAGTTTATTGACAAAAGAAGCTAAGACCAGTTCCTTGGTAGGAAACCAGGATCGAGGGGAAGTTGACAAAAGAAACTAAGACCAGTTCCTTGGTAGGAAACCAGGAACGAGGGGAAGTTCATTTCAGAGACTGAGACCAGTTCTTGGTAGGAAACCAAGAACGAGGGGAAGTTCAAAAGAAACCAAGACCAGTTCCTTGGTAGGAAACCAGGATCGAGGGGAAGTTTAAATCAGAAACTAAGACCAGTTCTTAGTAGGAAACCAGGATCGAGGGGAAGTTCAAATCAGAAACTAAGACCAGTTCTTGGTAGGAAACCAGGATCGAGGGGAAGTTTAAATCAGAAACTAAGACCAGTTCCTTGGTAAGAAACCAGGATCGAGGGGAAGTTTAAATCAGAAACTAAGACCAGTTCCTTGGTAGAAAACCAAGAACGAGGGGAGGTTTATTTCAAAAGAAAACTGAGACCAGTTCCTTGGCTGAAGACCAGGATCGAGGGGAAGTTTACCTTTTCTAAGCATTATTTCTTAGCTAAAGAAGATGAATGCGTAAGCTACCATTCATAACCACCATCAAAATTTCGGATATTCTGATATTTAATCCTCTTGCACCCCGAATGCCCGAATCCCTTCGTCATTCATACCTTCGGGTCCAAGAAGATTAAATAGGGGCATCTGTAATACCCCAAATTTTGACCACTTAGATTTCCCATCATTGTGAAAATCATCATCACAATATGGATGTACCTTTATGCTTCATTAGTCTCCCCAAAGATGGGTGAGCATCCACTACAATCAAAATTAGGGTTTCAAGCCCTCTCTGAGCTTTAGACAAAGGATCAATCAAGGAATGACTTGATCTTTAACTTGTCTAACCTATCAAACATACACAAAGGATCAAAAGGACTCCCACTTCAAGGATTAAGCACAAGGTTGCTCCCTTCTAGGTGGATCAAGTCTCAAGATCGACAGTGTCACCAAATTAGGGTTTTGGTCAACCAGGGCCTCCAGATGGAAATTTTCATCTGGGCACAAGGCAATGATCCAAAACATGACCTAATATACTTCATGGAACCTCATGAACCCATGCATCAAGTCAATTTTTCCTCAGGGGATGCATTCATCAAAAATCAGGAATTAGGGTTTCTTGACCTAATTCACCCCTAAGTTGACTTTTGGGACAAACCATGAGCCAAGACCTCAAGACATGATTTGAGGGTCTCTAATACACCATATTGATCCATTTGGAACAATGGATTGATCCAAGAAGCTTGAGCAACAAGTCTCATTTTCATCTGCACCACAATTAGGGTTTTAAGGGAAAAGTCAACTGTAACTTTGACTTTTGACCTGGACATGCTCCCAAACCCTAATACATGATTGAATATACCCTATTACACCCATGGAACATGTCCATCAAGTTTGATTTAGGTCAAGGACATGATTTCCTGAAGAATTGCACAGTTTGGAATTCATCCGATAAAAAGTCAACTGTGCACAAAAGTCAACTTTGACTTTTTGAGATTTTTCACCAAAATGGATTTTTAACCCTAAAATGATGTTAATGTATGATTTGAATCATCATTCATCAAGAAAAATCAAGAAAAGTGAGATAACTTGTAAAAGGGGTAACCATAAAACTTAGAAATTTTTCTAAGTTAAAAATAAAGTGGCAAAGGTACCAACTTTGGAGGACCATAACTCCTAAACCACAAGGCCATTTTTTCTCATCCAAAGATGGATTTGTAGCCCTCATTATCACCTACAAAAACTTCAACTACAAGTCATTCCAATTCATTAAGGATTTTGAGTTATGGAGTGATCAAAGTGGCTGAAAAGTGAAAATGTCACTTTTTCCAACACTTAGTGAAATTTTCACTAAGTCAGAATTCTACTTCACTTTTTGCCAAATGTAGGGGGATTTTTCACTTGGAATCAAAAGAGATCAAAACCAAACTTGTTCAAACAGTTGTTGTATCATGTAAGAGCTTTCCAAAATGGCCAAGAACATTGCCAAATTCAACCTACATCATGAGATACAACATTGGCAAGTTGCCTTGCTGAAATCTGTCAAGGCAAGGCAGAATTTACATTTTGGCTCGATTTGCCAAAATCAGCCAATTGCAATTGCTCCAATCCACTTGGACACCTCAGAGGATTGAATCCAAAGGGGACAATCACTGAGCCAAGCCTCCAAGGTCCAAGGAACAAAGAATAGCATGTTGAACCTAGAATGGTCAAAATAGGGACAAGACTTCAAATTTGGAATGAGGCATTCAATGGAACCATCAAGGTGGCATGGACTGAGCCATTCTCATCTGAAATCAGTCAAGACTTATCCAAGACCAAGGGGACCAAAGCTCTGTGCCCTAACCTCTAGTCAATGGCTAGAGGAGACTTTCATTTCCATTGACCAACATTGAGCAAACCTACTTACCAGCTGCCATGCACTATTCCTTGCAAAACAAACTTGCTCTACTATAAATAGAGCTCAATTGTGGTCAGTTTAAGTACACCCAAGCCATCTAACAGATGCTTTCCTCAAAATCTCTTTCTCTTGGCAAAAATGCCTTTCTTAGCAAGGTAGCTATCGGGTTTTGAGTTTGAGAGCAATTCTGCACAAACCAATCACTCACACACCTCACATACATCACATATGAGCTGATCAAACACTCACATAACTTCTGAAACATCAAAATCTCAAAATCACTTGCCATCCACACAAGTTTGAAGTGAAGTTGCAGCTGAGGTGCCATAAACTGATCCAGTCCATTTCAATTCAATCCAAGTGTTCAAACACAATCCATATGGTGTAGGGAAGCTGTTCAGATCATCACAACTTGTCTGTAACACCTCCAACTCAAAATCACATCTGCTCTTGCTGTCACGACTTGGAGGTAAGCCTAAACTTGGGCATCTCTCAATCTATGCATATTTCCTCGCACAATAATTTGGCCATATGTTCATAATCATGCATGGAATGTTTTCCCTCAATTAATTGCATTGTTTGAATCGTGTATCCAAAATCCTAGCCTTCATGCAGAAATTAGGGTTCTTGAGGTCTCTTCGTGATTTCTTGTTGTATGTTTAATTTAAATGAAATTAAAGTACATAGACATGTCGTGAGGTTGAGGTGAGCATAATGATATGTGGATTGCATGATATGATTACGTATTCATGGAGATTGGATAGAAAATGCAAATCTGAGAAACCCAGAAAACGCGCGTGTTCTTGCTTGTGTTCTTGGCGCCATTTTCAGATTTTCAAATATTTGAATTTTGTGATTTTGTTTAATTGATTCAAAAATTAATTTCTCTCTGAGTTTTAATGATTTTGAGTTGATTCTTTTTTTAATAATTCACAAAAATGTTAAAATATTTTATTTTATCAAAAAATCCCAAAAATATTATTTATTTCATATAATTGATATTTTTGTAAAGAATTAATATTTTGATTGTTTTTGGCATTTTAAATATTTTTTCTACATTGATTTTGCAACTTTTAATGCTTTCTAATTATTTTGTAGGTCAATACTTAATTTTTGAAGCATTAATCCAAGATCACAATTTGTTTTCCATGTGTTAAACAATTTTTGATCATTTTAATTGAATTTTTATTCAATTAAATACATTTTTGAAAACAAATTAGGGTTTTGGATTAATTCAACCCTCATAAATCATTTTCAAAACACTTTGGGCCTCTAATAGAGTGTAAGACCCAATCCTTTTTTGACCAAATCATTTTTGGGCCTCAGTGTATTGTATAAGTCCCGATACCGTAAAAAACAAACGGCGCGATCGTCGCCTTTTGAAAAATAACCTTTTGGGCTTCTCCTTGAGCTATAAGACCCATTCAAAACTTTTGGGCCTCTATTAGAGTGTAAGACCCAATCTCCCTTTTAACCAAAACATTTTTGGGCCTCACTTATTGTATAAGTCCCTCCGCGTTAAAATAAAATCTCGTCGCGATCGCCATTTTTAAACGAAAAGTCATTTGGGCCTACCCTCGTGTTATAAGCCCCACTCTTTTTCTTTAAACCTTTTTGGGCCTCTTGAGAGAGTGTAAGACCCATCCCTCTGTACAGAAAACCTTTTTGGGCCCCAGTCACTTGTATAAGTCCCTCTGTATAAATTCAAACAGTGCGCTCACTGATAAAACCCTGGGCCTCTCCTTGAGCTGTAAGCCCCAAATCTTTATTTTTCAAAGCACTTTCTCCTTTGATTTTGAATATACTGTTGTTTTTAATCTTTCTTTGTTGAACAACTAACCAAACAGCATGGAAGCACTACAACCGAGTAAGTGGTTATCGCTTTCATTTACTGCTTTCATATTATAAACTGTATTGTGGGGCTGCTCACTGTAAGTCTCCTTTCATAAACTCATATCTACTGTGTAATAATAGTATAGATATTTTGAGTTTCCCCGGCAACTACGTCTAGAACTAAGTGACGCCGTTTCATTTATTCGTAGAAATAGACGCCTAGATCCCCAATAGGAGCAGCAGATACAGTCTTCTCTTCGGCTGTCCTCCTTAGGAATCGTCAAGAAATTCTATCCCCCAGAGATGAATTATTCTCGGTGAAACTTCTCTTGAATTTCTTCAAACCGCCGAACGGTTCGGACTCTCTCTAAAAGTTAAAGTCACTGGATAATAAACCTCGCACGTTTACTAGTGGTTTTAACTCTAAAAGAGTTTTCCTGAACTTTTCTTTGGTTTGGGACCCACGGGCTTCTTAAAAGCATCGGCCTCCTCTTGGGCATCATACAAGGACCTACAGGCTTCCTAAAAGCAACCCCGCCTCCTCTTGGGCATTATTCAAGGACCCTATGGCTTCTTAGAAGTATTCACAACCTCCTCTTAGGCTTCGTATAATGATCTCTTCCTCTGGGAATGATAGCCTCCTCTTGGGCTTCATACAAGGACCCGTCGGCTTCTTAAAAGATTCCAGCCTCCTCTTGGGCTTCGTACTAATTGTCCCGATGACCTCCTAGAGGTATAGGAACAGAACTTAGTCATCCTCATAGAACAGTCCTTTCATAGAGTCTACTACTGTTTCTCGAAGCATAGTACAAAAGATAAAACTCTAGACTTTGACAGTCTAACTTCCTTGAGTTTCAAAGACATTCTCAAGCACCCTTCGTTAAATAGGAAGGAAACCCGCAGACTCGGATAGTCTCAATACCCTTTGGATTTCCCGTTTCCTCAAAGAAAAGGAAATATCCCTGATCCTCAAATTAAATCCCTGAGTACAGTATTGCTCATATAAGAACTGATTTTCTCTTTTTAAATCAGTATATTGGATCTGTCACTCAACTGAAACAGTTACAATAGCCTCCATCTCGGGCTTCATACGAGATACCAAAATTCTCCCCAGTGGAGTCAAAACAACCTTTTAGCCTCTCTCTCACGCTTTGTATGAGACACAAAAGATTCCCTCATTGAGTCAATCACCCCTTTTTTGCCTCCATCTCGGGCCTCGTATGAGATACAAATTCCTTAAGCAAGAGTCGAACTCTTTGCTAGCCTCCTCTTAGGCTTTGTATAACGATATGCCCCACTGGGTCAAAAACCTTTTAGCCTCTCTCTCGGGCTTTGTACGAGACACATATTAGCCTCCTCTTAGGCTTTGTATAAGAAAACCACTGGTTGATCCAATCAACCTTTTAGCATCAAAGATGTGCCTCGTTCACAATACACAAACATCAACAACTCCTTTCCCTTCATCTAATCACTGTAAGCGGTAAGCCTCTGGATCATCTATATCTATGCCACTGTCCCTCTTTTAGCATGAGAAATTCCTAAGGAAAGATGGCATTGCTCTACACTGAGTTAAAGTCTTCTCCTTCAGGTTAAAACCTTTCTTCGGAAATTATGGCATTGCTCAGATCCGCGTATCCCAGTTAAAGTAATTCTCCTTCTCCCCTCTTTAGAGATGACAAATTCTCTCTAAAGTCGAGGTCTTTCAGCTTCACGTCTTGGGCTTTGAACAAGACACAAATAGACCTTTCAGCTTCACATCTTGGGCTTTGAACAAGATACAAATCACCTTTCGCTTCACGTCTTGGGTTTTGAACAAGACACCAAAACACCCATTTCCTCCCATAGAATAGGAGGAACTACCAACGCTCTGATTTCCCTATTTCGGTAAATGGGAATACGTACGCATAAGATCGAAAGAAAAGATCTTAGCGAGCGCAATCAACAAAAAACCCAAATCCCATATCTCCATCAATTAAAAGCAGTAATTCAAAAGCATCAGTCCTAACATCCTAATCCTTATTCCCCGCTAGAAACCCTTTGCCTAGGAAAAAGAAAGAAAGAACCTGTATTGGCAAAATACGAATAACCAGTACAAAGGCCCCCCCCACATTGATAGCATCCGTAACCTAACAGACCGCTGTTTAAACTCAGTATGCAAGCAGGGTTAATTGGAGACATCTATTTCCCTTCCTTATTCAGCTCACAATAGGATAAAAAATGAATCGACCTGTAGTCAAAGCTCAAACCGTAGAGAGCGACCAGCGCTTAAGAACCGCGTCCAAAATCGCTCGCTACAAGCATATTTTTCGAGAATCCTCTGTAGGCAAGCCTCTTGAGATAAGCATAATTTTGACTTATTTCTATCTCTTCGGATGTCAATCCCAAGAATACTAGATGCAGCTCCCAGATCCTTCATGTCATACTCCTTATTGAGTTCAACCTTCACCCTCATTACATCTTCGACATTGTTACTTGCTATTAGAATATCATCCACATAAAGCAACAAAATAACAAATGAATTACCAGGTTGAAATCTGAAGTAAACATAGTGGTCGAACTGACTTCTAATGAAACTTATGTGTGCCATGAACTTGTCAAATCTCCTATTCCACTGTTGAGGAGATTGTTTCAGTCCATATAAAGATCTTTTCAGCTTGGACACATAATCTTCCTTCATTTTTTCAACATACCCTTCAGGTTTCCTCATCAGGATTGTTTCATCTAAATGACCTTACAAGAATGCAGTCCTCACATCCATCTGTTCTAGTTCAAGGTCGAACTGTGCCACCGTGGCAAGTAACATTCAAATGGATCTGTGCTTCACAACAGGAGAGAACATATCATTGAAGTCGACACCTTCTTTCTGAATGAAACCCCTAATGACCAATCTTGCCTTGTATCTTTTCGACGCCACTCCTTTGATTCCTTCCTTAACTTTGAAAATCCATTTACAGTTGACTAACCTGGCTCCAGCAGGTTTCTTGATCAATTCCCAGGTGTTGTTATCATGAAGAGATTTCATCTCATTATCCATGGCCTTCCGCCATTCAGTCTTATTTTGACTCCTCATAACTTCCTTATTGTTTACCTTGAAAATTGGTAAACAACCGCTGATCTTCTAAAATAATAAAGTTCTAGTAACTTAAAGGATCGATCAGATTGATCCTAGGACATGTGATGTATGTGTATTTGGGGTATTTCACGATTTGGTAAAGTATGCCTTTCGACAACGCACATAAAATAAAAAAAAGGTGTTTGAAGTGTAAAGGATAGCGATAAAGATAAAGGAAATAACTAAGTCGAACAATACATCAAAGAAAAGAAAAGGGCTGAATATAAAGGTTTGGCAAAGAAAAACTGGAGTTAAATGCTTGAAAAGAAATGCATAATGATCTTAAAATGCAAAAAGTTAAATGCTAGAAAGTAAAGGCTTTTAATGTAAAACTACAAAGAAAAGACTTGGTAATGTAAATGACTTGAAAGGTAAAAGTTTGTGAAAAAGCTTCAAAGTAAACTGCATTGCAATAAAGGATGATGGTGATTACAATCACATACATTCTCACTTCACTGGTTTCTCGACACACTGGATACTTTGAGTGAATATAGAGTTACTTGTACAAATATGATTTTTTCACACTATTCTAACTCTAGGACTAACCTATTTATAATATTCTAAAGTAACCACCATCTGACGTTTTTATTCTTAGATTACGCCACTTGGCGCTTCGCATGTCTTCACGATCTGGATCTTCGCCACCTGTCCTCTTTTCAAATTCAAATAGTGGAACTTCCCTCCACTATTCAGTTATAACTGCAGTGCATTATCCATAGCCACTTCACTGTGTCGAATTGACTCCTTGGACATGGCAATATTTGAAGTCCTAAAATCATTCTCTTCGACTCAAGCATTGCACAAACATGGTCGAAGGCCTTCTAGTCGAAGCCTTCTTTTTCTAGCTTTATTATTTTAAAGAATAACTTCTTTTAAAGCCAAATTGTCTAAAATCATGTAGCGTCGAAATTAGGAGCTAACAAATTGCCCCCCAAAAATGCCCTTTCACCAGTATTGGTAGGAAGGTCATTTTTTGATAAAATAACGTTTCGACGTCTGATCATTCGACTATGAGAGACATGGTCATAACTGACTAACCCACGATCCAGAAACTATTCAGTTTCTTTCAACCATGCTTATGACGTCATGTCATGATGGCAAATCTCCAAATGTCTTTTCAGCCGTATTTACGAACAGTCTTCATCATTACCTTTCTTGGGACTAGACATTTGCAGCCTGACCACAACCACCACCATCCAACGATTTCAACGAGGACACGCGTCCCACTATCTTATCCATTTTAACGGTGGATTCACAGTCCCCTCATCTTCCAAACATCTACAAATACCTTTTTTCCCAATTTTACGAATTTTTGCATTCTTAAACTTTCTGCAACTTATTTCTTCATTCTTCAAACTCTCTCAAGAAAACTCAGAACACACTCTCGTTTTCTCTTCAAATTCCAACAGTGGGGTCTTCTCAAACCGTTCCCCAAGCAACGAAAGGTCAAACAGGGAAAACCACCCCGTTCCAGCAAACTCTCCAGCCATTTTCAAACATCCACAGACCAAAGGTGGTGAAAAACCAACAGTTTATGCCGGAACCTCTTCTTGAAGAAACAAGGAAGATTTACGAATCCCAGGTAATGATCCCTCTCCTTATCTCTGATAAACCCTATGCTTTAGGTGGCCCCCTAGCTGATATTAAACCCACCAATGAAAAACTGGCTGAGTTCTTTCCTTCTTACCGGAAATCTAGACCCTTAGGGCAAAAAAGTAACCCTAATGAAGATGGAGCCTCTCCTGATAAACCCACTTTGATGAAAATGGATCTGAGGTACCTTCATGATGGTACGAGATTGGTAAGAGCTGTCAACTCTTTAAAGGATTTTGACCTTTGGATGACCAGAATGGAAAGAGTCAAAGCTGATCACTGGAAGACCATAGGAATCTATGATCTGCTTATGCTGTCGAAAACCAACATTCCTTACTGTTTGAACCTTCTGGCGGCATCACTCTATTTTTGGGATAGCACCCACTACACCTTTCATCTTCCTTGTGGGATGGTCACTCCCACACTCTTCGACCTTGCTGCTATTGCAGGTCTTCGACCAGATGACATTTCATATGATCCTGATACTGATGCAGAGGATACCATAGGGATCTCTGACTCCAAACTCACATACACCCACTTCATCAATTACCACAAGCGTGATACTGCAGAAATCACTGATAAGGAACACATTGCATTCCTCACCGTATGGCTGTCGAGGTATGTATTTTGTTCAAAATCTCTGCAAGTGGCCAAGAAGTATCTAACCCTGGCCAACCAACTTCACAACAATAGAGGAGTTTGCCTTAGCGGGTTGATTCTGGCGAACCTCTACGAGTATCTCAGTGAAGGAGCGGCTCGACTTAAAGACTTGGAGGGCCAAGGTACTGTTCACTTGAATGGCCCTCTCTAGCTACTGCAGTTATGGCTCAATGCAACCTTTGAAGCTAGCCTCCCCAGGAAAGGGCAGGTCGATGAAGATTCTGCTGAAATCAAATAGAGGAGGGTCGAAGGTACCCGCCTGGTGAAACTTACGCCAAATGACGATGGGGAAACTCTCAAGAAAGCCTTCTCCAGTTATATTATGATGTTTGCAAAAAGGCATGAGTTCACATATAGCATGGCTCCCTTTGCTGAGAGAAAATGTGGGCCTGAGTGGTTCACAAGGCCATTCCCTGATCCATCCTCCAAACTCGACGCCGAATCTGTTTCGATCTGGGAAGCCTTTTTTATTCCTAGATTTATCATTGAAAGGCTGAATCTTGGAAGGGACATAGCAGCCTTAATTGCTTACCAGCCAAATCTTGTCTCTCGACAGTTTAGGTTGGCTCAGATCTTCCCCAAGTGTCTATATGGGAAGAAAGGCCATGTGGTCCTTCACATTGCCAGTTTTGATGAAGGAACTGCTGCGGTTACTTTCGACCGGTGGAACGCTAGGAAAGCAACCATTTCCGCTGTGTTCTTTCAGCCCACATTTTTGTGCACCAAATCCTTCCACAACTGGTGGTCTAAGTACTATAGTGAACAATTTCTTGATGTTGCTGCTTTCTCTTCCTTACTTGACCAAGCTTTTCTCGATGTGCAGGAGAAGACCAAGAAGAGTAAGTTCATTCATGTCAAAGAAATCCAAGCCTTTCAAAAGTACTTTGAAACTGTCTATCGATCAGATGATATTAGTCGAACCGTTCGTGAGGCTGTTGTCACTTTGAAGGAGATATTTCTACAAAAAATGGATCAGTTAAAAATCCCTTCAAACGTTCCTCTTGAGAAACGTTACAAGGTAGCATTTGAACTCTTTCCTCCAAAGTTACCTCGACTTCCTAACGCTGATTTTGGAGTGGCACTTGCCCCCCTATTTCCAGACTGGTTTGTCTGTGGTGAGCACTTAAAACTCCTTCGACAGCAGTCACAACCGAAAGCCCAACAGGTGGTTGCGACTAAACATACGCTGGACAGTTTCAAAGGACACCTTCATATAGGGGTCGAGGATGTCCGTGTCGAATCTGAAATATATGAAGGTTTGAGGCCCTTGATTTGTGATTGTTAACCAACCACTCAGTCATTAACCTTGTAATAATCATCTGTCCTTCAGCTATGGCCAGGAAGATCGGCTCATCAAAGGGTGCTGCAAAGGTCGAGAAGGACACTGAAGGCACAAAGGTACTTTATATCCCTTGCCTAAGTTTCTTTTTATTTTCATTTTTTTAAAAACAGAAATTTCTAATATTTACATCACCTTTTAGGCTGCTCGAAAACCTCCAACGCCTTCAAAAAAAGGCAAGAAAGGTGTTCAAACAGTTATCCTTCCAGATACTGATGATGAGTCCTCTAAGGAGATAGTAGTTAAGAAGAAAAGGAAGCTTGTCAAAGCTTCTGGAACTACCACCCAATCTCCCTCAAAGGCGGCAAGAATTCTTGAGAAGACACCTGCTGATAGTGGTGTCAAAAAACAACTCTCCAGGGTTGCGTCGAAAGCGACTGCTGGTGATCCTGAGAGTGCCAACTCAAGTCCTGATGCTGCAACTGTACAGGTATGTGTACTATCTTCATTCAGTATTTGGATTCCCTACTCAGATTTCTCTCAGTCTTATTCCCTTTACTTGTGGTTTTCAGGCTGATGCAGGTGGTTCTAACCCACCACAATCTTCCTTCAGCTTTGCAACGACTCTACTGAATAGCCAAGGTGAGCCAACTTATCACCCTACCTCCGATCTTGGTTCTGGATATAGTTCAATCAGCGAAATTAACCAACCTATCCCTCTTACAGTTCCTCCTTCCGAAGCGGATGAAATAAACAAAAATTCGCCTGCCAGGACCCATACTCAATAATCCCAGACCGATGGTTCTGATCATGAAGAGGATGATGTTTCTCACCATTAACCTCTCGACCACACAGAGCCTATTGGTATGGACATAGAAGGAAGGCCGACTGAAGCAGGGGAAGAGGAGGTCGAAGATGAAGAAGAACAAGAAGAAGAGAGGGAGAGGACTGAGCAAGATCACACCCATTCGACTGTGGCTGAGGCAGATCCTGTCAACAATCCAACTCTTAAGCCTATGGTCACTTCGACTGCTGGAGGACCCCCCATAGGAGACCCCTTGGTTGCCTTCAAATGGTCGAATCCTCGAGCGTATGCCAGGATGATACTTGGGAAGAAGTACAGCTCTTCAGGTACCAGCCTCAGTACTTCGACCGGCTCTGGGGGTCCAGCTCCAGATGATTTCGCCAGCCCTATCCTTCAAAAAATCAAGGACAAATTCTTCAAGGGAGACATCCATAATGTCTTACTTTCAGATCGAACTGCTCCTCTCTTTCTGAAAGACAGCCTTCAGAAACTGGACCTTCCGACCCTTAGCAAAGATGTTTCTGAATTCCTGTTGGAGCTAACTGCTTTAGTGAATCAAATGTCTGAGGACTTCAAGCTCCTTCTCAAGATCCAAGACAACATTGAAATCACAACTGGATTGGAAGCTTCATCTTGGGATGAAGCACATGCATCAGAATCTATGGTCGAAAGTCAAGAGACTAAATAACAGAAAAGGCAGGCAGAAGTGGAGTTGAACCAAAAGAACATTGATGACTGGAAACAACAAATTGAAGAGCTGCAGAACAAGATTTATAAGGATGAAAAGCGCAACCTTGAGCTGGGAGAATTCGACGATACTGAAATGGCCAGAGAGCTGAAGCGCACCATAGACTTCCTTGACAAGGCCCAAACTCTTGAAAAAGAACTTTCAGCAGCCAAACTCAACAAAGCTCTATGTGAGAAACGCCTTCAAAATTACAAGGTCAACTTCCTTGAGTTAAAGTCGAAGCTCCCTTTCTGATTGTCATATGATTTATGTAGTTCCACTTTTTGTTCATCATGTTTTATGGTCCTTTTAAGGCCCCATGTACAGACAATCTTAATGCCCTATGGCCTTTATCTAACTTCTTCTGCTTACTATCAACTCTTTGACTTGTAAAACATATTTTTTACTTTGCTAACTGAGTAATTAAAGTATTCTGCCTCCTTTCTTGGAAATCATGAAAGCAGCGCAGCTTTTAACAGTCTTAGTGTTCCAACGACACAAGTTTCTATTCCATAAAGGAATATTAATAGCGCAACCCTAGGGTCTATTCCCAAGGGTCATTTCACGTATTTCTATCGTTGACTGACCAATCCTTACAAAGCCTTGCCTCTATAAAACCCTCTTCCCTCTTGGGATATCTTGCACCTACCGCAATAAGCATGAGTACTTCTTCAAAGAAAGCAATGACCAAGAAGGTGGCTGGGGAGACAAAGAAAGTTGAGGCAACAACTACTGCCCTCAATAACACTTCAACTGGAGCAACCTCTCGCGCCAAGAAGAGAGAAACCAAGATGAGGGTCCCCAAGAAAGAACATTCCAAAGCACTAAACTCTGATGATGAAGCTGACGAAGATTATTCTGCCTTCCTCAACTCCATTAATTGGAGGGACTACGAATGATCTTTCTCCTGGGTTTTATGTTATTGTAATTGTTGTTTTCTGTATGCCATTTTGGTCCCACATGGCCTATTTTGGCTTTTGTAATTTGAATAAAATTTACGTCTTAATATGAATTTCTTGTATAATAGGCTTATATTTTTTCAAATATTTCTCATTTACCCTTAAGACTCTTAGATCACCCTCCATCTCTTGAATCTCATAAGCATTATTACTAAACGCCTTAATAATTTGAAAAGGACCTTCCCACTTAGGAGACCACTTCCCCAAAGTTCTGGTCTTTCGATCCATAGGTAAGATCACTTTCCACACTAGATCTCTAGTTGAAAAGGTTTTAATCTTGACCTTTTTGTTATAAGACTTCTCCACTCTTTTCTTTTGCCTTTTCAGCAACTCTAATGCATGGAACCTTTCTTCATCTAGGTCTACTAATTCATCAAGCATCATATTCCAATAAGACTCAGATGGAATCTCATGATGTCTTTGAATCCTTATTGATTGAAGATAAATTTCCACAGGCAGAACTGCATCATGACCACAAGTCAGTCGAAATGGGGTAGTATTAGTTGCCTCTTTAGGGGACGTTCGACATGCCCAAAGTATTTGGTCCAATGTCCTGTGCCAATTTCTTGGCTTTTTCCCCACATGCTTTTTTATCAACCCAATAACTACTTTATTTGCTGCTTCGACTTGGCCATTAGCTTGAGCATAATAAGGTGTGGACGTTACAAGCTTGAATCCCATTTCTTTAGAAAACTCTTGCATTTTTCGACCAGTGAAGACTGATCCTTGGTCTGTTGTAATTGTCTCTGGGATTCCAAACCTATAGATAATGTGCTTCTGGATAAATTCAATCACATCTTCTTGATCAACATTTGGTAATGGGATAGCTTCGACCCATTTGGTAAAATAATCAATACCCACCAAAATGTACTTATGATTTTTAGATGATGCTCGTCAAATCTCTCCGACCAAATCCAAAGCCCATTCTCTAAAAGGCCAAGGTTTCACTATAGAGTGTAATTCACTCGCAGGGACATGTTGAATGCCAGCATGAACTTGAAATTCCTGACAACGCTTAGCAAATTCCATGCAATCTTTTAACATGGTAGGCCAATACATGCCTTGTTGAAACAACAACCATTTCATTTTATGGCCTACCTGATGTGCCCCACATGCCCCACTATGGACAGTCAAAAGAGCTAAGTATGCTTCTGCCTCACTGAGACACTTAAGCAATACTCCCTCAGGAGTCTTTTTGAATAATTCATTACCCAACAAGACATAACTTAAAGCTTGATACTTGATTTTCCTCTCTGTCGAAGCTATTGGATTTTTTAGATAATCCATTATAGGTTTCCTCCAATCTTTATCAGTTATGTTATCAACTACCAGAATTGCAAAATTATCTTCATCAGCGTATCCAAGTTTGGTTTCTTCCAAGTCTGATGGGGCTAATCCTACCGACACCACCCTTCCTCTGACTTCGACTTCGATTGCATCTTGTAATTTGTCTTTCGAAACTTTATACCCTGATGCAATCTGAGCCAAGTCATTAGCTACCTGGTTTTCCAGCCTAGGGATGTGTCGAAAACTAACTGCGTCAAACTTTTTCAACAGTCGATTCACAACTACAAAGTACATAATCAAGTTTTCTTTTATGCACTTGTACTCTTTGGTCACTTGTTTTATGACCACTTCTGAATCTCCCATTATTTCGACATGAGTTTCCCCCAATTCCAACAATACTTCAAGTCCAGCAATTAAAGCTTCATATTCAGCTTCGTTGTTAGAACAACGGCCTTCAATTTTATACTTAAGTGTTGTTGGAATTTTATTAGGAGAAATAACAAGTACTCCTATGCCTGTCCCATCTTTGTGGCTTGACCCGTCGAAATATAACTTCCAAGGTTCCACATCAAGATAGTTCAGAGGGGTCTCATTTGTAGAATGGTCAGCTATGAAGTCTGCCACTATTTGCCCTTTAACAGCTTTTAAAGGCTTATAAGTTAAAGAATATTTAGTTAATGCTAATGCCCATTTTCCAATTCGACTATGCAAAATAGGTTTGGACAACATATGTTTAATAACATCATAACGAGAAGAAACATAAACATCAACTGGTTTTATATAATGCTTCAATTTGGTACAAGAGTAATACAAACATAAACATAATTTTTCAATCATGATATATCTTGTCTCTGCATCATTTAAAACTCTACTAAGGTAATAAACGGCTCTTTCGACACCATCATCATCCTCTTGAGCTAACATGCTCCCTAAAGTTCTATCTGACGCAGCTATGTATAATCTCATACACTTATTTCCACGAGGTGGTGAGAGAATGGGGGGTGACTCAGGTACTCCTTGATCTTGTCGAAGGCTTCCTGCTGATCTTGCCCCCAGTCGAACCCATCCTTGCTAGCTCGAAGCAATGGTGAAAAGGCTTGCGTTTTCCCACTTAAGTTACATATAAACCTCCTCAAGAAATTTATTTTACCCAAGAGAGACTGCAATTCCTTCTTTGTTGATGGCGCTTTGGCTTCCATAATGGCTTTGGTTTTATTGTGGTTAATTTCGATCCCCTTCTTGTGGACCACAAAACCTAAGAAATCCCCTGCCTGCACACAAAAAGCACATTTGAGAGGATTCATTTTCAAACCATGCTTTCTCATCCTTTCAAAGGAATGTCAAAGATGGCTTATATAATCTTTTCCTGAAAAGGACTTAACAACAATATCATCAATATATATTTGCATGAAAGTCTCAATAAAATCATGAAAGATCGAATTCATTGCTCTCTGGTAAGTTACCCCAGCATTTTTTAGACTGAAAGGCATCACTACCCATTCATAAGTGCCTAATGCCCCTGGACATCGAAAAGCAGTTTTTGGGACATCTTCCTCAGCAATGAATATTTGGTTATAACCAGAATAACCATCCAACATGCTCAAATATTCATGTCCTGCAGCATAATCAATCAGCATTTCTGCCACAGGTATAGAATATTCGTCTTTAGGGGTTGCAGAATTTAGATCTCTAAAATCTATACAAACCCTTAAAGCACCATTCTTTTTAATGACTGGTACAATATTAGCTAGCCATTCGACATACCTAGCTGTACGGATGAACTTGCATCTAAGTAGCCTTTCGATTTCCTCTTTGATCTTGGACAGGATTGTTGGGGCAAACCGTCTTGGATTTTGCTTGACTGGCTTTTTCCCAGGTATGATTGGCAACTTATGTTCAATAAGCTCTCTCCTCAAACCAGGCATTTCATCATAGTCCCAAGCAAAGCAATCCTTGAATTCCTTCAATAGTTGGACTATCTCGACTTTGAGTAGTGGGTCGAGATTAGCGCTAATATAAGTAGGCCTTTTTACTCCCCCTTCACCCAAGTCAATTTCTTCCAAAGGATCCTGCGCTAGCATTTTAATATTATCCGACAGTGGATCCTTTTCAAAACCTAAAGGCTCATTATCATAAATAGCATCAAGTCTTTGGTCTTGGTCTTCAATTTGAGGCCCATCAGGTGGCTCAGGTTCAAAGTCCTTACCAGGGCCTACTTCACAAATTTGAGTTTTGGCTTCGACAACCATGTGGCTATGTGCAGCCTCTAAAGCCGCTTGTAACTTAGATTCGGCCACATAGGCCAAAATTCTTTGTAATGCGTCGAACTCAGTCATTGTTACTAATTCACTTCCCTAACCTATGGGGTCAACCTCAGGAAGCCCATAGTATGGGACATTGCCTTCTTCTCTTACGACCTCTCTGTCCCATCGAAACCCCTCTAGTGGGTGCAAGTGTAATGAGCAGAATGCATGGTCATCTGGGGTGAGATCAAATTCTGCTGGAGTACAAGGCGCAATATGCGCCAAATTTTTGTTGAACTCAGAACCATCAACATGATTAACAGACACCTTAAAGTAGCCTTGATCAGCTTCAATGTTTTTTACTATTCCATCAGGCCTCCAAATTGTTATTCGTTGGTGCATTGATGAAGGTACTGCCCCAATGCCATGGATCCATTCCCTTCCTAGCAAAAGGTTGTAGTTAGCTTTGCTTTCGACCACCATGAACAAGGTGGGTCTTATCACTGTACCTACAGTCAAGTCAACCTGTAAGACACCTAGAGTGGTCCCAATCTTCCCTTCATAGTTAGAGAGGACCGTGTTGTGGGGTTTAAGATCAGTGTCGAATTTACCAATTTTACTTAGCAAAAAATGTGGCATTAAATTGACAGTAGCCCCACAATCTACCAAGATCTTGTTAACAACCACGTTCTCTACTTTCCCTGTAATATACAAAGGCTTCAAGTGTCCCTTTATGGCCTCAGTTGGTCGCTCAAAGAAAGTATTATGTTCTTCGACACAGCCATTGTTCATTACATAATAGCACACAGGTTGGTGTGCTGCCATTTCTGCCTCAGCGTTGGCATCCAAATTCTCCACTTCAGTTACTCTGTCATACTCCCTTGGCATTACTGATACTACGTTGACGATGATGTTTAAAGAAGCATCAGAGTCTGAATCAAAATTGTGGGTCGATGCTTCGTCATCAACTGTTTCAACCGCAAATTTCTCAGCTTCTTCCTTCTTGGAAGTAAATAGCTTTCGACCCACTGGCAGCTGGTTTGTTGTTCTCATGCCAACACCTTTGTTGCTAGCTAGCAGAACATTAGTGCTGGTCTCCGTCGAATCTTTAGCCTGAGCTTCTCTTAGAGCCTTCCTTCGCCTCTGTTCTCTCCTCCACTGGGACCAAGACATGGGATTTTTCCCTTTGTAATTCTCAGACACATAGGCAGCTTTGTTGGAGGAATTGAATTCTTTCCTATACTCAATTGAGGAACCTCTAGCCACCTCAAAACTTTTCCATCCTTGCTTCCCTTTTCCTGCTGCTTCGACGGGTTTAACCCACCTCCCAGTTAGTACTTCTCCGCTGGGTTTGAAAGTAGCTTGCTTGGCCCTTGGAATTTGTGGCCTTTGGCCATATTGTCTCTGAGTAGCTTTCCTTGGGTCGAAACGCCCTGGCTTTTGAGCAGCTCTCCTCTCACGTCCAGATTTGGCCTCTTTCCCCGCTTGGAGGCCATGAGCAGCTTCTTTGTCGAAGATAGCACTGCATCAAGGGCACAACATGACTTCAGAGTTCTTCCCCTGGTACCTGTGGAGAAAATCAATGATGGTTTCATCCTCTCTGGGATAAGCCAGTTTGTCGCAGTCCTCTTGTTCATCAATATCCATGGCCTGTCTGTCAGTAACTTCGACCATGTTCACGTTGACTTCATCTTTTAAACGCATCTTAGAAAAGTCAATATCAAGGCTTTCAGCAGCCTCATCCATCTGTCTAAACTGATCAACAATCTCTCTTGTCACCATCGGCAATTTTGGTGCCTCAACTTCAGCATGGGCCTCGACTGTAGTTTTAGTGTCGAACCCTTGAACTTCAGAAGAGGTACTAAAGTAATGTTCAGCAGCCATACATATCAAATGCTCAAGCTGATAGCCATCCATTTCTTCAGCCTCTCTGATAAACACAACATCATTGGCAAGGTCCTCAGTAACCTCCACCACTGAGGCATTTCTGCCAAGAGCTTCGTTGGTACTAACACTATCCGAACTGTTGTCAGACAATTCAACCAGTTCGACCATGTTGACCTTCTCAGGCTCTGTATAATTTGCTTCAGCTACTTCAAGGGGGTTGGTATCAATCTTCATCTGGGTCTTAGTCTTCTCCCCAAATTTGAGCCTTCCCTCCTGAATAGCATTCTGCACCAAATCCCTAAAAAGAAAACATTGAGATGTCTTATGACCCAAGTAATTATGGTATTTACAAAAACCTCTCTTTTTTCTTTGCTCTAAAGGTGGTATTTTAGCACCAGGAGGCACTAATATTTGACCATCCTTAACTAACAAATAAAAAATTTTGTCACATTTAGTGATGTCGAAAGTGTATGTTTTCTTTGGGAACCTATCATTCTTTTCGGTTTCGGCAAGGTTCTTTCCATTCGAAGGAACTAATAATTTACAAGAATAAGGAGGGCCCTTCTTAAGTTCAGCAAGGTCTATCTCATTTTCGTCGAACCTAACGGACTCATCATACAGTTCTTCAATGCCCTCCTGGTATTCGACGTAAGCTACCTTCTTGTTCTTATTCACCCTAGCTTTTTCATCTTTGAGACGCTCTAGCTGTCGAACTCTGTCAGCTAACTGGGCCATATCCCTTAAATACTGGGTGTCCAGTTTCTTCCTGATAGAGTAATCAAGGCCACCAGCGGCCATTTCGACAAGCTCATGCTCAGGCACTTGTGTAAAGCATCTAGCCTTGAGTAGTCGAAACCTATTCAAGTAATCGTCTATTGGCTCATTGAACTTTCGTTTCACACTAGCCAATTCTTTCAAACTAATTTTCGTCTGACCCATGTAAAATTGCTCATGGAACAAACGTTATAACTGGGTCCAATTACAAATAGAACCAGATGGTAACGTAGTGAACCACGTGAACGCATTTTTAGTGAGGGAACTAGGGAAATACTTCACCCTCAGACTCTCATCATTCGCCATCTCGCCAGCTTCGATCAGGTAGCGCGCCACATGTTCCATGGTAGATTCTGTAGTATGTCCTGAGAATTTAGTAAACTTTGGCACTTTTGTCCTGGGAGGCAATTTAGCTTGAAGTATATAGTCTACTATAGGCGAAGTAAATTTTGGCCTAGAAAAACCCATATTCAGGCCATTTCGAGCCATTATTCTTTCGACCAAGGCGGCCAAATTGTTCTCTGCTGCTACATTGTTGCGTCGAACCTAATTCACCACATGATCAGCGTTTTGATTTCTGTTCACTAGCACTATTCATGGCTCTTCTTCCTCAAGTATATGTATTTGATTTCTAGGAGGCTCCTCCCTAGGTGGTTCGACCAACTCTGGGTTCACTTGTTGAGCGTGCTCCCTCCCCTCAACTCCTTGATTTTGGCGTTGCATAGGAGCGGGCATTCCCATGAATTCTGCTATACGCGCCATCTGGGTTGTCATCATTTAATTGGTTTGAGTAGTATTCTGGATCAATGGCTGGAAAATCTCTCCCATCGTTTGAGACAAAGTATGTACCATTTGCATGTTGCTCTCATCCATCTGTTGCCTCAAATATGCTGCAGATTCATTTGTTAAGTTGGGCCCTTGAGCAGAATATACCAAACCTATAGACTGGCTGTTTCGACCCATGTTAATTCCAGAACCTGACTCCTGCAAAGGGGAAGATATCACATTTTTTTAATATACTGGGGGTGCAGTACGCAGATTCTGCATCATTGTCATTGGCATGCCATAGATTGGGTTCCTAGGCAAAGACTGTGAAAATCCTGGGGGAGGAAACTGCCTGTACGTCGAACCTCCTCCTGGCGGAGTCTGAGGATTTGTCATTGATGGGCCAACGTATTCCAAGACTGGCTGAGTGTAAGGCCTCACGTATGTTGCCCCTGGTCCCGCTGTCAAAGACGCTAGCTCTGTCACCATGGTTAACACTGTTGACCCTCCTGTCGAAGGAACTGGAGTTGGCGCCACAGTACTTCTTGGTAATTCTTGAGGATTGATGGTGTTGTTCTGAACACTTGAACTGCTTGGCTGGGTATTAGTCCTAGCAGAACTGGGATTCAAATTTCCTTGGCTAGATGCCATTCTCCTCACGTTTCTTCTCTTTGGTCTATACTCGTTTGAATTGGCTACCCTTCCACTTCTCAAGTGCATACAATAAAGTTTGTCACAATCTCGACCAATGAAACAATACTTAAGAAGGCTATTATAAAACTTCCTTTTGGCGGTTATTTAAAAGTTGAAAACTTCCAAATTCACGTTTAGCACTGTCCCACTGGGCGTGCCAATTTGTTTACCTTGAAAATTGGTAAACAACCGCTGATCTTCTAAAATAATAAAGTTCTAGTAACTTACAGGATCGATCAGATTGATCCTAGGACATGTGCTATATGTGTATTTGGGGTATTTCACGATTTGGTAAAGTATGCCTTTCGACAACGCACATAAAATAAAAAAAAGGTGTTTGAAGTGTAAAGGATAGCGATAAAGATAAAGGAAATAACTAAGTCGAACAATACATCAAAGAAAAGAAAAGGGCTGAATATAAAGGTTTGGCAAAGAAAAACTGGAGTTAAATGCTTGAAAATAAATACATAAAGATCTTAAAATGCAAAAAGTTAAATGCTTGAAAGTAAAGGCTTTTAATGTAAAACTGCAAAGAAAAGACTTGGTAATGTAAATGACTTGAAAGGTAAAAGTTTGTGAAAAAGCTTCGAAGTAAAGAATCTAAAACAGAAACTTCAAAGTAAATTGCATTGCAATAAAGGATGATGGTGATTACAATCACGTGCATTCTCACTTCACTGGTTTCTCGACCCATAGCCTATAAGCTTTGACTCCTCCAGGGTATCCCATGAACATGCATTTCAGAGCTCTAGGTTCGACCTTGTCTTGCCTAATGTGAGCATAGGCCATACAACCAAATACTCTTAGTTTGTCGAGACTAGGTGGATGTCCCGACCAAACTTCTTCAGGTGTCTTCATATCTAACGTAGTCGAAGGACATCTGTTTATCAGATATGTTGCTGTCGAAACAACCTCAGCCTAAAACACCTTCTTTAACCCAGCACTAGTCAACATGTATCTAACTCTTTCCCAAATAGTTTGATTAAACCTTTCCGCCAAACCATTTTGTTGTGGAGTACCTACAGTAGTTTTGTGCCTTGCAATACCTGAGGCAGCTGAAAAACTGTCGAACGCCTCGTTGCGAAATTCAAGGCCATTATCGGTTCTCAACCTCTTGACCTTTCTTCCAGTCTAATTTTGACCAGAGTCTTCCAACCTTTGAAATTCTCAAAAGTTTCGTCCTTAGTCTTCTGGATGAATACCCATAACTTTCTGGAATAATCATCGACTATGGATAGAAAATACCTTACTCCTGAATGTGATGGACACCCTGTAGGCCCCCAAAGATCAACATGGATGTAATCAAGAGATCCATGAGTTCTTTGTTTGCCTTTGTTGAACTTCACTATGCAATATTTTCCAAGTACACAGGGTTCACAAAATTTCATCTTTTCGACTTTGTCTCCTCCAAGCAGATTTTGTTTCCCCAATTCGACTAGACCCCTTTCACTGTCATGGCCCAATCTCATGTGCCAAATTTCTGTCTTCGACAAAGGTTACATTGTTTGAACCACTTACAACTTCAGCCTCAAGGGTATACAAGCCTTGTTTCTTCACGCCTCTCAAGACTTCCTTCGACCCCTTCATGACCCTTAGGATACTTTTCTCTCCTTGAAAAACATATCCCTTATTGTAGAATTCACCAAGAGAAATCAAATTTCTCTTTAAATCAGGTACATACCTGACTTCAGTCAATAACCTTATTGACTCATCATGGAGATTGAATCTCACAGATCCAGTACCTGCAATTTTGCAAGCTTTGTTGTTTCCCAGCAGCACTGATCCACCATCTTGATCACATAGCTCCTCGAAAAATTCTTTTTTTGGAGTCATGTGTCAAGTGCAACCTGAATTTATAATCCACTATTTTCTTAAGTCGCCGCTTGAAACCACAAGAACATCAGATGATTCGAAGTCATAATGAACAATGGCTGCTGTAGCGTGCGATTTTTGTCGGTGACGCGACCACCTTACCGCAATGGTTGGAATTGGGTGCTACTTTCTGATTTCTAATTTATCCTATGAAGCTAGAAAGGAAAGGGAAGTTATCTAAAACTAACCTTGCACGCAAATGTTTTATTTAACAGATGCTAAGAGATTGGGGGTCCGGGGTCAGGTTATACAAAGGGAAGTTTCCAATTACCCAGTGTATATATGGTTATCCATAGATCTTCTTTGGCATGTTTAAATACTTTCTGGTGTTTATCTGTTATGGGTTGGGAAAGTTTCTCCTTTGGGAATGTTGAGAGAGTGTTTTTGTTGTTTTTGGGTTTTCTGTTGTTCTTGGTAAGGTACTGGACCTAAAGTTTTTGGTATGTGTGCTCGCTAAGATTTCACAATCTTATGCCTACGTATTCCCGTAAAGGTACTCGGGAAATCAGAGCAATCGTAGTTCCTCCTATTCTATGGGAGGAAAAATTATGTTTGGTGTCTTGTTTAAAGCCCAAGATTGAAGCTAAAGGGTTTGACTGAGAGAGAATTTGTCATCTCTAAAGGGAGGTATCTCACTTATTTATCACAGTTTATTGGGTAATTGATTATAAAGGGGAATTACTTTAACTGGAATGTATGGAATCCAACAATGCCATAATTTCCTTTATAAGAAAAATGTCTTGAAGGAAGAAACTTTAACTCAGTGTAGAGTAATGCCATTTTTCCTTAGGAATCTTCCATGCTAAGAGAGGGACATTGGCTTGGATGTAAATAATTCAGAGGCTTGCCACTTACAACAATTGGATGAAAGAGGAAGTTTACCAGGATAAAAGATGGACTACAGCTTGGATTTTTTAATGAACAAGTGTGCCACTTACAGCAGTTATCTGGAATTAGGTTTTGTTTGATTATTTGTTTTGATATGTGATATACAGTGAAATGTCTTCCTACAGAGAGAACTCTTGATTTCCTCTGATATGATGTTGATTTTTGTGTGCCTTGTTCAAAGCCCAAGGTTGAAGCTAAAAGGTTGACACTACAAGGGAGTGTTACATCTGTCTTGTATAAAGCCCAAGATTGAGGCTAAAAGGAGATTGACTCAGCTAGAGAGTATGATCTGTATTATTCAAAGCCCAAGATTGAGGCTAAAAAGAGATGGACTCTTCTGGGGAGTATTTTGTTTGTCTTGTACAAAGCCCAAGATTGAGGCTAAAAGAAATTGACTCCATTGGGGTGAGGTTTTATCTTTCTTATACAAAGCCCAAGATTGAGGCTAAATCTGCTGAGGAAAAATCATTATACAAAGCCTAAAAGGAGGCTGGTTGGGGAAATTCTTATACGAAGCCTAAGAGGAGGCTGGCTTCTACTGAGGATTATTGAGATCCAGAGACAGGTCCAAATTGGGAAATCAACTCTTGCTGAGGATTGAAGAAGAGTTGAAATATCAGATGCCCTGAGGTTCTGATTCTATTAATGTTTTATTGATGGTAAAGGTTTAAACTTTGAGTATGAAAACCTATGGAGGTTTCAAACTCTGCTGGAGATTGATGGAATGATTAGGGGTTTTCCGGTTTTCTTAGGAAACTTGAGGGTTTCCTTGAGGTCCAAGAGGAGATGAGACTTTCCAAGTCTACTGGTATGAAGAGGTTGACTCTTTACTGTAGAATGATCTTTGTATGATGCCTAAGAGGAGGTTGATGTTTTAAGGGATGAGAAACAACCCTAAACTGGTCTGATGTTTTGGAATTCTGACTCTCTAGAGGATTGAACTAGTAGAGATGACTAAGTTATGTCTTATACCTGTAGGAGGTCTTTGGGTCCTTGTACTAAGCCCAAGAGGAAGCCGAGAACTTCTATGAAGCCTGAGGGTCCTTGTACAAAGCCCAAGAGGAGGTTGGGGATGCTTTTAGGAAGCCTGTGGGTCCAAGCCTGAGAAAAGTTCAAGAAAGGTTTCATCGGGAATAAATCTTTTCTTTGCAGAATAGTTCTAGGGTTTAAAGAAATTTAGGAGAGGTTTCATCGGGAATTAATCCTCTCTGGGGAAATGAATTTCTTGTACTCAATACTTCTAAGTTAGGACAGTCTTGAGAAAAGTTTCACTGGGAATAATGTCTTTATCTGTTCCATATTGTATAAGCCCAAGAGGAGGCAAGACTGTATCTGGATTTTCCTATGGGGAACTAGTTTTGACTGTGTTGAAAGAGTAACCACTGGTTTGATCTAGACCTATACCTAATTGCTGGGGAAAACTCTAAACAAATATGTACAAACATATATATATATATATATATATATATATATATATATATATATATATATATATATATATATATAAACAAGTATGTTGAGAAGATAGTGGAACTTACAGTTGTGCAAGCCCAAGCATAGTAACTGCAACTGCATGGTTAGTTATTCAAGAAATTGAAGAAAGTTTTGATAAAAACTTTGAATTTGAATATAAATAAAAAAGAAAGTTGTTTTAAAAGGAAGTTTGGGGCTTATACTCAAAGAGAGGTCCAGATGAATTCTTTTGAAAAGGCGACGATCGCGTCATAGTTTTGAAAACCACAGAGGGATTTATACAATGACTGAGGCCTAAATTATTTTATTTACAAAAAGAATAGGTCTTACACTCTATTAGAGGCCCAAAAGTTTATTTTTATACAAGAGTTGGGACTTATAGCTCAAGGAGAGGCCCAGATGAAAAACAACGATCGCACCGTTATTTTGAAAATTGTACTGGGACTTATACAAATGACTAAGGCCCAAATTATTTATGTACAAAGGGGGGTTGGGTCTTACAGTCTATTAGAGGCCCAAAAGTGTTTGAAAAAGAAGAAAAATGGGACTTACAACACAAGGGGAGGCCCAGATGGTTTTTTTGTTTTGAAAACGGCGATCGCGCCGAGATTTATAAACGTATCGGGACTTATACAATGACTGAGGCCCAAAATGGTTTATTTACAAAGGGATGGGACTTACACTCTATCAAGAGGCCCAAAAGTGTTTCAAATGAAGTTTGAAAAATTAAAATTGAGGGAAACCCTAATTTTAATTAAAATTAACATAATTTTCAAAGGAAATTAAATACAAAATATCAAATATATTTAAAAACAAGTGGTAAGCTTTGAAAAATATCTTGGAAAATCATGTTTAATCGCATGAAGGCTTGAAATTCAATTGGTTTTGAAAAATCAAGGTGGAAATCTCATTTTAAAAATGTTTGAAAACAAATAAAATGAAATTAATTACAAAAATTCAAACTATATTAAATAAATAATACAAATTCAATTTTTGTGGAATAAAATATTTTAACATTTTTGTGAATTTTCAAAAAAGAACCAATAAAAAATAATTAAAATTGAGAGAGAAATTAATTTTTAGATTAATTAAGAAAATCATGAAAAATAAGAAAAAAAAAAAAGCAAAATGTGAGGGAAATAAAAAATGGTCTGGGTGGGTGTTGAACCCATACCTTCCAACCAAACACACATGCGCTGCTACCACTGGGGGTGGTGATACATCCGTGTATCAAAATCACCCCATAAACATATATGGGTAGCCTAAATTTAGGTCAGGCCAAGGCAAAAACCAAGTTTTGTGTGATTTGCTAGAAGGATCATATCTCCCTCATTTCTCTATGAAATTAGATTAAATTTAGATGGATCCTGCCTAGAATTTCACGAGGAATCCAATGGTGGTCTCAGAATTTTCTAAAGCATGGAAAATTGGTTCAAACACAACACATATGATATGTATGACATGTTCATGATCAATGGACATCAAAGCAATGCATATTTTAAAGAGTTCAAGTTGTTATGCACTTACCTCTTGAAGCTCCTTGTGCTAACTATCAATATGCTTGTGCCAGAAGTAATCCAATGCTTTAGACACTCTTGATTGATCCCTTAGAAGCTTTTAGGATGATCAAAACCAGCTGGAAACCTCAGGAACAAGAATTGGCTCTTTCTTGCAAAAGTGACAAAAGTGACCAAAATAGTATCTCACTCAAATAGTGTTACAATTGAAGGATACTTGTTGGAACAGCTCAAGGATGATATTTGGAGAGTATTTGAAGGGTTAATTGGTTTTGAAAGTGATTGGATCAAGACATGGCTTAAAAAATGCAGAAAAGTCAAAACTTGAGGTTTTGGAGGTTGACTTTCTGATTTTGATGTTGTACAATGAGTATGAAGGTTTTAACACCTCCAATGGATTATTTATGATGTGTTTGGATAGTTATTTGAGTGGTTTTTGCTCTGGTTTCAAGAATTCCCAAATTGCTCCATAATGACTTGAAAATGAAGTAAGAAAGGGAGGGTGAGAAAACAAGGCTTTGGTATTGTTTTGGTGTGGTTTGAAACATAAAAAATGACCTCTATTTATAGTAGAGGAAGTTTGTTTTTGAAGGAATAGTGAATGGCAACTGGTTCACTCTATTATCCAATGGATATGCCCATGTATCACTTTCTTAAATGCCAAGGTACCAAGTCTTCTTTTGGCCATTGACTTGAGCTGGTCTTGGTAGCTCTAGGTCTTCTAAATTTTAAGTCAATCTTGACTTAATTGGACTTATATAGCTTGGTTCATGAGAGCTCTATGTTCCACATCAATGCCAAATGACAAAGTTGAAGTTTTGGATTTGAAACTTGAATGATCGCATACCAAAAGGTTGGATCCTTGACTCAATGGTCCAAGTTTGAAAAAATCAGGTGATTCATCAAGATTCCCTCTGATCTTGGAAGAGGACAAAGCTTGTAAGATGACAAAATTTGAAATGGAAATCATGTGGTACAAGAAATGCACCAAATCTACCTTGAAAACCAGTTTGAGCAAGGCATGTTGTGAGGTCCATAACTCCTTGCTCAAGTTGAATTAATGGGAGTTCTTGTACTCTTTGGAAAGCTTGTATGACATACTTTAACTTTGATGTCCACCAATGGACCTGGTTCAACTTGGATCAAGGTGAAAAATTGTCCAAAAGTTGGTGAAAAACTTAGACAGATTCTGTTTAAAAAAATTTCGAAGTGTTGGAAAAAGTGGTCATTTTCATGTTTTTGTGATTTTGATCAATCCATGAGGATTTGGAATCTTTTGTAGTTGACAATTTTGAAGTATGTCATGTGAACTTTCATTTGAGCTTTTAATGGAAGAAAAAGGCCTTAGGGTTTGGGAGTTATGACCTTGCAAAGTTGGTACCAAATCCATTTTGTTCCATAACTTAGAAAAATTTAAGTTTCTTATGGTTGCCCCTTTTGCAAGTAACCTCACTTTTCTTGATTTTCCTTGATGGATGATAATCAAAACCATACATTAACAATGTTTTTGACTTAGGGGAACCACATTTGTGAAAAAAATTCAAAAAGTCAAGCTTGATTTTGGGCACAGTTGACTTTTTGTCAGATGAATTCCAAACTGTATGATTCTCTATGTAATCAAGTTCTTAACCTAATTCAAACCTAATGGATGGATTCCATATGTGTTTTAGGGTGTCTTGAATCGTTTCCCAAGGTTTGGGAACATGTCTTGGTCCAAAGTTAAAGGTACAGTTGACTTTTTCTTCAAAACCCTAATTGTGGTCCAGATGAATTTGAAACTTGTGAATCAAGCTTCTTGGATCAATCCATTGTTGTAAATGGATCAATGTGGTGTATTTAAGGCCCTCAAATCATGTCTTGAAGTCTTGGCTCATGTCTTTCCTCAAAAGTCAACTCAGGGGTGAATTAGGTCAAGAAACCCTAATTCCTAATTTCTGATGAATGCTTCTCCTGAGGCCATTTTGACTTGATGATTGGATCCATGAGGTCCCTTGGAGTATTTTGGATCATGTTTTGAGGTATTGGCTCATGCCCAGATGAAAATTTTCATCTGGCGGCCTTGGTCGACCAAAACCTTAATTTGGTGACACTGTCGATCTTGAGGCTTGATCCACTTAGAATGTTGCAACCTTGTGCTTGATTCTTAATATGGGAGACCTCTAGATCCTTCATAGATGTTTGAGAGGTTAGACAAGTTGAAGATCATGTCATTTCTTGATTGATCCTTTGTCTAAGTGCTCTGGGAGGGTTCAAAACCCTAATTCTTGATTGTAGTGAAGGCTCAACAATCCTTGAGGAGATTGACGAGGTATGACGACACATCCATATTGTGGCAATGATCCTCACAATGATAGGAAATCTTGTGGTCAAAATTTGGGGTATGACAGTTGCGTTGCCATTATCCTTACCTCTATGATCTTTCAGGCATTCAGGGCACCCTTTTCTTGTGTGACCCTCCTTCTTACAGTGATAACATCGAATACCAGATGCCTCGCCACTATAAGACTTCTGTCGACTTTTACCTTTCTTCTTGTTGAACTTGCCATCTTTTCGCAAGAATTTTCCCTTAACGGCCAAATCTTCACCAACCGTCAAAGGTTTATGCTCCTTTCGTTCGTTCAAGTCCTTAGAATACAAGCCTAATTTAACTTCTTCAAAGCTCAGGGACTCCCTTCCATACATGAGAGTTTCTTTAAAGTGAGCATGTGTTCTAGGCAAAGCGCACAACAGCAGTAGTGCTTGATCTTCATTATCAATCTTCACGTCAATATTTTCAAGATTAAGGATAAGCCTGTTGAACATATTCAACGGCTCAGCCAACACTTTTTCTTCACTCATCTTGAATGAATACAAAGCTTGCTTCAGGTAGAGTTGATTCACCAGAGATTTGGTCATGTATCATCATCTCCTTTGATACCTGTCGGAGAACCTTATCACTAAGGCTCAACAACATTGCACTGTGGGATTTCTCTATCATGGCCGTCTTTTCTTTTTTCGTTAATGCAGCGTACATGGTTGGCTCTCCTTTCAACGCTTCCAAACAACCCTGCTGAACCAGTAGCACTTTCTTCTTCAAGTACCATAGACTGAAGTCGTTCACTCCGGTGAACTTTTCAATCTCATACTTTCTTGAAGGCATCTTCTCCATGCTCACTGTACCAATTTGTTGTGAATTAGGATGCTTTTAAACAAAGTATAATAGGTTTCTTTATGATCAAGAAACACAAAAGGGTTAGGGTTAAAGGAAAAACAATAAGAAAACCAACAAGGATTGGTTATAACTGCTATTCTTTACTTTCTCTATCAAATCAGATTACAAGTACTCAAGAATAACAAATAACCCTCTCACCCTAACTAGGATTTGCCACACCACACTTAAGATGAGATACTAGTATGCTATTTATAATAAAACCTAATTGTCATACCCCAAATTTTAGCCTTTAGATGCCACCATCATTTGCATGAGCATTCTAGGTCAATCATCCTTGCATAACTAACCAAGATGTCTAGCTTTGTGTTTTGTTTTATTTAGGAATTAGGGTTTTGGTCAAGAGGCTAAAAGCACTGATCAATCAAGGTTTTGGATGGATCACTAACCAAGCAAGTGTCTCATACTCTTAAGAGAGCTCCCCTCCTTAATAATCCAGTGTAATTTGGCTTCATCACAAGTTCTTCGAGGCTAAGGTCTTGCAGGACTGAATCAAGGATTAGGAAAAGTTATCAGGCGAGTGATGATCAATTGAGTTTCGTTTGAGGTCAGCAGGTTCAATGCGTGTAAAAATATGGAGGGTGTGGTTCATGTTCTTGTGCAAGTTTCCCATTCAAGCTTTAGCCCATTTTATACCAAACCATTATCCAGAATTTCATTTCAATAGTCCAAATTCAATTAACCTTTTTTTTAAAAATTCACTCTTCAAATTCATCATTTTTGTTCTATCCATTTTTCAATTCACTTCATTATCCACACCTTTCTTTTAATCCACTTTATTTGCATTTTATCATCCTTTTTAGTTATCTAGTATTTTTGTTATCCATTCATAATCCATATTCCATAACCCGAATATTTCCCATTTTAATTCCATACCCACTTCTCATCCTTTTTTATCTATCATTCAATCCATTTTTCTATTTCTTTGTCTAATTCAATTCGTTCATTTTATTTCATTTAGACCATTAATTATTAAAACAAACAAAAAATACAAAAGCCCATTAACTTAAAATATATCACCCAAGTTCATTTTGTACAATTGTCAAACATTGTTTTTCATAAAGAGACATTATAATCCAATTGAATTTCTACTCCAAATAAAACAAAAAGTTTTGTCCATAAAAGTCCAAATTTTACACCAAAAAATACTTGCACTATATTTGCATCACACCATGACATGTTACAAACTTACACCATCCAATAACCTACATTCCACATCCTACACACAAGCCTGCCACCAACTTTGACCACCAAAGCCATGACCTGCACTTGCAACGTACAACACTTCAAAACGGTACAAACATTGCTACCAAGACCTACCTGTATGACCTGCCACATTTCAAAAGCAATCCTCATTTCATGTTGCATCAACATACTGCTACCATCATGCTACTAGTATCAACCCAGCCACTGCTTCAAAACCGTAGCAAGCATTATCCTCCAACCGTTGCATGCTACCTTTGCCTTGTTTCGCTCTAAGACAAAACCACCAAAGCTGCAGCATCTGTCTCCAACCTGCAGCGACAAAAACCATTCCATGGCAACTCTGCAGCAATTTTGAAAGTGCCTCATCACAGCAATACAAAAGGAAAATTAAAAAAAACAAGTTTGAAAAACTTAAAAGGGCAAGAGGAGGGTCGATCAAAAGGGGAAGGGGAGAGCATATTGAGAGGGACAATCTGAAAATAAAAAGAGAATTCTTTCGACAAAAACTCATACCTGTATACACCCTCGGAGGCTTTTTTCGACAAACTGGAACTGATCCCTTTCACCATCTTCGCACGACCCACATCCATCACCATCTTCACACGACCAAACTCCATCTTAATCGTCCTTTCTTTCTCTTTCCATAACTCACCTTTCTCTCACTAATCTGTTGCAAATCAATCTAACATACACCACTTATGCTAAAACTCTCCTCCATCACAACCTCACACTTTCATCAACGAATACGGAAACGCGAGAAACATCAACAACCAACAAATAGATTGAGTTGAGTTTGAGAAGGCGAGTAATGGGCCGTTTTGTTTCTTGTGCACAGTCGAATGCTTGAACGCATGTGATTCTGAGAAAAATTGTGATCCGCGAGCTAGAAATTTCAGAGCAAGCTGAGAGAGAGAGAGCAGATTCGCACAAAGAAGGTTGTTTTTCTTCTTGTTGATTTGTCCTGTCTCAATATTAAGACGCGATGATGTTGATGACTTTTTTTAGTGTTATCTTTCCTTGTTTCTTACTCGCACGTTCATTCTGATGTTTGAAGGGGATATGGTTTTCAATTAACCCTGTTTTTGCATCCAAACGGGTCACTTTTGACCCGCCCCAAATCCTTGTTTTTTTCTTTTCATATTTTTTTGAAATGGATGTTGATGGGCTTACAAGCCCATGCACCTTACTTTTTTTCCCACCCATTTTTCTATACACACACCCTTGTAATTTAGTTTTTTAATTTATTTAGAACTTAATTAGTTAGTTGTTTTAATTAGATTTTAGAACTTAATTAGTTAGTTGTTTTAATTAGAAACTAGTCTAATTTGGTTAATTAGTTTTTAAGTAAAAATTTAGTTTAACTAATTAATTTTTTTTTTTTAGATTTTGGTTTAATTAGAATTTGGCTTGATTAGATTTTATTTTTAGTTAATTCTTAGATTAATCTTGACAATCCTCAATTTCATTTTGGTTAATTCTTGATGTTCAATTTTGAATTTGATTCTTGATACCTTCGAAGCTTTCGATGCCAATTTTGGATCAAGTGTTGATCAATCATTGTCGCCTTTAGTTTGACTTGATTCTTGAGAAAATTACTGATTAATTCTTGCCTTGTTGATTGGTTTATTCTTGATGCTTGCTGATACTTTCTTGACATCATAATGTTGTCCATGAGTTATTGATGAGTGTTTGGTGTTCTCTTGTTCGTTTCTGATTGTTATCACTTATGCTTAAAGCTTCATCCTTAATCTTTTGTTGTTGCTTCCCTTTAAAAATGATTCCAAAGGAAAGGATTTCCCTGTTGAATTGTAAGATATGCTTTAGGATAGCTTAGTACCTCCTACCCTACCGCATGGTCTTGTCAGAGCCACATTTTTCCCTCTTTAACCTAGCCTTAAGTTAGGGTTTGTTAACCTTGTGTAAGTACTATTGTTATAAGTACCTACCTTCCTTTCTTGGCTTTGTTAGAGCCATTTTGTTTTATAACTTAGAATCAGGTTTAGAGATTGTAAACTCTATGTGAGTACCATTGTAATGTATACTCAAATTCCCCCTCTTTGACTTTGTTAAAAGTCAATACCTTTGTTAGTCTTTCAACTTAGACTTAGAGAGTTTGTTAACTCTAGGTAAGTGTCATGGTTATAAACACTTACTTCCCCTTGCAACCTTGACCACAGTCCAGAGTTCCTCACCCCTAGTGAGGTGAACTACAGAGGATCTGATTCCTCATTCCTAGCCAGGATATGTAGGCACAAGATGTGATGTCTTGTCGAGCCCACTAACCACTAAAAACTAACAACTAACTCTCTTATCCCTCGCCACCATACGATCTAGACTAGTTTACCTTACCTTTTATTCTAACCTTAGGATTGGAGTCGCGCACTCCATGTAAGTGTCATGGTGATGAACACTTACTTTTCCCGTTTAATCTAGCCTTAGGTTTGGAGTCGCCACACTCTATGTAAGTGTCATGGTTATGAACATTTACTTCCCTCTGGAACCTTGATCATTATCAAGAGTTCCTCACCCGTAGTTAGGTGAACTACGAATGCTCTGATTTCATCCTAGTCAGGATACGTAGGCACGAGATGCAGTGTCTTGGCGAGCATACTTAGTGCACATACCTTAGGTCTTTACCTTAGCACTTTCCCTTAGCAAGCAAACAATAACATAACCCAAATACAAATAAGAGGTTCCTGTAGAGTACTACAGATACTTAGTATGCTAGCACCTTCCCTAGGTATAATCAACCCCCGAACCTTAGATCTCTAGCTTTGTTGTTACATAGCGCACCTAAGATTTTCTTCGATCTTTACCCTTTCCTCTGGATAAATCAAAGCTCGGTGGTGAACTTCATGATTTGTGATTCAAGTTAACTAATAGCTTGTTATTTATTTGCTTGCTTGTATATCTGTATATTTATAAATATCTGTATATATGCCTATTATGCTTGGGTTTTTCTGTATGCAGGGTGGTTACTCTGAGTGGTGAGGATAAGTCCTATACCCGGACTTGAGTGCACCTATGATAGGAAGGTGGTATATTCAAGAAGGCTTATAGGGAGTTGATTCCCGACCAAGCTTACTTGAGAAACCACCGCTCAGTGGAGGCCCTCTTGGGAGTAGTTTTGTTAAACCAATATTCGTGAAAACATTACTACTTTCGACCTAGGAGCCCGTGACACTGAGAACCTTTATTTACCTTTTCACCCCACTTTGGCCTTGTTAGGATGTAGTGTGGTGGCTATGAGGGAGTAGTCCCGAAATAGTTGATACACGATACTACACTCAGACGAGACTCTCTTCAGAATATTATTAACTACCGAGTAATTGGGAAACTGATAATATTCGAAAGATGGGTTGTTGACTTTGGGAACTTCTTAGAACCATGTTCTGTAGATACATGGACCCTTAGTACACACCTATTGGGATGGGTAGACCATGGCTCCATGCTCGTGTCCTTCCAACCTAGGCCCTTGTCTGTTTACTTGTATATATGTGCATATATGTTAAACTTGTGTATACCTGTGTCTATGCATACATGCATTCATGAGCATCATTTCATAAAATTTTCGTGGAACTTAGAATTTTTTTTGCAAACATTATAGGGTTGTCATGGATAGCGAGAGGAAAAAGACCATGAAGTACACTTACAAGAGTCTTAACTTGGACGACCTAAGGAGATTGGGGACAATTGTGACAGATCCAGAAGGGTTTAAGAACAAATATGGGAAACTGTTATCATTATTAAAGACGAAGATGGATAATGGACTCCTTTCCACACTACTTCAGTGCTATGATCCAACCTACCATTGTTTTACTTTCCCTGACTACCAGCTCGTCCCTACGCTGGAAGAATACTCCTATCTGGTTGGTTTAACTATTCTTGACAAGTTTCCTTTTCCTAGCCTGGATAAAGACCCTGAGGAGCAAGATATTGCCAAGGCCACACATTTGGAATTGGTTGATATTCAAGCTAACATGACCACCAAAGGGGGAGTTTTTGGGTTGACTACAGAGTTTCTGGTTGGGAGAAATCAGTACTACGCTGATCATTTGAGCATGGATGCATTCGAGGCTATTCTTGCCTTGCTCATCTATGGTATTTTTCTGTTCCCTAGCTTTAAAGACTTTGTAGACCTCAACGCCATCAAAATATTCCTAAAAAATAACTTGGTGCCTATTTTGTTAGCGGATGCCTACCATTCTGTTCATCTAAGGAATTTCCATAAGGGAAGGATGATCACTTGTTGCGTTCCATTATTATACAAGTGGTTTATTTCTCACTTGCCCAAGGCTAACACTTTTTGGGATCTTAAGAAAGGTTGGTGGTAACAGAAGATCATGACTCTCACCCATTCTGACATTGATTGGTATAATCGTGTCTATGATTGGGTGATGATTATCGACAGCTGTGGAGATTTTGGTATTGTGCCTCTTCTTGGCACCAAAGGAGGGATTAGCTATAACCCAGTCTTAGCTCACCGACAATTAGGATATACTTTGAAGGACAAACCTAGCAGTGTTCACGTGGAAAGTATCTTCTTCAAGGAAGATAGAGATGACAAGGAGCTAGAGGAGAAGATCTTGAATGCTTGGAGCCACTTGCATAAGAAGGGGAAGAAGGACACAGGAAAGCCTAATTGTGTCTCCTTGAAACCATATCTCCAATGGGTCAGAGAAAGGGCTATCAACCTAAAAGGACCCTATTCCCGACAAAAGCCCATGGATCTAAAAGAAGAACCCACCCTGATCTTCATGTGTGAAGCAGAGGAGCTGACAATCGCTTTGAGTAAAGCACATCAAACAGGAGATGCTAGTAAGCATAAGTATCAAGTGGTTGTCGAGGAGAATGCAGAACTCCAGAGACAACTACAGATAATGAAATAAGAAGTACTCTCTTGTAAGAAGAGGAAAGCGCAAGAGGATTTATTTTCCTCTATCCCTCAGTCAACTCCGTGGAAGCTGATTATGGATAAGCTTATTCTTGAAAAGGCTCAGAGGGAAGAGGAGATCAAGAAGCTCAATATGAGGCTGCTAGGAGAATCTCCTTAGGACTTTTTGTTAGCTTTTATTTAGCTTTCTGTTTAAGACTCTTGTAAGAAGTGCTGATATGTTGTAATTAGGGATGTAAATGGATATCCATGGGGACGGATATTATGATATCTGTATCCACCCTGTTTGATAAATATGATATCCATATCCGCCCCATATCCATGCGGGTATCCGTTAAGCGGGTAATCCGCGGGTTTTACGATATCCGCAGATATTTACAGATAACCATGGATAATATTATTTTTTTATAAAAATTATTTTTTGAAAAAAAATATTATTAACTTCTTTTAAAAACACAAAAAGTTATTATCACATAACATCCATACAATTCACTCTTAATTTAACAATAAAATTTCATCACATTAATTTTCTTCTTATTCACTAAAACACAATTAGATCCAAACATAACTTATTTTTATAATTTATTAACGGATATGGATATCTGTGGGCATAGATATCATTAAACTCGTATCCATATCCATTAACAAACAGGTATTTAAATATCCATTTATTTTATCCGTGGATATCCATTAAGCTACCCGCACCATATCCGTGACGGATTTTATCCGCGGATATCCGCGGGTACGGATTTTTTTGCCATCCCTAGTTGTAATCCACTATATTAATGAATGAAAATGAGTTTTTTTGGTATCTCATGATGCTTGTAAATATTTGAGTTCCACGAAACTTTTTGCATTGCATGCGCATGTAGTCACATTTGCATCCCACTTGCATTTTTCAACCTTGAGTCTTAATTCTTCTTCCTATATCTCTAGAAGGATACCTAGCACACATTCTGGACAAATGGCGATGATGAATGAACTTTTGAAAGGCCAGGAAGCTCTGAAGGAGGAGACCAAGGTTCTCAAAGGTCAGATGAACTGGGTCTTGGAGACTTTGCAGAACTCGATGAAGAAATAGGGGCACTCTTACCCTGTTGCATCCAGAGAAGTTATCACTTCTTCATCTCCTGTGGTTCTTCAAACTCAAGGACCTCCTCAGTATCAATGATCAGACCGCCGTCAACCGTGTCAGCACACCTGATAAAGGCCAAGGAATCCAGAAAGGCAGTTCACTCTGTTGCCAATGTCATACAGTCAGATATTTCTAGATTTGATCAAAGGTGGATTGATAGTGCCGAAGGAGATAGATCCAGTGATCCATTAATACCCACCAAGCTTTAACGCCAACGCCCGATGTGACTACCATGTTGGGGAACATGGGCATTCAACTGAAGACTGCAAGGTGCTTAAGAGTAAGGTTCAGACTCTGCTTGACTCCGAGATGTTCTCGTTCGCGCCTTAAGGCATTCAAGTCAACAATTCTTCACCACCTCCTGTGTTTCTTCCACATCAAGGACACACACTTGAGGAAACTTCGTGTCAACCAACATTTGGTTCTACGCCAAAATGTCATCCTCATCAGGTAGTTACCAGAAGAGTGTCTCAATATCCATTGGTTGTTTCCTCTCAAGGTTCTCAAAACTAGAACATGAACAAGAAGAAGAATCTTGTCAAAAGGAACAAGGCTATCTACAAGCTAATTCATGTGTCGCTGAGAAAGCTCTATCCACTGTTGATTCAGAACTTGTTGGTGACTCCGCGACCTCTCAACCATGTGCTAGGGCCATGGGAAAACGCGAACTTGACTTGTGATTTTCACAAAGGGGATGAAGGGCACGACCTGGATACTTGCCTGTCATTAGGATCTTTTGTGCAAGAGATGATCTATGACAAAGATATGATCCTCAAAGAAGATCACCAGGAGGTTGAATGCAAGTACCGTACTGGGACAATGGGGCATCCAGTTGAAGAGTGCAAAGGTTTTGAGCTGAGATTGCAAATCTTGTTGGGAATGCTGAAACCTCAAGAAGGTAAGCCAAATGCCAATGTCTCGACTCGTGAAGCAAAAGACAAAGGACCTATGAGGCCTCTCAAGGTTTTGTACCACAAGGAGTAATTAATCATTTATGAAGGTGTTCCCCTGTCAGGACCTGGAAACTGAAGTCTGTCGAAGTCATTTCTCCAAAGCTGGCTGTATTTTGATTATTTCAGTATTTTCAGTTGTATTTTCCTTGCTTTTTGAGTTCATGTATGCTTGTAAGCTTTGTTGTTTATTGAATTGGCAAGATTAATGAAATGTTTATGCATCTTTTGGGTCAATCCATTCGTATCCACTCATTTCCTTTTATTGTCATAAAAAGCAAAAATATTTATCTTTTTCTATCCACTTATCTTTATCAAACTGTTGTTTAAGCAAAGAATGGGGAGGATGACGGAAATATTATATCCATAACTGCTGTTGGAATGCTTTCAATTAAACTTTGTCGATGATGTATGGCATTGTTTCAAATCCCCAAACACTGGAGAAATAAGAAAGATAATCCCTTGTTAACCCCCTTCGGCTTAGAAGTAGGAGTTTTCTTTCCTTACAAAAAAACCCGTAATCTCAACCTTGGGGTGGGTAGTTCTCAGTTAACTTGGCGATATGTGCATACGAGAGACCTTTCATATAAAGGTTGCGCTCACAGGTTTTCTTTCGCACACAGCGAACAAGTGTCGAAGATGTTTTCCAAGCCTAATGATGGTTCACCGTAACCATGAACCAGGTAGTCACCTTCTTTCTCAAAAAGGAAAATTAAAAAAAAAAAAAAAAAGGTCCGCTAAGTCAAAACCTAAAAAGAAGACTTAGGCAAAACTGGGGCATCCCGCTGCCTGTAAATTCAAAGGAAACAGTTTAGGCAAAAGTTAGGGATAATAAAAAGAGGAATTCCTTAAAGCTGTCTTTCTAAAGGTCCTCAATAGCAAAAAAACAACCAAATGTTGTAAGGGAGTAGTGACTGCCCTAGGTTTTTGAACCATCAACAACTATCATTAGTTCAATTCCTAGCCTATAGGAACTTGAATGTATAGCTAAGTTAACTGAACGTATGATTGCAGTTCATTATGAAGATTGGGTGGGGACAAACAAACTTTGAGCTTTTATCCTTTATTTCATGAGTTGTGAACCAAGCCACGTCACAACCTTTAAAATACCTAATTGAGGTAAGGTTGTTTTGAAAGCATACTACAGCAAGGTTGGATAACCCGACTCCTAATGATCTTTGCTATTTGTTTGTGTTAATCACTTCACCTGTCATTATGTAAATGACAAGATCCACTTCATTTTGATCATTTAATCACTCCACTGTGTTTTATTAATAAATTTTGATTTCAAAAGCTTGCATGAATGTTGCATTGAAATTGCCAATTTCTAATAAATAATATTGTTTGCAAGACAACCCAATGTCAAAGGAATCCCAACGAAGGCAGCCAGCTAGGGAATTTGACTTGGTAAAGGAAGCTCAGTCTGGGGCAACCAATATGAAAGATTTGTCAATCAACCATTCCAAGAGTTAGTGAATCAGGGGCAGAATTCTTCAAAGTTCAGAATATTGGGGCAAGCCGTCTTGAGGTCATCTTATGGCTAGTTGTTTCCCAACCCCTTTCAAGGCAAGGACTCCAAAGACCCACCAACAGGGGCAAGTTTGTTTCCCAGTTGTTACTCTCACAGTCCGAGGATTTTGTTGTGCAAATGCAGTTGAACTGGGGCAGTTACTTTGAGATTTGTTGAATCTCTCCAAGAGTTTGAAGACATTAAGACATCTTGTATGCCAATTCTTCTGTATAATCCTCTTGATGGATTCTTCTCGCAGACCATGTAATCTGGGGCAGATGAGATTTGAAGATGATCATTATGCAATTGAAAGGTAGAACTACATTGTTCTTATGATATCCTTTGCCAGCTCCCCAGTAAGTTGTTACTTCAATTCATCTTGGCCATTCCCCACGGATCTCCCATTTCTAACAAGGAAAATAGGCTCATGATGACAATCCATAGTGAAGTCACGACGCTATACCCCAAGTGGATTACTCTTCTCCCTAGAGAAAGTTGAAACCTTGAAATAGGGCAGCTGATTCTACATGTTCATCTTTAGCGATGCTCCTATCTGGTGAAGTTGGCTGGGTATTCCTTGTCGAGATGTTTATTTCATCTCCAGTTTTTCTTCCCCTTGTCTATTTTGTCAGCATAAGCATAAACATGGCATACATGCATTCATACATATGCATAGCATCTGAGCATTTTTGCTACCATTCTGGTGTTTACTTGTTTCGTTCACTTTGGCATTTATCTCCCCAAGTGACTGGGTTTGTCTTTTCTCTCCAATAGGGTCGTCAACCTTAGGCATAAAGCGCCTATCCTTTATAAAATTCCCCACAGAGTTTGATCCTCATGGATGATGGTTGTTTCAGTTATCCTTTCCATGTTTAGATAAGGTAAATTGCCATTTGAGTTTATTCCTCAATGGTAGAGTCTTGTGTGAATGTTTCATTCTAGCTTGTTCCTAGATTGAACTTTGGTCCCTGGCAAATGTTGCTTTTGAACCTGATTAGGTCGTCGAACCTAGTTTGAGTGTGCATTTATTTTACACCGTGTCTCACAGGAAGAATCTTTTACAGATGCTCATTGAAGTCAGAAGGCATTCTCCAGCAGTGTTGCTGTAACAACATCTCCTTGGAATTTATACCCAACAACAAGTGGCAGTCTCCTTGAGAAGCTTGTTTTTTCCTTGATATTTTTGCAATGATAAGTGGCAGTCTCTCCCGAGAAGCTTATTCGTCCTTGGTGTTTCCTTCAAATGTTGCAGTAACAAGTGGCAGTCTCCTTGAGAAGCTTGCTTTGTCCTTGATATTTTTGTGACGATAAGTGGAAGTCTCTCCCGAGAAGCTTATCCATCCTTGGTGTTTCCTTCAAATGTTGCAGTAACAAGTGACAATCTCTTGGAGAAGCTTGTTTTATATGGCGATAAATGGCAGTCTCTCCCAAGAAGCTTATCCGTCCTTGGTGTTATTTAACCTGTTGCAATTACAACTGGTACTCCTCTAGAAGTTTGTCAGAAGGATTTTGTCGAAGACCTTACCAATGATATCTTTTTATTTGAGTCACCTTCTCCACAAGGATTTTATTACAAGAGACGATTCCTTGACAAATCCTGTATCCAGTTTACTTCTATCAAATGGCATCTCTTTGAAAAAGTTTATGAAGACTCTGATGTTTTTTTCTCTTTATTTGAGAAAATTTGCTCATAAAGCAACCCACCTGCATCTCTTTTATGAGATCCTCAGTAAAGTCCATTTGTTATTGGAATCTTTGTTAAGATCTTTGGTTGTCACCAACTTCTACCCCAAGTCTAGTTGTAACTGGCGTCTTTGTTAAGATCTTTGGTTGTCACTAATATTTTGTTAAACTTTGGTTGTTACCTATATTCCCTAGAAGCCTAGTTACCACTAGCATCTTCGTTTTTAAATCCAATCGTAATTGGTATTGTTGAATCCGGTCGTTACCACATCTTTGAAGTCTAGTCGTTGCTAGCAGTCTCTGGTGAAAGTCCAATTATTATTGGTACTCATTGTAAATCCAATCGTTATTGATTTTGTTTGTCTGGTCGTCACCACTTCTCCTGTGAAGTCTAGCTGTTACCAGTGTCTCCTTTTGATATTGTTTGTCTGGTGGTTACCAATGTTCCCGTAAATTTTAGTTATTTCTAACACCACAGTTTGCAAGTCCAATTGTCATTGTCATTTTCAATTTTACTATTTTCAATTTATGTTCAGCTTGTTGTTACGAATATCCTTGTAAAGTCCAGTGGTTACTGGCATTCTTTAAAGTCAAATGGTTACTGGCATTGTTTAAAATCCAATGGTTATTGGTATCCAAAGTCCAGTGGTTACTGGAATTGTTTAAAATCCAATGGTTATTGGCATCTAAAGTCCAGTGGTTACTGGCATTGTTTGAAAGTCCAGTGGTTACTGGCATTGTTTAAAATCCAATGGTTATTGGTATCTAAAGTCCAGTGGTTACTGACATTGTTTAAACACCAATGGTTATTGGTATCTAAATTCCAGTGGTTACTGGCATTGTTGAAAAGTCCAGTGGTTACTAACATTGTTTAAAATCCAATGGTTATTGGTATCTAAAGTCCAGTGGTTAGTGGTGTTGTTTGAAAGTCCAGTGGTTACTGGCATTATTTAAAATCCAATGGTTATTGGTATCTAAAGTTCAGTGGTTACTGTAATACCCTAATTTTTGCCCCTAAGATTCTCTGCTTTTCATGTGCATTCATACATACAAACAGGATCACATTGGTTCTCTCTTTTGTAGGATTGTGCCTTGCAGGGATCTTTAAGTTTGTGTGTGTTTGTTAGTTGTTTCATTGTTTAATTTATTTATGTTTACTAACCATTAATTAAAATAAAAAAATATTTTGTTTTCTTTCACTAACATTTTTCAGGGGAAGAACAGGTTAAAAATACCAAAACATCAGTCCCTTAGCTCGAATGAATTTCATCTAAATAAAGTCAAAGTTGATCTGCGATTAATTCAAAAATTATCTGATCAAGAATTTCCAAGATTTAATTGATTATTATTCAAGAGACTCCAAGGTTCATGTGTTTATTTCCATGCCTTCTTTGACAAGCAAGAGAATCGAGCCGGAACCACAACAGTGCAATAAAATGCTCATTTTTCACAAATTTTGCACTGAGTAACCGGTTACCCTGTGGTGAGTAACCGGTTACCCTCGTGAAAATTTTTAAAAAAATTATAGCAAATTCAAATTCAGCAATTTGGCACCAATCTCAGCCCTTGATCACATTTAGAATATTCTAAACCACCTCATTTTAATTCCCCTACATCACTTTGATCATTTTCCACCATGCACCTTCACTAATCACCACTCTTTTGATAATTCCCTCCAAATTTGAATTCCAATCCTAATTTTGATCATCCAAGCCTAATTCCAAACCACCAATTTTCCCAAGCCTAAACTCTATAAATAGAGGCTTCATTTCATTCATTCTACAAGCTTTTGATAGCCAACAAACCTCTTGCAAATTCTCTTCCCAACCACAAATTTCACTAAAGCTCACTTTCCTTCTTTTGAAAGTTAACAAGAATTCACATTGAATTTTGTTCAACTTTGAGCTAAACTTTCATCCAAACTTGTTTTCTTCACTAATTCTTGTAGATCAAGGCTTTGGTGTGTGGATTTTGAAGCAATTTGAAGAAATTTTCAGATTTGAAGTGATAATTCATCTCTCACCATTGTTGAAGCTTCATCTTCATCTTCCATAATGTAGATCTTTGGAGATCTTTGTTACTTGATCCTTTGGATATTGTAATTGTGTTTAATTGCTGGTTTTTACTGTGTTTTTACTTTAAATTTCGTGCAATTTCAGTTCCATGATCACAAAGTGTTTGTAAAAAGTTTTGAAAGTGGATCATGCTGAATTTTGTACAATTTTCTGCATTTTGGTGCAGAGTAACCGGTTAACGTCTGGTGAGTAACCGGTTACTCTGTGTTAATTTTGAAAAGTTGCGCTTATTTTGAACTAAGTAACCGGTTAACGTCTGGTGAGTGAAACAGAAAGCATATTTTCACTTGTTTTTGGGGTTGTTTTGGTTTTTCTTCCTCCTTCTTCCCCTTTCTTCTTATTTTAGCCTTGAAACACATTGTTGAGATTAATTTCTCTTTAATTTCAATGGACTTTGGATATGGTTAAAGTAATTAAACATTCATTAGTTCAAATCTATCTTTTAATGAATTGTTGAATTCATTTGAGGTGCTTTAAATTAGTGATATGTTTTCACACTTAAACTTATCAATTAAAAGTGATTGAACTTGAAGATGAAAGGTTCTTGACTTTGTAATTCAATTGGCCTTCTCTTCATCCATTTCCTTTTTTTATTTTTATTTTTTTGATCGATGAAAGTCTTATAGATCTTAGAATTTCTTTGTTGAATTCTTGATCAAGACTAGATCGTTACCCATTTTCTTTTCGTGCGGTATTGCTTCCGGATGACGATCTACATATCGTTCATATAGCATGCATTAGCACAAAGATCTATTGACCGACCTCATTGTAGGGTAATTACTCCGTAAATTACTCGGCGATTGCTTAATATAGCGCAACATTTGTCCCTATTTATCCAATTCGGAATTTGAACTTTCGTGGTCCGGACCTTGATTGGTCACGTCAACCCAATGTTGATTAAACTCTTGTATTAGGTCCATAATCTTTGAAACTTGGCATTGTAGAGGCTTTGGTTCTACCAATCTTCTGTCAAGTTCATTAACTTTGGCCTAAGTGCATTGTTTAATCTCTATAGTTCATAACGCGAAACGGAATAATCGGTGAAGGCTTATGGCACTAGAGCCTTGTGCTACTAACCACTAACTTCTAACTTCTTTACTTTTCCTTCTTGCTCCCTATATCTCTTTATTTTTTATGATTTATGCCATTTATCATATCATGTTTATGTTTATGTCATTTTTCTTTTGTCCACTTGGACCATTTTATCTTGTGCTTTTATTTTTCTTTTGTCCATTTTGGACTTAAAACATTAATAAAGGATTAACCACTAAAATACTTGTGCTCTTAATTGTTGGACTAAGGCCACTATCCCTTGCTTTGGAGGACCTATACTCTTGATTATGGACTTATGGACTTAGAGTTAGGATTTTAACCTATGCTTGGGAGTTTGTGATGGAAAACCTTGGATTTTGAATACCTGGAGTCTTCTTTTGAAGACTTATTTTGAATCAAGACCAAATCAAAAAGGGAAAAATGCTTATGCAATGGAGCTTGTCCATATGGTTAGATCTTTCTTATCCTTAGCTTTTATTTTATGCACTAGGATAGTAACTTCTTCTCCACCCCTTCTTCAATTTTCAAAATCTCCTCTCTTTTTAAAAATCTTCTTGTTTCGAACTTAAAATCGTTTTCATAATAAAACCTTGACTTCGGTTAAGTGATTTTTAAACTTTGTTTTCTTTAATAAATGTCAATCAATATTAACCATATTTTGACCATTTCATAAATACATAAAAAACACAAAAACTCATCAAACTTTTTTTTTGTGCTTTGTGCACCTTTTTCTTTTAAAACTTTTTCATAAGTTTAGACATGATTCATTTCTTTAAGCAGAATTATTCGCTTGGAAATGACGACTTGTCTTTACATTTAAAATCAACCCAAAACAAACAAATTTTTGTTCTTTGTACCACGAACTACGAGGTTTTGATCCTACATTGCACATCGTGGGTACGTAGGCATGAGGCGATAAGTCTCTCCAAACACAAAAATCTAAAAAAATATTTCTCTTCTCATCTCTCCCAATCTCTTTCAAGCAAACCATTTTCAGACCAAAAAGCATGAATACATCAAAGGGGTCCTATAGAGTACTATAGATGTATTGGGTGCGTAAAACCTTCCCTTTACATAACCAACCCCCCTTACCCATTTCTCTTTGTCTTTTTTATCTTTTTCTTTTTTAGACTTCTTAGGATTTATTCGCTCTTTTTTTCTTTTCCTTTGTGGAATAAATAAAAGCGCGGTGGCGACTCTGTTTTCCTTGAGTTAAGTTAATCAATAGCTTACACTCACGATTTTTACCGCTACAGAAAAGTGGCGACTCTGCTGGGGAATGCATCTCCCTTGAGGGGGTTTAGCCTACTTTGATTTATTTATTGCTTTTTGTTTGATTTGCTTGTTACTTGTATGTTCTGTTTGGGAGTTCCTCTATGTGTGAGATAGGTCCTATACCCGGACCAGAGTGCACTTTGAGATAGGAGGACAGTATAGTCAAGGGAACTTTGAAGGAGTCGAATCCTGAAAAAGAAGAACTTGAGTATCTATCCACTCGGTGGTTGCCTCTTTGGAATTACCGATGTCGATCGAGCGATTGAGAAGGCATTACTTTTTCCATAGAAGCCTATAACACTGAGGACCGTAGTAACCCTTAACCCATCCTAGCCTTTTTAGGATCGTAGTGCAGAAGCTATGAAGATGCAAATCTAACTTAGCTGTCACGCGATGCTACACTCAGGTTAGATTTTCTTGAGGATAACTACCAACCTCCGAGCAAATCGGTGTGCTGGTGTGTCTGATAGTGGATTGTGGACCCTGGGCACTTTGTTAGAACCACTGTTTTCTGCAGGTACAATGAGGACAAAACCTTAGTACATACCTTTGTCGGATTGGTTCTTACCCTTGGTTTCATGCTCGTGACTTGAACCTTGACTTGTGTGCTTTGTGTGATCTTGTTTGTGTTTGTTGCATTCATGCACTCATACATTCATGAGCATTCTTCTAGAAAGGTTTCAAGGAACTTAAAGGTGTTATTGTAAACATTGCAGATACTTTTGTTATGGATTTTGGAAGGAGAAGTACAAAGAAGTACACTTTCAAGAGTCCTAAGTTAGGGGGTTTGAGAGATCTAGGATCTTTGGTTGCTGATACCAAGAAGTTCGAGTCCAGATATGGAAGGATTTATCTCTCTTGATGGTTGATATAGCTGAAGGATTGCTTGCTACTTTGGTTTAGTTCTATGACCCTTTGCTGTGTTGTTTCACCTTTCCTGATTATCAGTTGGTACCTACGCTAGAGGAGTATTCTCTCCTGCTTGGTTTTCCTGTTTATGGTCGGATTTTCTCTGGTTTGGACCCCGCTCCCGAGCATGATGTTATTGCGAAGGCTACTCACTTGATGGTTTCCGAGATTAAGGCTCGCATGGATACCAAAGGAAAGATTCTTGGGTTACCCGCTAAGTTCTTGATGGATAGAGCTCATCACTTTGCTAATGTGAAGAACACAATTGCTTTTGAGGCTATTTTTCCCTTGCTTATTTATGGACTGTTCCTTTTCCTGAATGTTGAGAACTTTGTCGACATCAATGCTATTCAGATCTTCTTGATTGGGAATCCAATTCCCACTTTGCTTGCCGTTGCTTACCATTCTATTCACCTCGGGAATTTCCATGGTGAAGGGGTGATTATCTGTTGTGCGCCTTTGCTTTACAAGTGGTTTATTTCTCACTTGCCGAAGTCTGCAGCTTTCTGGAATCTCAAGGATGGTTTATATTGGTCGCAGAAGATTATGTCTCTCACTCATTCTGATATTGATTGGTGTAGCTGTGTTCCTTCTGGAGCGATGATTATTGATAGTTGTGGTGATTTTCCCAACGTGCCTCTTCTTGGTACAAAGGGAGGAATCAGCTACAATCTGGTGTTGGCTCATCGTCAGTTGGGATATCCTTTGCGAGAGGTACCAAAGAACATTCATTTGGCTGGTCTTTTTTTCAAGGAAGAAGAATCTCAGGTTTCTCTCAAGAGAGAAATTGTGGAAGCTTGGTGCAGCATTCGTAGAAAAGGAAAGGAAAGTTTGGGAAATCTGAATTGTGTCTCTTCAGAACCTTACCTTCAGTGGGTTAAAAATAGAGCTATTACTTTGAAGATGCCTTATGCGCGTTAGGAGCCTTTATCTCTAACTGATAAGAAGCCTATTCTCTACTTTATGGAAGACACGGAGAAGTTTCAGATCGCTTTGGCCGAGATGCAACAAGAGAGAGATGCTTGAAAGAACAAGTATCAGATTGTTGAGTTAGAGAATGCAAGACTTCAAGAGCACTTCAAGAAGAAGAATGAAGATGAAGTTGCCAACAAGAAGAGAAAGGCGCAAGAGGATTTATTTTCCTCTCGCATTCATCCAGTTCCCGATATTCCGAAGAGTTCAGAATCTCCTTGGAAGTTGATCATTGATCAGTTGCTGATTGAGAAGACTCAGATGCAGGCCCACATCAAGAAGCTGGAAGATAGATCTAGGACTTCTTCTCATAGGATTCTCTAGGGATCTAGTTTTCTTTATTCTCTTTTGTTTTAGGATTCTTGAATCTGTACTTCCAAGATGTAATCTTTTCCATCATTAATGAATGAGATTTTGGTATTTCAAATAACAATGTTTGTAATATGCCTTATATTTCCTTGAAACTTTGCATTTGCACTTGCACATCAAGCATCATCTCTTGCATTGTTTCTTGCCTTTTCCAGGTGTCTTATGTTTCTTTTGGTCTTCATTCAGCCAAGTTGTCGCACCAGTATAATACTCGGGCTAATTTGAATAAGAAGATAGATCAGATGCAACAAGAGAACCGTGAGCTTCGTGAGGAAGTGACAAATTTGAAGGATAGTTTGGAGAGACTCACTGCTATGATGGAAGCAATGGTTGCTGCTCAGAATCAACCTCCTCCTCCTCCACTTTCAACTCCTGTGTAAAGGACAGTCATTTTTGAGATTGTCTCTACGCCTCTATCTGTGGCGCCTGCTAGTGTTCCTCAATACTCCATGCCTCCCGGTTTCCCCTGGGGCATACCTCATAACTTTATTCCTGAGGGTTATCAACCACCACCACCTCCTGAAATTCCAGTTGTTCCTACCTTTCAACCTGTGATAACTGTACCACCACCTGTGGTTCATGCCGTTCCTTTTGGTGAAGAGCAGATTTTCCACACTGCCCCAAGTGAAAATGCCAGTGCTTATGATAGAATGGAAGAGATTCAAGACCTGTTTGCTGAAATGTAGAAAAAGATCAAAGCTCTGAGAGGTAAAAAGTTGTTTGGAAAGAATGCTCATGAGTTATGCTTGGTTCCTAATGTGAGGATCCCGCATAAGTTCAAAGTCCCTGACTTTGAAAAGTATAAGGGTAACTCTTGTCCGATGAGTCATTTGACTATGTATGCTCGTAAGATGTCGGCTCAGAAGGATAATGATCAGCTTCTCATTGACTACTTTCAAGATAGTTTGTCTGGTGCAGCTTTGAAATGGTATTTGGGACTCGACAGTACTCGAGTTCACACTTTCGAAGATTTTGGTGAGGCGTTTGTGAAACAGTATAAGTATAATGTGGATATGGCTCCTGATCGTGACTAGCTTCGGGCAACGGCTCAGAAAGATAAGGAGACATTCAAAGAATACGCGCAAAGGTGGCGCGAGATTGCTGCTCAGATCAACCCTCCTTTGGAAGAAAAAGTGTCATACCCCAAATTTTGACCACTAATATTTCCCATCATTGTGCAAATCATCATCACAATATGGATGAACCATTAGTCTCCCCAAAGATGGGTGAGCCTTCACTACAATCAGAATTTGGGTTTCAAGCCCTCTCTGAGCCTTGGACAAAGGATCAATCAAGAAATGACATGATCTTCAACTTGTCAAACCTCTCACACATCCCCAATGGATCAAGAGGACTCCCACCTCAAGGATTAAGCACAAGGCTGCAACATTCTGAGTGGATCAAGCCTCAAAATCGCCAGTGTCACCAAATTAGGGTTTTGGTCGACCAGGGCCTCCAGATGGGAATTTTCCTCTGGGCATGAGCCAATGCTTCAAAGCATAACCTATGATGCTCCAAGGGACATCATGAACCCAAACATCAAGTCAATTTAGCCTCAGAGGATGCATTCACCAAAAATCAGGAATTAGGGTTTCTTGACCTAATTCACCCCTAAGTTGACTTTTGGGACAAAACATCAGCCAAGACCTCAAAGGAGGATTTGAGGGTCTCTAATACACCACATTGATCCATTTGTAACAATGGATTGATCCAAGAAGCTTGATCAACAAGTTTCAAATTCATCAGAACCACAATTAGGGTTTTGAGGAAAAAGTCAACAGTGCCTTTGACTTTTGACCAAGATATGCTCCCAAACCTTGGGACATGATTTAACACACCCTATAACACCTATGAAATCAATCCCTCAAGTTTGATTTAGGTCAAAGACTTGATTTCATAGAGGATCGCACAGTTTGGAATTCATCTGATAAAAAGTCAACTGTGCACAAAAGTCAACTTTGACTTTTTGAGATTTTTCACAATTATGGTTCCTTAACCCTAAAATGATGTTAATGTGTGATTGCAATTATCATTTATCAAGAAAAATCCAGAAAAGTGGGATAACTTGTAAAAGGGGTAACCATAAAAACTTAGAAATTTTTCTAAGTTATGGAACAAAGTGGCTAGGGTACCAACTTTAGAGGATCATAACTCCTAAACCACAAGGCCATTTTTCCCCATCCAAAGCTGGATTTATAGCTCTCATGACACTCTACAAAAGCTTCAAACATAACTCATTTCAATTCCTCATGGATTTTAAGTTATGGAATGATCAAAATCACAAAAAAGTGAAAATGTCACTTTTTTCCAACATTTAGTGAAATTTTCACTAAGTCAGAATCTGTCTTACTTTTTTCCAAATGTAAGGGCATATTTCACTTGGATCCAAAAAGTATCAAAACCAATTATGATCAAACAATTGTTGTATCATATGAGGGCTTTCCAAAATGGCCAAGAACTCCATCAAATTCAACTTGAGCCATGAGATATGACAATGGCAACATGCCTTGCTGAAAACTGCCAAAGCAAGGCAGATTTGTGCATTTTGCTCGATTTACCAAATTTGTGCAAATGACAAACACACTTATCCATCTGAACACCTCAAGGGGAGACCAAGGAGGAACCAACTCTGATCTCAAGCCTCCCAAGTCCTTGGAACTAAACGTAGCATGCCAAACCTAGAAATCTCTAAAGAGGGGACAAGACTCCAATTTTGTTTTGGAGCATTCAATGGATGCACCAAGGTGGCATGGACTGAGCCATTTCCAGCTGAATTCAATCAAGACTTATCCAAGACCAAGGGAACCAGCAGCTTGTGCCCTAACCTCTAGTCAATGGCTAGAGGAGACTTGGATTCTCATTTATCAACATTGGCCAAACCTATGCAGCAGTTGCCATTCATTATTCCTTGCAAAACAAACTTGCTCTACTATAAATAGAGCTCATTTGTGATAAGTTTGAGTACACCAAAGCCATCAAACAGATGCTTTCTTCAAAATCTCCTTCTTCACTCCAAAATTGCCTTCTAAAGCAAGTCACTATCGGGTTTTGAGTTTGAGAGCTATTCCAACCAAACCAATCACACACACACACCTCATAAACATCATATAGAGGTGATCCAAACACTCACATAACATTTGGAACACCAGATTCTCAAAATCACCAGCCATTTGCACAAGCCTTTGACAGATTTGCAGTTGAGGTACCAAATCAAGTTCCAGCTCAATTCAATCCACTCCAAGCACCCAGACACACTCCATAGCACCTAGGGAAGTTGTCCATATCCTTGGAACCAAGCTGTAACACCTCTAACACAAAACATGATCACCAGCTGCAAGAGGTAAGCATGAGCTCTTCTAACTCTATGATCCATGCAATTTTTGCTGCACAATAATTTGGCCATATGTTCATAATCATGCATATAGTGTTTACCCTCAATCAATTATTTTGTTTGAATCGTGTATGGAATTTCTGAGCCTTCATGCAAGTTTTAGGGTTCTTGAGGTTTCTCTTTGATTTCTTGTTCCATGCTTAAAATAAATGAAATTAAAGACCATAGACATGATCGTGAGGTGAAAACGAGTAGATTATATGTAGATTGCATGTTATCATCAGTATTCAGTGAGATTGGATAGAAAATGCAAATCTGCAGAAACAGAGGGTGGCGCGTGTTCTTGCCATGTTCTTGGCGCCCTTTTTGAAAATTCAAATATTTGAATTTTGTGATTTTATTTAATTGATTCAAAAATTAATTTCTCTCTGAATTTTAATGATTTTGAATTGATTCTTTTTTTAATAATTCACAAAAATGTTAAAATATTTTATTTTCCCAAAAAAACCCAAAAATATTATTTATTTCATATACTTGATATTTTTGTAAAGAATTAATATTTTAATTGTTTTTTGACATTTAAAATATTTTCTCCCTCTTGATTTTTCAAATTTTAGTGATTTCCAATCATTTTGTGGATAGAAATATAATTTTTGAAACATTAATCCAAGATCACAATTTGTTTCCACACATGTTTAACAATTTTGATCATTTAAATTGAATTTTTATTCAATTAAAATACATTTTTGAAAACAAATTAGGGTTTTTGATTAATTCAACCCTCATAAAACATTTTGGGACTCTAATAGAGTGTAAGACCCAATCCCATTTTTGAAACCAAAATATTTGGGCCTCAGTCATTGTATAAGACCCACTGTGCTTTCAAAAACCTCGACGCGATCACCGTTTTCAAAACAAATAACCCTGGGCCTCTCCTTGAGTTGTAAGCCCCATCATTTGTACACAAACATTTTGGGCCTCTATTAGAGTGTAAGACCCAACCCATTGTAAATACAAAACTTTTTGGGCTTCAGCCAATGTATAAGTCCCACTTTATTTTCAAAAAGCAACGGCGCGATCGTCGCCTTTTTTAGCAAAATCATTTGGGCCTCTCCTTGAGCTGTAAGCCCCACCACTTGTACAAAAATAAATCATTGGGCCTCTATTAGAGTGTAAGACCCAACCCCCTTTTTAACCAAAAAATTTTGGGCCTCAATGCATTGTATAAGACCCAGTATGGTAAAGAAACCTCGGCGCGATCGCCAATTCAAAAAACAAATCATCTGGGCCTACCCTCGTGTTATAAGCCTCATTCTTTTTATTTAAACACCTTTGGGACTCTTGAGAGAGTGTAAGACCCATCCCTTTGTACAGAAAACCTTTTTGGGCCTCAGTCACTTGTATAAGTCCCTGTACAAAACAACAGTGCAATCACTGATAAAACCTTGGGCCTCTCCTTGAGCTGTAAGCCCCAACAATCTTTTCAAAGCACTTTCTCCTTTGATTTGAATATAATATTGTTATCAAAGCTTCCTTTGTTGAACAAAATAACCAAACAGCATGGAAGCTCTACAACCGAGTAAGTGTTTACCCGCTTTCTTTATCCGCTTTCATATGTATATAAATGTATTGTGGGGCTGCTCACTGTAACTCTTCTTTCACAAACTTTTATATACTTGTCAAATATCCACTGTGTAATACTAGTATAGTTATTTAGAGTTTTCCTCGGCAACTACGTCTAGCACTAGGTAAAGCCCTGTTGGTCACTCTTAAATACAAACAAAACTAGATCCCCATAGGATTACCAGACACAGCCTTCCATCCTCTTGGGGTTAAACAATATGGAGACGTGAAAGGCAGCATTCTCAGTGAACCCTTTCTCAGACTGTCACCCTTAGAAATCGTCAAAGAGACTCTACTCCCCAGAGATCATTTTTTCTCCGTGAATGACATCTCTTGAGTTTCTTCCAAATTCTCAGACTTTCCTGGCTTGATCTATTCTCGGTGAATGGCATGTCTTGAACTTCTCGGGGTTTGGGGACCCACAGGCTTCATAAAAGCATCCCCGCCTCCTCTTGGGCGTTGTACAAGGACCCTTCGGCTTCTTAAAAGCTCTCATGCCTTCTCTTGGGCTTAGTACAAGGACCCAGAGACCTCTACAGGTATAGGAACAGAACCTAGTCATTAATTTGCTAGAGCTGTCTTTCTGAGTCAAGTGTCAGACCTGTTAATGGGTTGACCTTTATCCCTTAACATACCAGCCTTCTCTTGGGCATTATACAAAGATCATTCACTACCTGAGAATCGATTTCTCAAAACACCAGTAGACTTGGACAATCTCAATACCCTTTGGATTCCCCATTTCCTTAAAGAACAGAAAATAACCCTGATCCTCTGATCAATCCGAAAGCACAATAATACCTTTAATCGTTCTCTTCATAAGAACTGATTTTCTCTTTTATCCAACATACTGGACCTGTCACTAAACTGAAACAGTCACCAGCACAATAGCCTCCTCTTGGGCTTTGTACAAATGATTCTCCCCAGTGGAGCTAACCTTTTCACACTCTCTTGTTGAGTATAAAAGACTCTCTTGTTGAGTCACCCGCTTTTAGCCTCCATCTCGGGCTTCGTACGAGATACCAAATCACTCTCTTGTTGAGTATAAAAGACTTTCTTGTTGAGTCAATCCCTTTTAGCCTCCACCTCGGGCTTCGTACGAGATACCAAATCACTCTCTTGTTGAGTATAAAAGACTCTCTTGTTGAGTCACTTCCCTCTCAACCTCCATCTCGGGCTTCGTACGAGATACAAAATCACTCTCTTGTTGAGTATAAAAGACCCTCATGTGGAGTCAAAACCTTTTAGCCTCCGTCTTGGGCTTCGTACAAGACACATATAAAAAAGCTCTCTTGTTGAGTCAGTCACTTGTTAGCACTCTCTTGTTGAGTCAACCCCTTTTAGCCTGTCTCTCGGGCTTCGTACGAGACACCTAAAAGCACCCTCTTGTTGGGTCAATAGCCTCCTCTTAGGCTTTGTATAAGAAAACCCCGGTTGAGTCAATCAACCTTTTAGCATCAAAATCTGTGCTTTTCTCACAGTATATAAACATCAACAACTCCTTTTCCTTCATTTAATTGCTGTAAGCGGCAAGCCTCTGGATTATTTACATCCACGCCACTGTCCTTCTTTTAGCATGAGAAATTCCTAAGGAAAGATGGCATTGCTCTAAACTGAGTTAAAGTCTTCTCCTTCAGGTTAAAAATCCCCTCTAAAGGAAATTATGGCGTTGCTAGATTCACATATCCCGGTTAAAGTAATTCTCCTTTATGATCAGTCACCCAACAGTTGTGACAAACAGACCAAATATCCCCTTTAGAGATGACAAATTCTCTCTAAAGTCAAAACCCTTTAGCTTCACATCTTGGGCTTCGAACAAGATACAAATCGACCCTTCAGCTTCACATCTTGGGCTTTGAACAAGATACAAACCACATTTAGCTTCACGTCTTGGGCTTTGAACAAGACACCAAAACAACCTTTTTTTCCTCCCATAGAATATGAGGGACTACAATCGCTCTGATTTCCCTGTTTCGTTAAACGGGAATACGTAGGCATAAGATTGGAAAAATCTTAGCGAGCATACTAATCAAAAAACCAAAATCCCGTACCTTCATACATCAATCAAAAAGCATCAGTCCTAACATCTTACCAATAGCCTAGACACTGTTTTAACAAAATAAACTAAGAGAGACCCACAATCTTAATAGCATCTGTAAGCCAACAGTCATCTGTTTAAACTCAGTTTGTAAGCAGGGTTAATTGGAGACATCTATTTCCCTTCCTTCATCAGCTTCAATAGGATAAAAAATGAATCGAACTATAGTACCCCAAAGCGATAGTGCTTCGCAACCACGTAAAAATTCGCGCTACAGAAAAATAGCGACTCTGCTGGGGATTATTGAGATCTTGTTCTCTTCCCATCTTTTAGGTAGAAACCTTAAAAAGTGCCACAGCAAAATGGTGACCACAGTGGGAGGCATTCTTTCTTGTATTCCAAAGGGATGAAACCCTAAATTCATGTCACAGAAATGACAAACTCTGCTGAGGAGTCATTGTCTGTATAGGATCATAAGACTAGAGGTCTGGGATGATTAAGACAAATATATATACTGTTTTTCCTAATTGATATCTGTGTTTATTTTTCTGTTAATGGGAATGCGTGTGATGTCGCATGTGGAAAGATTGAGTATACACCTAAGATAGGTGATGGCAATGCGGGTAATCTTACTGGGAGTGAATTACAGTTAAGAGCCCCTGATCGACCATCAAACTTAGTGGAGACTCCCTTTGCAGATACATTGCCTATACGACTTCGGTTGTTGAAAGTAGTGTGGTCGACTGGGTTATCTGAGAAGCTGAGGTTTTTAGTAGACTTAAGCCATTTTGTAGTGCGGAAGCTATCGGAAATAGTTGTCACGCGATACTACCCTCGTCTGAGATCACTCTAGGATACATTAGCTCGCTGCCGATCCACTTGTTGTTGTTATCCAAGAGGGGTCAATGATTTTGCGGATAGGTACAAAAAATCACCAGTATAAACCTTTGGGGGGGGGGGGTAGAGCCTTGACTTCATGACACCGACCCTTTGACCCCATGTTTTTTCTATGTTTTTGTGTGCTGCATTCATGCATTCATTTAAAAAACATTAAAACAAAGAAAATCTTCTCTTCTAGTCTCTCTTTTTAAAATTAAACTAAGACAATGATTGCAAATATCAGAGAAAGGAGATTGCGCTAATGGATTTCGGTAGAAGGAAAACTCATAAGTACACCTTCAAGGTTCCAAAGTTAGAGGATTTGAGAGGTTTGGCGAGAATGATCACCAACCACGAGGCTTTCAGAGCCAAGTATGGAGGACTGCTGTCTCTATTAAGGGTCCATGTAATCGAAGGAATCCTGTCCACACTAATCCAATTCTACGACCCGGTTTATCACTGTTTCACATTCCCGGATTATCAGCTTGCACCAACGCTGGAGGAGTATTCTCACCTGACTGATTTACATATTACTGATCAAGCTCCCTTTTCTGGATTGGAAGAAATTCCAAAGGATCAAATCATTGCAAGAGCAATTTATTTGGACGAGTCAGAAGTCAGGACTCACATGACCACTAAGGGTGGCATCCAGGGTTTTCCAGCCCAATTATTAATAAAGAAGGCTCTATACTTTGCTAGTATAGGGAACATGGCCGCTTTCGAGAGCATGTTTGTTTTGCTCACCTACGGGTTATTCTTGTTTCCCAACATCGATAACTTTGTAGATATCAACGCCATTAAGATTTTCCTGATTGGAAACCCCGTACCGACCTTACTCGCAGATGCGTATCATTCGATACATTTAAGGAATTTATACAGTGGAGGAATGATCACGTGCTGTGTACCCTTGCTTTATAAATGGTTCACTTCCCATTTGCCCAAGTCTGCTGCATTTTAGGATCAAAAGAATACTTTATGTTGGTCACAGAGAATCATGTCTCTTACCAAGTCTGACATCGATTGGTACAATTGAATCTACGACGGGATCAGAATCATTGACCGTTGTGGAAATTTCCCAAATGTACCCCTTATAGGAACTAAGGGGGGAATCAACTATCATCCAGTGTTAGTTCGTCGTCAATTTGGATACCCAATGAGGCATGTCCCGCACAATGCTCATCTGGAAGGTCTTTTCTTCAAGGAAGGAGAAAATGACAGGACACTAAAGATGGAAATAGTGCATGCTTGGAAACACGTTCTTAGGAAAGGACGAGAGTCTCTAGGAAAACCAGACTGTGTCTCGGTGGAGCCTTATCTCCACTGGGTACAAACTAGAGCTCTCAAGCTGATGATGCCTTACCCTCGTCAGGAAGTTCTTCCATTAAGGGACTCTGCCCTTTATTTCATGTCTGAGACGCAAAAACTTCAGGTTACTCTCAGCAAAGTTCAGCAGGATAAGAGGTCTTGGTGGAACAAGTGTTGTATTCTCAATGTGGAATGTAAGAAAATACAACAGCTATTAAGAGAATAAGATACTCTGATTGAGATTTTAGAGCAACATGCTGTAGAAAATCAAGATGACCAAAGGAATTTGCTCGCTCCTTTCACTTGGCAAAGGAATGACAACCCGACAACGGTCCTAGGGCCCCGGTCAAAGAAAAGGAAAGCGCCCGAACCAGCACTTGAGCTCTCTCCAGAAAGGACTCAGGATCCATTAGTTTAGATTTCCTTTTTTCAGAACTTTGTAATCTACTGTATTTCTATTTCAGCAATCCTTTGAATTTAATAAAACGGGGTTTCCCACTGTTTGATATTTGCAATCTAATTGTCGAAGTTTACTTTGAATAAACAAAAATAATTAATAATCATTGCATTCATCATTCTCATAAACGCATTCTTCTTACCTATGAATCTCACATTTGCGTCTCGATTCTAGAGTCAAACTATCTCATTCGTACAATACTCGGGCCAATCGTCAGAAAAAGATGGATGATCTCGAGGAAGAGAATAGATAGTTGAGAGAAGAGATCGACACTCTGAAAGAGGATCTGAGAAAGCTTCATAACGACATGCAAGCTCTAGCAGAAGCTCAAATGCAACAACAAAGGACTGTGATCTCGGAGATCACATCTACGCCCATAGTGGAGAAGTATGATCCTAGGTACAAAATGCCGAAAGATCGTCCCTGGGGCATGCCTATTAACTATATCCCAGAAGGATATGTTCTGCCGATCGGTGAGGATTAGGGAACCGCAGCAGGAACCGCCGGGCCTGAAGGTTACAAACTTCGGGAAAGCGAAGATGTCAGGGGCATGGCAGCAACTCCTGAAGGTTACAAACTTCGGGAGGCACCGAGAGTCTCGGCCATAATGACTATACCACCACCCGTGGTACACACTGTCCCAGAAGGACAGATTCCACAGATACCCTCTGGTGGAAATGACAGCATGTTCGACAGGATGAATGAGTTCCAAGAACAATTCCTGGAGATGCAAAAAGAACTGCAGGCCCTTCGCGGTCAGGATCTATTTGGAAAGGACGTCGCGGACCTTTGTTTGGTCCCCAATGTGAAAGTTCCGCACAAGTTCCAGGTACCCAAATTTGAAAAGTACAAGGGTAACTCTTGCCCACAGAGCCATTTGGTGATGTACGCTCAGCGAATGTCAGCTCAGACAAAGAACCAAGAGCTATTGATTCACTACTTTCAGGATAGTTTAACCGGTGCCGCATTAAAATGGTACATGGGTTTAAACCGCGCTACGATCGGCACGTTCAGAGATCTTGGCGCTACTTTCGTTCAACAATATAAATATAATTTGGACATGGCACCGGACAGAGATCAACTCAGATCAATGTCACAAAAGGACAAGGAAACCTTTAAGGAGTACGCTCAGAGATGGCGTGAAATTGCCGCTCATATTTCTTCACCTCTGGAGGAAAAATAGATGACAAAGATCTTCTTAAAGACCTTAAGTTCATTTTACTATGACTGAATGGGCGCCAGTGCGCCCAGTGACTTCACCGAGATGGTGGGCATGGGAGTTCGTCTTGAGGAAGCGGTCCGGGAAGGATGTTTGGTTAAAGACGCTGGATCATCAAGTAGTACGAAATGATACGGTAGTGCTCTCCATAAGAAAAAAGCGCAGGATATTGGAAATATCTCTCTTGGAAAGCAAAGGTGACAATATCAACCAGTAGCAGCTGTAACTCCTGCTATCAATCCCACGCCTATTCCTACGTATCAACCTCAGGTTGCTCAGAGCCAACCGAATCAACAGCCTCTTCAGCAGGCTCGTCCTCAGTACAACAACAACCGTACAACGCGACTGCCAGGGTTTGACCCTATACCGATGTTGTATGCATAACTGTTTCCATTACTACTGGTCAAGGGGCACGTCCAAACTAAGTCTCCTCCTACAGTACCGAAAAACTGCCTTTTTGGTTCAAAATGGATCAGATGTGTCCTTACCATCAAGGAGGACTAGGGCATAACATAGAGAACTGTCTCAGTTTCAAATCCGATGTGAAAAAGTTTGTTAGGAGCGGGGTCTTATCTTTCAAAGATACGAATTCGAATGTTCTCACAAATCCGCTACCTCAACACGAGAAAGCTACAGTCAATTTGGTAGAGGGAGAATCTAACAACACCTATCAAATTCATGATGTACTCTTATTAAGGGCCAACTTGGTCAAGATACATTGTAGACAGAGCGGATATGGCCATGTGCCACCTAATAACTATCACCAGTGTGATATCTGCTCTAAGAACAATCAGGGATGTTCTATGGTGCAATCAGCTCTACAGGAACAATTGGATCTCGGATGGATCCAAGAGTATCGAGTTCGTGGAGTCAACATGACCTATACGAATTCCAACATCATTCAGAACCATGACATTCGTGCAATGAATGTCAACTTGGTGGCGATGCACTCAAGGCAAAGCCAGTACCATAATCTGCCGCGACACAATTATAATTCCTGTCTGACTTGCTCGGTAAACAAACAGGGATGCTCTTTTGTACAAGAGGCCCTCCAGCGTCAGATGGATCTTGGATGGATCCAGGACTACCATGATAGAAATCCTTATCAGATCAACATGATTCAAATCTTTGATATTCGTCTGATGAATACCAGCTTAGTGGAGTTACATGCCAGGCAGGTTCAACTCGGTTTTCTCACTTCACATGATTATCAGAACTGTAAAGGATGTTGTGAGAGTAACCAAGGGTGTGCTCTCATTCAGAGAACTTTACAATACTTGTTAAACCACTGGTGGCTTCCAATCTATATGGATGAAGACACGCAACAAATCAGTGTGCTTAATGAAAACCCTACTCGGCGTCAAAGTCAGGATGTCCGATCTATGGAAACAAACCTAGTGAGGTTACACTGCATTCAAAGCGGACGTGGCCAGGTGCCACCACGCAACTATGAACGTTGTAGAGTCTGCTCGGAGAGTAACCAAGGATGCTACCTTGTGCGGGCAGCCCTTCAAGGTTAGTTGGATCGTAAAGAGATTCACCTGTGTCCGAGTCCCGAGCCAATCAACTAGACGCCGGACTACTTCGCCAATCAAATCAGAGACGTTGTCATAATCTCTGATCATCTACAGAGCAAGGATGTTTGTACCATCACCCCTCTACTGGACGAATCAAAGGCTCTTAGCCAGGAATTGATTGAAGTTACTTACAATAGTCAGAAAAATCAGAAGGCTCCTATAGTTATCTATCTACCGGGACCATTACCGTATGAATCAGCTAAGGCGATCCCTTATAAATACGGTGCAACAATAATTGAGAATGGAAAGGAAATTTCATTACCCTCTGTCGTGAATATTGCAGACATCAGTCGAGTAACACGGAGCGGTCGAATCTTCAACCGAGGAGTTGGAGAACCTAACAAAGAAAAGGAACTTTAGACAGAAGCTCCCAATCCACCAGTCGTTTAATCCAGTGATCCCAACCTTTCGAAAAACAATGATGAGATGCTGAAGCTCATCCAAAGGAGTGAATATAACATTGTTGATCAACTGTTACAAACTCCTTCAAAGATCTCAGTGCTATCACTTTTACTCAGTTCCGAAGCCCACAGAGAGGCTCTACAGAAAGTCTTAGAGCAGGCCTTTGTGGAACAGGATGTGTCAATACGACAGTTCGATAGCATCATCTCTAACATCACTTCCTGCAACAACTTAGGATTCAGTGATGAGGACTTGCCAGAGGGGGGCAAAAGTCACAACATGGCGCTCAATATCACAGTTAATTGCCAGGACGATGCTTTAGCCAGCGTACTGGTAGACACAGGATCGACCATCAATGTTATGCCGAAGTCCACTTTAATGCGACTATCATTCAAAGGGTCCCTGATGAGGGGCAATGAGGTCATCGTCAAAGCATTTGACGGGTCTCAGAAAGCAGTTATCGGCGAAGTCGACCTTCACATAACTATCAGTCCTCACACTTTCCTAATCGCTTTCCAGGTCATGGACATCCGGGCAACATACAATTGCTTATTAGGAAGACCTTGGATACACCAGGCTGGGGTATCACTTCGACACTGCACCAGAAACTGAAGTTCGTCAAGAACGATCAACTCGTCACGGTCTGTGGAGAACAAGCCTTGATCGTGAGTAACTTGTCATTATCTACTTGTGTAGAACTCGAGGAGGTTGTTGGGAATCAGTTCCAAGCACTTTCGGTGAGCAATGAGAATCAATCAGAGAAAGGAACCTCGATTTCCTCATACAGAGATGCTCTCGAAGTGATCGAGAATAACAATGCAAAAGGATGGGGACAGCTTGTCATTCCTACTGATAATAAAACAAAGAAGGGTCTTGGTTTTTCCACAACCTGCACCCAGGCAGCTGCTAATGATGAAAGTCTTCATCCCATTCAGGACTTCTTCCACGGTGGAGGTTTCCTTCACCCAGTGCCTCAAGCAGTACATACTATCAACGAGGGAGATTCCTCTGACACAAATAAAGAATGGAAGTCCTATCTCAACGAGGACGGTTATATGTCTCAAGAAGAGGTGCCTACGCCATTTTACTATCCCGCACCGAGTCCGAAATTTATACCGAGGTCAGATGTCGAAATGATATATGGAGATTGTGATTCAGAAGGATGTCGTGCTCCACCAAATTCATTAGAGGAAGACACTCTGATGAAAGACAACTTTGACCACGACTATTATGGCCCAATGGATGGCCTGCCTATCTGGCAGCCGTACCCAGGAGACTTGGGGCAAGAAAATCAGCTGAACAATGAAAATTAGTTGAGCGTCATTGAACAGAATACCTGCGTCCCCACCATGTCATGGGATCAACACTCATGTCATTCAGAAAATATCCAGCACGACGATGAATTCACAAAGTTCGCCGGACTAGAATTCATCAACTATGCTTTTCCCGAGGTCAACGTCATCGAAAAGGATGACTCCCCCCAGTTCCAAAGAAGTATGGGACACCTTGGGACAACCAAGTGGAAAATACGACTTCATGGCCAAATACACCGCTCCTGAAAGCTCTCGTATCAGGCTCGAAGACATCCAGCCAACTGGATGGGGAGATTTGCCTGAGAGCACAAATACTATGCAAAATACAACAGAAGAATCCTCCAACGACAACTCTGTCTGGGAGACAGATTCCAATGATCCTGCTCTGCCAGAAATCAGCATCATTTCTGAAGACAAATCAAGGAAAGTACCAGACTTTGTGATTCACCGAGGAGTTCGCCGCCAATGGGTTGCTGTCGATGTTCCGAAGATTGTTCATAAGTCAAATTAATTGTCGTCTTTATCTTAACCTTTCACCCTGCCCAGGTGAAACAGATGTTTTGATAGGGCTCACTTTCTGTAAATATCCCTCTTCGCTTCGTCCCAAGCGACAGAGTTTTGTTTTATAGGGCTGTAGTTTCAAGAATCGACTTGTTCATAAATAAAATAATGTCGTTCTGTGATTTCCGCATTTATTGATGTTTTCTCTTTTCGCTTTTCAGAAAATGGTAATCCTAAAAAAACAATTCAAAATAAATAAGCAGTTTTTCAAAAAAAATATACTGCACACACTTGCATTTTCTCTATCTCTTCTAAACACAAATCATCACGTCATGCAGATTGCTTGTTTTAAACCCCGTTGAAACATACGATCCAATTCCTTCTCCCGACTTTGAGTTCCCGGTATTTGGGGCTGAAGAAGAAGTTGACGACGAAATTCCAGAAGAGATCTCCCGATTACTCCGACAAGAGGAAAGGTCCATTGAACCTCACAAAGAGCCGTTGGAAATGGTCAACTTGGGTTCAGAAAATGAGAGAAAAGAAATCAGGATTGGGGCACTGCTCAGTCCAACTGCCAAAGAGAGTTTGACAAAGCTTCTCAAAGAATTTCCCGATGTGTTTGCTTGGTCCTACCAAAACATGCCAGGGTTGGATACCAGCATCGTGGAACATCATTTACCATTGAAATCGGAATGTCTACCAGTAAAACAGAGGTTGAGACGGACTCACCCGGACATGGCCGTCAAAATCAAAGAGGAGGTACAAAAATAGATTGACGCGGGTTTCCTCGCCAAGTCAGAATATCCTCAATGGTTAGCCAAAATCGTACCCGTTCAAAAAAAGGACGGAAAAGTCAGAATGTGTGTCGATTACAAAGATCTAAACAAGGCTAGTCCAAAGGACGACTTTCCTTTACCACACATTGACATCCTGGTTGACAGTACAACAAAGTTCAAAGTTTTCTCCTTCATGGATGGATTCTCGGGCATTAATCAAATCAAAATGGCGCCGAAAGACATGGAGAAAACTTCGTTCATTACCCCATGGGGTACCTTTTGTTACAAGGGAATGTCGTTCGGTTTGAAGAACGCCGGGGCAACCTATCAAAGGGCCATGACTACTCTGTTTCATGACATGATACACAAAGAAATCGAGGTATATGTCGATGACATGATTGCCAAATCTAAGACAGAAGAGAAGCATGTGACCCATATGTCAAAGCTATTCGAGCAGTTAAGAAAGTACAAACTCTGCTTGAATCCCAACAAGTGCACATTCGGTGTCCGTTCAGGGAAACTCTTAGGGTTCATCATCAGCCAGAAAGGAATTGAGGTTGATCCTGACATGGTCAAGGCCATTCAAGAAATGCCTTCTTCGAAAACTGAAAAACAAGTCAGAGGATTTCTGGGACGTTTGAATTACATTTCCAGATTCATATTCCTCATGACCGCAACATGTGCGCCGATCTTCAAATTACTAAAAAAGAATCAGAAATGCGTTTGGACAGAGGACTGGCAAACTGCCTTCGACAGTATTAAGGAATACCTATTGAACTCACTGATTCTATCACCTCCAGTGGAAGAAAGACCACTGATCATCTACCTCACAGTCCTAGAAGACTCAATGGGTTGTGTGCTTGGTCAACAAGAAGAAACGAAAAGAAAAGAGTCTTCCATCTATTATTTGAGCAAGAAATTCACCGATTACGAGACTCGATACACTATGCTTGAGAAAACTTGCTGCGCTTTGGCTAGGGTAGCCAAACGTCTTCGCCAGTACTTGATTCGTCACACTACTTGGTTGATCTCAGAAATGGATCCAATCAAGTACGTCTTTGAAAAACCTACTCTCACGGGAAGGATTGCCCATTGGCAGATGTTGTTATCAGAATACGACATCGAGTACCACGCTTAGAAAGCCGTTAAAGGGAGTATTTTAGCCGATCATTTGGCTCATCAACCGATTGAAGATCAGGAATCAGTCAGATTTGACTTCCCAGACGAAGATGTCATGTATTTAAAAATGAAAGATTGCGATGAACCACTACCCAGTGAAGGGCCAGAACCAAGTTCCCAATGGGGACTAATCTTTGACGGAGCTGTCAATCATTACGGAAATGGAATTGGGGCAATCATCATAACACCTCAAGGTACCCACATTCCTTTCACTGCCTGACTTACATTCAAGTGCACAAATAACGAGGCCGAATATGAAGCTTGTATTATGGGTCTCGAGGAAGCAATTGATTTGACAATCAAGAACTTGGATGTATATGGCGACTCAGCTTTGGTCGTCAATCAGATCAAAGGAGATTGGAACACATACCAATCAGGATTGATTCCTTATAAAGATTATGCAAAAACGTTGTTACCTTTCTTCAACAGAATTGAGTTTCATCATATCCCTCGTGAAGAGAATCACATGGTTGATGCTTTAGCCACCCTCTCTTCCATGATTAGTGTAGGTCAATGGAACGACTTACCCAAGATCGACATAATGCGCCTTGAAAGGCCCACTTACATCTTCGCAATCAAAGCAGTCATAGACGACAAACCTTGGTATCACGATATCAAATGCTTCCTTCAGAAACAAGAGTACCCACCTGGGGCACTAAGAAAAGACAGAAAAACCCTCTGAAGGATGGCAGGCAGTTTCTTCCTGAGCGGTGATACACTCTATAAGAGAAATTTTGACATGGTATTGCTCCGATGTGTAGACAGACCAGAAGCAAACACGCTGATGAAAGAAATTCATGAAGGATCCGTTGGCACTCATGCCAACGGACACACAATGGCGAGAAAAATTCTAAGAGCAGGGTACTATTGGTTGACAATGGAATCTGACTGCTACAAGTACATGAGGAAGTGTCACAAGTGTCAGATATACTCCGAAAAAATCCATGTACCGCCTACACATCTCAAAGTTCTCTCTTCCCCATGGCCTTTTTCCATATGGGGAATCGACATGATTGGCATGATTGAACCCAAGGCTTCAAACGGACATCGGTTCATTCTGGTAGCCATTGACTACTTCACCAAATGGGTCGAAGCAGCATCATACGCCAATGTAACCCGACAAGTGGTGGTCCGATTTATAAAAAATAATCTCATCTTCCGTTATGATGTTCCTAGCCAGATCATTACGGATAATGGATCAAACTTGAATAATAAGATGATGAAAGAGTTGTGCGCTGAATTCAAGATCGAACACCATAACTCATCTCCCTACCGACCCAAGATGAACAGAGCGGTAGAAGCGGTTAACAAGAACATCAAGAAGATTGTTCAAAAAATGGTTGTAACCTACAAAGACTGGCACGAAATGCTGCCCTTTGCTCTTCACGATTATCGCACATCTATCCGCACTTCAACAGGGGCAACCCCCTTCTCTCTAGTGTATGGCATGGAAGCAGTGCTCCCCATAGAAGTAAATATCCCATCAATCCGGGTATTGATGGAAGCTAAGCTAACAGAAGCTGAGTGGTGTCAAAGTCGACACGACGAACTAAACCTGATCGAAGAGAAGCGAATTACGGCACTATGCCACGGTCAGTTGTATCAGCAAAGAATGAAGAAGGCGTTCGACAAAAAGGTTCGACCTCGTGTCTTCAGAAAAGGAGACCTTGTGATCAAGAAGATAGAATCATTTCTCACTGATTCCCGGGGCAAATGGACTCCGAATTATGACGGCCCCTATGTGGTCAAGAAAGCTTTCTCAGGTGGTGCCTTGAGACTTGCAGCCATGGACGGAGAGGAATTTGCCTACCCCACAAATGTTGATGTAGTCAAGAAATACTTCGCCTAAACTAAAAAAAAACGTCTCAGTGGATTGAAAACCCGAAAGGGCAGTCCAGGCAAAAATTAGAGACATAATAAAAAAATCATCCTAGTGGATTGGAAATCTCAAAGTACAATCCAGGCAAAATTTAGGGATAATGGAAAGTAACTATGTTCAACAAAGGGGCAAGTCCCTTAACAGCAGTTACACCATCAGCCAGAAAAACGCCAATCAAGGTCATCTTCGACAGAAGCTCAGGATGCCCCGAATTCAAAGTTGGTAGAAGGATAGTGGTCATTATGTTTCAATGTAGCCCTTTTTCCTTAAATTACCATTTTCTAACTTTGTAAATACTCTAGGGAATCACGCATTTGGCTGATTTCCATCCTATCAATAGAATTTGAGCGCTTGTGCTTTTGTTTGCAATTCTTATTTGTTTTAGTTTTACAGAACGACATTTTAACATGATCAACGATTCTTGAAACGAAACAAAAACAAATTTACTTGTCAAACTTTTCTGCTTTTAAAATAAATATGGCAATTTCTTTTGACTGTTGAACATTGAAAGAACATCGATCGCTTCGCCAGAAGTAATTGAGCTTCAAAGTACAGAATCAAAGTACTCTTTCTAAACCAGGTCACCTGAACGAAGGATCAACTATGTCAGAGACCATGTTTCATCTGACACCCCTCGGCCGAGTTCTCATCTCCTAAGCCCGATCAACGGTTGTTCCCCCACAGGGACTACTTCTCCTAAGCAAGGCAGAATTGCTATCTTGAACCAGCGATACTTTTTATCTCCCACTGTGGCCGAGTATCCAGTCGTGTTCATCTACTAGTTTGTATGTCGTGTCAGTTTTGTCAGCATATACATACATGCATCGTGCATTATTGATTTACATTCATATTCATATTGCATCACTATCACTCTAGTCGGTCTTGTCCCCTAGTGATAAAAGTCTTCACAATCGAGTTGTCGGTTCTTTCCTCATTAGGAAATGTTGCGTCTGAGCAATCTCTCTCCTCCAGCTTATCTCTGGATTAGAGATGGTCCTCGACCACTTTGATAACTTGAACCTCTGAAATGCCAGAGAAACTTTCAACAAACGTCACTCTTCGCCATTGAAGATGATATCTTCGCTTTCCCAGACTATGGAATATCCCCAGAAAAAGCCTCTTAATCAAAGATTTGGCAATACAGCAGTTCTTCTTCAGAAAATTCGCTGACGAAAACGTCATTGGCACCTCAAAATTGGATCACATCATATGGTATTTCTCCGAGAAGATCTCCGAGAAAAGTATGATGTAATATCTCCAAGCGGAAACAGTCTCTCAAGATACTCGTTTTCCCCAGATAGAGTCAACAAATGGCATCTCCAACAGAGAAGTTTGTACCCCTCTACAATTCAGATAGATGGGTTCCCTAGCAAGTCTGACATCAAAAATTTTCCATCAAATGGCATCTCCCCAGGAAAATTCGGCGAGAAGTTTGAGGAAAACCGCTACACATAGCGTCCCTTGTCAATAAAGTTTATTGACAAAAGAAACTAAGACCAGTTCCTTGGTAGGAAACCAGGATCGAGGGGAAGTTTAAATCAGAAACTAAGACCAGTTCCTAGGTAGGAAACCAGGATCGAGGGGAAGTTCATTTCAGAAACTGAGACCAGTTCCTTGGTAGGAAACCAGAATCGAGGGGAAGTTTGCCTTTTCTAAGCATCATTGCTTAGCAAAAGAAGAAGGATGCGTGAACTGCCATTCTTAACCGCTATCAAAATTTCGGGTATTCCGATATTTAATCATCTTGCACCCCGAATGCCCGAATACCTTCACCATTCACACCTTCGGGTCCAAGAAGATTAAATAGGGGCATCTGTCATACCTCAAATTTTAACCACTAAGATATCCCATCATTGTACAAATCATCATCACAATATGGATGAACCATTAGTCTCCCCAAAGATGGGTGAGCCTTCACTACAATCAGAATTAGGGTTTCAAGCCCTCTCTGAGCCTTGGACAAAGGATCAATCAAAAAATGACTTAATCTTCAACTTGTATAACCTCTCAAACATCCCCAATGGATCAAGAGGACTCTCACCTCAAGGATTCTGAGTGGATCAAGCCTTAAGATCGCCAGTGTCACCAAATTAGGGTTTTGGTCGACCAGGGCCTCCAGATGGGAATTTTCCTTGGGCATGAGCCAATGCTTCAAAGCATAACCTATGATGCTCCAAGGGACATCATGAACCCAATCATCAAGTCAATTTAGCCTCAGGGGATGCATTCACCAAAAATCAAGAATTAGGGTTTCTTGACCTAATTCACCCCTAAGTTGACTTTTGGGACAAAACATGAGCCAAGACCTCAAAGGAGGATTTGAGGGTCTCTAATACACCACATTGATACATTTGCAACAATGGATTGATCCAAGAAGCTTGATTAACAAGTTTCAAATTTATTAGAACCACAATTAGGGTTTTGAGGAAAAAGTCAATAGTGCCTTTGACTTTTGACCAAGACATGCTCCCAAACCTTGGGACATGATTTAATACACCCTATAACACCTATGAAATTAATCCATCAAGTTTGATTTAGGTCAAGGACTTGATTTCATAGAGGATCGCACAGTTTGGAATTCATCTGATAAAAAGTCAATTGTGCACAAAAGTCAACTTTGACTTTTTGAGATTTTTCACAATTATGGTTCCTTAACCCTAAAATGATGTTAATGTGTGATTGGAATCATTATTCATCAAGAAAAATCAAGAAAAGTGGGATAACTTGTAAAAGGGGTAACCATAAAAACTTAGAAATTTTTCTAAGTTATGGAACAAAGTGGCTAGGGTACCAACTTTAGAGGATCATAACTCCTAAACCACAAGGCCATTTTTCCCCATCCAAAGCTAGATTTGTAGCTCTCATGGCACTCTACAAAAGCTTCAAACATAACTCATTCCAATTCCTCATGGATTTTAAGTTATGGAATGATCAAAATCACAAAAAGTGAAAATGTCACTTTTCTCCAACACTTAGTGAAATTTTCACTAAGTCAGAATCTGTCTTACTTTTTTCCAAATGTAAGGGCATTTTTCACTTGGATCCAAAAAGTATAAAAACCAATTACTATCAAATAGTTGTTGTATCATATTAGGGCTTTCCAAAATGGCCAAGAACTCCATCAAATTCCACTTGAGCCATGAGATATGACAATGGCAACATGCCTTGCTGAAAACTGCCAAGCAAGGCAAATTTGTGCATTTTGCTCGATTTTCCAAATTTGTGCAAATGACAAACACACTTATCCATCTGAACACCTCAAGGGGAGACCAAGGAGGAACCAACTCTGATCTCAAGCCTCCTAAATCCTTGGAACTAAATATAGCATGCTAAACCTAGAAATCCATAAAGAGGGGACAAGACTCCAATTTTGTTTTGGAGCATTCAATGGATGCACCAAGGTGGCATGGACTGAGCCATTTCCAGCTGAATTCTGCCAAGACTTATCCAAGACCAAGGGAACCAGCAGCCTATGCCCTAACCTCTACTCAATGGCTAGAGGAGACTTGGATTCTCATTGATCAACATTGGCCAAATCTATGTAGCAGTTGGCATTCACTATTCCTTGCAAAACAAACTTTCTCTACTATAAATAGAGCTCATTTGTGATCAGTTTGAGTACACCAAAGCCATCAAACAGATGCTTTCTTCAAAATCTCCTTTTTCACTCCAAAATTGCCTTCTAAAGCAAGTCACTATCGGGTTTTGAGTTTGAGAGCTATTCCAACCAAACCAATCACACACACACACACACACACCTCATAAACATCATATAGAGGTGATCCAAACACTCACATAACATCTGGAACACCAGATTATCAAAATCACCAGCCATCTGCACAAGCCTTTGAAAGATTTGCAGTTGAGGTGCCAAATCAAGTTCCAGCTTAATTCAATCCACTCCAAGCACACAGACACACTCCATAGCACCTAAGGAAGCTGTCTATATCCTTGGAACCAAGTTGTAACACCTCTAACACAAAACACGATCACCAGCTGCAAGACGTAAGCATGAGTTCTTCTAACTCTATGATCCATGCAATTTTTGCTGCACAATAATTTGGCCATATGTTCATAATCATGCATAGAGTGTTTACCCTCAATCAATTGTTTTGTTTGAATCGTGTATGGAATTTCTGAGCCTTCATGCAAGTTTTAGGGTTCTTGAGGTTTCTCTTTGATTTCTTGTTCCATGCTTAAAATAAATGAAATTAAAGGCCATAGACATGATCGTGAGGTGAAAATGAGTAGATTGATATGTAGATTGGATGTTATCATCAAGTATTCAGTGAGATTGCATAGAAAATGCAAATCTGCAGAAACAGAGGGTGGCGCGTGTTCTTGCCATGTTCTTGGCGCCCTTTTTGAAAATTCAAATATTTGAATTCTGTGATTTTATTTAATTGATTCAAAAATTAATTTCTCTCTGAATTTTAATGATTTTGAATTGATTCTTTTTTTAATAATTCACAAAAATGTTAAAATATTTTATTTTCCCAAAAAATCCAAAAAATATTATTTATTTCATATACTTGATATTTTTGTAAAGAATTAATATTTTAATAGTTTTTTTACATTTAAAATATTTTCTCCCTCTTGATTTTTCAAATTTTAGTGATTTCCAATCATTTTGTGGATAGAAATATAATTTTTGAAACATTAATCCAAGATCACAATTTGTTTCCACACATGTTTAACAATTTTGATCATTTAAATTTAATTTTTATTCAATTAAAATACATTTTTGAAAACAAATTAGGGTTTTTGATTAATTCAACCCTCATCAAACATTTTGGACCTCTAATAGAGTGTAAAACCCAACCCATTTTTGAAACCAAAATACTTGGGCCTCAGTCATTGTATAAGACCCACTGTGCTTTCAAAAACCTCGGCGCGATCGTCGTTTTCAAAATAAATAACCCTGGGCCTCTCCTTGAGTTGTAAGCCCCATCATTTGTACACAAACATTTTGGGTCTCTATTAGAGTGTAAGACCCAACCCATTGTAAATACAAAACTTTTTGGGCCTCAGCCAATGTATAAGTCCCACTGTATTATCAAAAAGCAACGGCACGATCGTCGCCTTTTTTAGCAAAATCATTTGGGCCTCTCCTTGAGCTGTAAGCCCCACCACTTGTACAAAAATAAATCATTGGGCCTCTATTAGAGTGTAATACCCAACCCCCTTTTTAACCAAAACTTTTTGGGCCTCAATGCATTGTATAAGACCCAGTACGGTAAAGAAACCTCGTCGCGATCACCAATTCAAAAAACAAATCATCTGGGCCTACCCTCGTGTTATAAGCCCCATTATTTTTCTTTAAACACCTTTGGGCCTCTAGAGAGAGTGTAAGACCCATCCCTTTGTACAGAAAACCTTTTTGGGCCTCAGTCACTTGTATAAGTCCCTGCACAAAACAATAGTGCAATCATTGATAAAACCTTGGGCCTCTCCTTGAGATGTAAGCCCCAACAATCTTTTCAAAGCACTTTCTCCTTTGATTTGAATATAATATTGTGATCAAAGCTTTCTTTGTTGAAAAAACTAACCAAATAGCATGGAAGCTCTACAACCGAGTAAGTGTTTACCCGCTTTCTTTATCCGCTTTCATATATATATATAACTGTATTGTGGGCTGCTCACTGTAAGTCTTCTTTCACAAACTTTTATATACTTGTCAAATATCCACTGTGTAATACTAGTATAGTTATTTAGAGTTTTCCTCGGCAACTACGTCTAGCACTAGGTAAAGCCCTGTTGGTCACTCTTAAATACAAACAAAACTAGATCCCCATAGGATTACCAGACATAGTCTTCCCTCCTCTTGGGGTTAAACAATATGCAGATGTGAAAGGCAACATTCTCAGTGAACCCTTTCTCAGACTGTCACCGTTAGAAATCTTCAAAGAGACTCTACTCCCTAGAGATGATCTTTTCTCTGTGAATGGCATCTCTTGAGTTTCTTCCAAATTCTAGGACTTTCCTGGCTTGATCTATTCTCGGTGAATGACATGTCTTGAACTTCTCAGGGTTTGGGGACCCACAGGCTTCTTAAAAGCATCCCCGCCTCCTCTTGGGCGTTGTACAAGGACCCTTCGGCTTCTTAAAAGCTCTCATGCCTTCTCTTGGGCTTAGTACAAGGACCCAGACACCTCTACAGGTATAGGAATAGAACCTAGTCATCAATTTACTAGAGCTGTCTTTCTGAGTCAAGTGTCAAACCTATTAATGGGTTAACCTTCATCCCTTAACATACCAGCCTTCTCTTGGGCATTATACAAAGATCATTCACTACCTGAGAATCGATTTCTCAAAACACCAGTAGACTTGGACAGTCTCAATACCCTTTGGATTCCCGGTTTCCTTAAATAACAGAAAATAACCCTGATCTTCTGATCAATCCGAAAGCACAACAATACCTTTAATCGTTCCCTTCATAAGAACTGGTTTTCTCTTTTATCCAACATACTGGACCTGTCACTAAACTGAAACAGTCACCAGCACAATAGCCTCCTCTTGGGCTTTGTACAAATGATTCTCCCCAGCGGAGCTAACCTTTTCACACTCTCTTGTTGAGTATAAAAGACTCTCTTGTTGAGTCACCCGCTTTTAGCCTCCATCTCGGGCTTCGTACGAGATACCAAATCACTCTTTTGTTGAGTATAAAAGACTCTCTTGTTGAGTCAATCCCTTTCGTACGAGATACCAAATCACTCTCTTGTTGAGTATAAAAGACTCTTTTGTTGAGTCACTTCCCTCTCAGCCTCCATCTCGGGCTTCGTACGAGATACAAAATCACTCTCTTGCTGAGTATAAAAGACCCTCATGTGGAGTCAAAACCTTTTAACCTCCGTATTAGGCTTCGTACAAGACACATATAAAAGAACTCTCTTGTTGATTCAGTCACTTGTTAGCACTCTCTTGTTGAGTCAACCACTTTTAGCCTCTCTCTCGGGCTTCGTACGAGACACCTAAAAGCACCCTCTTGTTGGGTCAATAACCTCCTCTTAGACTTTGTATAAGAAAACCCCGGTTGAGTCAATCAACCTTTTAGCATCAAAATTTGTTCTTTGCTCACAGTATACAAACATCAACAACTCCTTTTCCTTCATCTAATTGCTGTAAGTGGCAAGCCATTGGATTATTTACATCCACGCCACTGTCCTTCTTTTAGCATGAGAAATTCCTAAGGAAAGATGACATTGCTCTAAACTGAGTTAAAGTCTTTTCCTTCAGGTTAAAAATCCCCTATAAAGGAAATTATGGCATTGTTGGATTCGCATATCCCAGTTAAAGTAATTCTTCTTTATGATCAGTCACCCAACAGTTGTGACAAACAGACCAAATATCCTCTTTAGAGATGACAAATTCTCTCTAAAGTCAAAACCCTTTAGCTTCACATCTTGGGCTTCGAACAAGATACAAATAGACCCTTCAGCTTCACATCTTGGGCTTTGAACAAGATACAACCCACATTTAGCTTCACATCTTGGGCTTTGAACAAGACACCAAAACAACCTTTTTTCCTCCCATAGAATAGGAGGAACTACGATCGCTCTTATTTCCCCGTTTCGTTAAACGGGAATACGTAGGCATAAGATTGGAAAAATCTTAGCGAGCATACTAATCAAAAACTCAAAATCCTGTACCTTCATACATCAATCGAAAAGCATCAGTCCTAACATCTTACCAATAGCCTAGACACTATTTTTAACAAAATAACCTAAGAGCGACCCACAATCTTAATAGCATCTGTAAGCCAACAGTCATCTGTTTAAACTCAGTTTGCAAGCAAGGTTAATTGGAGACATCTATTTCCCTTTCTTCATCAGCTTCAATAGGATAAAAAATGAATCGAACTGTAGTACCCCAAAGCGATAGTGCTTCGCAACCACGCAAAAATTCCCGCTACAAAAGGAGATGACCAAGATTTTTCTGAAAACTCTGAGTCCTTTCTATTATGAGCGTATGATTGCTAGTGCCCCAAGTGATTTCACTGAGATGGTTAATATGGGGATGAGATTGGAAGAGGGTGTTCGTGAGGGACGTTTGTCGAAAGATGGCAATTCTACTCGAAGTTCCAAAAAATATAGTGGAGGATTTGCCAAAAAGAAAGAAGGAGAGACCAATGTCGTTTCTCGAGAAAGGTATAGAATACCTTGTAATAGAAACAATCAGTGTCAGCAACACGTTGCATCTGTTACTCATGTTATCAAATCAACTCCCGTTGTTCAGGCAACTCCTGCTCAACAATGTTCTAATCAACAGAACAATCAACATGCCCGTTTTCGGAAAGATTTTGATCCGATTCTGATGACCTACACAGAATTGCTTCCTTGTTTAATTAAGAAGAATCTTGTTCAGACCCGTCCACCACCTGCTGTTCCAAAAGATTCACCATGGTGGTATAAGCCTGAAGCTCATTGTGCTTTCCAACAGGGAGGAGCTGGGCATGACACTGAGAACTGTTATCCATTGAAGATGGAAGTGCAAAGGTTGGCTAGAAGTGGTATTTTGTCTTTCGAAGATTCCAATCCTAATGTCCAATCGAATCCGCTGCCTAATCACGGTAAGGCGTCTGTTAATATGGTTTATGGTTGTCCTGGTACATTCAAATTTTTTGATATCCGTTGGATCCGAAGATCTCTTGTGGAAATGCATGCACTCTTGAGTGAATACCATGATATTGGTCATGACTATGCAGCTTGTTGCATCTGTTCCGTGAATCCGCGTGGTTGTGTGATAGTGAAGAGGGACATTCAAAGAATGATGGATGAGAATTTGATTGAGGTCACTGCTAAAAGAGATGAATATCAGAATGAGGTGAATGTTATTGTACCACGCTTTAATATTCCTGAAAGAGTTGTTATCTCTTATGATAGTCAGAAGACCGCTGTTACACCTTTGGTCATTCGATTGCCCGGTCCAGTACCTTATGAATCTGACAAAGCTATTCCGTATAAGTACAATGCTACCATGGTAGAAGATGGTAAGGAAGTGGTCATTCCTTCTTAGTCTTCTGTGGTAAGCATCGCTGATGTGAGTAGAGTGACCCGAAGTGGTCGTGTCTTTGCTCTTGAGCCTCCAAAGATTGTGGAGAATGTTGTTCCTGGCAAACAACATCAAGATGAGAGTAATGTTGACACTTCTGGTCAGTCCAGTGGTTCGAAGGTTTATGAGGATGAAGTTTAAAATTGATCAAGAAGAGTGAGTACAATGTTGTAGATCAACTCTTGCACACCGTTTAAGATTTTAGTGTTGTCCTTACTGATGAATTCTGAAGCTCATAGGAAATCTTTGCAGAAGGCATTGGAACAAGCATATATTGAGCATGATGTGACTGTTAATCAGTTTGATGGCATTGTTTCCAACCTCACCGCATGTAATAATTTGAGGTTCTGTGATGAAGAGTTACCCGAGGAGGGGATAAATCACAATTTGGCTTTACATATCTCTATGAATTGTCAAAAAGATGCGCTTTCCAATGTGTTGGTTGATACTGGCTCTTCTTTGAATGTGTTTCCAAAATCTACTTTATCAAGGCTTTCTTACCAAGGTCCTCCCATGAGGTATAGTGGGGTTGTTGTTAAAGCTTTTGATGGATCTCGAAAAATTGTGATTGGAGAAGTTGATCTTCCGATCAAAATAGGACCATGATTCTTCCAGATTACTTTTCAAGTAATGGATATTCGTCCTGCTTATAGTTGTTTTCTTGGCCGACCCTGGATTCTTGAGGCTGGCGCAGTGACTTCAACTCTTCATCAGAAATTGAAATTTGTTAAGAATGATAAGCTGGTAATTGTTGGAGGTGAGCAAGCGATGCTGGTGGGCCACCTTTCATCCTTTTCGTATGTTGAAGCTGATGAAACTGTTGGAACTCCGTTCCAAGCTCTTTCTGTTGATGACAAAGTTGTTAAGAAGAATGAGTTACCCATGTCTTCTTTGAAAGATGCTCTGCATGTGTTAGAAACTGGTCGGTCTGACGGTTGGGGCCGAGTCATTGATGTGGTTGATAACCTGGGCAAAACTGGTTTAGGCTTTACTCCTGGTACAATCAGAAGAGATTTGAAGCGTATTAATGAGACCTTTCACAGCGCCGGATTCATCCACAAAGATTACTCTACTGCTGCCATCATTGAAGATGATAAAGAAGAAGAACTTCCCAATCCGTGACACATGGACAGATCTTCCAGAATTGGATAGTTGTTGATGTTCCCACTGTTGTTCATATTTCAAAGTAATTTGTTTTTTGTTCTTTCAAAAATCCTTTCACTCTGCCCGAGGTGAAAGGGAATTTGTGAGGGCTTTGTTTCAAATTTTATCATCATCAATAAAATGTTATTTTGTTTATCCATATTATGTTTTCCCTTTTTGCTTTATTTCTGAAAAATGGTAACATAAAAAACCAAAAAAATAATAATAATGTGATAATCACTTTTATTTGCATGATACTTGCACTTTTTGTTCATATTCTAAAATCAAACATAAATCATTGTGTAGATTGATTGTTAAACCCATTGAAAACCATGACCCTATGCCTTCTCCCAACTTTGAGTTCCCTGTGTTTGGAGCTGAAGAAGAGGGTATTGAGGAGATTCCAGATGAAATTTCTCGGTTGCTTGAGCACGAGGAAAAATCCATTCAGCCTCATGAAGAACCAGTGGAATTGGTTAATTTGGGTTCAGATGATTATAAGAAAGAAGTCAAGATTGGGGCACTGCTTCAGTCAGATGTTAAGAAGAGGATTGTGGAGCTTCTTAGAGAATATGTTGACGTGTTTGCTTGGTCCTATCAAGATATGCCTGGTCTTGATACTGATATTGTGGAGCACCATTTGCCATTGAAGCCTGAATGTCCACCTGTGAAATAGAAATTGAGAAGAACTCATCTTGACATAGATGTGAAGATCAAAGAGGAGGTTCAAAAGCAGATTGATGCTGGTTTTATTGTGACTTCTGAGTATTGGCCAATATTGTGCTTGTTCCAAAGAAAGACGGAAAAGTTCGAATGTGCGTTGACTATAGAGATTTAAATAAAGCGAGTCCAAAAGATGATTTTCCACTGCCACACATTGACATGCTGGTAGATAATACTGCTAAGTTCCATATCTTTTCTATTATGGATGGGTTTTCCGGTTATAATCAAATAAAGATGGCACCCGAGGATATGGAAAAAATAACATTCAGTACACCCTGGGGAATATTCTGTTACAGAGTGATGCCCTTCGGCTTGAAAAATGCTGGTGCAACGTACCAGAGAGCTATGACTACTTTGTTCCATGATATGATGCATAAAGAAATTGAGGTCTATGTGGATGATATGATTTATAAGTCGAAGACTAAAGAAGATCATATTGAGTACTTATTGAAGTTGTTTCAGTGTTTGAGAAAGTTTATGCTCCGTTTGAATCCAAATAAATGCACTTTTGGTGTCCGTTCTGGAAAATTGTTGGGCTTTATTGTCAGCCAAAAAGGCATTGAAGTTGATCTTGGTAAAGTTAAAGCTATTCAAAAAATGCATGCGCCCAAAACAGAAAAACAAGTAAGAGGATTCTTGGGACGTTTGAATTATATCTCCCAATTTATATCCAATCTGACGGCCACATGTGCGCCGATCTTCAAGCTTCTTCGCAAAGATCAGGGTTGTGTCTGGACAGAGGATTGTCAGATAGCTTTTGAAAGGATTAAAGAGTATCTGCTTGAACCTCCGATTTTGTCTCCTCCCGTGGAAGGAAGACCTTTGATCATGTATTTGACTGTGCTGGAAGAGTCTATGGGCTGTGTTCTAGGTCAACAAGATGAAACTGGTCGAAAAGAGTTTGCCATTTATTATTTGAGCAAGAAGTTCACCGATTGTGAGTCTCGGTACTCCATGCTTGAAAAGACATGTTGTGCTTTAGCCTAGGCTGCCAATCGCCTCTGCCAGTATATGTTGAATCATACAACTTGGTTGATATCCAAAATGGATCCGATCAAGTATATCTTTGAAAATCCTACTTTAACTGGGAGGATTGCTCATTGGCAAATGTTGCTGTCAGAATATGATATTGAGTACCGAACTCAAAAAGCGATAAAAGGAAGTGTTTTGGCTGACCATTTAGCACACCAGCCAATTGATGATTATCAACCTATCAGGTTTGATTTTCCTGACGAGGATGTAATGTATCTAAAGGTTAATGATTGTGAAGAACCATTACCAGATGAAGGGCCTGAGCCTGGATCCCGTTGGGGTTTGATTTTTGATGGAGCTGTTAATGAATATGGTAATGGTATTGGGGCAATAATTGTTAGTCCTTATGGTTCTCATATTCCTTTCACTGCAAGGTTGATGTTCACTTGCACAAATAATGCGGCTGAGTATGAAGCATGTATTATGGGCTTGGAAGAAGCCATTGATTTAAGAATCAAGATTCTTGATCTATACGGAGATTCAGCCCTAGTGATTAATCAGATTAAAGGAGAATAGGAGACACGTCAACCTGATTTGATTCCTTATCGAGATTATGCAAGAAGGTTGTTAGCTTTCTTCAATAAGGTTGAGTTTCGCCATGTACCCAGAGCAGCAAATCAAATGGCGGATGCTTTAGCCACTATCTCCTCCATGATTATGGTGAATCGGTGGAATGATGTGCCCAAAATCGATGTTATGCGGCTTGATAGGCCAGCTCATGTATTTGCGGTTGAAGAGGTTGTTGATGATAAACCATGGTAATATGATATTAAATGCTTTCTTCAAAATCAAGAGTACCCGCTTGGGGCATCCAAGAAAGATAAGAAGACTTTGAGAAGATTGGTTGTCAGTTTCTTCTTGAATGATGATGTGCTGTATAAAAGTAATTATGACATGGTCTTGCTCAGATGCGTGGATAGACACGAAGCAGACATGTTGATGAAAGAAATTCATGAAGGATCTTTTGGTACCCATGCCAATGGACATGCAATGGCTAAGAAAATGTTAAGGGCAGGTTACTATTGGCTGACAATGGAATCTGACTGTTGCAAATTCGTGAAGAAGTGCCATAAGTGCCAGGTTTATGCTGAAAAAATTCATGTACCACCAACTCCTCTCAATGTTATCTCCTCTCCATGGCCTTTCTCCATGTGGGTCATTGATATGATTAGAATGATTGAGCCTAAAGCGTCGAACGGGCACCGTTTCATATTGGTGGCTATTGACTATTTTACCAAGTGGGTTGAAGCGGCATCATATAACAATGTGACCAAGCAAGTAGTGGTCCGATTTATTAAGAACCAAATCATCTATCGGTATGGTGTTTCGAGCAAGATCATCACTGATAATGGGTCAAATTTGAATAAAAAGATGATGAAGGGATTATGCGATGAGTTTAAGATTGAGCATCATAATTCTTCTCCTTACATACCTAAGATGAATGGAGTTGTTGAAGCTGCTAATAAGAATATCAAGAAGATTGTTCAGAAGATGGTTGTTACCTATAAGGATTGGCATGAAATGCTCCCTTTTGCTTTGCATGGGTATCGTACATCCGTCCACACTTTAACAGGGGCAACCCCTTTTTCTCTTATTTACGGTATGGAAGCAGTGCTCCCAGTAAAAGTTGAAATCCCTTCTATGAGAGTTTTGATGGAAGCTGGATTATCTGAGGCTGAATGGTGCCAAAGCAGATATGACCAGTTGAATTTGATTGAGGAGAAAAGAATGACGGCCTTATGTCATGGCCAATTGTATCAACAAATAATGAAGAAAGCTTTTGACAAAAAGGTTCAACCTCGTGTGTTCAGAGAAGGCGACCTTGTGCTCAAAAGGATCTCGACTTCTACCAATGATTCTAGGGGCAAGTGGACTCCTAATTATGAAGGCCCATATGTTGTTAAAAGAGCCTTCTATGGCGGTGCATTACTTCTTACAACTATGGATGGTGAAGAGTTCACTCGTCCTGTGAATGTCGATGCAGTCAAGAAATACTTCGCCTAAAAAATAAAAGAACAGCTCGCTAAATTGAAAACCCGAAAGGGCGGCTTAGGAAAAAATGAGCGTCTCGGTAGGCTAAAAACCCGAAAGGGTGGTCCAGGCAAAAATTAGAGACAAAAATAGAAATAATCATCCCGGTAGATTGAAAACCCGATAGGCCAATCTAGGCAAAAGTTAGGGATTATGGCAAGTAACTGCATCTGACCAGTCTTGATCATTTGAAAGCAACATTGTCCATTAAGGATTCTGCTTCAATCATCCTCAGCTGAAGTTTTGAGCACAGCGGAATTCAAAGTTGTTAAGGAGAATAGTGGTCATTGTATTTCAATGTAACCCTTTTTATGTATTTACCATTTTTTAAACTTTGTAATGATCTATAGAGTTACGCCATTTGTGGACTTCCATTCTATTAATAAAATTTAGGCCTTTGTCCCTTTGTTTGCAATTCTTATTTTGTTTCTGTTTGCAAAATTTCATTTTATTGCTGATGATGATTTTTGAAACAAAATGTGGATAATTGATTTAAATTTTTTTAAAATTATAAAAAACATTTTTCTTTGATTTATGAATATAAAAAAAAAAGAATGTCAACGGTTATTCCAAGAATGGTAGGATCAATGTTTTCCTCAACAGGGTTCGTTCTCGCTCCTTTGGCAGAATTTATGGACAGATCCCCAGTAGAGTTTGTTGATATTTCCTCAGCAGAACTTGTTCCTATAAATGTGATCAGTTGTTGACAAGGTGATGGGTTTGTTATGATGTGTTGAATTCATAAGGTCCAATGATGTTTGGTTTTTCCCCAGCTAGGTCTTGATCTGAATCCTCTCCAGCTGATTATGTTATGGTCAGGCAGTTAAGTAGTTTTGAGTTCCACTTCTCCTTAATGGTGGTCCCCACGCAGAGATTCATTTTTGCTGTCTCCAGCCGAAATCATATGAGGAATCCCCACTCAGAGTTTTATCTTCTAGATGTGTTGTTGTTACTTTGGATGTCCCTAAATAGAGAGCGATGTTATTTTCTTCTAAGAAGCATTGACGTGGTGATCGCTTATCGTGTTTCATCTTGTCTTGTGGATGTTTTTTCTCTCCAGGTTGTTCTACCCAGGGATTTATCCTTGATGATTCTCCAATGGAGGCAGTTTATTATCATTTCCAATCATAAAGCAGTGAGGTTAATTTCTCATTCCCCCTGCAAGTCCAAGATGTACTTCTCTCCGGATTGTTTTTCAGAGATTTATCCTCCTAGTGAAGATTATGCATCACTATTGTGGCTATTCCCCAGTAAATTCGTTCATGATAACTATATTCAAGGAATATTGATATACTAGTCATCTGTTGGGTTTTCTCTCATTTATGATGAATATTGATCTAAAATCCCCACAGCTTGACCTTTTGTTGTTTTCCTAGCAAGTCCAGGATGCTTTGCTCAGAATTGGTTAATCCTCTGAGAGTGTTCTCGTATCTCCAGCAGATCTGCCTTGCTTTCCCAGTGGATTTTTGCGTAGATATTTACATGTCTATATTCCCCAGTAGATTCATTATTTTTCAGCAGCAGATCTCTTCATCCTTTTGAAATAGAAGTTTCTGTGAACATTTATTATCCCCAGGAAGATTCAAAAAGATTTGGGTTGTTATGATTCCCCGACATATTTCCTGCCATCCTCAAAGCAGAGTTTATGTTGTTATCCTCTTTGTGGATCATCTATGTTAGAAGATTGATATTCGGGTTTCTCCCCAAGGAGTATCTTCTTTTCTCCAACAAGATTTGAGCCTTGTAGTAGGATTTATTTTCCTTTGATGGCTTTTGTTTTCTTCAGATAAATGCCTAGCAGAGTTGCTAATAACATCTCCATCTTGTTAAGATTAGCCGAGTATTCAGTGGTGTCGTGATGTTTATTTCACCCTCTGTTTATTCTTTATGTCTGTTTTGTCAGCATATTCATACTCATAAGCATTGCATGCACATTCATTTGTTGTGCATAGCATATTGTTGTTGCATTTTGAATTTTTCATTTTGCATTTGTGTTGGTTCTTCTTTTCATTTTGCATTTTGCATTTGTGTTGGTTCTTCTTTTGTCACTCCGATGAATGGTAAGTCTCTTCGGTTAGACGGGACAGTTCGTTGTTGAGATTCTTCTACTCCAATGAATGGCAAGTCTCTTCAGTTTGATGGGACAGTTCGTTGTTGAGATTTTGTGACTCCAATGAATGGTAAGTCTCTTTGGTTTGATGGGACAGTTCGTTGTTGAAGATTTTGTGACTCCAATGAATGGTAAGTCTCTTCGGTTTGATGGGACAGTTTGTTGTTGAGATTTTGTGACTCCAATGAATGGTAAGTCTCTTCGGTTTGATGAGACAGTTCGTTGTTGAAGATTTTGTGACTCCAATGAATGGTAAGTCTCTTCAGTTTGATGGGACAGTTCGTTGTTGAGATTTTGTGACTCCAATGAATGGTAAGTCTCTTCGGTTTGATGGGATAGTTCGTTGTTGAGATTTTGTGACTCCAATGAATGGTAAGTCTCTTCGGTTTGATGGGACAGTTCGTTGTTGAGATTTTACCACTCCAATGAATGGCAAGTCTCTTCGTTTAGACGGGACAGTTTGTTGTTGAGGTTTTGTCACTCCGATGAATGGTAAGTCTCTTCGGTTAGACGGGACAGTTTGTTGTTGGGTTTTCTACTCCGATGGATGGTTAGTCTCTTCGGTATGCTAGAGATAGTTCATTGTTGAGGTATTGATTTTCCCCAGTGGAGCCTTGTTGTGCTAAGTTTTCCCTGTTGAGTTATATCCTTGTTTTGTCGTGGTTTATTTCCATATACAGTTATCCCCAGTTTGAATCTTTTTCTCAGATGAGTCCCAGTAGTTGTGTGGTATGTTCCCCGGCTAGTTGGTGGTCTCCTGTGATATATTTCCCTGGTGGAGTTTCATTCTCCCATTCTTCTTTTTATTTATCTCCTGTGGCATATTCTCCCTACAGTGGTCTTGTGTCTGCATATCATTTGCATGATCATATCATTTTGTGGTCTCTTAGGGCCAAAAATTGGGTTGTTGTTATATTTAAGTCTCTTCTATCTCGTCGAGACAAAGATGCCAATCTTCATATCTCCAAATAGAAGAAACTTAAATAGGGGTAGCTGTAATACCCTAATTTTTTCCCCTAAGATTCTCTGCTTTTCATGTGCATTCGTACATATAAACAGGATCACATTGGTTCTCTCTTTTGTAGGATTGTGCCTTGCAGGGATCTTTGAGTTTGTGTGTGTTTGTTAGTTGTTTCATTGCTTAATTTTTTTATGTTTACTAACCATTAATTAAAATCCAAAAATATTTTGTTTTCTTTCACTAACATTTTTCAGGGGAAGAACAGGTTAAAAATACCAAAACATCAGTCCCTCAGCTTGAATGGATTTCATCTGAATAAAGTCAAAGTTGATATGCGATTAATTCAAAAATTATCTGATCAAGAATTTCCAAGATTTAATTGATTATTATTCAAGAGACTCGAAGGTTCATGTGTTTATTTCCATGCCTTCTTTGACAAGCAAGAGAATCGAGCAGGAACCACAACAATGCAATAAAATGCTCATTTTTCACAAAATTTGTACTGAGTAATCGGTTACCCTGTGGTGAGTAACCGGTTACCCTCGTGAAAATTTGAAGAAAAAAAAATGATAGCAAATTCAAATTCAGAAATTTGGCACCAATCTCAGCCCTTGATCACATTTAGAATATTCTAGACCACCTCATTTTAATTCCCCTTCATCACTTTGATCATTTTCCACCATGCACCTTCACTAATCACCACTCTTTTGATAATTCCCTCCAAATTTGAATTCCAATCCTAATTTTGATCATCCAAGCCTAATTCCAAACCACCAATTTTCCCAAGCCTAAACTCTATAAATAGAGGCTTCATTTCATTCATTCTACAAGCTTTTGATAGCCAACAAACCTTTTACAAATTCTCTTCCCAACCACAAATTTCACTAAAGCTCACTTTTCTTCTTTTGAAAGTTAACAAGAATTCACATTGAATTTTGTTCAACTTTGAGCTAAACCTTCATCCAAACTTGTTTTCTTCACTAATTCTTGTAGATCAAGGCTTTAGTGTTTGGATTTTGAAGCAATTTGAAGGAATTTTCAGATTTGAAGTGGTAATTCATCTCTCACCATTGTTGAAGCTTCATCTTCATCTTCCATAATGTAGATCTTTGGAGATCTTTGTTACTTGATCCTTTGGATCTTGTAATTGTGTTTAATTGCTGGTTTTTGCTGTGTCTTTACTTTAAATTTCGTGCAATTTCAGTTCCAAGATCACAAAGTGTTTGTAAAAAGTTTTGAAAGTGGATCATGCTGAATTTTACACAATTTTCTGCATTCTAGTGCAGAGTAACCGGTTAACGTCTTGTGAGTAACCGGTTACTCTGTGTTAATTTTGAAAAGCAGCGCTTATTTTGAACTAAGTAACCGGTTAACGGCTGGTGAGTAACCGGTTACTTCGAAGCAGAATGCATATTTTCACTTGTTTTTGGGGCTGTTTTGGTTTTTCTTCCTCCTTCTTCCCCTTTCTTCTTATTTTAGCCTTGAAACACATTGTTGAGATTAATTTCTCTTCAATTTCAATGGACTTTGGATATGGTTAAAGTAATTAAACATTCATTAGTTCAAATCTATCTTTTAATGAATTGTTGAATTCATTTGCGGTGCTTTAAATTAGTGATATGTTTTCACACTTAAACATATCAACTAAAAGTGATTGAACTTGAAGATGAAAGGTTCTTGACTTTGTAATTCAATTTGCCTTCTCTTCATCTATTTCCTTTTTTTATTTTTATTTTTTTGATCGATGAAAGTCTTATGGATCTTAGAATTTCTTTGTTGAATTCTTGATCAAGACTAGATCGTTACCTATTTTCTTTTCGTGCGCTATTGCTTTCGGATGATGATCTACATATCGTTCATCTAGCATGCATTAGCACAAAGATCTATTGACCGACCTCATTGTAGGATAATTACTCCGTAAATTACTCGGAGATTTCTTAACATAGCGCAACATTTGTCCCTCTTTATCCAATTCGGAATTTGAACTTTCGTGGTCCGTACCTTGATTGGTCGCGTCAACCCAATGTTGGTTAAACTCTTGTATTAGGTCCATAATCTTTGAAACTTGGCATTGTAGAGGTTTTGGTTCTACCAATTTTCTGTCAAGTTCATTAACTTTGGCCTAAGTGAATTGTTTAATCGCTATAGTTCATAACGCGAAACGGAATAATCGGTGAAGGCTTATGGCACTAGAGCCTTGTGCTACTAACCACTAACTTCTAACTTCTTTACTTTTCCTTATTGCTCCCTATCTCTCTTTATTTTTTATGCTTTATGCCATTTATCATATCATGTTTATGTTTATGTCATTTTTCTTTTGTCCACTTGGACCATTTTATCTTGTGCTTTTATTTTTCTTTTGTCCATTTTAGACTTAAAACATTAATAAAGGATTAAACCACTAAAAGAATTATGCTCTTAATTGTTGGACTATGGACACTATCCCTTGCTTTGGAGGACCTATACTCTTGATTATGGAGTTATGGACTTAGAGTTAGGATTTTAACCTATGCTTGGGAGTTTGTGATGGAAAACCTTGGATTTTGGATACTTGGAGTCTTCTTTCGAAGACTTATTTTGAATCAAGACCAAATCAAAAATGGAAAAATGCTTATGCTATGGAGCTTGTCCATGTGGTTAGATCTTTTTTATCCTTAGCTTTTATTTTATGCACTAGGATAGTCACTTCTTCTCCACCCCTTCTTCAATTTTCAAAATCTCCTCTCTTTTTAAAAAATCTTCTTGTTTTCGAACTTAAAACCGCTTTCATAATAAAACCTTGACTTCGTTCAAGTGATTTTTAAATTTTTTTTCTTTAATAAATGTCAATCAATATTAACCATATTTTGACCATTTCATAAAAACATAAAAAACACAAAAACTCATTAAACTTTTTTTTGTGCTTTGTGCACCTTTTTCTTTTAAAACTTTTTTATAAGTTTAGACATGATTCATTTCTTTAAGCGGAATTATTCGCTTGGAAATGACGACTTGTCTTTACATTTAAAATCAACCCAATGGTTATTGGTATCCAAAGTCCAGTGGTTACTGGCATTGTTTAAAATCCAATGGTTATTGGTATCTAAAGTCCAGTGGTTACTGGCATTGTTTAAAATCCAATGGTTATTGGTATCTAAAGTCCAATGGTTACTGGCTTTGTTTGAAAGTCCAGTGGTTACTGGCATTGTTTAAAATCCAATGGTTATTGATATCTAAAGTCCAATGGTTTCTGGCATTATTTGAAAGTCCAGTGGTTACTTGCATTGTTTAAATCTAATGGTTATTGGTATCTAAAATCCAGTGGTTACTGGCGTCGCTTAAAATCCAATTGTTATTGGTACCTAAAGTCCAATTGTTATTGGCACTCTTATCCAATTTTGCCTAATATTGGAAATTTGGTTGTCACCAACGTCCCCTTGAAAGTCTAGTAGTTACTGGCATCGACTTGTCAGAAGCCGATTGTTACCCTTGCTTGTGGTCTAAGTCTAATTCATTTGGCGCGTACAGAGTTTGTATTTTTCTGATATTTCCTGAAGATCCCGTTTGAACTCTTCATTTTACAGAATTCCCAGAATTTTGGATGTCTGTTCCTTGTGAGAACTCCAGTGTTTGCCTGATATCTTGTCAGATGATCATATCTTATTTCCCTTGGTCTCTGGTTAGAAAATTATTTTCTTATTTGCCTGACCTATTGTTTGAAGATCGACCTTTTGCTTAAATTGATCCCCAGTGGAGATCATACTTCTTTTTGGTTTGATCCCCAATAAAGAGCTTGCCTGCTCGTCTTTGTTCCAGCATGTCATCCGGTCATGTCTGAACCTGTTGATTAACTGCTCTAGATATTCCATAGTGGAGACTGTCAGCCTTGATCCTATCTCCAATGAAAATCTTTTCTTCAAAAGTGTCAGCCGGTCATGTCTGAACCTATTGATAATTTACTTTAGACCTCCCTAGTTTGTTTCTATACCCCTGTGTTTTCTTGGTCATCCCTAGAGAGTTGTGTCATACCCCAAATTTTGACCACCAAGATTTCCCATCATTGTGAGAATCATCACCACAATATAGATGTGCCATCATGCCTCATCAATCTCCTCAAGGATTGTTGAGCATTCACTACAATCAAGAATTAGGGTTTTGAGCCCTCCCAGAACATTTAGACAAAAAGATCAATCAAGAAATGACATGATCTTCAACTTGTCTAACCTCTCAAACATCCATGAAGGATCAAGAGGTCTCCCATATCAATAATCAAGCACAAGAGTGCAACATTTCAAGTTGATTAAACCCCAAGTCATCAGATACATCAAATCAGGGTTTTTTGACTGATTAAGGCTCACAATTGACTTTTTCATCTGAGGATGATCCCATACTTCAAGACATGATTCAAGGGTATCAAATATATCTTTGAAGACCATTCACATGATCTAAATTGCCTAAAAAGTTTGATCCTTTGAAGATTGCAAATTCAAGTTCATCTGATACAAAGTCAACTGGAATGAAAGTCAAAGTTTGACTTTTGGTCAACTATGAGCTTCACAAGCCTTTACTCAAGAAAATATGATAGATGATTGCATTTGATCAAATTTAAATCAAGAAATCATGCAAAATTGCAAAATTAATCAAATTGAAGGAAACTTAGAATTTTTTTTCTAAGTTAAAATCATGTTCAAATGCACAACTTCTCAAGGTTGTAACTATTGATCCAAGCATCCATTGATTTTGCTTAAGGGCTAATTTTAAAGAGGGTATTTGATACTTCAAAATTGTAGAAGGAATCAACTCAAAATATCATAAGGATTGAAAGATATAAGTGATCAAAGTTTGGAATTCTTAATGTTCAAAGTTGTCAAATGTTCCAATATTTCGTAGGACATCATTAAATATTTTTCCAGCAAGAAAGTCCCAACTTTAAGGACATTTTTCTCCATGATCCAAGTTGATTCGTGGCAAACCTTGGACATCAAAGTTGAAGTATGTCATCCCAGCTTTCCGAAAAGTCCTAGAACGTCCATTTATCATACTCGAGCAGGAAGTTATGATTTTTGCAAAAAGCATTGATAAAACATATTTTCAAGACATATTTTAGGACATATTTGATTACCCAAGTTCAAGATCATTTTTGATGACTTTTCAAGTATTATCTTCACACAAAATGAACATCAAAGTTGAAGTATGATATACAAGCTTTCCAAAGAGTACAAGAACTCCCATTAATTCAACTTGAGCAAGGAGTTATGAACCTCACAACATGCCTTGCTCAAATTGATTTTTCATGACAGATTTTGTGCATTTCTTGTGTCACACGATTTTCAAGCCTTGTCATCATCCAAGATCAACATGAATCTGGTAGAATCACATAAAATATGCAAGAATATGCCATTGAGTCAAGAATTCAACTTAGCATGTGCGAATTCATCATTACAAATGCCTTGAATTTCAATTTTGACATTTGGCGGTTATGTGATGCATAGAGGTGGCATGAATCAGTTACAAATCAGTCAAAAACATGAGTGATCAAGCCTGCAAAATGAGGGTTAAGTCAAGGATTATCTCTTTGGAAGTTAAGAAACATCATTATAATGTTAAAAACTTAAGTTTTGTTCTTAAGCATTTATGTGCAATAGTGCTTTGTCAAAGAAACCTTTACTACCAGTCAAGATTCATGTATAAACAACAATAAAAACATCTGAGAAATGTGGAATTGGTCAAAAGTTGGCTATGCTACTTAGAGAGCTATTGAACCTTGCTTAAGAAGTTATGACATCTTGCCAAAAACATTGAATGAATTCTTGTCCACCAAGTCATTACTATTCAGCCAAGACAAACTTATTCACCTATAAATAGAGCTCACTTCTGATGTTTCAAAACACCCCAAAACAATACCAAAGCCTTGTTTTCTCATTCTTCCTCTCTTACTTCAAATTTCAAAATTCAAAAGAGTGAGAATTGAATTTTCAAAACCAGAAGGTTTCAATCCATTCCAAGCACATCAACACACTCCTGGAGGATCAAGGAAGCTCATAGGATCTTCTTCTTGCTGCTGTAACTACATTGAAGAGGCATTGGACCTTGCTCCAATAGGTAAGTGTTCTTGCACTTTGAAACTCCATGTACATGCATCATTATTGATTGATTTTTGAAGCAAAAATGTAGTCCTTAATGTGTTTGTTGTGATCCTCCTACTGTTTGCACTTTAACATGTTTATATGTCGAGTTTATGTTGTTTAGAAATTAAGGTCCAATTCTGGTTTTTTGCCTCGTGTGTTTTGTACATTAAGTTTCAGTATGTATGAGTGGTACCATTGGATTCCTTGCGAAAAATCGGTCAAGTTAGGTTCTTACGGTTTTTAATTTCGTTAAAAATTAAGAGAGTTATGAGTGTTTAAAGATTGAGAAAAAAGATGAAAAAATATGGAAGAGAGAAAGAGGACGCCTGAGAGATGTCGAAGATGATGTTGTGACATCTTTCCTTTTTTTCTTATTTTGTTCTCAAAACTCAACCAATTCTTTCACATAGCAAAAATCATCATTTTACAATTCTGTTTTACACACTTCTTATTCATACTCCCTACTATTTTAATCCACCCAAAAATCACAAAAATAATTTTCATTTGATATATTTTTAATATATTAAAAACATTATTTTTAAATTGTTTTAAATGCTTTTAAAATGATTTATTTTTCTTGATTTTTAAAACCAAAATGATTTTAAATATTCATGTGGATAAAATACTTTTTCATAAACCTTAATCATTGTTTATAACATGATTAATGATTTTATTTGATATTTTTATCATTTTTTTACTTGATTTTTCTTTGAAAAATACCTTTAAAAAATGAAATTAGTGTTTTCCCTTAATTTTAAATTTTCAAACTTCATTTGAAATCTTTGGGCCTCTTGGTAGAGTGTAAGCCCCATCCCTTTGTAAATATTTGATTTGGGCCTCAGTCATTGTATAAGTCCCGATACGATTTAAAAAAAATCTCGGCGCGATTGTCGTTTTCAAAACAATTTTCATCTGGGCCCCCCTTGTGTTGTAAGTCCCATTTTTCTTCTTTTTTAAATTCTTTGGGCCTCTAATAGAGTGTAAGACCCATCCCTTGTAAATAAAACATTTCTTTTGGGCCTCAGCCATTGTATAAGTCCCAGTACGTTAAAAAATCTCGGCGCGATCGCCGTTTTCAAAACATTTTCATTCGGACCTTCCCTTGTGTTGTAAGTCCCTTTTTTCTTCTTTTCAAACACTTTGGGCCTCTAATAGAGTGTAAGACCCACCCCTTTGTAAATAAAAAACCTTTTTTTGGGCCTCAGTCATTGTATAAGTCCCACTGTGTTTTTTAAAACCGCGGCGCGATCGTCGCCTTTTAAACAAAATCATCTGGGCCTCTCCTTGAGTATAAGCCCCAATCTTCATTTCAACACAACTTCTCCTTTAATTTAGATTCAAATTCATAGTTGTTATCAAAACTTTCTTTAATTTCTTGAATAACTAATCATACAGATGTAACAATGGAAGCTTGCTCACCTGTACGTTTTATCAGCTTTCTTTTACATACTTGTTTATAATGCTGGAAGCTTGCTCACTTGTAAGTCCTACCACACTCTTTTACATACTTGCTCATATATATTCCATCTGTATATATGCCTGTATATTATCTGCTTAGATTTTTCCCGACAAAGAAGTCTAGGATTAGATCAAACCAGTGGTCACTCTTTCAACACAGTCAAAACTAGTTCCCCGTAGGAAATTCCAGATACAGTCTTGCCTCCTCTTGGGCTTATACAATATGGAACAGAGAAAGGCATTATTCCCGGTGAAACTCTTCTCAAGACTGTCACTATCTAGAAATTTGTCTAAGAAATTCATTTCCCCCGGAGAGGATTAATTCCCAGTGAAACTTCTCTTAAATTTCTTCAAACCCTAGAACTGTTCACTAAAGAAAGGATTAATTCCCGGTGAAACCTTTCTTGAACTTTTCTTAGGTTTGGACCCACAAGCTTCCTAAAAGCATCCCCAGCCTCCTCTTGGGCTTTGTACAAGGACCCTCAGGCTTCTTAGGAGTTCTCATGCCTTCTCTTGGCCTTAATGCAAGGACCCGAAGACCTCCTACGGGTATAGGACAGAACTCAGTCATCTTTTGCTAGAGCAGTCCTCCAAAGAGTCAAAACATCAGATCAATTTAGGGTTGATTCTCATCCCTTAAAACACCAGCCTCCTCTTGGGCTTTATACAAGCAGACTTGGACAGTCTCAGCCTCCTCTTGGGCATCATACAAAGATAAACCTTTTCATACCGGTAAACTTGGACAGTCTCACCTCCTCTTGGATCTCAAAGAAACCCTCAAGTTTCCTAAAAACACAGGAAATATCCTGATCATTTCATCAATTTCTAACAGAGTTAAAACCTCTATAGGTTTTAAAACTCAACCCTAAAATCCTCACTTTATTTTTCCCCAGCTAGGGTCAAATCACTATCAATAAACCCTCTATCAGAACCTCAAGGCATCTGATATTTCAACTCTTCTACAATCCTAGCAAGAGTTGATTCCCCAATTTGGACCTGTCTCTGGATCTCAATAATCCTCAGCAGAAGTTAGCCTCCTCTTAGGCTTTATATAAGAAATTCCCCAACCAGCCTTCTCTTAGGCTTTGTATAATGATTTTCCCTCAGCCTTTTTCAGCCTCAATCTTGGGCATTGTACAAGACACCTATAAATATGCTCAGCTGAGTCAGTCAAATCTTTTTAGCCTCCTCTTAGGCTTTGTATAATGATCTCCCTGAGCATAGTCAATATCCCTTTAGCCTCAATCTTGGTCTTCGTACAAGACACCAATAAAACTTCCCCAGTGGAGTCAATCCTCTTTTAGCCTCAATCTTGGACTTTGTACAAGACAGATAAAACCTCTCACCAGTAGAGTCAATCCTTTTTGTAACACCCCAATTTAAATTATTTGATCGTCGTGTTATTTTTCCGTTGTTGGTCTGGTTAAGGGTGTGTGTGGTTGAGCGCGTAGGCGTGTGGTCCTTAGTGGGACGGGTAGATTAGAAGTGTCGGAAGTAATTCTTGGGGTATGGGTAGTGATAGTAATATATTTTATCATTATTATTGTTATTTTTAGTATTATCATGGTTACTAATATTAGTATGACTATTTTTCTTATTAATATTATTATCCTAAGTATCAAATATTATTAATATCATTATTATTATTATTATTTAATAATTAAAAGTCAGATTTAATAATAATATGGGTTAGTGGAGAAAAATAATGACAGTTTGGTCATTAAGCTGAGATTAGTGAGAACCAGTGGGTAGGGTTAGTCATAATCAGATTTTCACAAAAAGAAGGGCTAGAGAGAGGAAGAACAAGGGAGAACTAGGACTTTGAAGAACCAATTTTCGCATGAATTTTCTGAGCAAATTCGAGATAAGGGGGGAGAATGGGTTTAATATTGGTGGTATGATCATGAGAGGGTAGTGGGGAGTCCTTAACCCCGTAGGAATTCGTATGAAAATATGTTGTTTTATGAATCTGTTGTGCATAAATGAATCTGTGCTGAAAACTGCGTGAATCGAATTGTTGCGATTCTAAATTGTGTGATATCTTGATGTTGTTGCTGCTGTATGAATGTATATGTTACAGAACTGATTTTTGTGCAGGTTGAGAGAATGAAATTAGATCTAAGACCTGTAATTTTGATTAGTAAGGATAGGTGAAAGAGGTAAGATGAAAACTAGGACCTAAAACTGATGTAGAAACAATTTTAGGACTGATATGGAGTGTATAGAAGAGAGATCAAAGTGGAAGGATTTGGACTGGTGTGAAAAATAGGTATTTTTCACAGTCTCTGCCCATACGCGTAACAGGGAAGGCGTTATGTGTAACACCCCCAATCTATACCCCCAAATAATAAAAACGATAAAAAAAGTCATCAGAGTATAATTAAACATTCATGGCATAGATGGAGGAGTCACATCAATTGAGACAAAACACAATAAACCTGCTCATAAAGATATGCAACAATCAGGTAGTAATGCAAACAGAGGAACTTAGTTCCTACTACCCACAATTCAGATACAGAATAAAAGCAGAAAATCTGCAACTGAATCTCATATATATATCATAAAAAGTTTGTCTGTCATACACAGATTCATACATGTACAATCCAAAAGATATATATACATATACACAAAAATCACAACGATCTCCCCGACTACCCGGTGCTACATATCAGAGCCGACCGACAAAAGAATGAAGACCTAAGCTTCACAAAAAGACCTCCAGCATCTAATCTGCAATGCCTCATAGAGCATTCAAAAATAGTAGAAGGGTGAGAAACACAGTCATATTATAATTGCATACAATTATATAATAACACAGAAATACACATGTAAAATATTCTCACCACAACTTACACCAGAATTCAAACACAAAACAACACAATGCATATCTCATATATCCATCACCAAGGCATATCAATCATGCATAATGCAGTTATCACATATATATATATATATATATATATATATATATATATATATATATATATATATATATATATATATATATATATATATATATATATATCTAAGCTCATCAATTCCATTCACAATTCCACACAAAATCAATCCATTCATGATTTATGTAAATGCACAGAGACTGACACAACGACTCTATGCAATGCAATGCGGTACCATCCATCCATCATTCTCAACACTAGTTCACTCAGGAACTATTGGAACCATCGCTTGTTACATAATGTAACTCCCCGTCGGGCAAACGATGTTCCCCGTCGCTTTCGGTCCTCTTGGTATAAGGCTCACGACGTTTATGGATCGCTTTCAGTCCTCTTTGTATAAGGCTCACGATCCGACCGCTTTCGGTCCTATTTGTATAAGGCTCACGACCGTCTATAATCATCGCTTTCAGTCCTCTCGGTATAAGGCTCACGATGTTATAGCGGGTTCCCTCTAGAATCGCTTCGTCGCTCACACCCACTAGGGCACACGACATCACAAGAATGCATATCATGATGCTTGGCATACAATGACTCATGACATTCAAATGCACACATACACATATCCATAATCATGCATATATCATCAAATACAACACATTGCATTTTCTTGCCCTTAGGCTACAAACCATCATCACAACATTTTATCACATGCATTTTCATCACACAAAAGCACACAAGTCATACAATACCCATATCAATAGCACATTGCATGATACACATCAATTACACAGAATTACAACGGCAAAAGCCGACAAAACGACACCATTCCAAATTCTCGACATAATTAAATCGTCCAACAAGCTCAAAACCATTTTAATAAGAAAGTACAGCTCAATAGCTTTCCAACGATACCAAGTATGTTCAAAACAGATAATCGGAACACCAGTTATAGAAGTAAAACGAAAAGGAATCACAAAAACACAACATTTTGCACACTTGCTGGCCATACGCGTATTTCCCTGAGCCATACGCGTATTGCCAAGCTCACTCACCCATCCATACGCGTATTGCCCAAGGTGATACGCGTATGGACAGAGACCAATTCCTCTTCAAAAATTCCTCTAAAACCCTAATACGCGTAATGCCTCACTTGATACGCGTATTGCCCAATTCCTTACGCGTACCATTACGCAAATGAGCAGATGGCCGGGAAAATGGAACTCCATACGCGTATTTCCCTCATTCATTCATTGCCATACGCGTATTACCTTAACCAATACGCGTATTGCCTTGAGTGATACGCGTATGGGCAGTGGGAAACCAGAATTTTTCCTGCATAATTTTTCTGTGAAATTCAACCATTTTCCTCTCCAAATCTCTTCTAAACACCAGAAAAATACAAATTGAATGCTCAACAACACCTATCTAACATGTATCAACAATAAGGAACCTTAAAACATTATTTCTGACATAATTTAATCGAATTCTAATAATTTCATCATATTATGGTTTTTACTCTATATCCAATTTCAATCCAATAACAACCAAAAACATACATACATAATCATACACAAGTATAACATAATTGAGTTTCGCACCCTTACCCGATTTAATCGTGTTTGAAAAGTCGGTTGATCGATTTTCTTAATTCTCAAGTTTTCTCTCTTTTTCTTCTCTTGTTTTCCTTCTTTCTCTTTTTCTTCTTCCCTTTTTCTTTCCTTTCTATTTTTCTCTCTTTCTATTTCTATTTCTATTAACTTAAGAAAATTAAAGTAAAATGACCAAAATACCCCTACACTCAAATATCTCGCAAACGTTCCCAAAATGTGATAAAACATCACAACAATGAAAAATAATATATTATCAAATAAAAATCAAAAATAAAATAATATAATAATCAAAATAATCAATTCGACTCGATTAAATAAAACTAACTAAAATTGGGGCGTTACAACTCTCCCCCCACTTAGAAATTTTCTTCCTCGAAAATATTACCTGAGACGAACAACTCCGGATACGACTCCCACATCCGACTCTCCCACTCCCACGTCAAATTGCCCTCAGCAGCGCCTCCCCACGCTACTTTCACAAGCGTAATATCCTTGCCTCTTAACCGCTTCAACTCGCGATCCAAAATTCTCACTGGTAATGCCTCAACCGTAAGGTTCTCCCTTACCGCAACCTCATCCATCGAAATCACATGCGACGGATCCGGAACATACTTCCGAAGCTGTGAAACATGGAACACATCATGCAAATTCGAAAGACTCGGCGGCAACGCCACCCAGTAAGCCACACCACCCACTCTCACGGATATCTGGTAAGGACCAATAAACCGAGAAGTAAGCTTCTTCGACTTCAATGCACGACCAACACCCGTCACCGGTGTAACTCTCAAAAATACATGATCGCCCTCTTGAAACTCAAGATCTTTCATCCTTCGATCATGATAACTCTTTTTCCTACTCTGAGAAGCCTTCATTTTCTCACGAATAAGTTTCACCTTGTCCGTAGTCTGTTGCACTAACTCCGGTCCAACCACCGAACTCTCACCAGATTCATGCCAACACAAAGGTGTTCGACATCTTCTTCCATACAACACTTCAAACGGTGTCATTCCAATACTTGAATGGAAACTGTTGTTATACGTGAATTCCACCAACGCAAGATAACTATCCCAAGCACCACCTTGTTCAAGAACACAAGCCCGCAACAAATCTTCCAACGACTGAATAGTTCTCTCGGTCTGACTATCTGTCTGCGGATGATAAGCCGAACTCAATCTCAACTTGGAACCTAACGCCTTTTGTAAACTTTCTCAAAATTTGGAAGTAAACCTCGGATCTCGATCTGAAACAATACTCAACGGAACACCATGTAGTTCACAATCACACTAATATAAATCTCAGCCAACCTCTCTAAAGAAAAACTGATGTCAATCAGAATGAAATGCGCCGATTTAGTCAGCCTATCCATAACTACCCAAATGGCATTATGTCCCCTCTGAGTATTTGGTAATCCTTTCACAAAATCCATAGAAATGCTGTCCCATTTCCACTCGGGAATATCCAACGGTTGCAACAGTTCACTAGGCTTCTGATGTTCTACCTTTGACTTCTGACACGTCAAACACGTATAAACAAACTGAGCCACATCCCTCTTCAATCCAGACCACCAAAAGATCTTCTTCAAATCCTGATACATCTTATTAGCTCCCGGATGTATACTCAAATTACTCCGGTGTCCTTCCTCCAAAATCATCCTTTTCAAATCCGAATCATCAGGAATACAAATTCTACCACGAAATCTCAAAACACCCTTATCATCCACTTTAAAGTCACCATCCACACTTCGATCTCCAACCGTCATCAAATCAACAAATTTCACATCTAACTTCTGTTTCTCGCTAACGGTTAACAGAAAATCATTAGTGACCTTTAACATTCCAAGCCTCACGCTGTCAGCTGTCAATTCATACACCAAACTCAAATATCTAAATGCTTCCAAAAGCTCCCACTCTTTAACCATCAAACAGACATATGCAAAGACTTTCGGCTCAACGCGTCAGCTACCACATTAGCTTTACCAGGATGGTAATTCAAGCCAAAGTCGTAGTCCTTCAAAAATTCCAACCATCTCTGTTGCCTCATATTCAACTCTTTCTGATCAAACAAGTATTTCAAACTTTTATGATCACTAAAGACTTCGAATCTTGCACCATAGAGATAATGCCTCCAAATTTTCAACACAAAAACCACAGCCTCTAATTCCAAATCGTGAGTAGGGTAATTCTTCTCATGAATCCTCAATTGCCTCGAAGCATAAGCCACAACCTTACCTTCTTGCATCAACAATCCACCTAAATCAATCAAAGACGCATCACAATACACCACAAACGGTTCAGTAGGATTCGGTAAGACCAAAATCGGAGATGTAGTCAACCTTCTCTTCAGCTCACTAAAACTTTCCTCACACTGATTATCCCAAATGAACGCTTTACCTTTACAAGTCAACTGGGTCAAAGGAAGTGCTAACTTGGAAAAGCCTTCAATGAATCTTCGATAATATCCAGCTAAACCCAAAAAGCTTCTAATTTCAGTAACAGATCTAGGAGCCTCCCATTGTAGAACTGCATCTACTTTAGATGGATCCACAGCAATACCATTACCTGAAATCACGTGCCCAAGAAAACTCACTTCCGACAACCAGAACTCACACTTGGACAACTTGGCAAAAAGTCTCCTTTCCTTCAAAATTTGCAACACAACACGCAAATGCTCCGCATGTTCCTCCCGGGACTTAGAATAAATCAAAATGTCATCAATAAACACAACAACAAATCGATCCAAATGCTCATGGAAAATACGATTCATATACTCCATAAACACACCTGGCGCATTAGAAACCCCGAACGGCATCACAGAATATTCATAATGACCGTACCGTATCGTGTCCTAAAAGCCGTCTTCTGAATATCTTCCTCTTTCACTCTTATCTGATGATAACCCGACCTCAAATCAATCTTACTAAACACACAAGCACCTACCAACTGATCCATCAAATCATCAATTCTGGGAAGAGGATACTTATTCTTAATTGTCACCTTATTCAATTGGCGATAATCAATACACAATCACATACTTTCATCTTTCTTTTTCACCAATAAAACTGGAGCACCCCAAGGCGATACACTTGGCCTCACAAACCTCTTTTCTAACAATTCATTCAACTGCTTCTTTAACTCAACCAACTTAGTTGCCGATATACGATAAGGTGCCATAGACACATGTCTAGTACCAGGAACTAGATCTATAGAAAACTCCACCTCTCTCTCTCGCGGTAAGTCCGAAATATCCTCTGGAAACACCTCTGGAAATTCACACACAACCAGAAACACATCAAGTACAACTTGACTATCCACTGCCAACGATGCAAACAATCCGAACAACTGAGCTTCATCCGCCAAAAGTTTCTTCAACTCTTTGGTAGATAAGAAACTCGATTCCTCGTCTTCCTCAAGAGAAGGAAATCTTACCAGCTTATGATAACAATCAATATGAACCCGATTGAACTGCAACCAATTCATTCCCAGAACCACATCTAAACCCTCCAACGGCAAACACGCCAAATCCATCTCAAAGTCTTTACCATAAATGGTCAAAGGACAACTTAAACAAACCAAAGAAGTAGTTACTAACCCCATTGCTAGAGTATCAATAACCATCTCTCCATCTATCGAAGACAACAAAAGATTCAAACGCTTCGCGCACTCAGACAAAATAAACGAATGAGTCGCTCCGGTATCAATAATAGCAACTAAAGGTGTACTATTAATAAAACAAGTACCTCTGATCAGACGGTCTGCACTTGTAGTCTGAGTCCCTGCTAATGCAAATACTTTCCCACCAGTTGGAGCTTGCTTTGGTTTCGGACACTTCGTACTAATATGACCAGGTTCACCACAATTGAAACACTTCACCACATTCTTCCTCTTGCACTCAGCTGCAACATGTCCTATACCTCCACAATTGGAACACTTCCCTAGATTCTTCCTAGATTCGAACTGACGATGTCCTAAGTCACCACACCTATAACATCTCAGAGAATTAGACATACCTCCCCCACCTGGCCTTTTCTCAAAACTACCTCTCTGCCTACCCTTATCAGCTGGTGTCACATAAGGACCACCACGAAATGGTTGCTTCCCTTTCCTTTCATTCACACTCTTATAGTGAGTAGAACGAGCTTTGTTATCTTCCTCATAAATCCTACAACAATCCACAAAGTACAAAAACCTCCTAATCCTTTGATAACCGATTGCCTGCTTGATCTCAGGACGCAATCCGTTCTCAAACTTCACACACTTAGAAAACTCTGCAGTAGCTTCAGCATAATGTGGATAAAACTGAACCAGTTCCACAAACTTAGCAGTATAATCAACAACAGACATATTACCATGTTTCAATTCCAAGAACTCTATTTCTTTCTTTCCTCTTACATCTTCAGGAAAATACTTCCTCAGAAACTCAATGCTAAACAAAGCCCAAGTGACTTCTTCACCTGTAGCTTCCAACACATGACGCGTACTAACCCACCAGTCATCAGCTTTCTCCTGCAACATGTGAGTACCCAGTCTCACCTTATGTTCCTCAGCACAATCCATTACTCGAAAGATTCTTTCAATCTCTTTAAGCCAAATCTGTGCACCATCAGGATCATGTCTCCCTTTGAAGACAGGCAGTTTGTTCTTCCTGAACTCATCATTTCCACCAGCATTAGGTGCACCCTGCACAGCCCGAGCCATAGCTTGCATAGCAGCAACCAAAGCAGCATCATTCCTACCAGCCATATTCTATTCATTTCCAATAACAGCAACTATGGTTAAACAAACAGCTCACCCAAACACCCCGACCAACAAGGACTGACACAAACTGACACGGACTGGCTCTGATACCACTTAATGTAACACCCCTAATCTATACCCCCAAATAATAAAAATGATAAAAAAATTCATCAGAGTATAATTAAACATTAATGGAATAGACGGAGGAGTCTCATCAATTAAGACAAAACACAATAAACCTGCTCATAAAGATATGCAACAATCAAGTAGTAATGCAAACAGAGGAACTTAGTTCCTACTACCCACAATTCAGATACAGAATAAAAGCGGAAAATCTGCAACTGAATCTCATATATATATATATATATATATATATATATATATATATATATATATATATATATATATATCATAAAAAGTTTGTCTGTCATACACAGATTCATACATGTACAATCCAAAAGATATTTATACATATACACAAATATCACAACGATCTCCCCGACTACCCGGTGCTACATATCAGAGCCGACCGACAAAAGAATGAAGACCTAAGCTTCACAAAAAGACCTCCAGCATCTAATCTGCAATGCCTCATAGAGCATTCAAAAACAGCAGAAGGGTGAGAAACACAATCATATTATAATTGCATACAATTATAAAATAACACAGAAATACACATGTAAAATATTCTCACCACAACTTACACCAGAATTCAAACACAAAACAACACAATGCATATCTCATATATCCATCACCAAGGCATATCAATCATGCACAATGCATATATCACACATATATATATCTCAGCTCATCAATTCCATTCACAATTTCGCACAAAATTAATCCATTCATGATTTATGCAAATGCACAGAGACCGACACAACGACTCTATGCAATGCAATGCGGTACCATCCATCCATCATTCTCAACACTAGTTCACTTAGGAACTATTGGAACCATCGCTTGTTACATAATGTAACTCCCCATCGGGCAAACGATGTTCCCCATCGCTTTCGGTCCTCTTGGTATAAGGCTCATGACATATATGGATCGCTTTCAGTCCTCTTTGTATAATGCTCATGATCCGATCGCTTTCGGTCCTCTTTGTATAAGGCTCACGATCGTCTATAATCATCGCTTTCAGTCCTCTCGGTATAAGGCTCATGATGTTATAGCGGATTCCCTCTGGAATCGTTTCGTCGCTCACACCCACTAGGGCACACGACATCACAAGAATGCATATCATGATGCTTGGCATACAATGACTCATGACATTCAAACGCACACATACACATATCCATAATCATGCATATATCATCAAATACAACACATTGCATTTTCTTGCCCTTAGGCCACAAACCATCATCACAACATCTTATCACATGCATTTTCATCACACAACAGCACTCAAGTCATACAATACCCATATCAACATCACATTGCATGATACACATCAATTACACACAATTACAACGGAAAAAGCCGACAAAACGACACTATTCCAAATTCCCGACATAATTAAATCGGCCAACAATCTCAAAACCATTTTAATAAGAAAGTATAGCTCAATAGCTTTCCAACGATACCAAGTTGTTCAAAACGGATAATCGGAACACCAGTTACGGAAGTAAAACGAAAAGGAATCACAAAAACACAACATTTTGCACACTCACTGGCCATACGCGTATTTCCCTGAGCCATACGCGTATTGCCTAGCTCACTCGCCCATCCATACGCGTATTGCCCAAGGTGATACGCGTATGAGCAAAGACCAATTCCTCTTCAAAAATTCCTCTAAAACCCTAATACGCGTAATGCCTCACTTGATACGCGTATTGCCCAATTCCTTACGCGTACCATTACGCAAATGAGCAGATGGCCGGGAAAATGGAACTCCATACGCGTATTGCCCTCATTCCTTCATTGCCATACGCGTATTGCCTTAACCAATATGCGTATTGCCTTGAGTGATACGCATATGGGCAGTGGGAAACCAGAATTTTTCCTGCATAATTTTTTTGCGAAATTCAACCATTTTCCTCTCCAAATCTCTTCTAAACACCAGAAAAATACCAATTGAATGCTCAACAACACCTATCTAACATGTATCAACAATAAGGAACCTTAAAACATGATTTCTGACACAATTTAATCGAATTCTAACAATTTCATCATATTATGGTTTTTACTCTATATCCAATTTCAATCCAATAACAACCAAAAACATACATACATAATCATACACAAGTATAACATAATCGAGTTTTGCACCCTTACCCGATTTAATCGTGTTTGAAAAGTCGGTTGATCGATTTTCTTAATTCCCAAGCTTTCTCTCTTTTTCTTCTCTTCTTTTCCTTCTTTCTCTTTTTCTTCTTCCCTTTTTCTTTCCTTTCTATTTTTCTCTCTTTCTATTTCTATTTCTATGAACTTAAGAAAAATTAAAGTGAAATGACCAAAATACCCCTACACTCAAATATCTCGCAAACGTTCCCAAAACGCGATAAAACATCACAACAATGACAAAAAATATATTATCAAATAAAAGTCAAAAATAAAATAATATAATAATCAAAATAATCAATTCGACTCGATTAAATAAAACTAACTAAAACTGGGGCATTACATTATGCGTATGGCTTGGTGTGCCAGGAGGCCATTACACGTAACAGGCATGTTGTTACGCGTATGGAAAAGCGTTACGTGAGTGATACGCGTATCGAACCCAATTTGACACGGCACTCTACCCGTACGCGTAATGGTACACGTATGGAGGTTTGGCCTTACGCGTATGAGAGGGGTTACGCGTATCTGGATCTGAAAATGGATTTCTGAGGGAATGAAATGTCTCTGCCCATACGCGTAATAGGCAGGGCAATACGCGTATGGTAGAGCGAGGGGAGAGGCCTTAAACGTCTCGTACGCAGCTGGATGGGCGAGTGGGCTGGGCAATACGCGTACGGCACAAGGCAATACGCGTATGACCAGCGAGAGTGCAAAATTCTGTTGTTCTGCGATTTCTTTCCCGTTTTCGCGTCCAAAGCAGTTCCTTTTGATTTGAGAGGTTTGGTATAGATGTCAGAACCTGAGAAATTTGTAATTGGTGATGAAAATAATTAATTTAGTAATTTTAGTGAATTAATTAGACAGTTAACTAATTGACGCCAAGTGAGGGTTGCCCGGTTGTGGGGTGTGTTGTGGTGATTGAATATTTCATGTGTGATCAAGAGGATCGTGAGAATGTGTAATTTGTTTTATACATGTGTGGTGTATGCATATTTATTGTCATGCATTTCATGGTGTGTCAGTGGTGATGAATCATTGCTCAGGAGGAGTATATGTGATTCATCCGAACTCCAATGCGGAGTATGGTGGAGATAGATCATTGCCAAGTAGGGGTGTATATGATCTATCCAGATTCTATTATGAATCGGGTTCGATTGAATGAACCATGGTGTATCGGTACCACATGCATTGTGTCAGTTGTTGAGTCACATTGCATCATTAGGTGTGTATTGAATTGTAATTGTGAATGACAAGTATGTCGTGATGGTGTGTTACTGATGTGTGATTGCGTAATTACTACTCTTATCATGTATTATGCACCGTTTATTATTGAATGTAGTTCTCACCCCTTTGTTGTTTGTTGCGTCTGTGCTTCTTCGGAAGTACAGATAATCCAGGTACTTAAGTGTGCATGGAGTGTGTGTTGCTTGATCGAGTCTTAGGAGTCGCTCTGATACGTAACACGGGATTTTGGGAACTGAAATTCTAGTATCAGATATGTGATGTCAAGTGAGATGTCACAACATCAATATCTGTTGTATTAACAAGACAGTAAGACAATAGTAAATCAACACAAAGAATTGTTCACCCAGTTCGGTCTAACAACCTACGTCTGGGGGCTACCAAGCCAGGGAGGAAATTCACTATTAGTAGTATTAATTCACAGACTCTACACTCAACATACCAGTTGATAGTCTACTCACTTAATCACTACCTAATGACACTTCTACCTAAGAACCTCTTAGATATGAGACACCTCTCACTTCCCCTCAATCACCACAGTGATACAATTCAAAGATTACACAGTATAGAAGTCATACTTCAAAGACACACCTTGATCGTGCTTAAAAGCTTTGATCAAAAAGATCAAGAACAATACACTCTTGCTTAAAAGCTTTAGAGCGAACAAATTACAACTCAAACAATCAGACCAATTCAAGCATCAAGGATGAATGAACGGCTTACAAAATACAGACGAAAACACAAACCCTAACACTTGACACTCAATTCACAATATCTTGTCTTCGTATTCTTCAAGTAGGCTTGAGGCTGCTTTAAATAGAAACTTATTCTTGGGCTTGGACTCCTTGAAAATCTCAGATTTTGTTCACAATTAAAACTGATTTTTCCTTCCAAAATATTTTCACCCTAAAACAGTAACAATATATACTCCACAAATGATTGCAACAGAACAGATCTTCTCCATGATTTTCGCCTGCAATCTTTCAAACAGAATCTCTCAAAACATCAAAAACGCGCAGCCCTAAAACATCACAAACTAAACACAATGTTTTGTCAACAGATGTTAAGACATCAGTCTTGACATCACGCACAAAACTGCAAAATACAACAATACTAATAAAACCACCATATGCAGAATGTTTGAAGCACATGTCAAGACATCAGACATGACATCTTGAGCAAACACATTGTTTTACCAAAATTGCTGTCAATAACAGAACTAACAATCTCCCCCTTTGGCTAATTTTGGCTAAAACAATATCAGCACACATCAGAGATACCAACAGCAGAAACATACTTCAAACAAACCACTCTAACACATTCTGAAAAACAACAACCAAGAAAAACAATTGCACAACAAACACCAAACTCCCCCTCAAGCCAACAACCATAAATCCAACTACTTCAAACCAACATCAGAGAACATAAAAAAAAACTCTACTCTACTCTCCCCCTTTTTAGCCATAATTGGACAAACTCTGAACATAGCAGCATGCATAATGTTCTGACACATTGTCAAACATGGTCAAACTCCAAGTTCCAAAAACATGCCAAGAGGGAATGTTTAACCACAACTGGGAAAAAGTGACACATTACTCAACAAAGAGAAGTGCACAGACACCAAACAACTTTGACCAGGCGATACAAACAATGACTTTTATTTAAATTATAAGACCCACACCAAAATGCTTGAGGAGACATCCAAACAAGGAAGGAAACATGAGCCAGTCCTCCAGAACAGTTGAAACAAACAAGGGTCAGTTGAAGCAAGACCAGAAAAACAAGACCACCAAACCAAATGAGATGACGTACAAAGAGATGACAACAGTTGGATCCACTACAGGTGCAACAAGAACAGGAAGAAAGACAGAAACAAGGATGAAAACCATCAAGAAACCTCCAGTGCTACTACTTGCTTCTGATGATGAAGCAGATGAAGACTGGGTCAATTTCATGAACTCAGGTGGTTGGAATGAATAGCTGGCTTCAAACATGAATACTCTTGCTATAGTTTCTGTTGAAATAACTTTTTAATGCTATGTACTCCCAACAATAAAACAAGTTCTTTGTGTGTTACTATCATGATTTCTCACTTTGTCAAAAGCACACAAAAACACAAACGACCCACTAATCCTCATATATGCAAATCCCTAATTTGCTTCTCAAATTTTCAAACTGATTTGCATCTAAGGCCTTAGTAAAAATGTCAGCTAATTGTAGTACAGTAGCAATATGCTCCAAAGTAATCACTTTGTCTTCATCTATATCTCTTATAAAGTGATGACGTATATCAATATGCTTAGTCCTGCTATGTTGAATTGGGTTCTTGGAGATATTTATAGCACTAAGATTATCACAGTACAATGTCATGACATCTTGTTTGACATTGTATTCAGTTAACATTTGCTTCATCCAAACCAGTTGTGAACAACTACTTCCTGCTGCTATGTACTCAGCCTCAGCAGTAGAGAAAGACACACAGTTCTGCTTTTTGCTAAACCACAAGATAAGATTGTTCCCTAAGAAGAAGCATCCTCCAGAAGTACTCTTTCTCTCATCATCACTCCCTGCCCAATCAGCATCACAATATCCACTCAATTCAGTTCCTGATCCATGACTGTATAGAATACCATAGTCACTAGTACCATTCACATATTTCAGAATTCTCTTCACTTGATTCATGTGGCTAACCTTAGGTTCAGATTGATATCTGGCACAAACTCCTACAGCATAGGAGATATCAGGTCTGCTAGCTGTGAGATACAGTAAGCTTCCAATCATGCTTTTGTATAAGCTTTGATCCACACTCACTCCATGTTCATCCTTGGACAGCTTCAGGTGAGTAGGAGCAGGTGTCCTATTGTGATTAGCACTCTCCAAACCAAACTTCTTGACAATGTTCTTTGCATACTTGCTCTGACAGATAAATATGGAGTCTTCCATTTATCTAACTTGTAGACCCAGAAAATAGCTGAGCTCACCAACAAGACTCATCTCAAACTCAGACTGCATCTGCTTCAAAAAATGTTTAACCATTGCATCTAACATCCCACCAAATACTATGTCATCAACATATATTTGAGCTATCATCAGTTTTCCTCCTTCCTCTTTGACAAACAAGGTCTTGTCAATTCCCCCTTTTCTGTAACCATTCACAGCCAAGAATTCAGTAAGTCTGTCATACCAAGCTCTTGGTGCTTGCTTTAATCCATAAAGAGCTTTCCTTAGTTTGTAGACATGGTTAGGAAATGTTGGATCAATAAATCCCTTGGATTGATCTACATAAACTTCTTCATTTAAGTACCCATTCAAGAAAGCACTCTTTACATCCATCTGGAATAACTTGAATTTGAGATTACAAGCCACACCGAGGAGTAACCTGATAGATTCCAATCTGGCCACAGGAGCAAAAGTCTCATCAAAATCAATCCCTTCTACCTGAGTGTAACCTTGGGCAACTAGTCTAGCCTTATTTCTGGTGACCACTCCTTGTTCATCATATTTATTCTTGTAAACCCACTTGGTGCCAATTACATTTATTCCAGCAGGCCTTGGTACAAGATCCCACACTTCATTCCTTAATTGTCCCAGCTCTTCTTGCATGGCATTAATCCAAAATTCATCTTGCAAGGCTTCTTTAACATTTTTGGGCTCAATTTTGGATACAAAGCAAGAATTTGACACAACTTCTCTTGACCTAGTGGTAACTCCTGAGTTTGGACCACCTATGATAAGCTCTTTTGGATGGTCCTTATGTACTCTGACAGATGGTTCCTTATTAGGTTGTTCAGGTTCAGCAGCAACAGGATTGGGAATTACACTTCTGTCTTCAGCTTCTGTTGATACATCATCACAACATGTTCCAACATCATCTATGACATCAGCATCTTCCTTCATTCCACTGTCATCAACAACCACATTTATAGATTCCATCATGACTTTGGTTCTGGAATTGAATACCCTATAAGCTCTGCTGTTTGTAGAGTATCCCAGAAATATCCCCTCATCACTTTTTGGATCCATTTTTCTCCTTTGTTCACGATTTGTCAGGATATAACACTTACTACCAAAGACATGAAAGTACTTCACACTAGGTTTTCTTCCCTTCCATAATTCATACAAGGTAGCTGAAGTACCTCTTCTCAAGGTCACTCTGTTGTGAATATAACAAGCAGTATTCATAGCTTCAGCCCAGAAATGATAAGGAAGCTTTTTGGCATGTATCATTGCCCTAGCAGATTCTTGAATGGTTCTGTTTTTCCTTTCAACTACTCCATTTTGCTGAGGAGTAATAGGAGAAGAAAACTCATGACTGATGCCTTCAGCAGAACAAAACTCAACAAACTTGCTATTTTCAAACTCTCTCCCATGATCACTCCATATTCTAATGACATTGCTCTCCTTTTCCCTTTGGAGTTTCTGACATAGATCTTTAAACACATCAAACACTTATGTTTTGTCTTTGATGAAGTTCACCCAAGTGTACCTGGAATAGTCATCTACTACAACATAAGCATATTTCTTCCCACCAAAACTTTCCACCTGCATAGGCCCCATTAAGTCCATATGAAGAAGTTCCAAAACTTTAGAAGTAGTGAAATATTGAAGCGTTGGATGTGACATCTTGGTCTGTTTCCCTATCTGACAATCTCCACAGACTCTTCCCTCTTCAATTTTGAGCCTAGGGATTCCTCTTACTGCTTCTATGGATATGATTCTCTTCATTCCCTTCAGATGTAAATGTCCCAACTTTTGATGCCAGACTTTGACTTCATCTTCTTTAGCAAGGACACATGTGGAGGGACTTGAGTCTTGTGACACCCATAAGTAGCAGTTGTCCTTAGACCTAGCACCCTTCATGATGACTTCACCTTTCTCATTAGTGACAATGCACTCAGTTTTTGTAAAATTAACTATGAGTCCTTGATCACATAGTTGACTAATACTGATCAAATTTGCAGTTAACCCCTTGACTAGCAGTACATCAACGAGTCTAGGTGTACCTTCACAATCCAGCTTTCCCACACCCTTGATTTCTCCTTTGACACCATCTCCAAAAGTCACATGGCTAGAAGATTGAAGTTTAACATCCACCAGCAAATTCTTCACTCCTTTCATGTGTCTTGAACAGCCACTGTCAAATTACAGTCTTCTTTAGCAGAGACTCTAAGAGAAGTATGAGCTATCAAGCTGACAACATTAGTTTTGGAGACCCATTGCTTCTTTTGCTTGATGACTTTATTACCTTTATGAATGACCTGTCTGGGTGCACAATTAGCAGTACTCTTAGGATACCCATGCAACTTATAACAGAAAGCCTTTATGTGTCCAAACCTCCCACAGTGATGACATCTCCAGCGCCTGAATTTCTTCCTAGAGGGAGTCCTGTCAGGATGTTTCAACATCTGCTTCAACATCACTGGTTTGGAACTAGGAATAACCTCATTTGAAGCAGATCCACTGTTGAACCCCAAACCACTTTTGTCTCCTGCAGTTCTTCCAACATCCAGAATCTTGTCTAGAACATTAGTCCCACTGTTCAGCATTCTAATAGACTTGGACATAGATTCAAGTTTAGAGTTCAACACAGATACTTCATCTTCCAGCTTGGCAATGGTTTCCAAATGCTCTGTCTTTTCAGCCTTGAGTTGGGCAATAATCTTGTTTTGCCTCTCCCCTTCTTAACATGCTTCTTCACTTTCAATGCATAACTCTCTATAACAATCAGTAAGCTCATCATATATGCTCTCTTCATTCATTGACTCATCATCAGAGATATACCTTCCAATTAAAACCCTAACATGCTGGGCAGTCTCTTCATCTTCCTCACTCTCAGTATCAGACCAGGACACAGATAAGCCCTTTTTCTGTTTCTTGAGATATGTAGGACATTCTTTTCTAATATGACCATAACCTTCACACTCATGACATTGGATTCCTTTGTCATGATTAGACTTCTCTTTAGCTGTTGTTCTCTTCATCTGATCACTTGACTTGTTAATGTCAGATGAGATGTTCTTAACATTTGGTCTATATTTCCTGTCCATTCTTTTCAAAACCCTATTAAACTGTCTTCCTAGCAGAACAATAGCATTGGATAGCTCTTCCTGAGTTTCAGGACCACACTCTTTCTCATCATCTTCTGTACTAGACACCAAAGCTATGCTTTTGACCTTCTTTTCAGATCTGTCATTCAATCCTAGTTCAAATGTCCGAAGTGACCCAATCAGTTCATCAACCCTCATCTGGCTGATGTCTTGAGTTTCCTCTATAGCAGTCACCTTCATACAAATCTCTTGGGAAGAGATCTGAGAATTTTTCTCACAAGCTTCTCATCAGACATCCTTTCTCCTAGGGCACTAGAAGCATTTGACAGTTCAAGTATATTCATGTGAAAGTCATGAATGGTCTCTTCATATTTCATCTTCAAGCTTTCAAACTTTGTTGTTAGCAGCTGAAGTCTTGACATCTTGACTTTGGAGGTTCCTTCATGAGTTGTTTTTAGAATATCCCAAGCCTCCTTAGCCACTTCACATCTGTTGACCAGCCTGAATATGTTCTTGTCTATACCATTAAATAAGGCATTCAAGGACTTAGAATTCCCAAGTGCAAGTTCATCTTCTTCCTTGGTCCACTCCTCTTCAGGTTTCAGCTTTGACACACCATCTTTTTCCACAATGACAGGGTGTTTCCATCCTGGCAACACAGCCTTCCAAGCCCTGCTGTCTAAAGACTTCAAAAAGGCAACCATGTGAGGTTTCCAATAGTCATAATTTGATCCATCTAGAATAGGGGGTCTATTCACAAATCCACCACTCTCCTTGTCCATTGCACTAGAAAGTAACAGCCCTAGATCTCACCCAGATGCAGAGCAAGATGACCTGCTCTGATACTAATTGAAATTCTGGTATCAGATATGTGATGTCAAGTGAGATGTCACAACATCAATATCTGTTGTATGAACAACGCAGTAAGACAACAATAAATTAACACAAAGAATTGTTCACCCAGTTCGGTCTAACAACCTACGTCTGGGGGCTACCAAGCCAGGGAGGAAATTCACTATTAGTAGTATTAATTCACAGACTCTACACTCAACATACCAGTTGATAGTCTACTCACTTAATCACTACCTAATGACACTTCTACCTAAGAACCTCTTAGATATGAGACACCTCTCACTCCCCCTCAATCACCACAATGATAATATTCAAAGATTACACAGTATAGAAGTCACACTTCAAAGACACGCCTTGATCGTGCTTAAAAGCTTTGATCAAGAACAATACACTCTTGCTTAAAAGCTTTAGAGCGAACAAATTACAACTCTAACAATCAGACCAATTCAAGCATCAAGGATGAATGAACGGCTTACAAAATACAGACGAAAACACAAACCCTAACACATGACACTCAATTCACAATATTTTGTCTTCGTATTCTTCAAGTAGGGTTGAGGCTGCATTAAATAGAAACTTATTCTTGGGCTTGGACTCCTTGAAAATCTCAGATTTTGTTCACAATTAAAACTGATTTTTCCTTCCAAAATCTTTTCGCCCTAAAACAGTAACAATATATACTCCACAAATGATTGCAACAGAACAGATCTTCTCCATGATTTTCGCCTGCAATCTTTCAAACATAATCTCTCAAAACATCAAAAACGCGCAGCCCTAAAACATCACAAACTAAACACAATGTTCTGTCAACAGATGTTAAGACATCAGTCTTGACATCACGCACAAAACTGCAAAATACAACAATACTAATAAAACCACCATATGCAGAATGTTTGAAGCACATGTCAAGACATCAGACATGACATCTTGAGCAAACACATTGTTTTACCAAAATTGCTGCCAATAACAGAACTAACAGGAACTTTATCATTTGTTATTCTTTATTTGTTTTGTTACGTGTCATTCTTTATTTGAAACTATGGTGGACCACGATTAATGTGGATTTTTGGTGTTGTTGGCAAATGGCTTTTTATTTGAATAAAACATTTATTTCCGCTGCTTTACTTCATTAATGAAAAGGAGTTTCGTTGTTGGTTTTGATGATGTGGCATCCTACTATTTGTTGTAAACTCTGATTATGATCGTGACATTTGTATATTTTATAAAAAGGGAAAGTGGGGTGTTACAATTGGTATCAGAGCAGGTCGGTCCGTCCGGCCAGGTGTAGTAGTAGAGTTTGTCCTTAGAATAGGAGTAGATTGTGTGTTCTAACCGTATGTTGATTATTGAACAGTATGGCAGGAAGGAATGATGCTGCTCTTGCTGCTGCTATGCAAGCTATGGCACAAGTGGTAGAGAACGCTAATCAGGCTGGGGGTGCGCAGTTCCGCGACTTAGCACAGTTCCAGAGCACTAAGCCGCCTACATATGAAGGAGGTATTCTAGATCCTGAGGCTGCACAGAAATGGCTGAAGGCAATTGAGAAGATCTTCAGGACCATGGGATGCAGTGATGCTCAGAAAGTACGGTTTGGCACTCATATGCTGGAGGGAGAGGCTGAAGTCTGGTGGGACAATAGTCGTTAGAGGTTGGAAGTTGCGGGTACTGAGATTACTTGGACAGTGTTTCAGGCTGAGTTTCTGGAAAAGTACTTTCTGGAAGATATTCGTAGTGAAAAAGAGATTGAATCCTTGGAACTGAAATAGGGTAACATGACTGTTACTGAATATGCTGCTCGGTTTGAAGAGTTGGTACAGTATTGTGCTCATTACAATATGGAGGAAGCTATGAATTCGAAATGCTTGAAGTTTGAGAATGGGCTGCGTCCCGAGATCAAACAGGGCATTGCTTGTCAGAAGATAAGGAATTATCCAGAACTGGTTAGTAGAAGCAGGATTTATGATAATGATAACAGGGCCCGGATTGCTCATTATAAAGCTGTGAGTGACCAGAAGGGTAAGCAGAGGTTTGGGGGTACTCCTTATAGTGCTCCAGCTGATAAGGGAAAACATAAAGCTGCTGTGGGGAAGAAACCAAAAGAGGGGGGGTGGTTCCTGATACTCTCAAGTGTTTCAGATGTGGTGGCGCGGGTCACCGTGCTAATAATTGTTCGAATGAAGTGAAGAAATGTTTCAAGTGTGGGCGACCAGGTCATGTTATAGCAGACTGTAGGGCCACTATGCCTACCTGTTATAACTATGGAGAACAGGGTCATATCAGCACTCACTGTGAGAAGCCAAAGAAATCTCAGGCCAGTGGAAAGGTGTTTACTTTGGTAGGGACCCAATCCACCAATGAAGAGCATTTTGTCAAAGGTAATTGTTTTATTAATGATATTCCTTTGATTGCTATCATTGACACAGGTGCAACCCACTCGTTCATTTCTGTTGATTGTGTGAAGAGATTAGGAATTGTGTCGTCTACTCTAGATCAGAGGATGACGATCAAAACTCCGTCTATTGGTTCTGTGGTTACTTCCTTAGTGTGTTTGAAGTGTCCGTTGACTATGTTTGGTAGGGATTTCAGAGTGGACTTGATTTGTTTGCCACTCGGTAATCTCGATGTCATTTTGGGGATGAACTGGTTGGAGTTCAATCGGGTTTACATTGATTGCTTTAGGAAGACGTTATTGTTTCTTACTCCTGAAGAGGAAGCATTGGCGGATTCTTTGTCTAGCAGAGAGTTGAGAACGTTGTTGGAGGATGAAGCTAAGATGTTTGCAATGTTTGCCTCGTTATCTGTTGAAAGCAAGACTACAGTTAATGAGTTACCGGTGGTGAGTGAATTTCCTGAAGTGTTTCCATATGATATTACAGAATTGCCTCCGACGAGGGAAGTTGAATTTACTATTGATCTTGTTCCTGGTACCAGACCTATATCTATGGCACCGTACAAGATGTCTGCGTCAGAATTGGCAGAGTTGAAATCTTTGATTGGAGAATTGCTTGATAAAAAGTTTATTAGACCGAGTGTGTCGCCGTGGGGAGCTCCAGTGTTGTTGGTGAAAAAGAAGGACGGTAGTATGCGTCTGTGCATTAATTACCGTCAGTTGAATAAAGTGACCATTAAAAATAAGTATCCACTTCTGAGGATTAATGACTTGATGGATCAGCTTGTGGGAGCTCGTGTTTTCAGCAAAATTGATTTGAGGTCGGGTTACCATCAGATTAGAGTGAAGGAAGATGATATTCAGAAGACTGTGTTCAAAACTCGCTATGGACATTACGAATATGTAGTGATGCCTTTCGGAGTGTCTAATGCGTCGGGTGTGTTTATGGAGTATATGAATCGTATCTTTCATTCTTATCTGGATCAGTTTATTGTGGTATTCATTGATGACATATTGATTTATTCTAAGTCTGACGAAGATCATGCAGGACACTTGAGAATTGCATTACAGATGTTGAAAGATAATAAATTGTGTGCAAAGTTCTTGAAATGTGAATTCTAGTTGAAGACTGTGAGTTTCTTGGGTCATGTTATTTATGGTGATGGCATAGCGGTGGATCCATCTAAAGTAAGTGCGGTACTTCAGTGGGAGCTACCAAAGACAGCGACGGAAATCAAAAGTTTCTTGGGTTTGGCAGGTTATTACCGAAGGTTCATTGAAGGGTTTTATACTTTGGCGTTACCATTGACTCAGTTAACTAGAAAGAATCAAGCTTTTGTTTGGGATGCAGCTTGTGAGGAAAGTTTTGAGGAATTGAAGAAATTGACTACGGCACCAGTATTAATTCTACCAAGTCCAAGTGAACCTTTTGTGGTGTATTGTGATGCGTCCAGAATGGGATTAGGCGGAGTATTGATGCAAGATGGAAAGGTGGTGGCATATTCTTTGCGGCAATTGAGGGTACATGAGAGGAATTATCCTACTCATGATCTTGAGTTAGCTGCAGTGGTTTTTGTATTAAAAATTTGGAGACATTATTTGTATGGATCGAGATTCGAAGTATTCAGTGATCACAAAAGTCTGAAGTATTTGTTCGATCAGAAGGAATTGAATATGAGGCAGCGAAGATGGTTGGAGTTCTTGAAAGATTATGATTTTAATTTGAGTTATCATCTGGGGAAAGCTAATGTTGTAGCAAATGCACTAAGTCGAAAGACAATTCATATGTTGGCATTAATGGTAAAATAAATGGAGTTGATTGAGCAGTTTAGAGACTTGAGTATGGTTTGTGAAACTACACCTGAGAGTGTTAGATTGGGTATACTTAAGGTGAATAATGACTTTTTGGATGTAATTAAGGAAAACCAGAGACTTTATGTGAAGCTAGTGGACTTGATGCCTACAGGAGGAGATGATCCTGATAATGATTTTAAAGTGGATAATGTTGGTGTATTGAGATTCCGGGGCAGAATTTGTGTACCGGATAATGATGAATTGAGGAAAGCGATCTTAGAGGAAAGTCACCGGAGTAGCTTGAGTATTCATCCGGGAGCTACAAAAATGTATTATGACTTGAAGAAGTTATTTTGGTGGTCCTGTATGAAGAGGGACATAGATCAGTTTGTTTATGCTTGTTTGACATGTCAGAAGTCAAAGGTAGAGCACCAGAAACCTTCGGGGTTAATGCAACCGTTGGAAATTCCGGAATGGAAGCGGGACAGTATTACTATGGATTTTGTTACTAGTTTGCCAAATACGGCGGGAGGCTTTGATGCTATTTGGGTAGTGGTGGATCGACTTACGAAATCCGCATATTTTATACCAATTAACATCAGTTTTTCGTTGTCAAAGCTGGCAGAGATTTATATCAGAATAATTGTTAAGTTACATGGTGTCCTGTTGAGTATAGTGTCGGATAGAGATCCGAGGTTTACTTCAGAATTTTGGAAGAGTCTGCAGGAAGCTTTGGGTTCTAAATTGAGGTTAAGCTCGGCTTATCATCCATAGACCGATGGGCAATCAGAGAGGACTATTCAGTCGTTGGAAGATTTGCTGAGGGCCTGTGTGTTGGAAAAAGGTGGTACGTGGGATACTCATTTGCCATTGATCGAGTTCACGTATAACAATAGTTACCATTCTAGCATTGGAATGGCACCTTTCAAAACTTTATATGGTAGGAGGTGTAGGACGCCTCTGTGTTGGTATGAGACTGATGAAAAGGTGGTGCTTGGACCTGAGATTGTGCAACAGACTACTGAGACAATTCAGATGATCTGCGAGAAGATGAAAACGTCTCAGAGTAGGCAGAAAAGTTATCATGACAATCGGAGGAAAGACTTGGAATTCAGTGAAGGTGACCACGTGTTCCTGAGAGTCAACCGAGTGACCGGTGTTGGGCGTGCATTGGAATCAAAGAAGTTGGATCCAAAGTTTATTAGACCGTATTAGATCTTGCAAAGAGTAGGTGCAGTTGCTTATAGGGTGGCGTTGCCGCCTGAACTTTCGAACTTGCATGACGTGTTTCATGTGTCGCAACTTCGGAAGTATGTATCTGGCCCATCTCATGTTATCCAGAGGGATGAGGTATAGAGTAGAGATAATCTTACAGTGGAGGCGATGCTGATTAGGATCGAGGATCGCAAGATGAAACAACTCAGAGGCAAGGAGATTCCTTTAGTGAGAGTAGCTTGGGGAGGAGCTGCTGGAGGAAGTGTGACCTGGGAGCTGGAGAGCAGGATGCGAGAGTCGTATCCGGAGTTATTTCCATCAGGTACATTTTTGAGGACGAAAATAATTTAAGTGGGGGAGAGTTGTAACACCCTAATTTAAATTATTTGATCGTCGTGTTATTTTTCCGTTGTTGGCCTGGTTAAGGGTGTGTGTGGTTGAGCGCGTAGGCGTGTGGTCCTTAGTGGGACGGGTAGATTAGAAGTGTCGGAAGTAATTCTTGGGGTATAGGTAGTAATAGTAATATATTTTATCATTATTATTGTTATTTTTAGTATTATCATGGTTACTAATATTAGTATGACTATTTTTCTTATTAATATTATTATCCTAAGTATCAAATATTATTAATATCATTTTTATTATTATTATTTTTTAATAATTAAAAGTCAGATTTAATAATAATATGGGTTAGTGGAGAAAAATAAGGACAGTTTGTTCATTAAGCTGAGATTAGTGAGAACCAGTGGGTAGGGTTAGTCATAATCAGATATTCACAAAAAGAAGGGCTAGAGAGAGGAAGAACAAGGGAGAACTAGGACTTTGAAGAACCAATTTTTGCATGAATTTTCTGAGCAAATTCGAGATAAGGGGGAGAATGGGTTTAATATTGGTGGTATGATCATGAGAGGGTAGTGGGGAGTCCTTAAACCCATAGGAATTCGTATGAAAATATGTTGTTTTATGAATCTGTTGTGCATAAATGAATCTGTGATGAAAACTGTGTGAATCGAATTGTGGCGGTTCTAAATTGTGTGATATCTTGATGTTGTTGCTGCTGTATGAATGTATATGTTGCAGAACTGATTTCTGTGCAGGTTGAGAGAACGAAATTAGATCTAAGACCTGTAATTTTGATTAGTAAGGATAGGTGAAAGAGGTAAGATGAAAACTAGGACATAAAACTGATGTAAAAACAATTTTAGGACTGATATGGAGTGTAGAAGAGAGATCAAAGTGGAAGGATTCGAACTGGTATGAAAAATAGGTATTTTTCACAGTCTCTGCCCATACGCGTAACAGGGAAGGCGTTACGCGTATGGCTTGGTGTGCCAGGAGGCCATTACGCGTAACAGGCATGTTGTTACGCGTATGGCAAAATGTTACGTGAGTGATATGCGTATGGAACCCAATTTGACACGGCACTCTACCCGTACGCGTAATGGTACGCGTATGGAGGCTTGGCCTTACGCGTATGAGAGGGGTTACGCGTATCTGGATCTGAAAATGGATTTCTGAGGGAATGAAATGTCTCTGCCCATACGCGTAATAGGCAGGGAAATACGCGTATGGTAGAGCGAGGGGAGAGGCCTTACGCGTCTCGTACGCAGCTGGATGGGCGAGCGAGCTGGGCAATACGCGTACGGCACAAGGCAATACGCGTATGACCAGCGAGAGTGCAGAATTCTGCTGTTCTGCGATTTCTTTCCTGTTTTCGCGTCCAAAGCAGTTCCTTTTGGTTTGAGAGGTTTGGTATAGATGTCAGAACCTGAGAAATGTGTAATTGGTGATGAAAATAATCAATTTAGTAATTTTAGTGAATTAATTAGACAATTAACTAATTGACGCCAAGTGAGGGTTGCCCGGTTGTGGGGTGTGTTGTGGTGATTAAATATTTCATGTGCGATCAGGAGGATCGTGAGAATGTGTAATTTGTTTTATACATGTGTGTTGTATGCCTATTCATTGTCATGCATTTCATGGTGTGTCGGTGGTGACGAATCATTGCTCAGGAGGAGTGTATGTGATTCATCTGAACTCCAATGCGGAGTATGGTGGAGATAGATCATTGCCAAGTAGGGGTGTATGTGATCTATCCGGATTCTATTATGAACCGGGTTCGATTGAATGAACCATGGTGTATCGATACCACATGCATTGTGTCAGTTGTTGAGTCACATTGCATTATTAGGTGTGTATTGAATTGTAATTGTGAATGACAAGTATGTCGTGATGGTGTGTTACTGATGTGTGATTGCGTAATTACTACTCTTATCATGTATTATGCACCGTTTATTATTGAATGTAGTTCTCACCCCTTTGTTGTTTGTTGCGTCTATGCTTCTTTGGAAGTACAGATAATCCAGGTACTTAAGTGTGCATGGAGTGCGTGTTGCTTGATCGAGTCTTAGGAGTCACTCTGATATGTAACACGGGATTTTGGGAAATTTATCATTTGTTATTCTTTATTTGTTTTGTTACGTGTCATTCTTTATTTGAAACTACGGTGGACCACGATTAATGTGGATTTTTGGTGTTGTTGGCAAATGGCCTTTTATTTGAATAAAACATTTATTTCCGCTGCTTTACTTCATTAATGAAAAGGAGTTTTGTTGTTGGTTTTGATGATGTGACATCCTACTATTTGTTGTAAACTCTGATTTTGATCGTGACATTTGTATATTTTATAAAAAGGGAAAGTGGGGTGTTACACTTTTAGCCTCAATCTTGGGCTTTGTACAAGACAGATAAAATATTTCCCCAGAAAAGTCAATTCCTTCCAGCCTCCTCTTAGGCGTTGTATAATGATCTCCCCAAAAGAGTCAACCTTCAGCTTCAATCTTGGGCTTTAAACAAGACAAAAACAACCTTTTAGCTTTAACCTTGGGCTTTGATCAAGGCAGACAAAAACCAACATTCCCTCAGAGGAAATAAAAAATCTCTTTGTAGGAAGGCATTTTCTCTGTATATCACACATCAAAACAGAAAATCAAAACAAACCTTAATCCCAGATAACTGCTATAAGTGGCACACTTGTTTATTCAAATATCCAAGCTGTAGTCCATCTCTTATCCTGGTAAATCCTCTTCTTTCATCTAATTGTTGTAAGTGGCAAGCCTCTGGATTATTTATATCCAAGCCAATGTCCCTCTCTTAGCATGAAAGATTCCTATGGAAAAATGGCATTGCTCAACACTGAGTTAAAGTTTCCTCCTTCAGGACAAATCCCTCATAAAGGAAATTATGGCATTGTTGGATTCTCATATCCCAGTTAAAGTTATTCTTCTTTATATTCAGTCACCCAACAGTTGTGATAAACATATGAGATATCTCCCTTAGAGATGACAAATTCTCTCTCAATAAAACCTTTAGCTTCAATCTTGGGCTTTGAACAAGACACAAATAACCTTTAGCTTCAATCTTGGGCTTTAAACAAGACACCAAACATCATTTTTTCCTCCCATAAAATAGGAGGAACTACGATTGCTCTGATTTCCCTGCTTTCTTTAATGGGAATGCGTAGGCATAAGATTGCAAAATCTTAGCGAGCACACATATCAAAAACTTTAGGTCCAGTACCTTACCAAAAACATCTGAAAAATCCGACATCAACAAAAACTCTCTCTCTCTCAAACATTCCTAAAGGAGAAACTTTCCCAATCAACAGATAAACACCAGTAAGTAGAAAACAGTAAAAATTGCTAACGATCTATATATAACCATATATAGGATGGGTAATTGACAACTCCCCATTGTATAATCTGACCCCGAACCCCCAATCTCTTAGCATTTGTTGAAGAAAACATTTGCGTGCAAGGTTAGTTTTAGATAGCTTCCCTTTCCTTTCCAACTTCATAGGATAAATAAGAAATCAGAAAGTAGCACCCAGTTCCAACCAAATGGCGATATGGTGGTCGCGTCATTGACAAAAATTGCACGCTACAAGTTGTTACCTTTAGTTGTTGACCTTTACCCTCTTTGCTTTTGTTTTGTCTGCATTTTCCATCATCATATCATCATGCTAGAGTTCATGGCATATCAGCATTTGCATAGTTTCTGTTGTCCTTAGCATAACATTGCATCTAAGGGCAAACTTTTCAGTTTGCTATATTTAAATACCTTTCACCTTGATTTTATGAGGATGGTCATCACTCATGTCATCCGACGAATATATTTAAATAGGGGCAGCTGTCATACCCCAAATTTTACCCTTTAGATGCCATCATCATTTGCATGAGCATTCTAGGTCAATCATCCTTGCATAACTAACCAAGATGTCAAACTTTGTGTTTTGTTGTTTTAGGAATTATGGTTTTGGTCAAGAGGCTAAAAGCATTGATCAATCAAGGTTTTGGATTGATCACTAACCAAGCAAGTGTCTCATACTCTTAAGAGACCTCTCTTCCTCAATAATCCAGTGTAATTTGGCTTCATCACAAGTTCTTCGAGGCTAAGGTCTTGCAAGACTGAATCAAGGATTAGGAAAAGTTATCAGGCGAGTGATGATCAATTGAGTTTCGTTTGAGGTCAGCAGGTTCAATGCGTGTGCAAGTATGGAGGGTGTGGTTCATGTTCTTGTGCAAGTTTCCCATTCAAGCTTTAGCCCATTTGATACCAAACCATTGTCCACAATTTCATTTCAATAGTCCAAATTCAATTAACCTTTTTTTTCAAATTCACTCTTCAAATTCATCATTTTTGTTCTATCCATTTTTCAATTCACTTCATTATCCACACCTTTCTTTTAATCCACTTTATTTGCATTTTATCATCCTTTTTAATTATCTAGTATTTTTGTTATCCATTCATAATCCATATTCCATAACCCGAATATTTCCCATTTTAATTCCATACCCACTTCTCATTCTTTTTTATCTATCATTCAATCCATTTTTCTATTTCTTTGTCTAATTCAATTTGTTCATTTTATTTCATTTCGCCCATTAATTATTAAAACAAACAAAAAATACAAAAGGCCATTCACTTAAAATATATCACCCAATTTCATTTTGTACAATTGTTAAACATTATTTTTCATGAAGAGACATTATAATCCAATTGAATTGCTACTCCAAATAAAACAAAAATTTATGTCCACAAAAGTCCAAATTTTTCACCAAAAAAGACTTGCACTTTATTTGCATCACACCATGACATGTTAAAAACTTACACCATCCAATAACCTACACTCCACATCCTACAAACAAGCATGCGACTAACTTTGACCACCAAAGCCATGACCTTCACTTGCAACGTACAACACTTCAAAACGGTACAAACATTGCTACCAAGACCTGCTCGTACGACCTGCCATAGTCCAAAAGCAATCCTCATTTCATGCTGCATCAACATACTGCTACCATCATGCTACAAGTATAAACCTAGCCACTGCTTCAAAACCGTACCAAGCCTTCTCCTTTAACCGCTGCGTGCTACCTTAGCCTTGTTTCGCTCCAAGACAAAACCACCAAAGCTGCAGCATATGTCTCCAACCTGCAACAACAACAACCATTCCATGGCAACTCTGCAGCAATTTTGAAAGTGAATCATCACAGCAATACAATAGGAAAATTAAAAAAAAAAAAACAAGTTTGAAAAACTTATAAGGGCAAGAGGAGGATCGATCAAAAGGGGAAGGGAAGAGCATATTGAGAGGGTCAATCTGAAAAGATAAATAGAATTCTTTCAACAAAAACTCATACCTGTATAAACCCTCGGAGGCTATTTTCGACAAACTCGAACCGATTCCTTTCACCATCTTCGCACGACCCACATCTATCACCATCTTCATACGACCAAACTCCATCTTAATCGATTTTCCTTTCTCCTTCCATAGCTCACCTTCCTTTAACTAATCTGTTGCAAATCAATCTAACATACACCACTTAAGCTACAATTCTCCTCCATCACAACCTCTCACTTTCATCAACGAATACGGAAACACGAGAAACATCAACAACCAACAATTAGATTGAGTTGAGTTTGAGAATGAGAGTCGTGGGCCGTTTTGTTTCTTGTGCACAGTTGAATGCTTGAACTCATGTGATTCTAAGAAAAATTGTGATCCGCGAGCGAGAGATTTCAGAGCAAGCTGAGAGAGAGAAAGCAGATTCACACAAAGAAGGTTGATTTTCTTCTTGTAGATTTGTCCCGTCTCAATATTAAAACGCGATGATGTTGATGACTTTTTTTTAGTGTTCTCTTTCCTTGTTTCTTACTCGCATGTTCATTCTGATGGTTGAAGGGGATAGGGTTTTCAATTAACCCTGTTTTTGCATCCAAACGGATCACTTTTGACTCGCCCCCAATCCTTGTTTTTTTTTCTTTTCAGAATGAATGTGCCCATGCGCCTTACCTTTTTCCCACCCAATGTTTCTATACACACACTACTCCAAAAATGATTTTTGGCAGCACTACAAAGACAGCGCTTTTCCCAGAAAGCGCTGCTATAAGTTTTATAAAAAAAACGCTCAAAAAAGCGTTGCTAAAGGTTTTAACACCCTTTTCTACCCCCACAAATGTTGCTGCAAAAACAACTCAAATATCAGAGTAAAGTATCAAAATCACTTCAAGGGTGCACATTTCTCATTTAAATCAAATTAATACACTTGCCCTGTAAACAAAAGGGTTTTCCTCAAAAGAACTCAAAAGCCTTCACATGGCAGCGGAACTCAAAATTCTCAATTAAAAGGTTTTCATCAAACATCGTAATAATCCAAAAAGCTTTTCAACATATAAAACCATATCATCAAATGACAACAAAATAAGGAAAAACATAGTTTGACTCAAAGGGCCCTAACCCGATGTTACACTATCAGAGCAAGACCCTCTAAATCGACCAAAAGCAAATAAACTTCAAGATCCTCAAAAGCATCCACAGCTAAACCTGATCACCTGCACGTTACCCACGTGGAGGCAACATTCAAACATACAGGGTGAGTAATCACAATTCATAATAATCATTATAAAACAAGATATACATAAAATGGCATTATCTTCATATACAACATCTTCAGGGTCATCACAAGGAAACATCAAAATCACGAACAACATCATAAAATACAGCAATTCCAATTAAATGCAAATGCACAACAAGACTCATGCATGTGGTACCAATCGTCATAATAGATGGACACTAGGCCATCAACCCTCCAAAGATCCCCATCAATAGGATCGATCCCGTAATTGGAACCAGAGCACGTCATAATTACCTCATATCCACACAATGGGAATTAAGCATCGTCACAGAGTATGCATATGAATGTATGATACACAACATCACTAATCATCATCATCTAATAAACATCATAATGTGCATCATCATTCATCAATTCTCATATACGTCATGTCATCACATATTCGTCAAATAATCACCAAAACATCATCATATAATCATCAGTAACATCATAGAAAATCATCATAGAAATCACAGCATCAAGACATCACAGCAGCATAAACAAAATTTCGCGAACAGCAGTAGTTTGCTCCAGGATTCGCCTAGCGAACCTGTTCGCTGTGACCTTCGCTTAGCAAAGTGGCCAGCGAACCTCACAGACCCCACACTCAACACCAGAACACAATCATTTGTCACACTCGCCGGTTGACTTGCTTAGTGAACTTCCTCACTGATTCCTTTGCTTAGCGAAACTCCCAGCGAAGCCCACCTTTCCTCTCCAAAATCATCTCAGTACTCCCTCCCACGTTATCGCGCATTCGCTGCACTGCTCACTTGAACATTCGCCTAACGAAGCAACAGTTTGCCTAGTGAACCTGCGATTACAGCAAATCGCTGCTACGCCTCAGTAGCTCCACAACCTCCAAGCACCTGCGATTACAGCCCCAAATGACCCAAAAACATCCCTATAACAGTTCTAATGACTCACGGAATTTAAAGGCCTAAAACCTACGTTTGTTAGGTCGATTCAGGACACTACGGGAAACCTTAATTTCCCTAAACCTTCAAAACTCTCAAGCTTCATATAAACTCCATAAATCCCTTCACCACAGGGTTGAAACAACAACGACGGGGAAATCAGCCCCAAGGTCTATTTTACCCGATTAGATTCAACTCTTATTAATCGATTCACAAAATACCCTCAAAATCATCAGTTTACCTCAAAACCCATAAACCCTCATAAACTTCAAAATCCCCAAAAATCCACTTTAATCGCATCAAATCCTATAATGAAAACAATGAAAGGCAATTACTCCCCATACCTTAGATTGTCGATCCGATGAGTTCTCTCTTGAGCCTTTGGAAACCTTCACGAAAATCCTCGCATTTTTCCCGTTTTCCTCAGGGCTCTGCACTTTCTCCTTATTTTCACGATCTCCGCAAATGAATCCTGATTCTCCTCAATTCCTCCTTTTTGGTTAATTTAACTCTTGGGCCTCAAATATGGGCTTTCCCATACTACTCTCACTAATACTCCTCAAATGTCCATCTTACCCTTAATTCCTCTAATATTATTTTAAATTAATAATAATACTAATATATTCATATTATATACTATTATTTAATTAAAATAACCAAAACTTCACAAAAACACCGACATCGACACAATCCACCAAAAATCACAGAAATTCACGAATATAATATTTAAATAAATTAAATAAATATTCTTACGAAATTTGGGGTGTTACAATCCTCCCCCACTTAAAGGATTTTCGCCCTCGAAAATTACCTCAAGGAAATAGAGTCGGATACGACTCCCTCAACTGATCTTCACGTTCCCAAGTCCAACTTTCGCCAGCTGGTCCACCCCACAACACCTTCACCAAAGTTATGTCTTTACCCCGCAGTTGCTTCATCTCTCGACCATCGACACACACAGGCAATGCTTCCACAGTCAGATTATCCCTCACCTATACATCATCCATCTGAATCACATGCGACGGATACGGAATGTACTTCCTCAACTGAGACACATGGAAAACGTCATGCAAATTCGCAAGTGACGGCGGTAAAGCAATTCGATAGGCTACCTCTCCTATCCTCTGCGATATCTGATATGGACTAACAAAACATAGAGTGAGCTTTCTAGACTTCAAAGATCGACCCACACCAGTCACTGGCGTCACTCTTAAAAACACATGATCTCCCTCTTGGAATTCAAGTGCTTTCCTCCTCTTGTCATGATAGCTCTTCTGACGACTCTGCGAAGCTTTCATCCTCTCTTGGATCTCCTTAATCTTCCCAGTCATCTCTTGCACAATTTCAGGTCCGAGTACAACACTCTCGGGCGATTCATACCAACACAACGGAGTCCTACACCTTCTCCCATACAAAGCTTCATAGGGCGTCATTCCAATACTAGCATGAAAACTATTATTGTACGTGAACTCAATCAACGGTAAATGGCTATCCCACGATCCTCCATGATCCAACACACAAGCCCTCAACAAATCCTCCAAAGATTGGATAGTCCTTTCTGTCTGACCGTCCGTCTGCGGGTGATATGCAGAACTCATCCTCAACTTGATACCCAACGCATCTTGCAAACTCTTCTAGAACCTCGATGTAAACCTCAGATCTTTATCCGAGACAATACTCAAAGGTACCCCATGTAACTTCACAATCTCCTCAATATACATCTCGGCTAGCTTCTGCATGGAGTGATTAATCTTCATCGGCAAGAAATGAGCCGACTTAGTTAATTTATCCACGATCACCCAAATTGAATCATTTCCCTTAACAGTCTTCGGCAATCCCACCACAAAATCTATGGAAATACTATCCCATTTCCATTATGGAATCCTCAACGGCTGCATCATACCTAAAGGCTTCTAATGCTCAACCTTCGACTTCTGACAAGTCAAACACGCATAAACAAACTCCACAACATCCTTCTTCATACTTGGCCACCAAAACAACTTTTTCAAATCTTGGTACATCTTCGTAGCACCGGGATAAATACTCAACCTACTTCGATGTCCTTCTTTCATAATGCTCTTCTTAATATCTGGGACATCTGGAACACACACTCTATCTCTGAACATCATCACACCATTTTCGTCAATCCGGAATTCACCTCCATTACCTTGGTTAATCAATGTCAATCGGTCAACCAACTTTAAATCAGATTGCTGCCCCACCCTGATTTCTTCCAGAATACTACTAGTCAACTTCAACATTCCCAACTTCACACTGTCAAGAGTCGCTTCACATACTAAACTCAAATCTCTGAATTGTTCAATTAATTCCAATTCTTTCACCATAAGCATCGACATATGCAATGACTTTCTGCTCAATGCATCGGCCACTACATTTGCTTTCCCCGGATGATAACTCAAATCAAAATCAAAATCCTTCAACAGCTCTAACCACCTCCTATGCCTCATATTTAATTCCTTCTAATCAAATAAGTACTTTAGACTTTTATGATCACTGAACACTTCAAATTTAGAGCCAAATAGATAATGTCTCCAAATCTTCAACACAAACACCACAACGGCCAATTCCAAGTCATGCGTAGGATAATTCCTCTCATGAACTCGCAATTGTCTCAAAGCATAGGCAACAACTTGTCCATTATGTATCAATACTCCACCAAGACCCATCTTTGACGCGTCACAATACACCACAAAAGATTCACTTGGATTAGGCAAAATCAACACTGGAGCAGTAGTCAATCTCTTCTTCAATTTCACAAAACTCTCTTCACAAGTTACATCCCACACAAAATCTTGACCCTTTTGAGTCAACTGAGTCAAAGGTAATGCCAACTTAGAAAAGTCTTCAATAAACTTGCGGTAATAACTCGCTAATCCCAAAAAACTTCGTATCTCAGTCGCAGACTTCGGAGTCTCCCACTGTAACACGACATCAATCTTAGAAGGATCAACAGCAATCCCTCCACTCAAAATCATATGGCCAAGGAAACCCACTTCCTTCAACCAGAACTCACACTTTGATAGCTTTGCATACAACTTCTTCTCTTTCAACACTTGCAACACAGTTCTCAAATGCTCGACGTGTTCTTCTTCAAATCGAGAATATATCAAGATATCATCGATAAACACCACCACAAACTTATCCAAATACTCATGAAAAATCCTATTCATATACTCCATGAACACACCAGGTGCATTGGATACACCAAACGACATCACAGTGTATTCATAGTGACCATACCTCGTCCTGAAAGCCGTCTTCCGAATATCATCAGGCTTAACTCGAATCTGATGATAACCAGACCTCAAATCAATCTTGCTAAACACACAAGCACCTACTAACTGATCCATCAAATCGTCAATTCTCAGAAGTGGATACTTATTCTTGATCGTCACTTTATTCAACTGCCGATAATCAACGCACAACCTCATACTTCCATCTTTCTTCTTCACTAGCAACACCGGAGCACCCCACGGAGAAACACTCGGTCGAACAAACCACTTCTCAAGCAATTCTTCCAGTTGTTTCTTCAATTCACTTAGCTCCGAAGCTGACATTCGATAAGGAGCCATTGACACTGGACTCGTACCTAGTACTAAGTCCATTGCAAACTCTACTTCACGCTCTGAGGTAAATCACTGATGTCATCTGGGAACACCTTTGGAAATTCACAAACAACAGGCAACTCCACACTCGCAGCTTCACGATCAATTTGCAACGATGCAAACATTGCAAACACCAAAGCTTCGTCTTCCACAAGTCCGTCTACTTGCTTAGTAGATAAGAACATCAACTCCCCACTATCATCAATCTCAAGAAACTCTACAGTCTTGTTATAACAATTTATATGAACCCGGTTGAACTCCAACCAGTTCATTCCAAAGATCACGTCAATTTGGTGTAAGGGTAGGCACACCAAATCCATCACAAAGCTCTTCTCAAAAATCGTCATAGGACATCTTAAACACACAAGGGTAGTAGTAACAGAACCATTAGCTGGAGTTTCTATTACCATATTACCATTCATATCAGATAACTTCAAGCCCAATCTATTAGCACATTCAAGCGAGATAAAAGAATGAGTAGCACCAGTATCAATAATAGTAACCAATTCGATATTATTGATAAAACAAGTACCTCGAATCAGGTTGTCCTTCTCTGGCACCTCTGCACCACTCAAAGCAAACACTCTGCCACTGTTCTGAGCAGCAGTCGCAGTCTTCTTCGGCTTCTGACATTGAGTACTGATATGACCCTTCTCACCACAATTGAAACAGGTCGGACCCTCATATTTGCAATCAGTATCTCGATGACCCTTCTTACTGCATCTATAACACCTCAGCACATTATTGGTGCACACATCAGCACGGTGACCTTGCTCGCCACGCTTATGACACTTTCCAGAAGTGGGAGCTGCTCCCCCACTTGCCTTTTTCCCATCTGAAGCATTATACTTCCCTTTGTCAGCTGAAGTTGTATAAGGCTTACCCTTATACTGCCCTTTCTTCTCACTCAACTGCTTGTAGTGAGCAAATCGAGCTCGGCTGTCCTCATCGAAGATTCTGCTCTTGTCCACCAACTCAACATACCTGCGGATCTGCTGATACCCAATTCCCTGCTTAATCTCTGGTCTCAGCCCATTCTCGAACTTGAGACACTTGGACATCTCAGCATCAGTACGATTGTAGTGCGGACAGAACTTCACCAAAGCCTCAAACTTTGTGGCATACTCTGCCACAGTCATATCTCCTTGCTTCAGCTCAAGGAATTCTACTTCCCTCTTGCCACGATCATCCTCTGGAAAATACTTCCCCAGAAACTCCTGCTTAAACACAACCCAAGTTATCACAGCGCCAACATCTGCAAGTCTCAGACGGGTGTTATCCCACCAGTCCTCAGCTTTTTCTTCCAGCATATGCGTTCCGAACTGAACCTGTTGCTCATCAGAACACCCCATCACCTAGAAGATCTTCTCGATCACCTTCAGCCACTTGTGTGCATTTGCTGGATCATGCGTACCCACAAAAGTCGGTGTATTGCTCCTTTGAAACTTCCCCAAAGCACGAAACTCATCAGGAGCTCCACCATTTGGATTCAGCTGCGCCACCACATTAGCAACCGATTCCAACGCATCAGCAATCGCACGATCGTTTCTTCCAGCCATCCTGCACACCACCAACAAGGTTAGACGAATTAAAATATCTCCAGAGTACGCACACTCGTTGACTGACAGGGGACTGACAACACGTAAAAACCTGGCCGGACGGACCGACCTGCTCTGATACCACTAATGTAACACCCTTTTCTACCCCCACAAATGTTGCAGCAGAAACAACTCAAATATCAGAGAAAAGTATCAAAATCACTTCAAGGGTGCACATTTCTCATTAAAATCAAATTAATACACTTGCCCTGTAAACAAAAGGGTTTTCCTCAAAATAACTCAAAAGCCTTCACATGGCAACAGAACTCAAAATTCTCAATTAAAAGGTTTTCATCAAACATCGTAATAATCCAAAAAGCTTTTCAACATATAAAACCATATCATCAAATGAAAACAAAATAAGGGAAAACATAGTTCGACTCAAAGGACCCCAACCCGATGTTACACTATCAGAGCAAGACCCTCTAAATTGACCAAAAGCAAATAAACTTGAAGATCCTCGAAAGCATCCACAGCTAAACCTGATCACTTGCATGTTACCCACGTGGAGGCAACATTCAAACAGGCAGGGTGAGTAATCACAATTCATAATAATCATTGTAAAACAAGATATACATAAAATGGCATTATCTTCATATACAACATCTTCAGGATCATCACAAGGAAACATCAAAATCACGAACAACATCATAAAATACAGCAATGCCAATTAAATGCAAATGCACAACAAGACCCGTGCATATGGTACCAATCGTCATAATAGATGGACACTAGGCCATCAACCCTCCAAAGATCCCCGTCAATAGGATCAATCCCGCAATTGGAACCGGAGCACGTCATAATTACCTCATATCCACACAATGGGAATGAAGCGTCGTCATAGAGTATGTATATGAATGTATGATACACAACATCACTAATCATCATCATCTAATAAACATCATAATGTGCATCATCATTCATCAATTCTCATATACGTCATGTCATCACATATTTGTCAAATAATCACCAAAACATCATCATATAATCATCAGTAACATCATAGAAAATCATCATAGAAATCACAGCATCAAGACATAACAGCAGCATAAACAAAATTTCGCGAACAGCAGCAGTTCGCTCCAGGATTCGCCTAGCGAACCTGTTCGATGTGTCCTTCGCTTAGCGAAGCGGCCAGCGAACATCAAAGACCCCACACTCAACACCAGAACAATCATCTGTCACACTCGCCGATTGACTCGCTTAGCGAACTTCCTCGCTGATTCCTTCGCTTAGGGAAACTCCCAGCGAAGCCTAACTTTCCTCTCCAGAATCATCTCAGCACTCCCTCCCATGCTATCGCGCATTCGCTGCGCTGCTGGCTTAGCGAGCCTTTGCGAACATTCGCCTAGAAAAGCAACGGTTCGCCTAGCGAACCTGCGATTACAACAAATCGCTGCTATGCCTCAGTAGCTCCACAACCTCCAAGCACCTTCGATTACATCCCCAAATGACCCAAAAACATCCATATAACAGTTCTAATGACTCACGGAGTTTAAAGGCCTAAAACCTACGTTTGTTAGGTCGATTCAGGACACTACAGGAAACCTTAATTTCCCTAAACCTTCAAAACTCTCAAACTTCATATAAACTCCATAAATCCCTTCACCACAGGGTTGAAACAATAACGACGGGGAAATCAGCCCCAAGGTCTATTTTACCCGATTAGATTCAACTCTTATTAATCGATTCACAAAATACCCTCAAAATCATCAGTTTACCTCAAAACCCATAAACCCTCATAAACTTAAAAATCCCCAAAAATCCACTTTAATCACATCGAATCCTATAATGAAAACAATGAAAGGCAATTACTCCCCATACCTTAGATTGTCGATCCGATGAGTTCTCTCTTGAGCCTTTGGAAACCTTCATGGTAATCCTCGCATTTTTCCCGTTTTCCTCAGAGCTCTGCACTTTCTTCTTATTTTCACGATCTCCACAAATGAATCCTAATTCTCCTCAATTCCTCCTTTTTGGTTAATTTAACTCTTGGCCCTCAAATATGGGCTTTCCCATACTACTCCCACTAATACTCCTCAAATGTCCATCTTACCCTTAATTCCTCTAATATTATTTTAAATTAATAATAATACTAATATATTCATATTATATACTATTATTTAATTAAAATAACCAAAACTTCACAAAAACACCGACATCGACACAATCCACCAAAAATCACAGAAATTCACGAATATAATATTTAAATAAATTAAATAAATATTCTTACGAAATTTGGGGTGTTACACTTTAGACAACGCTTTTAAAAAGCGCTGCTAAAAGCCAAACTAAGGCTACTCTTTAGAAAGCATGTTTTGGAAAGCGCTGCTAACGGTCTTTCATAAGCCACACCTTAGACAATGCTTTTGATTCTTGATACCTTCGAAGCTTTCAATGCCAATTATGGATTAAGTGTTGATCAATCATTGTCGCCTTTAGTTTAACTTGATTCTTGAGAAAATTAGTGATTAATTCTTGCCTTGTTGATTGGTTTATTCATGATGTTTGCTGATACTTTCTTGACATCATAATGTTGTCCATGAGTTGTTGATGAGTGTTTGGTGTTCGCTTTTTCGTTTCTGATTGTTATCACTTATGCTTAAAGCTTCATCCTTGCTCTTTTGTTGTTGCTTCCCTTTAAAAATGATTCCAAAGGAAAGGATTTCCCTGTTGACTTGTAAGATATGCTTTAGGATAGCTTAGTACCTTCTACCCTACCTCATGGCCTTGTCAGAGCCACATTTTTCCCTCTTTAACCTAGCCTTAGGTTAGGGTTTGTTAACCTTGTGTAAGTACTATTGTTATAAGTACCTACCTTCCTTTCTTGGCTTTGTTAGAGCCATTTTGTTTTATAACGTAGAATCAGGTTTAGAGTTTGTAAACTCTATGTGAGTACTATTGTAATGTGTACTCAAATTCCCCCTCTTTGACTTTGTTAAAAGTCAATACCTTTGTTAGTCTTTCAACTTAGACTTAGAGAGTTTGTTAACTCTAGGTAAGTGTCATGGTTATAAACACTTACTTCCCCTTGGAACCTTGACCATAGTCAAGAGTTCCTCACCCTTAGTGAGGTGAACTACAGAGGATCTGATTCCTCATTCCTAGTCAGGATACGTAGGCACAAGATGCGATGTCTTGTCGAGCCCACTAACCACTAACAACTAACAACTAACTCTCTTATCCCTCGCCGCCATGCGATCTAGACTAGTTTACGTTACCTTTTATCCTAACCTTAGGATTGGAGTCGCGCACTCCATGTAAGTGTCATGGTGATGAACACTTACTTTTCCCGTTTAATCTAGCCTTAGGTTTGGAGTCGCCGCACTCCATGTAAGTGTCATGGTTATGAACATTTACTTCCCTCTGGAACCTTGATCATTATCAAGAGTTCCTCACCCGTAGTCAGGTGAACTACGAATGCTCTGATTTCATCCTAGTCAGGATACGTAGGCACGAGATGCGATGTCTTGGAGAGCATACTTAGTGTACATACCTTAGGTCTTTACCTTAGCACTTTCCCTTAGCAAGCAAACAATAACATAACACAAATACAAATAAAAGGTTCCTGTAGAGTACTACATATACTTAGGATACTAGCACCTTCCCTAGGTATAATCAACCCCCGAATCTTAGATCTTTAGCTTTGTTGTTACATAGCGCACCTAGCGTTTTCTTCGATCTTTACCCTTTCCTCTGGATAAATCAAAGCACGGTAGTGAGCTTCATGATTTGTGATTTAAGTTAACTAATAGCTTGATATCCAATTCTCACGGCAACACTAACATACTAAACTAATGGGCTTTTTAACAATTACCCATTACAAGCTAACTTAGGGTACACGCTAACTTAAACAATTGGACATAACAAACAAGCCCAATTCGACAACTACATATTAGAACACAATTCGACTACAACATGTAGGTTTTCGATAACAGCATGTGAGTAGACTTCGACGACATGCTAAACCTCTGTCGACAATACTAGAGTTCGATCCAATATCTCACACTTTAAATCTCAACTACAAACAACAACAACAAATAAATAAAATCAATAGAATCGTTAAATATTAAATTTCAACAACAACAACAACAATATTAAGCATTTTACTCGATACAACTACCACTAACATTAATATGTTACTTTCATGCTTTCCTAACTAACATTAGACATTTTTTACAAGAAATTACTAGAGAAAAAATTTAATTAAGAAACCAACTTTGAAATATTTCCCTGCTCTTGCTATCATTATCATTGTTTTCAATGTGTTAAGTTTAAATTTCAGCACTTTGCATCCAAGATGGATAGTTGTGGCATTCACGTTTGAGAATTTCTTACCCCACCCCTTGGGGTTCTTAGGCACCATATGCGCTTCCAAAAATACCCGCTGCTTCCGGAGATGTATCTCCGGACGCACCTTTTTTTTACTTAACGTTGGTTTTTTTCGGAGCTACATCTACGGAATGTTTCCGTTTATATAGCTTCGGAACATATTGGAATACATTCTCGCCAGAGTCTGTTCTCCTCCCTCATTCTTCATTTTTCATCTTCTTCACTCTCAAACTTTCTAAACTCTCTCAATCCTCAAAAAATCATTTTTCACCAAACTTAATTTTTTTCAATCAAGTTCGACAAGGAGCATTCATTTCAACGATCAAGACACTCCAAATCATTCAAAGCTCGATATAATCGGTAATTTTTTGAGTTTTCGAGGTATTTTCGAGTATTTCACGTAAACGAGTTAGAATATAGTTTTAGGGGTAGAAATCCTTAGATAGTTTTAGAAATATAGTTTTGAGATAATGTAGGTATTGTTTGTTGGCTGAAACGGATGATCAGGGATTCAAAAAATCGATTTTCATGGGTAGGGGACGCCATTGTCGTGACTGTTGGAGTTGCAGAAAGTTTCGGAGCTACATCTACGAAACAAATTAACATTAGGGAAATTCCGTAGATGCAGCTCCGGAACAAATCAAACGTTGTGAATTCTGGGTACTTCAGTAGATGTATCTACGAAAGTTTTCCGTGTGTACATATCCGGAAGTAAAAAAAATGTTAATTTTTTTTCTTTTTGTTTTTAAATTTATTTGTATCTAATTGTTTTTTCTAGGTTATAACTTGCAGACATTATGGCAGATAGAGACGATAGATTGCGACTTAGACAGGTTTCACAACATGTATTTGTCAGACGCGAGCAGAGCCATGCCGCTGTTATCGAGGCCGATACATCTATTCTAGCAGAGCCTACAGCTGAGGCACAGCCTACTGAACAACCTTCTTCATCACATGGCCAGGAAACTCCCTCGACCTCGTATCCCACCCCATCATCCACTTTTTCATCCCGGATGTGTCGGGATTCAGCTAAGGGTTCATCACAGGCCCCGTCCTCCCGCAGGCCTCGTTGGGATACTTTTGTTCCTCCTCCTTCCGATGATGTTGATTTGGTGCCACCTTCAGAGGGTGATGACCCACCAGCGGAGGATTTTGGTGATGACGACGATGATGAGCCTGAGGGTTTCCCAGGGGGTCCCTCAGATATGTCCTTGCAGACAGGGTATGCTGACCATGCTGCCAGACATGTCTGGGATGGAGAGGTAACATTACTCAAATTGTTTCTATTTTATTTCATTGGAAATTTATAATTTGTACCATTTTTTCTTATTTATTGAAATTTTCAGACTCGTCAACCGCAGAAAGTCTATAACTATTGGTAGAAGATATTAGCTCTGGTTCAGCCACGGGAGGTTTGGTTCCAGGTTGTCCTTGCCATGTCTGGTTTAAAGGACCTTTGTGAGATCGGTTACTACCTGATCCACAATGGGATGTTGATGGGATTTGTGGAGAGATGGCACCCTTAGACGTCCTTATTTCATCTACCGCACGACGAGATCACGATTACACTGGATGACATCTCTTTTCTGTTACATATACCGATCAGGGGTACCCTCTTTCATCACGGTAGGATGATGAAGGAGGATGCGAGAGAGATGTTGGTGGAGGAGCTTAGAGCTGGTCCACTGGATGCGCTTGGGGAGATGGATAAGACCAGAGGGGCTCATGTGAAGTTCTCCTTTCTGACGCTTAGATTTGGTGAGGTGCTCACTGCTGCACGGTAGGCAGATGGTGATCCAGCTGAGGTTGAGATACACAAGTAGCGTGTGCTGAGGTGTTATTTTCTATTTTTGGTCGGCACTCAGCTGTTTGTGGATACGAGCTTCACATATACCGATGTCGCTTACCTCAGGTAGTTTTTGGATTCCACACGGATCCATGAGTACAACTGGGGGTGGCTACACTGGCGTACATGTATTTGAGGTTGGGAGAGAGATGCCTGTGGAAGACCAGGACTGTGGCAGGAAGCGTGTCACTACTTGTGGTAACAATCTTATATCCTTCGACTTTTTTTCATTTCTTTTCATTTTATATTCATGATAATGCTTGATCTTGATGTTTTTTATTTTCATTTTAGGCTTGGATATTCCAGCACTTTCCCGTGATCGCCGGGTGGGGGAGTGTACCTGATTACACCGAGCTGATATTGTGTGCCCGTGCCTTTCTCCCGCTCAAGGGGAACCAGGCGGTCAACCCTTATAGAGTCTATCTCGACCGCCTGGCTACTAAGGACATCCGCTACGATGTCTATGTTTATCACAGTGTGACGTGCCTGTTTGATGACATCTCACTATTCTCAGGATGGTTGGCATTCAGTTCGACCATCACTGTTCGATATTTGCCCAAGCGCATCATGCGGAAGTTTGGGTACACACAGACGATACCCAGACACCCATCTGTCTCCGCTCCTCTCGGCTTGACCCGTATGCAAATAGAGGAGATCTAGGCTGACTATCAGAGGCACATGGTACTAGACAAGGCTCGGGCGACCAGAGCACCGAGATACTGGAGCTGCGTTGATGGCTACATCATGTGGTTCTTCAGCGTCTCACACCTCTACATGGTGCCCACTGCAGAAGGATCACCACCCAGACCAGCTCATCAAGAGATTTTAGAGGAGCAGCAGTCTCAGTTGGACCATACTTAGGATGTCCTGCCTCGCTGTCTTCAGATAGTGGAGATGGGGCAGGCGAGCAGTGACGTCGGTTTCTTCCCTGAGGGGTCTGACCATATACGTATATTAGATGGGATGATTGCGCTGGCACAGGGGGCACATATGTACCACAGACATCGCGCCAGGATGGGTGGGATCGATGGCCGAGGATGCAGACCAGGCTGTAGAGGAGGCGGCAGAGGCATAGGCAAAGGAGAGGATGGAGATGTTGTCAGGCACACACAGGAGTGACTGTGGTGACATTGATGTACTATTTTTTGATGATGTTTATGACATATTGTAGCGCGATTTTTGTGGTCCTGAGTCACTATCGCTTGGGTACTATAGTTCGATTCATTTTTTATCCTATTGAGCTGACTAAGGAAGGGAAATAGATGTCTCCAATTAACCCTGCTTGCATACTGAGTTTGAACAGCGGTTTGTTAGGTTACAGATGCTATGTGGATGTGGGGCCCAATCTTTGGTTATTTTGTTAAGAACACAGTTTCTGGATTATTTGTGAGGTTTTTCGTAATGTGTTTAGATTTGATGCTTTTGGGTTGATTTGGTGGAGATACTGGATTTTGGGTTTTTTTATTAGTATGCTCGCTAAGATTTTTCAATCTTATGCCTACGTATTCCCATTTAACGAAACAGGGAAATCAGAGCGATCGTAGTTCCTCCTCTTCTATGGGAGGAAAAGAGGTTGTTTTGGTGTCTTGTTCAAAGCCCAAGACGTGAAGCTAAAGGTGGTTTGTATCTTATTCAAAGCCCAAGATGTGAAGCTGAAGAGTCTATTTGTATCTTGTTCAAAGCCCAAGATGTGAAGTTGAAGGGTGTATGATGAGAGAGAATTTGTCATCTCTAAAGAGGAGTTGTTGATGTTTGTATGCTGTGAGCAAGGCACAACTCTGATGCTAAAGGCTGATTGACTCAACCGGGATTTTCTTTATACAAAGCCTTAGAGGAGGCTAGTGACCCAACAAGAGGGTGTTTTTATATGTCTTGTACGAAGCCCAAGACGGAGGCTAAAGAGGTTTGACTCAATAAGAGAGTCTTGAACAGGTGATTGACTCAACAAGAGAGTCTGGAGGTTGTTTGATTCAATGAGAGAGTCTTTTATACTCAACAAGAGAGTGTTTTCCTATCTCGTACAAAGCCCAAGATGGAGGCTAAAGAGGTTTGACTCAACAAGAGAGTCTTTGATACTCAACAAGAGAGTGATTTATATCTCGTACGAAGCCCGAGATGGAGGCTAAAATTTGTTGACTCAACAAGAGAGTCTTTTATACTCAACAAGAGAGTGATTTATATCTCGTACGAAGCCCGAGATGGAGGCTAAAAGTTGTTGACTCAACAAGAGAGTCTTTTATACTCAACATGAGAGTGTTTTTCTATCTCGTACAAAGCCTGAGATGGAGGCTAAAAGTTTGACTCAACAAGAGAGTCTTTTATACTCAACAAGATAGTGTTTTTCTATCTCGTACGAAGCCCGAGATGGAGGCTAAAAGTTTGACTCAACAAGGGAGTCTGAAAAGGTTAGCTCTGCTGGGGAGAATCATTGTACAAAGCCCAAGAGGAGGCTAAGAAATCTGGTGGCTGTCTCAGTTTAGCGACAGGTCCAGTATGTTGGATAAAAGAGAAAATCACTTCTTATAAAGATTAAAGGTAAGGTTGTGCTTTGGGATTGATCAGAGGATCAGGGTTATTTCCTGTTCTTTAAGAAAATGGAAAATCCAAAGGGTACTGAGATTGTCCAAGTCTACTGGTGTTTTGAGAAATCGATTTTCAGATAGTGAATGATCTTTGTATGATGCCAAAGAGAAGTCTGGTATGTTAAGGGATGAAGGTCAACCCATTAACAGGTCTGACACTTGACTCAGAAAGACAGCTCTAGCAAATTGATGACTAGGTTCTATTCCTATACCTGTAGAGGTCTCTGGGTCATTGTACTAAGCCCAAGAGAAGGCATTAGAGCTTTTAAGAAGCCGAAGGGTCCTTGTACAATGCCCAAGAGGAGGCGGGGATGCTTTTAAGAAGCCCGTGGGTCCCCAAACCAAGAGAAGTTCAAGAAATGCAATTCACCGAGAAGAGATCATTTCATGAAAATTTGAGGTTTGAAGAAACTCAAGAGATGCCATTCACCAAGAAAAGATCATCTCTGGGGAGTAGAGTTTCTTTGATAATTTCTAAGAGTGACAGTCTGAGAAAGGTTTCACTGAGAATGCTGCCTTTCACGTTTCCATATTGTTTAACCCCAAGAGGAGGGAAGACTGTGTCTGGTAATCCTATGGGGATCTAGTTTTGTTTGTATTTAAGAGTGGCCAACAGGGATTTATCTAGTGTTAGACGTAGTTGTCGGGGGAAACTCTAAATAACTATACTAGTATTACACAGTTGATATGTGACAAGCATATAAAAGTTTGTGAAAGAAGACTTACAGTGAAACAGCCCCACAATACAGTTATATATATGAAAGCGGATAAAGAAAGCGGTAAACACTTACTCGGTTGTAGAGCTTCCATGTTGTTTTGTTAGTTTGTTCAACAAAGAAAACTTTGATAACAATATTATATTCTAAATCAAAGGAGAAAGTACTTTGAAAATATTGTTGGGGCTTATAGCTCAAGGAGAGGCCCAAGGTTTTATCAGTGATTGCACTGTTGAAATTGTACAGGGACTTATACAAGTGACTGAGGCCCAAAAAGGTTTTCTGTACAAAGGGATGGTTCTTACACTCTCTCAAGAGGCCCAAAGGTGTTTAAAGAAAAGGAATGGGGCTTATAACACGAGGGTAGGCCCAAATGATTTAATTTTTGAACTGGCGATTGCGCCGAGGTTTCTTTACCGTACTGGGTCTTATACAATGCATTGAGGCCTAAAAAAGTTTTGGTTAAAAAGGGGTTGGGTCTTACACTCTATTAGAGGCCCAAAGGTGATTTTAAAAGAAAAGATGGGGCTTAAAACTCAAGGAGGGGCCCAAGGGTTTTGTTTGAAAAATGACAATCGCGCCGAGATTTCATTAGCGTATTGGGACTTATACAATGCACTGAGGCCCAAAAAAGTTTTTATTTACATGGGATGGGTCTTACACTCTCTCAAGAGGCCCAAAAGTGTTCGAAAAAGATTTGATGAGGGTTGAATTGATCAAAACCCTAATTTGTTTTCAAAATATATTTTAATTGAATAAAAATTCAATTAAAATGATCAAAATTGTTAAACATGTGTGAAAAACAAATTGTGGTATTGGATTAATGTTTGACGAATCATGTTTATACCCACAAAATAATTGGAAATCAATTAAGTTTGGAAAATCAAGGGAGAAAAAATATTTCAAATGTTAATAACAAATAAAACATTAATTCTTTGCAAAAATATCAAATATATGAAATACGTAATATTTTTGGGATTTTTTGGTAAAATAAAATATTTTAACATTTTTGTGAATTATTAAAAAAAGAATCAACTCAAAATCATTAAAACTCAGAGAGAAATTAATTTTTGAATCAATTAAGTAAAATCACAAAAATTCAAATATTCAAATATTTGAAAAAGGGCGCCAAGAACATCTTGGCCTTGCCCGCGTGCTCTGTTTTGCCCAGATTTGCGTTTTCTCATCAATCTCACTGAATACTTGATGAAATCACTCCATCCACATATCAATATACTCGTTTTCACCTCACGATCATGTCTATGGTCTTTAATTTCATTTATTTTAACCATGGAATAAGAAATCAAAGAGAAACCTCAAGAACCCTAAAATTTTCATGAAAGCTCAGAAATTCCATACACGATTCAAACAAAACAATTGATTGAGGGAAAATACTCCATGCATGATTATGAACATATAGCCAAATTATTGTGCAGCAAAAAATGCATGGATCATAGAGTTAGAAGAGCTCATGCTCACCTCTTGCAGTTGGTGATCGTGTTTTGTGTTAGAGGTGTTACAGCTAGGTTCCAATGATGTGGATAGCTTCCCTAAGTGCCAAGTGATGTGCCTGAGTGCTTGGAATGGTTTGAAACAAGTTGGAACTGAAGACGGTATCTCAACTGCAACTTGGTTAAAACCTTGAGCAGTTGGCTGGTGATTTTGGGAAATCAGTGTTCCAGATGTTGTTTAAGTGTTTGGATCACTTCTATATGATGTTTATGAAGTGTGTGTGTGATTGGTTTGGTTGGAATTGCTCTCAAACTCAAAACCCGATAGTGACTTGCTTTGGAAGGCAAATTTGGAAGTGAGAAGGAGATTTTGAGGAAAGCATCTGTTTGATGGCTTTGGTGTACTCAAACTGATCACAAATGAGCTCTATTTATAGTAGAGCAAGTTTGTTTTGCAAGCAATAGTGAATGGCAACTGTTGCAGAGGTTTGGCCAATGTTAATCAATGGGCATCCAAGTCTCCTCTAGCCATTGACTAGAGGTTAGGGCACAGGCTGCTAGTTCCCTTGGTCTTGGATATGTCTTGACTGAATTTCGTTGGAAATGGCTCAGTCCATGCCACCTTGGTGCATCCATTAAATGCTCCAAAACAAGATTGGAGTCTTGTCCCTCTTTTAGGCATTTCTAGGTTTGGCATGCTACTTTTGGTTCCAAAGACTTGGGAGGCTTATGGATCAGTGTTTGTCCCTCCTTGGTCTCCCCCTGAGGTGCTCAGATGGATAGAGTTATTTGTCATTTGTACAAATTGCTGAAATCGAGCAAAATGCACAAATTTTCCTTGCCTTGACAGTTTGCAGCAAGGCATATTGCCATTATCATATCTCATGGCCCAAGTGAAATTTGATGGGGTTCTTGGCCATTTTGGAAAGCCCTCATATGATACAACAACTGTTTGATCATAATTGGTTTTGATACTTTTTGGATCCAATTGAAAAATGCCCCTACATTTTGAAAAAAGTAAGACAGATTCTGACTTAGTGAAAATTTCACTAAGTGTTGGAAAAAAGTGACATTTTCACTTTTTGTGATTTTGATCATTCCATAACTTAAAATCCATGAGGAATTGGAATGAGTTGTGTTTGAAGCTTTTGTAGAGGGCCATGAGAGCTACAAATCCAACTTTGGATGGGGAAAAGTGGCCTTGTGGTTTAGGATTTATGATCCTCCAAAGTTGGTACCCTAGCCACTTTGTTCCATAACTTAGAAAATTTCTAAGTTTTTTATGGTTACCCCTTTTACAAGTTATCCCACTTTTCTTGATTTTTCTTGATGAATGATGATTCCAATCACACATTAACATCATTTTAGGGTTAGGGAACCATAATTTATCAAAAAATCAAAAAGTCAAACTTTGACTTTTGGGCACAGTTGACTTTTTATCAGATGAATTCCAAACTGTGCGATCCTCTATGAAATCAAGTCCTTGACCTAAATCAAACTTGATGGATTGATTTCATAGGGGTTATAGGGTGTATTGAATCATGTCCCAAGGTTTGGGAGCATGCCTGGGTCAAAAGTCAAGGATACAGTTGACTTTTTCCCGCGAAACCCTAATTGTGGTTCTGATGAGCTTGAAACTTGTTGATCAAGCTTTTTGGGTCAATCCATTATTGAAAATGGATCATTGTGATGTATTTGAGACCCTCAAATCCTCTCTTGAGGTCTTGGCTCATGTTTTGTCCCAAAAGTCAACTTAGGGGTGAATTAGGTCAAGAAACCCTAATTCCTGATTTTTGATGAATGCATCCCCTGAGGCTAAATTGACTTGATGGTTAGGTTCATGATTTCCCTTGGAGCATCTTAGGTTATGCTTTGAAGCATTGGCTCATGCCCAGAGGAAAGTTTCCATCTGGAGGCCTTGGTCGACCAAAACGCTAATTTGGTGACACTGGCGACCTTGAGGCTTAATCCACTCAGAATGCTGCAACCTTGTGCTTGATTCTTGTTGTGGGAGTCCTCTTGATCCATTGGGGATGTTTGAGAGGCTAGACAAGTTGAAGATCATGTCATTCCTTGATTGATCCTTTGTCTAAGAGCTCTGAAAGGGCTTGAAACCCTAAATTTGATTGTAGTGAAGGCTCAACAATCTCTGAGGAGATTGATGAGGTATGATGGTACATCCATATTGTGATGATAATTTTCACAATGATGGGAAATCTTAGTGGTCAAAATTTGGGGTATGAGAGATGCCCTTATTTAATCTTCTTGGACCTGAAGGTGTGAATGGCGAAGGTATTCGAGCATTCGGGGTGCAAGAGGATTAAATATCAGAATACCCGAAATTTTGATGGTGGTTAAGAATGGTCGTTCACGCATCCTTCTTCTTTTGCTAAGCAATGATGCTTAGAAAAGGTAAACTTCCCCTCGATCCTGGTTTCCTACCAAGGAACTGGTCTTAGTTTCTGATTTAAACTTCCCCTCGATCCTGGTTTCCTACCAAGGAATTGGTCTCAGTTTCTGAAATAAACTTCCCCTCGATCCTGGTTTCCTACCAAGGAACTGGTCTCAGTTTCTGATTTAAACTTCCCCTCGATCCTGGTTTCCTACCAAGGAACTGGTCTTAGTTTCTGATTTGAACTTCCCTTCGATCCTGGTTTCCTACCAAGGAACTGGTCTCAGTTTCTGAAATAAACTTCCCCTCGATCCTGGTTTCCTACCAAGGAACTGGTCTCAGTTTCTTTTGTCAATAAACTTTCTTGACAAGGGACGCTGTGTGTAGCGGTTTTCCTCAAACTTCTCGCCGAATTTTCCTGGGGAGATGCCATTTGATGGATATATGATCTGATGTCAAAGTTGCTGGGGAACCCAGCTGTCTGCGTTGTAGAGGTACACAAACTTCTCTTTTGGAGACGCCATTTGTCGACTCTACTAGGGAAAGCAGGTCTCTTGAGAGACTGCTGTCGCTTGGGGATATTACATCATACTTTTCTTCGAGATCTTCTCGGAGAAATGACATACAATGTATCCCAATTTTGAGGTGCTGATGACTTCATTAACATCGACTCTCCGGAGAACAAAATCAATGTGTTGCTGAAAGTCTTTAGTTGTGAGGCTTTCTCTGGGGATTTTCCTTAATCCAGGAAAGCGGAGATATCATCTTCAATGGTGAAGAGTGACATTTGTCGATGGTCCTCTTGCTTTTCAGAGGTTCAAGTTATCAAAGTGGTCAAGGGCCGGCTTCAATCCAGAAATAAACTGGAGGCGAGGTTGCTCAGATGCGACATTTCTTGATAGGGAAAGAACTGACAATTCGACTGAGAGGACTTTTATCACTAGGGAACAAGACCGACTAGAGTGATAGTGATGCAATATGAATATGAATGTAAATCAATAATGCATGATGTATGTATGTTTATGCTGACAAAACTGACGCGACATACAGACTAGTAGATGAACATGACTGGATACTTGGCCACTGCAGGGGATGAAAAGTATCACTGGTCCAAAAAGTAGCAATTCTGCCTTGCTTAGGAGAGATAGTCCCTGTGGGGGACAGCCGTTGGTCGGGCTTAGGAGGTAAGAACTCTGCCGGGGGTGTCAGATGAAACACGGCCTCTGACACAGTTGATCCTTCATCCAGGCGCACTGGTTCAGAAGGAGTACTTTGATTCTGCACTTTGAAGTTCGATTACTTCTGTCGAAGCGATCGACGTTCTTTCGATGTTCAACAGTCAAAAGAAATTGCCATCTTTATTTTAAAAGCCGAAAAAGTTTTAACAAGTAAATTCATTTTTGTTTTATTTCAAGAATCGTTAATCATGTTAAAATGTCATCCTATAAAGCTAAAACAAATAAGAATTGTAAACAAAAGCACAAGGGCTCAAATTTTATTGATAGGATGGAAATCAGCCAAACGCATGATTCCATAGAGTATTTACAAAGTTAGAAAATGGTAATTTAAGGGAAAAGGGCTGCATGGAAACATAACGACCACTATCCTTCTACCAACTTTGAATTCTGGACATCCTGAGCTTCCGTCGAAGATGACCGTGACTAGAGTTTTTCTTCTGATGGATGGCATTACTACTGAGGAGTTGAACTGATCAGATGTAGTTACTTGCCATTAATCCCTAATTTTTGCCTGGATTGTACTTTGTGATTCCAATCCACCGGGATGATTTTTTATTGTGTCTCTAATTTTTGCCTGGATCGCCCTTTCGGGTTTTCAATCCACCGAGACGTCTTTTTTTTTAGTTTAGGCAAAGTATTTCTTGACTACATCAACATTTATGGGGTAGGAAAATTCTTCTCCATCAATGGTTGCAAGTCTCAAGGCGCCGCCTGAGAAAGCTTTCTTGATCACATAGGGGCCGTCATAATTCAGAGTCCATTTGCCCCAAGAATCAGTGAGGAATGATTGTATCTTTTTTAGCACAAGGTCTCCTTTCCTGAAGATGTGAGGTCGGACCTTTTTGTCAAACACCTTCTTCATCCTCTGTTGATACAACTGACCGTGGCATAGAGTCGTTATTCGCTTCTCTTCGATCAGATTCAGCTCATCGTGTCGACTTTGACACCACTCGACTTCTGTTAGCTTAGCTTTCATCAATACCCAGATTGATGGAATCTCTACTCTATGGGGAGCACTGCTTGCATGCCATACACTAGAGAGAAAGGGGTTGCCCCTGTTGAAGTGCGGACAGATGTGTGATAACCGTGAAGAGCAAAGGGTAGCATCTTGTGCCAATCTTTATAGGTTACAACCATCTTTTGAACAATCTTCTTGATGTTCTTGTTAGCCGCTTCTACCGTTCCGTTCATCTTGGGTTGGTAGGGAGATGAGTTATGGTGTTCGATCTTGAACTCAGCGCACAACTCTTTCATCATCTTGTTGTTCAAGTTAGATCCATTATCCGTAATGATCTGGCTCGGAACACCATAACGGCAGATGATATTGTTTTTGATAAATCGGACCACCACTTGTAGGGTTACATTAGCGTACGACACTGCTTCGACCCACTTGGTGAAGTAGTCAATGGCTACCAGGATGAACCGATGTCTGTTTGAAGCTTTAGGTTCAATCATGCCAATCATGTCGATTCCCCATATGGAAAAAGGCCACGGGGAAGAGAGAACTTTGAGATACGTTGGCGGCACATGGATTTTGTCTGAGTATATCTGACACTTATGACACTTCCTCATGTACTTGTAGCAGTCAAATTCCATTGTCAACCAGTAGTACCCTGCTCTCAGAATTTTTCTCGCCATTGTGTGTCCGTTGGAATGAGTGCCAAAGGATCCTTCGTGAATTTCTTTTATCAGCATGTCTGCTTCTAGTTTGTCTACACATCGGAGCAAGACCATGTCGAAGTTTCTCTTATAGAGTGTATCACCGTTCAGAAAGAAGCTGCCTGCTAGCCTTCTGAGGGTCTTTCTGTCTTTTCTTAGTGCCCCAGGTGGGTACTCTTGTTTCTGAAGGAAGCATTTGATATCGTGATACCAAGGTTTGTCGTCTATGACTGCTTCAATCGTGAAGATATAAGCGGGCCGTTCAAGGCGCATTATGTCGATCTTAGGTAGGTTATTCCATTGACCTACACTAATCATGGAAGAGAGAGTGGCCAATGTATCAGCCATGTGATTCTCCTCACAAGGGATATGATAAAACTCGATTCTGTTGAAGAATGGTAACAGCCTTCTCGCGTAATCTTTGTAAGGAATCAGTCCTGATTGGTATGTGTTTCAATCTCCTTTGATTTGATTGATAACCAGGGTTGAGTCGCCATATACATATAAGTTTATAATCCTTAAGTCGATCGCTTCCTCGGGACCCATAATACAAGCTTCGTATTTGACCTCGTTGTTTGTGCACTTGAATGTTAGTCGGGCAGTGAAAGGAATGTGGGTACCCTGAGGGGTAACAATGATTTCCCAAATTCCATTTCTGTAATGATTGACAGCTCCGTCAAAGATAAGTCCCCATTAGGACCCTGGTTCTGGCCCTTCACTGGGTAGCGGTTCATCGCAGTCTTTCATTTTTAGATACATGACATCTTCGTCTGGGAAGTAAAATCTGAATGATTCCTGATCATCCATCAGTTGATGAGCTAAATGATCGGCTAAAACACTTCCCTTAACGGCTTTCTGAGCATGGTACTCGATGTCGTATTCTGATAACAACATCTGCCAACTGGCGATCCTTCCTGTGAGAGCAGGGTTTTCAAAGACATACTTGATTGGATATATCTCAGAGATTAACCAAGTAGTGTGACGAATCATGTATTGGCGAAGACGTTTGGCTGCCCAAGCCAGAGCACAATAAGTTTTCTCTAGCATAGTGTATCGAGTCTCGCAGTCGGTGAATTTCTTGCTCAGATAGTAGATGGAAGACTCTTTCCTTTTGGTTTCATCTTGTTGGCTAAGTACCCAACCCATGGAGTCTTCCAAGACTGTTAGGTAGATGATCAGTGGTCTTCCTTCCACTGGAGGTGATAGAATTGGCGGATTCAACAGGTATTCCTTGATACTGTCGAAGGTGGTTTGGCAATCTTCTGTCCAAACATAATCCTGATTCTTCTTGAGTAATTTGAAAATTGGCGCACACGTCACGATCATGAGGAATATGAATCTGGAAATGTAGTTCAGACGTCCCAGGAACCCTCTGACTTGTTTTTCAGTCTTTGGATAAGGCATTTCTTGAATGGCCTTGACCTTGTCAGGATCAACCTCAATTCCTTTCTGGCTGACGATGAACCCTAAGAGTTTCCCCGAACGGACACCGAAGGTGCACTTGTTGGGATTCAAGCAAATTTTGTATCTCCTCAAACGCTCAAATAGTTTTGACAGGTGGGTCACATGCTCCTCCTCTATTTTTGATTTTGCAATCATATCATCGACATATACCTCGATTTCCTTGTGTATCATGTCATGAAACAGAGTAGTCATGGCCCTTTGATAGGTTGCCCCGGCGTTCTTCAGACCGAACGGCATTACCTTGTAACAAAAGGTACCCCATGGGGTGATGAACGAAGTTTTCTCCATGTCTTTCGGCGCCATTTTTATCTGATTATAGCCCGAGAATCCATCCATGAAGGAGAAGACTTTAAACTTTGTTGTACTATCAACCAGCATGTCAATGTGCGGTAAGGGAAAGTGATCCTTTGGACTTGCTTTGTTTAGATCTCTGTAGTCTACACACATTCTGACCTTTCCGTCCTTTTTCAGAACTGGTACGATGTTGGCTAACCATTGAGGATATTTTGATGTGGCGAGGAAACCCGCGTCAATCTGTTTATGTACTTCCTCCTTGATTTTAATGGCCATGTCTGGGTGAGTCCTTCTCAACCTTTGTTTTACTGGCATACATTCTGACCTTAACGGTAGATGATGTTCCACGATGGTGGTATCCAACCCAAGCATATCCTGATAGGACCAAGCGAATACATCGAGAAATCCTTTGAGAAGCTTAGTCAAACTCTCTTTGGCAGTTGGACTGAGCAGTGCCCCAATCCTGATCTCTTTTCTTTCTTCTTTTGAACCCAAGTTGACCGTTTCCAACGGCTCTTTGTGAGGTTCAATGGACCTTTCCTCTTGTCTGAGTAATTGGGAGATCTCTTCTGGAATTTCGTCGTCATCTTCTTCTTCAGCCACAAATACCGAGAACTCAAAGTCGGGAGAAGGCATCGGATCGTATGTTTCAATGGGGTTGAAAACAAGCAATCTGCATGACGTGATAATTTGTGCTTAGAAGAGATAGAGGGAAAATGCAAGAGTGTGTGTAGTGTTTTTTTTTGGAAAACTGCTTGTTTTTATTATTGAGTTGTTTTTTAGGATTGCCATTTTCTGAGAAGCGATAAGAGAAAACAGCAATTAATGCGAAAATTACAGAACGACGTTATTTTATTTATGAACTTGTCGATTCTCGAAACTACAGCCCTATAAAACAAAACTCTGTCGCTTTGGGCAAAGCGAAGAGGGATATTTACAGAAAGTGAACCCTATCAAAACATCTGTTTCACCTGGGTAGGGTGAAAGGTTAAAGTAAAGACGGCAATTACTTTGACTTATGAACGATCTTCGGAACATCGACAACAACCTATTGGCGGCGAACTCCTCGATGAATCACAAAGTCTGGTACCTTCCTTGATTTGTCTTCAGAAATAACGTTGATTTCTGGTGGAGCAGGATCATTGGAATCTGTCTCCCAGGCAGAGTTGTCGTAGGAGGATTCTTCTGTTGTATTTTGCATAGCATTTGAGCTCTCAGGTAAATCTCCCCATCCAGTAGGCTGGATGTCTTCGATCCTGATACGAGAGCTCTCAGGAGCGGTGTACTTGACCAAGAAGTCGAACTTGTCACTCAGTTGTCCTAAGGTGTCCCACACTTTTGTGGAACTGGAGGAGTCATCTCTTTCGATGACGTTGACCTCAGGAAAAGCATAGTTGATGAATTCTAGTCCTGCAAGCTTTGCGAATTCATCGTCGTGCTGGATATTCTCTGAATACCCTGAGTGTTGATCCCATGACATGGTGGGAACGCAGGTATTCCTTTCAATGATGCTCAGCTGATTTTCATTGTTCGGCTGGTTTTCTTGCCCCAAGTCTCCTGGGTACGACTGCCACATAGGCAGGCCATCAATTGGGCCATAATAGTCGTGGTCAAAGTTGTATTTCATCGGAGTGTCCTCCTCTAATGAATTTGGCGGAGCACGACATCCTTCCGGATCACAACCTCCGTATATCATTTCGACGTCTGACCTTGGTATAAATCTCGGACTCTGTGCGGGATAGCAAAATGGCGTAGGCACCTCTTCCTGAGACATATAACCGTCCTTATTAAGATAGGATTCCCATTCTTCCTCTATATCAGAGGAATCTTCCTCGTTGATAGTGTGTACTTCTTGGGACACTGGGTGAAGGAAACCTGCACTGTGGAAGAAGTTTTGAATGGGATGAAGACTTTCATCGTTAGAAGCAATCCGGGTACAGGTTGCAGAAAAACCAAGACCCTTCTTTGTTTTATTATCAGTAGGAATGACAAGTTGTCCCCATCCTTTCGTATTGTTACTTTCAATTTCCTTAAGAGCATCTTTGTACGAGGAAATAGAAGTTCCCTTCTCTGATTGATTCTCATTGCTCACCGAAAGGGCTTGGAACTGAGTCCCAATAACCTCCTCGGGTTCTACACAAGTAGATAATGATAGGTTACTCACGATCAAGGCTTGTTCTCCACAGACCGTGACAAGTTGATCGTTCTTGACGAACTTCAATTTCTGGTGCAGGGTCGAAGTGACTGCCCCGGCCTGGTGTATCCAAGGTCTTCCTAATAAGCAACTATATGTTGCCCGGATGTCCATGACCTGGAAAGTGATTAGGAAAGTGTGAGGACTGATAGTTATGGGAAGGTTGACTTCACCGATAACTGTTTTTTGAGATCCTTCAATGGCTTTGACGATAACCTCACTGCCCCTCATCGGGGTCCTTTGAATGATAGTCGCATTAGAGTGGACTTCGACATAACGTTGAGAGTCGATCCGGTATCTACCAGTACACTGGCTAAGGCATCGTCCTGGCAGTTGACTGTGATATTGAGCGCCATGTTGTGACTTGGGCCCTCTTCTAGAAATTCCTCATCACTAAACCCCAAGTTGTTGCAGGAAGTGATGTTAGAGACGATGTTATCGAACTGTCGTATTGACACATCCTGTTCCACAAAGGCCTGTTCTAAGACTTTCTGTAGAGCCTCTCTGTGGGCTTCAGAACTGAGCAAAAGCGATAACATTAAGATTTTTGAAGGAGTTTGTAACAGCTGATCAACAATGTTGTATTCACTCCTTTGGATGAGCTTCATTATCTCATCATCATTCTTTGAATGGTCGGGATCACTGGATTGACCGACTGGTGGATTAGGAACTTCTGTCTGAAGTTCCTTTTCTCTGTTAGGTTCTCCAACCCCTCAGTTGAAGATTCGATCGCTCCGTGTTACTCGACTGATGTCTGTAATATTTACGACAGAGGGTAATGGAATTTCCTTTCCATTCTCAATTGTTGTTGCACTGTATTTGTAAGGGATCGCCTTAGCTGATTCATACGGCACTGGTCCTGGCAGGTAAATGACTACAGGAGCCTTCTAATTTTTCTGACTGTCGTAAGTAACTTCAATTAGTTCCTGGCTAGGAACTTTTGATTCGTCAAGTAGAGGGATGATGGCGCAAACATCCTTGGTCCCTTCGTGATCAGAGATTACGACAACGTCCTTAATTTGATCAGTGAAATAGTCCGGCGTCCAGTTGATTGGCTCGGAACTCGGACATGGGTGAATCTCTTTTCGGTCCAACTGACCTTGAAGGGCTGCTTGCACGAGGTAGTATCCTTGGTTATTCTCCGAGCAGACTCTACAACGCTCGTAGTTATGTGGTGGCACCTGGCCACGTCCGCTTTGAATGCAGTGTAACCTCACTAGGTCTATTTCCATAGATCGGACATCCTAACTTTGATGCCTAGTAGGGTTCCCATTAAGCACACTGATTTGTTGTGTGTCTTCATCCATATAGATCTGAAGCCACCAGTGGTTTAACAAGTGTTGTAAAGTTCTTTGAATGATAGCGCACCCTTGGTTACTCTCACAACATCCTTTACAGCTCAGATACTCGTGAAAAGTGAGAAAACCGAGTTGGACTTGCCTGGCATGTAACTCCACCAAGCTGGTATTCATCAGATGAATATCGAAGATTTGGATCATGTTGATCTGATAGGGATTTCTATCATGGTAGTCCTGGATCCACCCAAGATCCATCTGACGCTGGAGGGCCTCCTGTATGAAAGGACATCCCTGTTTGTTTACCGAGCAAGTCAGACAGGAATTGTAATCGTGCCGCGACAGATTATGATACTGGCTTTGCCTTGAGCGCATCGCCACCAAGTTGACATTCATTGCACGGATGTAGTGGTTCTGAATGATGTTGGAATTTGTGTAGGTCATGTTGACTCCACGAACTCGATGCTCTTGGATCTATCCGAGATCCAACTGTTCCTGTAGAGCTGATTGCACCATAGAACATCCCTGATTGTTTTTAGAGCAGATATCACACTGGTGATAGTTATGAGGTGGCACATGTTCGTATCCGCTCTGTCTACAATGCATCTTGACCAAATTGGCCCTTAATAAGAGTACATCATGAATTTGATAGATGTTGTTAGACTCTCCCTCTATCAAATTGACTGTAGCTTTCTCATGTTGAGGCAGCGAGTTTGTGAGAACATTCGGATTCGTATCTTTGAAAAATAAGACCCCGCTCCTAACAAGCTTTTGCACATCGGATTTGAAACTGAGACAGTTTTCTATGTTATGCCCTAGTCCTCCTTGATGGTAAGGACAAGTCTGATCCGTTTTGAACCAAAAAGGCGGATTTTCCGGTACTGTAAGAGGAGACTTGGTTTGGACATGCCCCTTTGACCAGTAGTAATAGAAAATAGTTCCGCGTACAACACAGGTGTAGGATCAAACCCTGGAGGTCGTGTTGTACGGTTGTTGTTGTACGGGGAACGGGTCTGCTGAAGAGGTTGTTGTGTCCTTTGCTGAAGTTGCTGTTGATTAGGTTGGCTCTGAGCAACCTGAGGTTGATACGTAGGAACAGGCGCAGGGTTGATAGCAGGAGTTACAGCTGCTACTGGTTGGTAACGTCGCATTTGCTTTCCGAGAGAGATATTTCCAATATCCTGCTCTTTTTTCTTAGGGAGAGCACTACCATATCGTTTTGTACTGCTTGAGGATCCAGTGTCTTTAACTAAACGTCCTTCTCAGACTGCTTCCTCGAGACGTACCCCCATGCCCACCATTTCGGTGAAGTCGCTGGGCGCACTGGCAACCATTCTATCGTAGTAAAATGAGCTCAAGGTTTTTAAGAAGATCCTTGTCATCTCTTTTTCCTCCAGAGGTGGACAAATCTGAGCGGCAATTTCACGCCATGTCTGAGCATACTCCTTAAAGGTTTCCTTGTCTTTTTGTGACATTGATCTGAGTTGATCTCTGTCCGGTGCCATGTCCAAATTGTATTTATATTGTTGAACGAAAGCAGCGCCAAGATCTCTGAACGTGCCGATCTTAGCGCGGTTTAAACCCATGTACCATTTTAATGCGGCACCGGTTAAACTATCTTGAAAGTAGTGAATTAGTAGCTCCTGGTTCTTTGTCTGAGCTGACATTCGTCGAGCGTACATCACCAAGTGGCTTTGAGGGCAATAATTACCCTTGTACTTTTCAAAATCGGGTACCTGGAACTTGTGCGAAACTTTCACATTAGGGACCAAACAAAGGTCCGCGGCATCCTTTCCAAATAAATCCTGACCGCGAAGGGCTTGCAGCTCTTTCTGTATCTCCAGGAATTATTCTTGGAACTCATTTATTCTGTCGAACATACTTTCGTTTCCACCAGAAGGTATTTGTGGAATCTGTCCTTCCTGGACAGTGTTTACCACAGGCGATGGTATAGTCATTATGGACGAGACTCTCGGTGTCTCCCGAAGTTTGTAACCTTCAGGAGTTGTTGTCATGCCCCTGGCATCTTCGCTTTCCCGAAGTTTGTAACCTTCAGGCCCAGCGGCTCCTACTTCGGTTCCTTGATCCTCAGTAATCGGCGAACATATCCTTCCTGGATATAGTTAATAGGCATGTCCCAGGGACGATCTTTCGGCATTTTGTACCTAGGATCATACTTCTCCACTATGGGCGTTGATGTGATCTCTGAGATCACAGTCCTTTCTTGTTGCATTTGAGCTTCTGCTAGAGCTTGCATGTCGTTATGAAGCTTTCTCAGATCCTCTTTCAGAGTGTCGATCTCTTCCCTCAACTCTTTGTTCTCTTCCTCGAGATCATCCATCTTTTTCTGACGATTGGCCCGAGTATTGCACGAATGAGACAGCTTGACTCTCTAGAATCGAGACACAAACATGAGATTCGTAGGTAAGAAGAATGTGTTTATGATGAATGATATGCAATGATTATATTAATTATATGTTTTTGTTTATTCAAAGTAAACTTTGACAATTAGATTGCAAATATCAAACAATGGGGAAGATCCCGTTTTATTGAATTCAAAGATTGCGGAAATGGAAATACAGTAAATTACAAAGTGTTGTAAAAGGAAATCTAAACTAATGGATCCTGAGTCCTCTCTGAGGAGGGATCAAGTGCTGGTTCTGGTGCTTTCCTTTTCTTTGACCGGGGTTCTTCAGCCGTTGTCGGGTTGTCATTCCTTTCCCAAGTGAAAGGAGCGAGTAAACTCCTTTGGTCATCCTGATTTTCTATAGCATGTTGCTCTAAAATTTCACTCAGAGCATCCTTTTCTTTTAATAGCTGCTGTATTTTCTTGCACTCCACATTGAGAATACGGTACTTGTTCCTCCAAGACCTCCTCTCCTGTTGAACTTTGGTGAGAGTCACCTGAAGTTTTTCCGTGTCTGACATGAAATAAAGGACAGAGTCCCTTAATGGAAGAACTTCCTGGCGAGGGTAAGGCATCCTCAGCTTGAGAGCTCTAGTTTGTACCCAGTGGAGATAAGGCTCCACCGAGACACAGTCTGGTTTCCTAGAGACTCTCTTCCTTTCCTGTGAACGTGTTTCCAAGCGTGCATTATTTCCGTCTTTAGTGCCCTGTCATTTTCTCCTTCCTTGAAGAAAAGACCTTACAGATGAACATTACGCGGGACATGTCTCATCGGGTATCCAAAATTGACGACGAACTAACACTGGATGATAGTTTATTCCTCCCTTAGTTCCTATAAGGGGTACATTTGGGTAATTTCCACAATGGTCAATGGTCCTGATCCCGTCGTAGATTCGATTGTACCAATCGACGTCAGAGTTGGTAAGAGACATGATTCTCTGCGACCAACGTAAAGTATTCTTTTGATCCCAAAATGCAGCAGACTTGGGTAAGTGGGAAGTGTACCACTTGTAAAGTAGGGGTGCACATCACGTGATCATTCCTCCGCTGTATAAATTCCTTAGGTGTACCGAATGATACGCGTTGGCGAGTAAGGTCGGTACGGGGTTTCCAATCAGAAAAATCTTAATGGCGTTGACATCTATGAAGTTGTCAATGTTGGGAAACAAAAATAACCCGTAGGTGAGCAAAACAAAGATGCTCTCAAAAGCGGCCACGTTCTCTATACTAGCAAAGTATAGAGCTTTCTTTGTTAATAATTGGGCTGGCAAACCCTGGATGCCACCCTTAGTGGTCATGTGAGTCCTGACTTCTGACTCGTCCAGATAAATTGATCTTGCAATGGTTTGATCCTTTGGAATTTCTTCCAATCCAGAAAAGGGAGCTTGATCAGTGATATGCAAATCAGTCAGGTGAGAGTACTCCTCCAGTTTTGGTGCTAGTTGATAATCTGAGAATGTGAAACAGTGATAGACCAGATCGTAGAACTGGATTAGTGTGGACAGGATTCCTTCGATTACATGGACCCTTAATAGAGACAGTAGTCCCCCGTATTTGGCTCTGAAAGCCTCGTGGTTGGTGATCATTCTCACCAGACCTCTTAAATCCTCTAACTTTGGAACCTTGAAGGTGTACTTATGAGTTTTCCTTATACCGAAATCCATTAGCGCAATCTCCTTTCTCTGACATTGGCAATCATTGTCTTAGTTTACTTTGAAAAAGAGAGACTAGAAGAGAAGATTTTTATTTGTTTTAATGTTTTTTAGATGAATGTATGAATGCAGCACACAAAAACATAGAAAAAACATGGGGTCAAAGGGTCGGTGTCATGAAGTCAAGGCTCTACCCCCCCCCCCAAAGGTTTATACTGGTGATTTTTTGTACCTATCCACAAAGTCATTGATCCCTCTTGGGATAACAACAGCAAGCGGATCGCCAGCGAGCTGATGCATCTTAGAGTGATCTCAGATGAGGGTAGTATCGCGTGACAACTATTTTAGATAGCTTCCATACTACAAAATGGTTTCAGTCTACTAAAAACCTCAGCTTCTCAGATAACCCAGTCGACCACACTACTTTCAACAACCGGAGTCGTATAGGCAATGTATCTGCAAAGGGAGTCTCCACTGAGTTTGATGGTCGATCGGGGACTCTGAACTGGGATTCACTCCCCGCAAGATTACCTGCATTGCCATCACCTATCTTAGGTGTATACTCAATCTTTCCACATGCGGCATCACACGCATTCCCATTAGCAGAAAAATAAACACAGATATCAATTAGGAAAAGCAGTATATATATTTCTCTTAATCATCCTAGACCTCTAGTCTTATGATCCTATACAGACAATGACTCCCCAGCAGAGTTACCATTTCTGTGTCATTTTGGTGAACTCAAGGTTTTCACCGAAGATTGTAAGAAAGAGAAGACGGGCCCCACGGTGGGCACCATTTTTTCTGTAGCGCGATTTTTGTGGTCTTGAGTCACTATCGCTTGGGTACTACAGTTTGATTCATTTTTTATCCTATTGAGCTGACTAAGGAAGGGAAATAGATGTCTCCAATTAACCCTGCTTGCATACTGAGTTTGAACAGCGGTCTGTTAAGTTACAGATGCTATGTGGATGTGGAGCCCAATCTTTGGTTATTTTGTTAAGAACACGGTGTCTGGATTATTTGTGAGGTTTTTGGCAATGTGTTTAGATTTGATGCTTTTGGGTTGATTTACTGGAGATACTGGATTTTGGGTTTTTTGATTAGTATGCTCACTAAGATTTTTCAATCTTATGCCTACGTATTCCCGTTTAACGAAACAGGGAAATCAAAGCGATCGTAGTTCCTCCTATTCTATGGGAGGAAAAGAGGTTGTTTTGGTGTCTTGTTCAAAGCCCAAGACGTGAAGCTAAAGGTGGTTTGTATCTTGTTCAAAGCCCAAGATGTGAAGTTGAAGGGTCTATTTGTATCTTGTTCAAAGCCCAAGATGTGAAGCTGAAGGGTGTATGCTGAGAGAGAATTTGTCATCTCTAAAGAGAAGTTGTTGATGTTTGTATGCTGTGAGCAAGGCACAACTCTGATTCTAAAAGGTTGATTGACTCAACCGAGGTTTTCTTTATACAAAGCCTAAGAGGAGGCTAGTGACCCAACAAGAGGGTGTTTTTATATGTCTTGTACGAAGCCCATGACGGAGGCTAAAGAGGTTTGACTCAACAAGAGAGTCTTGAACAGGTGATTGACTCAACAAGAGAGTCTGGAGGTTGTTTGACTCAATGAGAAAGTCTTTTATACTCAACAAGAGAGTGTTTTCCTATCTCGTACGAAGCCCAAGATGGAGGCTAAAGAGGTTTGACTCAACAAGAGAGCCTTTTATACTTAACAAGAGAGTGATTTATATCTCGTACGAAGCCCGAGATGGAAGGTAAAAGTTGTTGACTCAACAAGAGAGTCTTTTATACTTAACAAGAGAGTGTTTTCTATCTCGTACGAAGCCCGAGATGGAGGCTAAAAGTTTGACTCAACAAGAGAGTCTTTTATACTCAACAAGAGAGTGTTTTTCTATCTCGTACGAAGCCTGAGATGGAGGCTAAAAGTTTGACTCAACAAGGGAGTCTGAAAAGGTTAGCTCTGCTGGGGAGAATCATTGTACAAAGCCCAAGAGGAGGCTAAGTGTGCTGGTGACTGTCTCAGTTTAGCGACAGGTCCAGTATGTTGGATAAAAGAGAAAATCAGTTCTTATAAAGATTAAAGGTAAGGTTGTGCTTTGGGATTGATCAGAGGATCAGGGTTATTTCCTGTTCTTTAAGGAAATGGAAAATCCAAAGGGTACTGAGACTGTCCAAGTCTACTGGTGTTTTGAGAAATCTATTCTCAGATAGTGAATGATCTTTGTATGATGCCCAAGAGAAGGCTGGTATGTTAAGGGATGAAGGTCAACCCATTAACAGGTCTGACACTTGACTCAGAAAGACAGCTCTAGAAAATTGACGACTAGGTTCTATTCCTATACCTGTAGAGGTCTCTGGGTCCTTGTACTAAGCCCAAGAGAAGGCATTAGAGATTTTAAGAAGCCGAAGGGTCCTTGTACAACACCCAAGAGGAGGCGGGGATGCTTTTAAGAAGCCCGTGGGTCCCCAAACCAAGAGAAGTTCAAGAAATGCAATTCACCGAGAAGAGATCATTTCATGAAAATCTGAGGTTTGCAGAAACTCAAGAGATGCCATTCACCGAGAAAAGATCATCTCTGGGGAGTAGAGTTTCTTTGATAATTTCTAAGAGTGACAGTCTGAGAAAGGGTTCACTGAGAATGCTGTCCTTCACGTTTCCATATTGTTTAACCCCAAGAGAAGGGAAGACTGTCTATGGGGATCTAGTTTTGTTTGTATTTAAGAGTGACCAACAGGGCTTTACCTAGTGCTAGACGTAGTTGCCGGGGAAAACTCTAAATAACTATACTAGTATTACACAGTTGATATGTGGTAAGCATATAAAAGTTTGTGAAAGAAGACTTACAGTGAAACAGCCCCACAATACAGTTATATATATGAAAGCGGATAAAGAAAGCGGGTAAACACTTACTCGGTTGTAGAGCTTCCATGTTGTTTTGTTAGTTTGTTCAACAAAGAAAGCTTTGATAACAATATTATATTCTAAATCAAAGGAGAAAGTACTTTGAAAAGATTGTTGGGGCTTACAGCTCAAGGAGAGGCCCAAGGTTTTATCAGTGATTGCACTGTTGAAATTGTACAGGGACTTATACAAGTGACTGAGGCCCAAAAAGGTTTTCTGTACAAAGGAATGGGTCTTACACTCTCTCAAGAGGCCCAAAGGTGTTTAAAGAAAAGGAATGGGGCTTATAACACGAGGGTAGGCCCAAATGATTTGATTTTTGAACTGGCGATCGCGCTGAGGTTTCTTTACCGTACTGGGTCTTATACAATGCATTGAGGCCCAAAAAAGTTTTGGTTAAAAGGGGGTTGGGTCTTACACTCTATTAGAGGCCCAAAGGTGATTTTAAAAGAAAATATGGGGCTGACAACTCAAGGGGAGGCCCAAGGGTTTTGTTTGAAAAATGACGATCGCGCCGAGATTTCATTAGCGTATTGGGACTTATACAATGCACTGAGGCCCAAAAAGGTTTTTATTTACATGGGATGGGTCTTACACTCTCTCAAGAGGCCCAAAAGTGTTTGAAAAAGATTTGATGAGGGTTGAATTGATCAAAACCCTAATTTGTTTTCAAAATATATTTTAATTGAATAAAAATTCAATTAAAATGATCAAAATTGTTAAACATGTGTGAAAAACAAATTGTGGTATTGGATTAATGTTTGACAAATCATGTTTATACCCACAAAATAATTGGAAATCAATTAAGTTTGGAAAATCAAGGGAGAAAAAATATTTCAAATGTTAAAAACAAATAAAACATTAATTCTTTGCAAAAATATCAAATATATGAAATAAGTAATATTTTTGGGATTTTTTGGTAAAATAAAATATTTTAACATTTTTGTGAATTATTAAAAAAAGAATCAACTCAAAATCATTAAAACTCAGAGAGAAATTAATTTTTGAATCAATTAAGTAAAATCACAAAAATTCAAATATTCAAATATTTGAAAAAGGGCGCCAAGAACATCTTGGCCTTGCCCGCGTGCTCTGTTTTTCCCAGATTTGCGTTTTCTCATCAATCTCACTAAATACTTGATGAAATCACTCCATCCACATATCAAACTACTCGTTTTCACCTCACGATCATGTCTATGGTCTTTAATTTCATTTATTTTAAGCATGGAATAAGAAATCAAAGAGAAACCTCAAGAACCCTAAAATTTGCATGAAGGCTCAAAAATTCCATACACGATTCAAACAAAACAATTGATTGAGGGAAAACACTCCATGCATGATTATGAACATATGGCCAAATTATTGTGCAGCAAAAAATGCATAAATCATAGAGTTAGAAGAGCTCATGCTTACCTCTTGCAGCTGGTGATCGTGTTTTGTGTTATAGGTGTTACATCTAGGTTCCAATGATGTGGATAGCTTCCCTAAGTGCCATGTGATGTGCCTGAGTGCTTGGAATGGTTTGAAACAAGTTGGAACTGAAGATGGTATCTCAACTGCAACTTGGTTAAAACCTTGAGCAGTTGGCTGGTGATTTTGTGAAATCAGTGTTCCAGATGTTGTTTAAGTGTTTGGATTACTTCTATATGATGTTTATGAAGTGTTTGTGTGATTGGTTTGGTTGGAATTGCTCTCAAACTCAAAACCCGATAGTGACTTGCTTTGGAAGGCAAATTTGGAAGTGAGAAGGAGATTTTGAGGAAAGCACCTGTTTGATGGCTTTGGTGTACTCAAACTGATCACAAATGAGCTCTATTTATAGTGGAGCAAGTTTGTTTTGCAAGCAATAGTGAATGGCAACTGCTGCAGAGGTTTGGCCAATGTTGATCAATGGGAATCCAAGTCTCCTCTAGCCATTGACTATAGGTTAGGGCACAGGCTGCTGGTTCCCTTGGTCTTGGATATGTCTTGACTGAATTCAGTTGGAAATGGCTCAGTTCATGCCACATTGGTGCATCCATTAAATGCTCCAAACAAGATTGGAGTCTAGTCCCTCTTTTAGGTATTTCTAGGTTTGGCATGCTACTTTTGGTTCCAAAGACTTGGGAGGCTTATGGATCAGTGTTTGTCCCTCCTTGGTCTCCCCCTGAGGTGTTCAGATGGATAGAGTTATTTGTCATTTGTACAAATTGCTCAAACCGAGCAAAATGCACAAATCTGCCTTGCCTTGACAGTTTGCAGCAAGGCATATTGCCATTGTCATATCTCATGGCCCAAGTGGAATTTGATGGGGTTCTTAGCCATTTTGGAAATCCCTCATATGATACAACAACTGTTTGATCATAATTGGTTTTGATACTTTTTGGATCCAAGTGAAAAATGCCCCTACATTTTGAAAAAAGTAAGACAGATTCTGACTTAGTTTAGTGAAATTTTCACTTCTTGTGATTTTGATCATTCCATAACTTAAAATCCATGAGGAATTGGAATGAGTTGTGTTTGAAGCTTTTGTAGAGGGCCATGAGAGCTACAAGTCCAGCTTTGGATGGGGAAAAATGGCCTTGTGGTTTAGGAGTTATGATCCTCCAAAGTTGGTACCCTAGCCACTTTGTTCCATAACTTAGAAAATTTCTAAGTTTTTTATGGTTACCCCTTTTACAAGTTATCCCACTTTTCTTGATTTTTCTTGATGAATGATGATTCCAATCACACATTAACATCATATTAGGGTTAGGGGACCATAATTGATCAAAAAATCAAAAAGTCAAACTTTGACTTTTGGGCTCAATTGACTTTTTATCAAATGAATTCCAAACTGAGCGATCCTTTATGAAATTAAGTCCTTGACCTAAATAAAACTTGATGGATTGATTTCATAGGTGTTATAGGGTTTATTGAATCATGTCTCAAGGTTTGGGAGCATGCCTGGGTCAAAAGTCAAAGATACAGTTAACTTTTTCCCGCGAAACCCTAATTGTGGTTCTAATGAGCTTGAAACTTGTTGATCAAGCTTCTTGGGTCAATCCATTGTTGAAAATGGATCAATGTGATGTATTTGAGACCCTCAAATCCTCTCTTGAGGTCTTGGCTCGTGTTTTGTCCCAAAAGTCAACTTAGGGGTGAATTAGGTCAAGAAACCCTAATTCCTGATTTTTGATTAATGCATCCCCTGAGGATAAATTGACTTGATGGTTGGGTTCATGATGTCCCTTGGAGCATCTTAGGTTATGCTTTTAAGCCTTGGCTCATGCCCAGAGGAAATTTTTCATCTGGAGGCCCTGGTCGACCAAAACCCTAATTTGGTGACACTGGTGACCTTGAGGCTTAATCCCCTCATAATGCTGCAACCTTGTGCTTGATTCTTGTTGTGGGAGTCCTCTTGATCCATTGGAGATGTTTGAGAGGCTAGACAAGTTGAAGATCATGTCATTCCTTGATTTATCCTTTGTCTAAGAGCTCTAAGAGGGCTTGAAACCCTAAATTTGATTGTAGTGAAGGCTCAACAATCTCTAAGGAGATTGATGAGGTATGATGGTACATCCATATTGTGATGATAATTTGCACAATGATGGGAAATCTTAGTGGTCAAAATTTGGGGTATGACACATATGACTTCTTATATATATATATATATATATATATCATATTATTTTATTTACAAATGTATTTAATTTTATATTCATCTGCAACAGTTAATTTCCATCTGCGACCAACAAAACTGGATATTTAAAAAAAAAACTTATTTTGATAAGATTTCATAGATGCATCTACGAAACTTTTCCCGTAGATGTGTCTCCGGAAGCATCCAGCGTAAAGAAAAAAAAGGTGCGTCCAGAGATACAGCTCCGGAAGCAGGGGGCATAAAAGGAAATGCGCTAGGTGGTTAAGAGTATCAAGGGGTGGATTAAGAAATTCTTTTCACGTTTTGATTGATTAGTGAGAGTTTCACGCGAATCACTAATATTTGATGTAGATTGATAAGTTGAAAATGTTTTAACCATTGTTATATTATAAATGGCTGGTAAAAATTCGTTACTTATTTTTTCATCAAATTGGTCATAAATAAAAAAATAAAATATGCTACTTTACCCATCGGTTTCTAGCGAAATCGAGATAATAGGTCATAATATTTTTTTTTAAATTAAAAGGCGATAAAATGTAATTGTTGGGATTCGAAGGCATGTCGTGTTCTCTAAATATATTATCCTTCGTTATCAACTCAACTGAATGAATATATGGTATGTAAGAATATCAAATACAACGCGTCTATAATTTATATCTCAATTTTTTGATGGATGAGGTAAAAATTTTAAACAAATTCTTAGGTATCCTTGTAAATTGGTTGGGTACCAATACACTATCAAAATGTTAGCCATAAATTTTGTTGAGTTCTAATCAACCTAATCAACTACTATGATATCATATACTCTAAGATTTCCATAAACCAATTTCGACTTCCAAGTGTTCAAATGCTTCACTAGCTGATCTTGAGGGTACTTGTTTGAAACTGCCGTATAAACTGTCGTGAATAAAATTACAGATAGTTGATTATAACCATCACGAAAAGACCTCTCGACGCAGTAAACAGCAGGAAACCAACGCCAAATCCATTATATGGCGCAGAGGTTATAATTTTGAACGGCTACAAAAAGATCTTTGTAATGTAATGCAGTGTCACTTTGTGAAATATCTTTGACACTTGACCTAAAGATGAGATATCATGTAGGAAATGATGAAGTTACCACAATTTTTTTAAAGCATAATTTTATTGTAGATTAATTCTTTTATATATAATCAAAATTATACAAAAATAGCAGGTAAACCAACAACAAGTTGCACCGCGACCCCTTTTTAGATGGTAAAACCAATCCTCTTAAAAATTACATTCATTTCCCATAATCAACTTTGATATTAACTTTTTTCTTCCAATCAGTCAACATGCATTCATCTTGGTCTTACTTAGTTGTCACGCTAAGTAGCTTGCAAACATGATGAACACCGTCGGGCTTGGTTGAACATTCTGTTTATCTTCGGCTTAAATTCCTAGCCTTAGGATTTAGGGGCCTTGGTAAGTGGGGTGGTTCTGCTAGGTTTCGGCAGTTTTATTGTGTTTGTTTCTTTAGGTGTTTGATAGTCTTGTGTCGGTATTTCTTTATTTTTGCACTGGTTTGAAGTAGCATATGGCTCCGGCTGAGATTGTTCACAACGATTGGGTCAAAGTTAAGAAGAAGCATCTGAATCATGTTTCGTTGCCTAGAAGTTCAGTGTGGAAAGCGATTGGTGAGAAGAGGAATAGTCAAGATGTTCATGAAGCTTCCTCGTTTTATTTCTCACATTTTCTAGAGTCATATGAGGCCAAACATATGTTTGATGTTTTCAAAGATTATGGGTTGGTGTTAGAGGTATACATACCACCTAAGAAGGATAAACTGGAGAACATATTTGGTTTTGTCAGATTTAAGAAAGTGAGTGATGAACATCTTCTTGCCATTAAATTGGACAACATTGTCATTAATGGCAATAAGATATTTGCAAACATTCCAAGGTTTCGTAGGACTGACAGAGAAGATAAATCGAAAGAGAAGGTTAGCTTGGGCGATCAGATGAAGAAGTCATTTTCTAAGGTTATTTCGAGACCTCATAATCTGAATAGGTCTAACCGTGGAGTGTCCTATGCACAAATCACTAGAGATGGGCATAATGGTAGGGGTTACTTCAAGCAGAAGAATCGAGTATTGATGGGAGATAAGCCAAATTTCGTGCATATGATGTTCAATGTAGACAAAAAAGAGCTGGAAAGGTTTGAACAAGCATATGTTGGAGTTATGGAGATTCTGGGTATGAACAAGCATGTGTTGGTTGTAGAAGGAAATTATCAGATTTATAGCGAAAAGTTTATTCATAAAGGTGGGGGTGTAGGAATGGAGTCTAGTCACTTTTGTTTTAATAATGAGGTGGTATATAAGGAAAATATACATGGTTCTGGAGACAAGACAAGAGGAAATTTGACTTTATTTAGAGACAAAGCTGTGAAGTATTGGACACAGATAAACATGGGTCGGGTGAGGATACTTTTGGGGACGGTGGGCCTAATTTAGTTGGGCCAATAGTAAGTGGCAGATCTAGGAGGAAAAAAATTGTTAGAATAAATTTATCAAAAAATTAGAATATCATTCGCTCCATCTTACTACTCTACCCTGCTGCATGCAGACAACATTTACCAGGGGCTAACTATCTCTCAAAGTCAATCATTATTTAAGGGGAGAACTATGATAGATAGCTTAGGTGAGGAATCGATTTCTTCTAGTTCGGGAGATTCTGTCCAAAGGAGTGGCTCTATTGGAGATGAAAAGGTGAACAAAAGTAATTCAAGAATAAAGAAAAAATTAGAAGATCTTCCAACAAAGGTGTGGAAATCCATTAAAAAATTGGGGGTGGAAGCTGATGAAGATGATGAAGTCTTTGAATCTGTTATTCGAAAAATGGAAGAAAAAAAATGAGAAGAAAGGATTTAAAACTAAGAAGGGGGCAACTAAAGGTAAATTATGAATTTTGTTACCTATAATATTAGAGGGTGTGGGAGTGTCATCAAAACGAGAAAAATAGGGGGATTGTTGAAGAGTAAAGGGGCGTATTTGTGTTTTTTTCAAGAAACAAAGTGTTCTTTGATGACTGACGAAATGGTGTTCAGCATTTGGGGGGATAAAAATTGTCAATGGTCGGCATCAAACTCGGAAGGTTTAGTTGGTGGCATCCTCACTATTTGGAGGAAAGATGTATTCAAGCCATTGTGTAGATTTAAAGGAAAAGGGTACGTTGGGTTGAAGACTATTTGGAAATGGATGATTTGTTATTTTATCAACATATATTCGTCGTGTTTTGATGATAATAAAAGGGATTTTTGGAGTAACGTTTTGTTGTTGAAATCAAAGATGGAAGTAGGAGAATGGGTAATTGGGGGGAGATTTTAATGCCATAAAAGGAATTAAAGAAAAGGTGGGGAGGAGTATGCGCAACAAAAGGATTATGGAGGAATTTGGTGATTTCATTGATCTTTCGGGCCGTATCGATATTCCAGTTTCGGGCAATAAATTTAATTGGTATCATGCGTCCGACAAAGAGAGCAGCAGATTAGATAGATTCTTGATATCTCCGGGTTTACTCAATAAATTGGAATATGGTCTGTCAGAAAGTGGGGGATAGGGATGTTTTCGATCACAGACCGGTGTGGATTTCGGCGAGAAATATCAATTGGGGACCAAAACCGTTTAGAGTTTTAAATTGCTGGTTTGAGCATCCGGGTTTTCTTTCCTTTGTTAAAGAGGTTTGGGAGCCTTATGAGGTGGTTGGGAAAGCTTCTTTCATTCTTTCTAAGAAGTTGCAGCATTTACGACACAGACTTCGGTGGTGGAATGCTAACGTCTTTGGTTGGATTGATACAAACATTGTCGAAGACATTAGGATTATCAATGAAGTTGAGGAAGCTATTGCAGAAACGGAAGTTATCGGAAACTCTAGGGATTTGGCCATGAGAAAGGTTGCTGAAGACGACTTGTGGAAAAATCTCAGAATTAAAGAAATCATTTTAAGACAGAAATCATAGACAAGATGGGCGGTAGAAGCTTGTGGAAGATGTGGAGGGTGTGAAGATCGCAATTAAGAATCACTTTGAAAAGCGCTTCAACAAGGTTCAGAGACCTTTGCCATTCATTGGTGGTGGCAAAATTAAAAGATTATCAATGCTAGACAGTAAGAGTATTGAAGCTGATTTTGGGGTGGAAGAGATCAAAAACACGATTTTTTTGTGTGCGGGGGTGATAAAAGTCCAGGACCCGGTGGTTTCAGCTTAGACTTTTTTAAGATTTGTTGGGAGGTGGTGGCGGTGATTTCTCAAATTGCATTTTAGAATTCTTTGAGGTGGGAAGTCTCCCTAAGGTTTTTTCTTCTTCCTTCTTAGTTTTAATTCCCAAAATTGAAACTCCCTGTGATCTCGATGATTATCGACCGATTTTTTTTATTGGATGTGCATACAAAGTGATGTCAAAATTGTTAGCCAATAGAATTAAAAAGGTCATTGGTAGCATTATATCCATTTCGCAAACGGCGTTTATTGAAGGAAGGAATTTGTTAGACGGAGTGTTGTTATTGAACGAAATAGTTGATTATCCTAAGAGAAGCAAGTATAAAGGAATGCTTCTCAAAGTGGATTTTGCTAAGGCGTATGATTGTGTGGAGTGGGGATATCTTCGTAGTATCATGACCATTATGGGATTCGGAGAGAGATGGATGAAATGGATGGAAGGTGGTGTGATGAACAACTTTATGTCGGTCTTGGTTAATGGGAGTCCCACTAAGGATTGAAGGATTTTCAAGTTACGAGAGGACTTAGACAAGGTGACCCTCTCTCTCCGTTTCTATTTACTATTGTGGCAGAGAGATTGGCGGCTCTCATGAGCAGGGCGGTGGATAGTGAGGTTTTTAAAGGATTTAAGGTTGGTAATGAGGTGTCTTTTAATCTTCTCCAATATGCGGATGACACGGTGATAGTGGGTGAAGGAACTTGGAGTAACATTTGGGCTATTAAAATGATTCTTAAAGGATTCCAACTTATTTCCGGATTGAAAATTAATTTCTGTAAGAGTTCCCTTTTTGATTTTGATGTGGAGGATAGTTTTCTAAAAGCGGCAGAATGCTTCTTAGCATGCAAAATTGACGGCTGCCCTTTCAAGTTTCTCTGTATCATGATCGGGGGAAATCATAGGCTGATATCTTTTTGGAAACCAGTGATCGTTAAAGTTCAATCAAGGTTGGCATCTTATAAAGGGAGGTTTATGTCCATGGGAGGGAGATTGACGCTTATTAAATTGGTACTTTCTAACCTTCCCATTCATTTCTTGTCTTTTTAAAAAGTTCCAGGCAAGGTTATCAAGATCCTTACGGTGATTTAAAGACGATTCTTTTGGAATGGATCTACTTGTAAAAAAGGGATCTCTTGGATTAAATGGTCTGTCATATGCAAACCTAAGGTTGAGGGTGGGCTTGGAGTTTTAGATATTCGAAATTTTAATAGAGCCTTGGTAGCCAAGTGGATTTGGAAATTCCTTCATGCTAAGGATAGTTTATGGCGCGGCATCATGGCTGGCAGATATGGACACTTTAATAACTCTATTGTTCAAGGTTCTCTCCCTAAGTATAGGGTCTCCACATATCTTTGGTGGAGAGACTTATTTAAAATTCTGCACTGTTTTGGAGTAGATAGTTTTTCTGGTTTAATTTCTTTCAAAGTTGGTAATGGGGAAGATACATTCTTTTGGAGGGCTAGATGGTTAGAGAGTTCCTCTTTAGCTTCATTATTTTCTGATGTATATGAGTTATCGAAGGACAGGCAGGGGTGGGTTTCAAGTTTCAACAGGTGGGAGGGAGATAGGTAGTTGTGGACTGTAGAATTATCGGTTCCTGCTGCTTCGGTTCTGGTTCAGCAGCAGCTGCAAGAATTGTTAAATTTGTTGGCTGGTGTTTCGGTGAGTCAGGAGAATTCAGATTATATTGTTTGGCCTTATTGCTCCTCAAGTATTTATTCTCTTAAATATGGATACGCTTGGCTGGAGGGTTTAGTTTCCGGTTTCGTGTTGGAGGTGGACGTGTTGGATTCTGTCAAATTGTGTTGGTTAAGTAATTCTCCGTTGAAAACGATTCTTTTTGGATGGAGGCTTTTTCATGATAGATTGTCAACCCGTGATAACCTTTATAGACGTGGCAATATAATGAATTCACACGAATTAGTTTGTTCGGGATTAAGGTGGGGTATCATGAAAATTTAAATATCCTTGTCCATTTTAAGGAATGGATAGCTGCTTTGCATTTGATTGTTGCAGAAATCAAAAATGTGGTTGGTCTTTGTTTGATCACTTGCTGGTGCTTATGGAGTTGCAGGAATAATATACTGTTCAACGACGAGTTTTGGGATGTGGATGGAGTAACTCATAAGATTATCCTACTTTTTTGGAGGTGGATTGGAAAGAAATTAAGAAGGGCTTGTATTTGTAATTATTATGAATGGTTTAACTTTCCTTGTGAATTCTTGTAGACCACTTTGAGTAGGTTGTTGTTGTAAGTAGGGGTGGGAATACGCCAGACCAACTAATAGGGGCCTACGGCCTAGCCTACATAGGCCTAGGTCAGACCAGACTTTTTCTTAAATAGAAAAGGCCTAGGACTTTTTATAAGCCTATTTAGCTAAACAGACTAAGCCACAGGGCATAAGAAAGGCCTTTTAAGTCTATCAGGCCGGCCTAATTAAAAAAAAACTCAATAAATTTATTATTATTATATTGTAGTTTGTAGTTTGAATTAAAATATGAAAATAAAGCTTAGTTATCTTGAAGAACTTATGAAAATAAGTTGAAAAAATATTATAAACAATGTTATAAGTTTTTTTCATAAGTTTTTTTTCATAAGTTCTCTCCAACAAATAATATTACCAAACTTATGCTAATAGGTAAACTTGAATGAGACAATAAAAACAAACATTTAGTCTCATTGATCTTTTATTTTGTTAGTCTATTTAACATTAGTTGAATTCTTACTTACAAATGTTCAAATGAAGTAGGCTTTTAAATAGGCTAGTAGGTCAATCAGGCCTTCGAAAAGGCCAGACTCAGGCCTAAAAATAAGTCTATCATAGGCTACAGACCAGGCTTAGGCTCTGAAATTTTTAGTAGGTCAGACTCAGATTTGGCAAAGCCTAGCTCGGCCCAGCCTATTTCCACCCCTAGTTGTAAGTGAGTTACGATACCCATTTGTATCCTTGGTGAATATATTTTTTTATTATTAAAAAAAACTTTGATCTTAAGGCATGTTAGGTATTACTTCATGGCCTCTATAAAGAATTAAAAGATACAAGCAATATTCAAGGTTGTCGACAAGCCAAAAAAATCAATAAAACCTACTGTTTTACTTAAACCCTCATGGCCTAATAAATGTATACTAGGTTGATTTCAAACTCTTTGGATTCAAAGCCCAACAATGATGACCACAATGATAAAGAGGTGTTATCCCTCGAGAACCAGAAAAGGTAGTATTCTGAGATCACTTTCTTTCTACCAACGACTTTTATCGTTTGATTCACTCCATTGAGACGGCAATGAATTATTGGGATTTGAAGATACGTGCCTCCATGAATACACATTATTCAAGTTCTGATGTGCCCCACCTCGACCCTGACCATAAGGCACATTATTCGAACATTGATGAGGGTAGTAAGATCCTCCATGATCATTAGATTGTTGTTTGTGAAAAGGAGAAAACAATGACATTCGATCATTAAGAGTTTCATGATTAATCTTATCTGGTTTTCCTCTACCTGAACCCCATCCAACACCTCCACCTTTGTGGATGAATTTAGGAGGTGCATTTTGTGAAAATTTTCTTCCAACAAAACAAGTTGCATTAGGTGGAAACCTTGAAGAACTAGCCTCTCCGTTTGAACTTCCCCAACTGTCTCGATTATGGGAACATGGCCTGCACCAGAAAACCGACTGCTAATAGTCAGTTTTTGGCTTTTTACATGTTGAAAGAAACTACCAAAGTTCTAACCACATTAACATCTAAAGACACAAAGTAAAAGAAAAAAGAGAAAATTTATAAACTGCACCTTTCAAAACGATTAGAATATAGCTGACGTTCATGCCACAAAATCGTTTCCATTATATCATTTTCAAAGATTATCTGCAAGCCAAATCATTTATATTTTGTAAGTTGTAACACATCAATGTTCAACAAAGTTAGTTACTGTCATTCTTTTAGGTCCAAAATTCTGTTATATCAGCTAATAATTTTTCTTAATCAGAAATTTGTTTAGTAATTAAGAAACAGGGATGTTACCTTCTCAGGAAGGTTTACACCAAATAGCAAATGCTGATAATGACTTGTACCATTCAGAGGTAGCTCGTATTTGACACAGCTGCAGCATAAAGCAATATTAAAATGTTACGAAAACGTCTAAAGTTAATGCTAAATAAATTTTTCAAGATGAAATGATTATTTTAGTTAACATACAAGACAAAATCTTCTTGTTGTTTGTCCTCGACACGCATGTGACAAAGACTTATGATGCCTCCAATGCCATCACTTATGCTAGTATCTAACTTGTTTGAACTTAGAGAGCGAATTTTTTCTGCCAACTTGGTTGTGCTACTAACCAACAACCTATCAACTTCAACAGAATTTCTGATTGCTTCATTTTCCTAAAAAAACAGGGTTAAAGATTTAGAGGATATTCAGAAAACACTAGAATTAAATGTTTCCGAAAAAGAAAATCATTCATACAGATAGTCCCTTTACGAGTTCTCTGGTTTCAGCCAAAAGCCTTCTTTCATCGATATATGGAAGTTTGCATACACCCTTAATCATAAAACAAAGAGTATTAGTCAAAGAATGTTTTTGAACAGCATACATAACAAAAACATGGAACTTATTAGAAGGGAGTAGAGTAACACTGGCATAGGTTGAGTGAGATTACCATCCATCTGAAGCGCTTCCCTTCTATGTCAAGTTCGAATTCTACATAACAAAAAAACAGAAGAAGAACAAAACAAGAAATCAAGATCAGCAAATCATTTTCATCAAAAAATGAGTTCAATAAAACTTAAAAAAAGCTTACGCTGAGGAAACAAGTCAAATATTTTAGACTGCTCATCCAGCATCAATTGTGCATAAGCTTTAGGAAGTGCATAAGCACTGCATAGAAATGAAATCAAATAATATTTGATAGTATTAAATGTGACAGTCGAAAAGATATCTTAATAAAGAAAATTACCTCCTTTGCGGAAGAACACTTAAGAGATGATCAAAAGGCAAGAATGGAACACCTTTCTCAAAATTTACTCTAACTTGACCCATTCCCTTAAAGTCTGAAGCAAATGGACTATAGTAAAATGGATAAAACCTGCATGTAATTTCAAATTCTTGCTTCTTATTTTGCACATAAATAAAATCCATGACAAATTAGAAAAATAAAATCTTTATTAACCATATTATAACTTACCATGTCCATGATGCAACTCCTGAAAAATAGTACTCAAGAACCCACAGTAATCCTTCAGTGTACTTCTGAACCTACAATTTCGTTGCAAGTGTCGTGCTTCGTAGAAATTGAGAAGGAAAAAAAACAAAGCCAAATAAGAAAGTAGTTGAAGGGAAAAACTTACTACTTCTTTCCTTTTTACTTCAATGCTGGTGGAAGCATCCACAGAAAATTTCTCCTTATAATACCTTTCTTTAAAGCCAACGGTTCCTAATTTTATCTAAAATGAATTGCAACAACACTCACAATTCAATTATAGTTCGAATGTAACGTAAGCAAACTTCATATTCATTCATTTGAAAACAAAATAAAGATGAATAACAAAATTTTTAATGCCTTTTTGAAGGAAAAAGTGTATACCTTGTCAGTCAAGAAATCTCCACTCGTAAATAAGTCCCCTTTAGCTATAATGCATTTCTTTAACTCCTCTTTTAAATCATTCGTGTTTTTCAAAATCTAAAAATCAGATTAAAAAAATGATTACCATTGAACTTGAATAATACACTTGACTGTAAAAAAAATTAATCAATATGTATACTTACTTCTTCATCAGACACGGGACAAACATTGTTGGAGGCTGCTGCCTTGTTAATGCGAAGAGCGCAATCTGAACTATTTTCATTCTCAATATCGATGAAATTACACGCATCCTGTTGTTCTTGCTTCTGAAAGAAAAAACAACAGAATCACATGAATCTACAAATGTATAATTCATGTCTCCATTTTCAAATAGTATACATGAACTTACTGAGTTTTCATGATCAATAATAAGCCATCTCAGTTTCTTGTCTCTAATTGCACTTCTTTTATTGAAGATTTTTTCTTCATACGTTCCAACCATAAGTATGAATGTTTCAACTCTTGATAACTTCACAAAAGAACTATGTTTCTCACCCATCTGGTTTCATATCAATGTCACATAAAATAGAACTTTGAGATAATAATGAGATATAATACAAACAATAAACGAGATTGTAACATTGTTAGTGTTACCTTAGTTATGTCGACAAGATATCCTCCAAGTTTATGAAACTCTTTTTTGTAAACTGTCATAAGTAAATCAAAAGCCCCCTAAAAAAATGGAGCAAAACAAATAAACATAGGTAACTACATATTTATATTCTCTACATTCAAATTCATTCAACTGTTAAAACTTCGAGAAAAAGTTAATAACTACATCGTAAATATCCAAAGAGGGCAACTGGGGAAGAAAATCATTTCCGGCAAAGAAACAAATGAAGATAAAATCGTCAACTATCCGCTCAAAGTCAATAATGAAATTTTTGGGAGGATCTTGTAACTTCATGTCTAGTTCAAGGTATTCCCTCAACAACCAAATATGCAAAAGCTGCAACCAAGTATATAGACACAAAGTTAGAATCAACTCATCAACTTAAAAGTTAGACTTAAATCACATATTATTTTACCTTGAACCTCTTAGCAGCATTTGGTTCCACCTTATCATAATAATGAGGCACATACTGTACAAGATAGGAATTAGTTATGCACATATCACATCAGCAAAATGTATTCAAACTTACAGAATCATTCAATTATTTTATATTTTGAAATTATTATCAGTGCCAACCTATCAGTATTATGTGCAGTGGGTGTGTCGCATCAATGCTTTTATAAATTTCCATCTATATTACATTTCTCATATTGTTAAGTTTTAGAAGTTTAAATGTATAGACTATTGATAACCTCTCTTAAAATTGAAAAATGAGGCTCGTGGCTTGACAATCCAAGCATTATGAGATCAGCATCCTGCATTCAAAAATCAACAAATTTGAGCTCAACTATGACAAATCTCTCAAGAAATAAGCCTGGTATGAAAAAAAACTTCAATTTTGGTACCGAGCCATATAAGCAATGGACAGTGTTTGGATTATAATCAGGAAGTTCGCGTTGTTTTCTTATGAATGACATAATTTTATGCTCCCCTTCTCCAGGAACATTAGAATCAGACAAAATTACCTAAGTAAAAAACATTAACAAAAGTAAATTAATAATGTTAAAGAAGAAAGAGTGGATTAATATTGCATTATATATGCAAAAGAAGATAGTGCTATTATGTTACCATAATATCCTTCCATAATGAATGAGTGGATATCCTTGAAGAGATATAGGTTTTAAGAGCCTTTGATAGTTGATGCATGAAATCAGTCCCTGGTGTTATTATATTTGAATCTGACAGTTCACATTCTTGTCTAGGAAGAACTTGTTTTCCTTCCATTTCAAATTGCTTCCTCAGTCTCTCCTCCTCAGCTTCCTATAAAAAAAAACACCAAAGCTCTATCATTCAACCATGATCATAATCTCAAAAAAATAACATTTTTTTATAATAGATGAAATCAATAGTTACACGCGTTTCATCAGCTTTAGCCGTACTAAAACGTCTGGCCCTTTGCTGGTTCATTTTGGCTCGTGGTGCTACTCCATCTGATCAATAATATAACAAAAACAAAATCTCCTTTGTTTAGTTATTTGTTCAAACAAATATATAAAAAAAGCAGTATGATGTAGGGTTAGTTAGAGACTTACCGATAGCCATGTACAATAGCTTGCGAGGTTTAACAATGGTAACAAGGTTATCAATATAGTCAAACATGTTTGCAAACACTTCCACAAATGTTGTTGGAGGACAACTCTGAAAGACATTAATATATTAATAAGTTGAAGAAAGAGAGTAGAAAAAGAGAGAGTGAGAGTAACGAACATTGATGTTGTCATCGTTGGGGTGAAAACATGGGTGGATAATGGAATTCATGTCAACATAAAGGTTATGATATTCCACAGTTGGAGTAGTGTTGGCGTTAGCATCTTCAATAACCTTTGGATATTTCTTGATTAACCATTTATAAAACACTGGTACACCCATATTAATCACAGCTTCTGAAAATGGATGGTGATAGTGTATATTTTGACGCACAGATAAGATTATTTGTACTCGAGTGAGTGATGAGAGAAAATGAAGAGACTTGAGATTTTGAAAACGAAAAAGTACTTAGTATTCCTTTCGTAAGGATTGGAATACTCCTAGTATTCGTTTCTTCTTTTAATCCCAATTGCTTTTAAAAAAAAACTTAGTATTCCTTTCGGTTAAACTTTCTTCTCGAGCACTTCAAAGATTACTCATTACTCATAATTAAAATAATTAAAGATTTATGACAAATAACAATGTGCGTTTGATTGTTCAGTGAACTAACCAATCCAATATAATTGGAGGAGAAAGAAACCAAACAAAAAAAGTAACATAAAAAATCCAAAAATCTTTTAAGCTTTTGATTCTATTTTATATAACTAAATTTATTTAAATAATAGAAATAATAAAAGGGTTAAATATACAAATGTTAGCGAGTTTTCAATTTAGTCCCCTGCAATGTTAGCGAGTTTTCAATTTAGCCTCTGTAAAATTTTTTTTTTAAACACCCCTTTTTAATATCCAGATTCCCTCACTTAGGCTCCTGACTACTACATTGCAGCAAAAATTCCTTTCTATTACTTGCGTGGCAGTCCACGTGGCATTTTTTTTTTATTTTTTTTTTATTTTTTTTAATTTTACGTTTTTTTTTGTTTTTTTTATAATTTTTATAATTTTTTTTCTTTTTTTTTTAATTTTTGTTTCGTTTTTATATATATATTTTTTATTTTTTGTTTTTTGACCTAATTTTTATTTTTAATTCTATTTTAAACAAATTGTTATTTTAAACCCTTTATTAGTTTTCTTTCAAAAGAAATCCGATAAATTTTTAAATATTTTATACTATATTTAATTTTTTTTATTAAAGATAGAATATTTATTGTCTTTGTAAATAAATAACGTGTTATTGATGTATTCAAAATGATGGTATTTCAAATATATATTTTATTCTTTGTTCAGGTTTGTTGTTGTTGTTGTTGTGTTGCTACATTATGTGTGTGAGTGATATATGGTGTTAAAGAGGTTTAAAATGGTTAATAAGAGAAAGATTTTTTTGAAGGTGGTGGATTGTAATGAAGTTGATAACTTTTTATATTGTATGAACATAACTTATGGTGTGAACATGGCAGTAGCAAGTTACCATTTTCATGAGGACGTGGACGATTGTGTTATGGTTATAGTATAGATATAATGGTACAATATGGTGATGGAGGTTTGGAGAGTGATGAGAGCTTGAGATTTTTGTTTATTAGGGTGTGTGGTATTGATGAGTGTTGTAATATAAGGGAAGAAGTATGTGGTGTTTGTGTTCTCCTCTCAAATTATTAACATATATGAAGTGTTTTTGCTGGTAAAGTTTCAACAGGTTTGAAGTGTTTTCAATGTCCCACATCGGTTTGAAGTGTTTTCAATTATTAACATATATGAAGTGTTTTAAAAATAAAAATTAGGTCCAAAAACGAAAAATAAAAAAAAATAAAAAAATAAAAAATATATAAATAAAAACGAAACAAAAATTTAAAAAAAAAAAGAAAAAAAATTATAAAAATTATAAAAAAAGCGTAAAAAAAAATTTTAAAAATTAAAAAAAAATTAAAAAAAATTAAAAAATAATAAAAAAATAATAAATAATAATAAATAATATAAAATAAATAAATAATAAATAAATAAAATAATAAAATAATATTAAAAATGCCACGTGGACTGTCACGCAAGCAATAGAAAGGAATCTTTGTTGCAATGTGGCAGTCAGGGGCCTAAGTGAGGGAATCTAATTAAGATGAGGGGTTTTTAAAAAAAAAAACTTTGTCAGGGGCTACGCTAACATTGCAGGGGGGTTTTGTATATTTAACACATAATAAAATTATTTACATTCTTCGTTAAATAATTCTTTATCTGATTCTTCTGATAATACTTTTGTTCTGGACTGGGCCGAGGCTGCCCAACAGTCGAGCAGACCCAACCCATATAGCATGGAGAGGCCCAATAAGACCCCTCTGCGGGGCACTTGACTGCTGCAAGCATACCAACGTTTCCCCCGAGCACTTTACATTGTCGGGCACAAACGGGCCAACGGGACAGGATGACCTCGCACCCCGGCGGATAGGTACATCCCCGACATACCAGCTTCTCCCCGCGAGAATACCACACATCACTCCTCGACAGACATGGCTCCTCCCCGCGAGGCCATGTCCGTCATACGGCTTGACGGGTCCTCGACACAGAAGGCTCCTCCCCAGCGAGGAGTGTCTAACGGTTCGTACCACGTAGACACGATCCAAGTAACCACTCCACTCCCGAAGGATTCGGTCTGCCCTAGTCCCGGAAATCTAGGAGCGGTTACCCCAGGGCGAAGACCACGCGCTGGTCTTCACTACGCCACGTAAGCCCTGGCAGTTACTTGGATTGGGCCTGACAATCCAACCCAATGCAAGTAACCGTTGGCCCCGCGCTGGGGGTTCTCTATATAAATACCCTCTCACTTGAAAGGGTCAGGTTAAGTCACTTCTCTCACTCTTCTTGTATTTGTTGTTACTTTGTGCACTCCCTAACTTGAGCGTCGGAGTACCTTGCAGGTACACCCCCCCCCCCCCCACCGTCCTTCAACCTCACCGGAGCCGGAGCTCAGCGGACGTCGTTGGCCACCAGTAACTGTCTGATCCAGGTACGATCAGTGGCGCCGTCTGTGGGAACTCTATAAGCTTCCCCGTTTTCTCCTCGATAAACCAAAGCTTCCTCTATTCATCACCATGGCCAATCCGACCGTCAACCAGGCTCTGGACACCGTGCTCGCGCAACTGGAGAACGGGAGCCACCGTGAGGACGCCGTCATCCTCCACGGCGGCGATGGCGACATAAGAGACGGACAGACCGCCTCCCCGGACTCCCAGGATGCGACCAACCGCGTCGTCCGCATGGACGACCAGCAAACCACTCTTCAGCCAGTTGCTCCTCCGCCCAACGCGGACCCAAGCACCGTGGCCCTGTTTGCATTGATCAACCAGACCAATCAGCTGATCGCGCAGCAGAACACCAGAATCGAAGCCTTGGAGCAAGGACGGGCGCAACGATCTTCCCCGCGAAGACATCGTCGTCCCCCGTCACCTCGCTGCTCTCCTTCCCCGCGAAGGACCCCTTCCGAAGACTCCCGGACCCCGTCTCCCGTACGCCATGGTCGACGACCGCGTCTCGAGCGCCCCCAGCCGGCGATCACCCAGAAGCCCCCTCGTTCCCCGCCTCGGAAGGAACCCAGGGCCTCCACCATCTCCAAGAAGTCCAAGCAGACTGAAGAGAGACCAAAGAACCGTTCGAGGAACTCCCCTCCATGGCACCATGGATCACCTTCGAGATCCCCGGCTGGTAGCGACGACGAGGACCAAAGGACCCCCTTGTCGTGGGAAATCATGGACGCCCCAATCCCTCCAGGCATGGAGAAACCACCACCATTGGGGTCCTACGACGGACTGACCGACCCCGACGATCACGTGGAGAGTTTCGAAGCGATGCTCGACTTCCGAAACGTCAGGGGAGCCATCAGGTGCAGGCTATTCCCCACCACCTTGCGGAAGGGAGCCATGACATGGTACAAGGGTCTGGAACCTGGTTCAATCACGTCATGGAAACAACTGAAGCAACGCTTCACCAAACACTTCACCGCGTCTCGTCGACACCCGAAGACAGAGGCTGCCCTAGAAAAGATCTTCCAAGGGAGGAACGAATCCCTTCGAAATTACATTGAGAGGTTCACAAGGAAGCCGTCGAGGTCCATACGACCGACGACATGAAGAAATACTTAATTATTCACGGACTACGCGCCGGGTCGGACTTTGCCAAATCCATTGGCCTCCGAAGACCCCGGCGTCTCTAGGACCTTCTCGCTCGAGCCCAGAAGTACATCGAACTCGAAGAGACGGAAGCAGCCCAGATCGCTCTTGAGACGAGACGTAGGGAAGGCTCCCGCGGCCACAAAGACGATGACGCTTCTCCCCGACGGGGAGGAGAAAAGAAGAAAGAAAACCGCAATCGAGATCCCCGGGAACAGCGCGGGCCAGCTGGCCGATTCACGGAGTACACGCCGCTCAACACTTCCCGGTCTCGGATCCTCTCAGACTGCCAGAATTTCGAGTTTGTGAAAGGAGGAGTTCGCTTCCCGAAGCCCGCGGCTCCCAAACCAAACGTTGACAAATCTAAGTACTGCAGGTTCCACCGAAGCCACGGGCACGTGACCGAAGATTGCATCCACCTCAAGGATGCCATTGAGATTCTCATCAAAGAAGGGCACTTGAAGAAGTATGCCCAACAGAATGACCCTCATCGTCCCAACTCAAAGGAAGCACAGAACGTCGAGGAGACGACACCTCCTCCCGGCGACAACCAGCTTCAGGTCGCCCTCAGCGTCACCCGTCCCGAGGACTTTTTCGTCCCCCCAATCATCGAGGGCGAAGAGGTCCGCAACATGTGGGCGACCTTCCCCGACGAGGACCCCGTCACTGCCCGCAGCACCTGGGAAGGCTTCCCCAAAGCGATGGTCATCTCCGGAGGCAAACCCGGGAAAGTCTCGGTGGGATCGATCAAACGAAAGTTTGACGAACTGGAATCCGCGACATCCGCGAAAACGACCACCCTCGAGAAAGTGCGGGGAGATTCCAATCCCGTCACCTTCTACCTCGAGGAACTCCCCGGGGGAGCCCCGAACGCCACTATTCCCCTCCTGGTCAGGGCGCAAATGGCGAACTTCGACGTCCGAAGAATCCTAGTCGACCAGGGGAGCTCGGTCGACATCATGTACTCTCACTTGTTCGGGACCCTTCAGCTGGACGAGAGGCATTTGACCCCGTACGTCGGGTCAGATCTACAGGGGTTCAATGGAACCACCACCAGACCATGGGGTTACGTGGAGCTAATGGTTACGTTCGGGACCGAAGACACGGCCCGACAGGTGAAGATCCGTTTCCTGGTGGTTGAATGCCCATCCCTTTACAACTGCATCCTCGGAAGGACCACCCTTGCTGAACTCACGGCGGTCCCGTCGACGGTCCACCTCAAAATGAAGTGCTACACGAGGAGGGGACGAGTAGTGACGATGCACGGGGACATCGACGTGGCCAGAAGATGCTTCGACGCCGCCGTCAAGGGCCTAAGTTCCATTGGTCCTAAACCTAAGGTCGTGGCCAAACCACCCCCGGACGTCGGACAGGTACCTCTCCCGCGCGTCAACGCCGTCGACCTCGACAGCAGGTTCTCCGGCGAGCCCGACGAAGACAGAGTCGATGACCCCGACCACCAGGCGGAAAACAACGGGCAGCCTCTCCACCCAGCGCGCCCCATCCCAGATGGAGATTTCGAGCTCGTGGCCCTCGGAGACGACCCAGATCGCAACGTGAAGATCGGTGCCGGGATCCCCGACCTAGCCAAAGAGTAGCTGAAAGCATGTCTGAGGGAGAATGCTTACCTCTTCGCGTGGAGCGCATCCGAGATGCCGGGCCTCGACCCCGGGGTGGCTTGCCATCTGTTCGCGGTAGATCCGGCCGCTAGGGCCATAGCACAACGTAGGCGTAAGCAGTCTCCCGAGAAAGCGGAGGCTGCTGAGAAAGCTGTAAAAGACCTCCTAGAGGCAAATTTTATTTCGGAAGCCAAATACACGACATGGTTGTCCAACGTTGTACTTGTTAAGAAAAATAATGGAAAATGGAGAATGTGCGTTGATTATACTGATCTCAACCGGGCTTGCCCGAAAGACTGTTATCCCTTGCCTAACATCGACCAACTGGTCGACAATTCTGCGGGTTACAAACTACTGTCTTTCATGGATGCCTATTCAGGATACAACCAAATTCCCATGGACAAGGTCGACAAGCAACACACGGCCTTCATGACCGCGTCGGGCAACTACTATTATAACGTAATGCCCTTCGGTCTGAAGAATGCCGGTGCGACCTACCAACGGATGATGAACAAGGTCTTCCGAACTGAAATCGGCGACATGCTCGAAGTTTACATGGACGACATGATCGTCAAGTCTGCAGAAGAAGTCAACCACGTCGCGCACCTCAAGAAGGTGTTCGACACGGCGAGGAGGTGCCGCATGAGGTTTAACCCCGACAAATGCACCTTCGGCGTTCGGGCAGGGAAGTTCCTTGGATTTTACCTCACGGAACGAGGAATCGAGGCAAACCCCGACAAGTGCAGGGCCTTCTCTGAGCTCCCCACTCCAGACTCGAAGAAGTCGATACAATCGTTGAACGGGATGTTCACCGCCCTTTCCCGGTTCGTCGCCAAATCCGCACAGTACGCACTCCCCTTTTTCAAACTTCTCCGGCAAAAAGCGGAGTTTGAGTGGAACGAGGAATGCGAGCAAGCACTCGCACACTTGAAACAAGTCCTATCGCAACCCCCGGTCCTCTCGCGACCCGAGAACGGGGAAACACTCTTCTTATATCTTGCGATCACGAGCGAAGCGGTCAGCGCCGTCCTCATTCGAGAAACCCCGGACGGACAGAAGCCAGTTTACTTCACGAGCAAAGCTCTCCAAGGCCCCGAGCTCAGGTATCAGCAGATCGAGAAAGTCACACTGGGCCTCGTCACCGCGGCCAGAAGACTGCGCCACTACTTCCTCGCCCATACCGTCGTCGTGAGGACCGACCAGCCGATCAGGCAACTCCTCATGCGACCGGATATGGCGGGGAGGATGCTCAGGTGGTCACTCGAGCTGGCCGAATTCGACATCCTATATGAAGGGAGTAAAGCCTTGAAGGCACAGGTACTGGCCGACTTTGTAGCAGAGATGACCGTCCCGGAATCCTCAACCAACGGGTCGCAGAAATGGACAATCTATGTCGACGGAGCATCCAGCCCGAAAGGAAGCGGAGCGGGGATCATCCTCAAAAATGAGGAAGGCATCCTCATCGAGGTGTCCCTCGAACTGTCCTTCCCGACTTCGAACAACCAAGCCGAATACGAGGCCTTCCTCGCGGGACTCAGGCTGGCCGAGGACCTTGGCGCCAAAGAGATCAAACTTTTCACCGATTCTCAGCTCGTAGCCTCGCAAGTCCGAGGAGAGTACCAAGCCAAGAACGACAGTCTCATAGAATACTTGGCCTTGGTAAAAGGGAAGATGAAAAAGTTCACCTCCGCGGACGTAACTCACATTCCCCGCGAGCACAATGCCCGAGCAGATGTCTTGTCCAAATTGGCGAGCACAAAGAAGAAAGGCGGGAACAAATCCGTCATACAAGAGGTGCTTTCCCGCCCGAGCATTGACAAACCAGGCATGGTTTCGGACATCAACGTCATCGGGGACAGCGATTACTGGATGACCCCGGTATACGAATACCTCATGACGGGCAAACTGCCCGAAGATCCCAAAGAAGCAGGAATGGTCAAGAGACGGGCGTGCTCGTACACTATAGTCGAGGATAAGCTATACCGGCGAGGATTCTCTATTCCCCTCCTCAGATGTGTCGAGGAGACCAAGGTTCCCGGCTTACTCCAGGAGATTCATGAGGGAATCAACGCGCAGCACCTCGGCGGACGGTCGCTAGCTCGTAAAGCACTCCGGGCAGGATATTACTGGCCCACCATGCAACAAGACGCCAAGGAGCACGTCAAGAAGTGCGATAAATGCCAACGGCACGGGGACATGCACCTCACTCCTCCCAGCGAGCTCACGTCGCTATCCTCCCCGTGGCCGTTCGCATGGTGGGGGATGGATATCCTCGGACCTTTCGTCCAGGGGTCGTATCAAAACAAATACCTCATCGTCGGGGTAGATTACTTCACGAAGTGGATTGAAGCAGAAGCATTGGCCAAAATCACTGCCTTCAACATACTACGCTTCTACAAAAGGAATATCCTCGCCCGGTTCGGGGTGCCTCAAGCCATCGTCACCGACAACGGAACCCAGTTCACCGACAAGAACTTCCAAGACTTCGTCACAAAACTAGGCAAGAAGCAGCACTTCACGTCGGTCGAGCACCCTCAAACGAACGGACAGGCTGAGGCCGCGAACAGAGTGATCCTTCGAGGATTAAGACAACGATTGGGCGACGCCAAACAACGGTGGGTCGAAGAGTTACACAGCGTCCTCTGGGCCTACCGAACAACCCCACACTCCACGACCGGAGAGACCCCTTTCCGTTTGGCCTATGGAACGGAGGCAGTGATCCCCGTGGAGATCAGGGAACCCTCGAGGAGGACGGAAGCCCCCCTCGACGGGAACGCGAACGATGAAGCCTTGAGGGAAGAACTCGACTTCGTCGAGGAAACACGCTCGGGCGCTTCTCTCCGAGAGGCGTCACTTAAACAAAAAATAACACTACGTTATAACGACAAAGTCATTAAACGTGATTTTCAGGTGGGCACCCTCGTCCTACGAAGGAACCAGAAAGACTCGTGAGAAGGCAAACTCGCCGCGAACTGGGAGGGCCCGTACCGCGTCCGCGCGAAAACGGGAACAGGAGCCTATTTCCTCGAAAATCTGCACGGGGAAGAACTTGCTCGACCATGGAACGCTAAAAAGCTAAAACAATATTACAGTTAAACACTGCCCGTGACTCACTAGCACCGCGATTATGGGGACGCGCTAGGGTACAAGCGCGACACCCCTATAAGAACACGGCGATCAGAGACCGCGTTGTGTGTGCGCGAGGACATTTGATCCGACGGGGATACCTCGATCGAGGCCCACCGTCGTCGTGCCAACCGGGCATAACACCCAGCTCGCGATGGGAAGTTCATGCCACGAGACTAGGACCTCGACCGAGCTCTTAGCCTCGTTGAAGGTCGGAGTACTCCTCCGGCCGCTCGACCAGCTCTCCACGTGGTCAGGGTCTGTCGAAGTCGAGCAAATCCCAAAGCCTTATTGCTTGGGCAAAAATAAAGTACAACAAATAACACATCACACACGATCAAAATCAATAAAGAGGTATTACGAAGTACAAATATGGGGCAAAACCCTTAGTACAAAAAAGTTACGAATATAAGCCCACAAGCCGGGCAAAAATAACCATTATGCAAATAGTACATCAACTAAGCCCACAAGCCGGGCGAAAACAAAACGGCTCGCAGGCCGACCAAAACAAAGTTAAAAAACCTACTCAGCTGCGGCCCCGTCAGGCTCCTCGTGCACTTGAATGTCGTTCTCCCGCAGAGGATGCACGATCTGGCCATCCACCACCTCAGCGTCAGGGTCAATCCCTTCGGTGACGAGATCAGGGTTGAGAACCCGAAGCTGAGCCACGGCACTGTAGAACCCTATACCCGCGGTTTCAATAGCATCATCCTCGGACAACCGGAGATCCTGCTCGAGCTTCCGAAGATGGGCCACTAACGCTGCACGAGTGGTTAGGAGCCTGTCTTCCTCAGTTTCCCCCTCGGCCGGCCGCACAGCATCTTCCAACTCGGCAATCCTTTCCTTAAGCCGCTTCTCCTCCAACTCCAGTTCAGCGATTTGGGCAAGGTTGCCTTTCTCTGTCTCCTCGGCTTCCTTAAGCTTGGCCTCGACCCGCTGCTGCTGCTCGCTTTGCTCTTTGTTCAGATCTCGGCACTCTTTTAGTTCCTTGTGCATACCGAGCATCTCAGCGCCCAAGGTATCCAGCTTTTCCTGCAGGCGAGCATGTTCAGCAGCAGGGCGGGTCTCGTCATTGAGAATGATAGCAGTCGAGCAGATACGCATGACGGCCGACAGATCCTCAAAAATCATCCCCCTCCTCACTTCAGTAGCAGTCCCCAGCACAGTTTGGATCTCAGAGGGAAGGGTGCGAGGATAAGTGACCTCGGAGAAGAAGTGAGGTTTTTGATGACAGGGTGGAAGGTCAAAGCTGGAAGGAACCGGGGGACTGTCTTCACCACCCAGGTCGACGACCTCCGCAACGCGTTGCCTCTTCGGAGTCCCTTGGGTAGCCGGGGATTGGCTTCCCGCAGGAGTTGTGCGACCACCCGCAGTCCCCGACACAGCGGCAGCAGGCTGAGACTGATTGGATCCTTCGGGCACGGCGACCGTGGAAACACCCTCGGGAGGGGCCCCAGAAGGGACAACCTCTTGGTCTTTTGAGCGCGACGCCTCTTCCCGGGCCTGCGCTTCCCGGGCCCTCTTCGCTTTCAGCTTCTTCAACCTCTCCTCGGCTCCGGCCATTGTTCCTGCAAAAGGAAAGAAAACGTTAGTAAAGCGAGAAACACAGATGCGAGGGAGACCTAAAGCGAGGACGGTTTCACCACCTAACAACTCGATCGTTTCCTCGTCGGAGAAGGTCTCGAGCAGAACGCGGGTATTTATTAGGCGACGTTCTTTCTTCACCTGCCCGTCTGCACCCATTATAAGTCGACCGTCCAGCGTCTCGTGCTGAGCTTCGGAAAAACTTTCAACAAAAGCGACGATTTTATCGTAGGCTTCCCGCTCGTAGGCCTCCATCTGAACAGACTTCGTTTTATATTTGTCAACTCCCTTCTTAAAATGTTCCTCTGTCCAGTACAGAGGAAACTTTGGCTCCAGCACCTCCTCGGAACGACCGTCGACCTCGCGGGTGACTTTCCGGTACAACGAATATATCGCCTCGAGGGTGACCGGCTTCACGTAGAAATAGCGGAACTTGAAATCCCGGATGGAATTCAAGTAAGTGTGGAACAATGCCTTGCTCTGCTTGAAGGACACCCAGCCGTGTCGACCACCGGCCGACGACCGTTGGAGGTGGAATATGCGGAAGAAGAGGCGAACGGTCGGCATGATCTCCAAATACTTACATACGAGCTCAAAGGCCCGGATGAAGGCCAGCGAGTTCGGGTGAATCTGTGAAGGGGCCAACTTCAACCAGTCGAAGATCCCCTCCTGCAAATCCGTGAAAGGCAGCCTCCACCCCGCCTTCTCGAACATGAACTCATATAAGGGGACTCGCATTCCCCGGTAAGGGGAGCATATCCGATGATGCTCCTCGGGACGAAAAACCTTCCAGGATTTGCCGGATCCGATTAGTCGGTGCTCGACGGTGCAAAAGGCATCGTCCACATCTGGGTACACGAAGATGGACGACATCTCCAGGGCTTCGTTACAGACCCAATCCTCGAGCGGCCTCTCTTGCGCAAAGGCTATGTGAGCCATGGGGGAATCGGGCAGGTCGTCGTTTTCCTCGAAATATCCTACGGCCACCTCCGCAGCCAAATTGTCCATTTACCTGAAAAGCAGAAGGAAACGGTGAATTCGATTGGTCGTATCAAATTCACCCCTCCACCGCTGTTCAAGCGAACGGGCGAAGAAGGGGCAAGGCTTTCTCAACTCCCCGACACGATCGGCCGAGGATCAACTTGTCCACCGGGGAATTCGTCGTCTCCCCGGAAGGTTCTGCCCCGTGTCCCCGCGGCACTAACAAATATACTGATTATTGGGGACCCCGAGACATTCAACGGGTCCCCGACGTGTTCGTCCCTGATCCCCGAGATATTCATCAAAAGTGAGCAAAGCTCTTCGCACTCTCTCCCTCCACAACTAAAGATTCCCGCCGTATTCGCCAGGAATCCCTTCGTTTCTCATGGGAATATCATCAATTCACCAAGGAAACGTCCTACACTAGTTGAAATTGAAGAAAAATGCAAAAGAAAGGTCCGGTTTGAAGCAAATACCTGGTAAGCGGCGGTGTAGGGTTCCGGCACGGAGTTTTCCGGCGATGGTACGGCGGCGAATGGCTGTCATAGAAGAGGAAAGGCTTCCGGCAGAGAGTGCCCGGTGGTTGACGGCAGCGAGCTACGACGGAAGAGGTTAGAGAGAGAAGGAGAGGGATTCTTGAGAGAGAAGCGGAAAAGTGAAAAATGAGCGAGGGGAGCCGCTTTTATAAGCGGTTCTCGCGAGACTCGAGGGGCATAGGGCACTCGAGTGCGCTACCCTAGCCAGCCGCCCTAGCCTCCCTAGGTAATAATGGCAGGCGACACGTGGCGCGCATGCAGCCGCCCATCTCCCCACGCGTGTCGTTTCGGTTTTCCCCAATGCTTCGAATCCGAAACCCTTCATCTCCCCGACCATACGATCGGACACATCTGTCCGACGCCCGACGCTCATCCGGCCGAAGGAATTTCGCACAGGAGAACGACCTCCTCGGTTCCTCTCTTAGCGTATCCTCGACATGCCAATAACCCTTAAGTCATTACTCTGCCACCTCAGAGCAACGACTTGGGGGGCTCCTGTTCTGGACTGGGCCGAGGCTGCCCAACAGTCGAGCAGGCCCAACCCATATAGCATGGGGAGGCCCAATAAGACCCCTCTGCGGGGCACTTGACTGCTGCAAGCATACCAACGTTTCCCCCGAGCACTTTACATTGTCGGGCACAAACGGGCCAACAGGGCAGGATGACCTCGCACCCCGGCGGATAGGTACATCCCCGACATACCAGCTTCTCCCCGCGAGAATACCACACATCACTCCTCGACAGACATGGCTCTCCTCCTCAGCTTCCTATAAATACAAAAAAAAAAGACACCAAAGCTCTATCATTCAACCATGATCATAATCTCAAAACAAACAAAAAAAAACATTTTCTATAATAGATGAAGTCAATAGTTACACGCATTTCATCATCTTTAGCAGTTCTAAAACGTCTTGTCCTTTGCTGATTCATTTTGGCTCGTGGTGCTACTCCATCTGATCAATAATATAACACAAACAAAACCTTCTTTGTTGAATTATATGTTCAAACAATTATAAAAAGCAGTGTGGTGTAGGGTTAGTGAGAGACTCACCGATAGCCATGTACAAAAGCTTGCGAGGTTTAACAATTGTAACAAGGTGATCAATATAGTCAAACATATTTGCAAACACTTCCATAAATGTTGTTGGAGGACAACTCTGAGAGACAATAATATATTAATAACTTGAAGAAAGAGAGAAGTAGTAAAATAAAAGAGAGCGAGAGTAACGAACCTTTATGTTATCATCGTTGGGATGGAAACATGGGTGGATAATAGAGTTCATATCAAGATAAAGATTATGATATTCCACAGTTGGAGTAGTGTTGATGTTAGCATCTTCAATAACCTTTGGATATTTGTTGATTAACCATTTGTAAAACGCTGGTACACCCATAGTTATCACAGCTTCTGAATCTGGATGGCGATAGTGTATTGTTTGACTCACATATAGTAAGATAATTTGTACTAGAGTGAGTGATGTGAGAAAATGAAGAGACTTGATTTAGAAAATGAAAAGGTACTTATCCCTTTTAGCGTACAATTTCTTCTCGAGCACATCAAAGATTACTCATTATATTACTCATAATTAAAGAAATTAAAGATTTATGACAAATAACAATGTGTGTTTCATTGTTCTCGAAAATTTTACCCCATACATACCTCTATATTTATTTCCATACCCCTACTCATTAATTTTTTTGGATGAAAATACTCCCATATAAATAGTATTTCTTTCAAAATTTTCATTTTTCTTTCTCATTTTGTCTTGTTACAAACTGTAAAAAACGCTCACACTTTGGCTTCTGGAAAACACACTGGGACTACTTCCGGATCACAAAAAATACACTTCCAGAAATCACACGTGGGCTACATCCGGAGAACAAAAAACTAACAACCGGATAACTCAAGTAAGTTAGTTCTGGTTCTTTATTTTTCGTTGACACATATCGGATAACTTGGCACCGTGTTATCCGGTTTGTGTAGTGCCTTCACCAGATAACTTGATGCTCGGTTATCCGGTTTGTGTATTTCCTTCACCGGATAACTTGATGCTCAATTATCCGGTTTGTTAATTTCTTCACCGGAAAACTAGATGATGAGTTTTCCGGTTTTGTTTCGATTTTTTTTTTTACAGTGTCTCGCCGTTTTAGAGGACGCGGCGGATTTATCTATCGACGGTACGCGGATGGATCGGTAGTTCGCGCACTTGATATTCCAGCTGAAGATCGGATAGTTGATCCTCCACTTGTACCAGCAGCAGCTCATATTCCACCGCTTCCACCATTTCCTGGAGGACCGACTGATACATCACTTTTGGTGAGGTATCAGAACCATGTGGCTCGTTATTTGTGGGATGGCCAAGTAAGTAAATCTATGACCTTTCTGAAATTCTGGTATTAGACGTGTGATGTCACAACAACACACTCTGCACTATGGACAGCAATAACAGTAAAATAACACCAAGAATTGTTGACCCAGTTCGGTTACAACTAACCTACTCTGGGGGCTACCAAGCCAGGGATGGAATTCACTACTTGTAGATATAATTTACAGACTCAACAACCCGTTGACAATCTCCTAAACTTATACTCTACTAATGACTTCCTACCTAAGAAACCACTTAGGTATGAGAACACCACTCAATCCCTTACAAACACTCAAAGAACCCACTTTGAGTACCCTTGATCTTACTTCACAGTTTCGATCAAATCACACAACTCTCTTTGCTTCACAGCTTTAGAGAGGACAGAAACTCAACACCTATTCAAACCCTAGAATAGTGTAAATACAAGCACTTTAAACAAACTCTAGACACTAAGCCTCCTGCTCTTGATCTTCTGAATGTTTTCTGTCGCTTTTTCCCTTTGGTCTTGTGCGCTTTATATAGCTCCTGAATTGGGCTTGGACTTGTCACAATATTTGATCAGATTTGTTAATTAAAACTGAATCTTCAAAACAGATTTTATCCCCAAAATCTTTTTAAATCTTCAACCTTTTAATTCTCCAACAGACCTGCAATCAAATCTCCCATGTAACAGAAAATATCTATCCCAAGATATTATCATCCAATGAGTCAACCACTCTCCACAATTCCAGCTAATACGCGTGCTCTAATAACATATCCTGCTGTTATTAATTCTGCAGGTCTGATGTTACAACATCACCTGTGTGACATCAGACATCCAACTTCAGCACTTAACTACTTAACACAGCCCAGTGTTAAGACTTCAATGTTACAACATCAGCACCTTGACATCAACATTGAATAACCTTTGTTTTACCAAAATTCCAGCCAATCCAGGAACTATCAATCTCCCCCTTTGGCTAATTTTGGCTAAAACAATCTCTGCACTCTGCAAACAACTTCTGCACTCTGCACCTTCAGAGATTTCAGCAGCGGAATACTCTTCAATCAATTTGAAACTCATTAAACAGCAGCAGTTTGATAATCTTCAAAGTCTTCAACACTTGATCTACTGCAGCACCATCTTCATTATTGACAACAGCCAATTGGTGCTCCCCCTCAAAAACATGAACCAGCATCACAGCTGTTCAGTAGCTCATAATGTGCAGCACATTACTCCCCCTAGATGTCTGCTTGGCTGCACTCTTCACATGTCATGATGTCTTCAATACTCCCCCTCAATAACTGCATCACCACTTTTCAACTAAACACCTTTTAGCAGCATCAACACCATATCTCCCCCTTAATCTCTGCATCACATCAGCAGCATATGGCAATAAACACCTTTTAGCAGCATCAACACCATATCTCCCCCTTAATCTCTGCATCACATCAGCAGCATATGGCAATAATCCTCTTGACTATCTTGGCTATCTTCTCCCCCTTTTTAGCCATAATTAGGCAACCTACACCTGGCAGTTGACTATACATTTTCAGAACCACCCCAACTGCCCACAACCTCTCTAGCAGATTCAGTCTTCATAAATAAAGATTCCCAATTTGCTTCTTAATCTTTCAAATTGGTTTGCATCCAAGGCTTTAGTGAATATGTCAGACAGCTGGTTCTCTGTGGCTACATGTTCCAAGATAACAACTTTTTCTTCTACCAGATCCCTTATGAAATGATGACTTATGTCTATGTGCTTTGTCCTACTGTGCTGTATACGATTTTTAGATATATTAATTGCACTCAGATTATCGCAGTACAAAGTCATAACATCTTGTTTAACATTGTTATCACTCAACATCTGCTTCATCCAGACCAGTTGAGAGCAACTACTTCCTGCTGCTATATACTCAGCTTCAGCAGTTGAGAGAGATACACAATTCTGCTTCTTGCTGAACCAAGAAATCAGATTGTTCCCTAAAAATAAACATCCTCCTGAAGTGCTTTTTCTATCATCTGCACTTCCAGCCCAATCAGCATCACAGTATCCTTTTAAAACAGTCCCAGAATCACGGCTATATAACATTACATAGTCACTTGTGCCATTTACATATTTCAGAATCCTCTTCACTTGATTCAAGTGACTTACCTTTGGATCAGACTGATATCTAGCACAAACTCAAACAGCAAAGGAAATATCAGGTCTGCTTGCTGTCAGATATAGTAAACTCCCAATCATACTTCTGTACAAGCTGTGATCCACACTCACTCCATTCTCATCCTTGGATAGCTTCAAATGGGTGGGAGCAGGTGTCCTTTTGTGATTGGCTTTATCTAGGCCAAACTTCTTTACTATGCTCTTAGCATATTTGCTTTGAGAAATAAAGATAGAATCCTCCATTTGTCTGACTTGCAATCCAAGAAAGTAGCTAAGTTCTCCAACCAAACTCATTTCAAATTCTGATTGCATTTGTTGTACAAACTGTTTTACCATAGCATCTGACATCCCCCCAAATACAATGTCATCCACATAAATTTGGGCTACCATTAATTTTCCTCCTTCTTCCTTGACAAACAAGGTTTTGTCAATGCCTCTTTTTCTATACCCATTTGCTACTAAGAATTCTGTCAACCGCTCATACCAGGCCCTTGGAGCTTGTTTTAAGCCATACAGTGCCTTCCTCAGTTTGAACACATGATTGGGGAAGATTGGATCAGTGAATCCTTTAGGTTGATAGACTTCTTCATTCAGATAGCCATTTAGAAATGCACTCTTCACATCCATTTGGAACAGCTTGAATCTTAGGTTACAAGCCATACCCAAAAGTAGTCTGATGGATTCTAGTCTCGCCACTGGAGCAAACGTCTCATCAAAGTCGATTCCCTCCACTTGAGTATAACTTTGTGCAACAAGTCTCGCTTTGTTTCTTGTAACCACTCCAAGCTCATCTGACTTGTTTTTGTAGATCCACTTTGTTCCAATAACATTCACCCCTTCTGGTCTTGGCACAAGATCCCAGACTTCATTTCTCTTGAACTGCTCCAGTTCTTCTTGCATGGCATTTATCCAAAATTCATCTGTCAGAGCTTCCTTGACATTTTTTGGCTCAATTTTGGATACAAAGCACGAGCTAGCTATGATTTCTCTGGACCTAGTTCTTACTCCAGAATTTGGATCACCTATGATCAGCTCCTTAGAATGATCCTTCTGAATTCTGATAGAAGGATCCTTCTGAGGTTGCTCAGGCTCAGTATCAGCAGTACTAGGGGACGGATTTCTTTCTTCAACTTCAACAGCTACCTCATCAGTTAATGTTCCAACATCTTTTATGACATCCTCAACTTCATGCTTTTCTTCATCATCAATCACAACATTGATTGACTCCATCATCACTTTGGTCATAGAGTTGAAGACCCGATAAGCTCTGTTGTTGATGGAGTACCCCAAAAATATCCCTTCATCGCTTTTGGAATCTAATTTCCTTCTCTGCTCTCTATCTTCCAGAATGTAACATTTACTATCAAACACATGGAAGTACTTAACAGTAGGTTTTCTTCCCTTCCATAGTTCATATAGAGTGGATGAAGTGCCTCTTCTTAGGGTAACTCTGTTGTGAATGTAGCAGGCAGTGTTCATGGCTTCAACCCATAAGTGATAAGGTAGTTTCTTGGCATGAATCATTGCTCTAGCCGACTCTTGTATAGTTCTGTTCTTCCTCTCAACAACTCCATTTTGCTGAGGGGTGATAGGAGATGAAAACCTATGACTTATACCTTCAGACGAGCAAAATTCTTCAAACTTGTTATTTTCAAACTCTCTTCCATGATCACTTCTAATTCTGATGACCTTAATCTCCTTTTCTCTTTGGAGTTTATGACAGAGCTCTTTAAAGACATCAAACACCTCAGATTTGTCTTTGATGAAATTCACCCAGGTGTATCTTGAGTAGTCATCCACAACTACATAAGCATATTTCTTTCCACCCAGACTTTCAACCTGCATAGGTCCCATCAAATCCATATGAAGAAGTTCCAATACCTTGGAGGTGGTGTCATGTTGAAGCTTCGGATGAGACATCTTTGTCTGCTTTCCTTTTTTACAGTCTCCACACACCTTTCCTTCCTCAATACTAAGTTTGGGAATCCCTCTGACTGCTTCTGAGGAGATAATTCTCTTCATTCCCTTTAGGTGAAGATGTCCCAGCTTCTGATGCCAGATTTTGACATCATCTTCTTTAGCAAGCACACACGTGGAAGAACTTGAATTTTGCGGCACCCAAAGATAACAATTATCCTTAGATCTGGCTCCCGTCATAATGACTTCTCCTTTGTCATCTTTCACATTACATTCGGACTTGGTGAAGTCTACTCTGAATCCTTGATCACAAAGTTGACTAATACTTATCAAATTAGCTGTTAGTCCTTTAACAAGAAGAACATTCTCCAGCTTGGGAGTACTGTCACAGTTTAGTCTTCCAATCCCCTTTATCTCTCCTTTGATCCCATCACCAAATGTAACATAGCCAGAAGACTGAGGTTTCACATCAACAAGAAGATTCTTTACTCCAGTCATGTGTCTTGAACACCCACTGTTAAAATACCGGTCATCTTTGGTAGAAATCCTCAAGGAAGTGTGAGCTATCAAGCAGGTAACTTTAGGTATCCATTTCTTCATCACCTTAGGCCTAACCTCTTGCTGTTTGGGTTGAGGAGCAGAATTAGGATATCCGTGAAGCTTGAAGCACGAGGACTGCATATGACCAATCCTGCCACAATAGAAGCATCTGACTCTGCCGTTTCTGAAGTGGTTAAATCTTCTCCCACTTTGATAATTCTGTGACTGCCACCCATACTGTTGTCTCCTTGTTCCATAGTTGAATTATCTTTTCCTGTATTGATGATGTTGTCTCTTAGGCTGTCTTCTATGGTGATGAGGTTTCCTTCTTCCATAAGTCACAGCATTGTTGTATGCATAACCATACCATTTTTCCTGATGTCGAAACCTCTGCTGAGACATGTTCTGCTTGAACTTGACAGCTTGCATATTCTGGTGATATTGGGGAGGCATATACTGACTAGCTCCTTGGGGCTGTATCTTCCTCTGATGAGGACCATTCTTCTTCTCAGCATTCTGGGGCTGAACAACCTTCTTTGGGGAAGGGCCCTGTTTCGTAGATTGATGTTGAGACAATGGTTGAGACATCTCCCTGTTTGTTCCTGAAGCGCTAGCCACATATCCTATCCCTGATTTATCTCCAGCAATTTTCTCTAACTGAAGAATCTTATCAAGATCAGTCGTACCACTGTTCATCATCCTAATGAATTTAGTCATCTGATCCAGTTGGGACTTAACTAGCACAACTTCGTTTTCCCGATCAGCTTTTTCATTTTCAAGATGAGCAATCAGTAGCTTATGATACTTATTTTCTTGACAGATCTCAGCACTTTTCAAACATAGCTCCCGATAAGTAGAAGCTAGCTCCTCATAAGTTATTTCTTCATCACTATCATCATCAGCCACAACAGTTCATGTTAAGGCTCTGGCATGCTTTGCTGACTCACCATCACTTTCACTATCAGATTCAGACCAGGAAACTGACATGCCCTTCTTCTGCTTCTTCAAGAATGTGGGACATTCTTTCTTGACATGTCCATACCCTTCACATTCAAAGCACTGAACACCTTTATCCTGAGCAGTCTTCTCTTCATCTTTCTCTTTTGAATTTGTGATGTCAGAGGAACTGTTCTTGACACTAGGCTTGTAGTTATTGTTCCATCTTTTTAACACTTTGTTGAACTGCTTTCCCAACATTGTAATGGCTTGTGACAAATCTTCCTGAGAATCTTTGACTACCTTATCTTCTGCAGGAGTGGAGACCAAAGCAATACCCTTGGGCTTCTTTTCTGGTTCTTCTTCATTTAAACCAAGTTCAAAAGTCTGAAGAGATCCAATGAGCTCATCTACTCTCATCTTGCTGATGTCTTGAGCTTCTTCAATAGCAGTCACTTTCATCTTGTACCTCTTAGGTAGGGACCTAAGGATCTTCCTCACGAGCTTTTCCTCTGACATCTTCTCACCAAGAGCACTGGATGCATTAGCCAGCTCCAGAACATTCATGTGGAAGTCATGGATGGTCTCATCATCCTTCATCTTCAGGCTTTCAAATTTTGATGTTAAAATCTGAATTCGTGATATCTTGACTCTAGATGTTCCTTCATGAGTAGCCTGCAAGATATCCCACGCTTCTTTAGCAACTTCACAGGTATTGATTAACCTGAAGATATTCGTATCCACTCCATTGAAGATAGCATTTAGAGCTTTGGAATTTCCAAGGGCGAGCTCATCTTCCTCTTTGGTCCAGTCTTCTTCAGGCTTTAGCTTAAAGGTGCCTTCTTTATCTTTGCCAGCATCATCCTTCTCACACATGACAGGTGCTTTCCACTCTTTAATAACAGCCTTCCAAGCCCTACTGTCCAAGGATTTTAAGAAGGTGGTCATCCTTGGCTTCCAATAGTCATAATTGGATCCATCCAAAATAGGGGGTCTGTTGACGAATCCTCCAACTTCTTTGTCCATCTTTACACCAGAAAGTAACTTCCCTAGATCTCACCCAGAGACAGACAGGATGCCTGCTCTGATACCAATTGAAATTCTGGTATCAGACGTGTGATGTTAAGGTGTGATGTCACAACAACACACTCTGCACTATGGACAGCAATAACAGTAAAATAACACCAAGAATTATTGACCCAGTTCGGTTACAACTAACCTACTCTGGGGGCTACCAAGCCAGGGATGGAATTCACTACTTGTAGATATAATTTACAGACTCAACAACCCGTTGACAATCTCCTAAACTTATACTCTACTAATGACTTCCTACCTAAGAAACCACTTAGGTATGAGAACACCGCTCAATCCCTTACAAACACTCAAAGAACCCACTTTGAGTACCCTTGATCTTACTTCACAGTTTCGATCAAATCACACAACTCTCTTTGCTTCACAGCTTTAGAGAGGACAGAAACTCAACACCTATTCAAACCCTAGAATAGTGTAAATACAAGCACTTTAAACAAACTCTAGACACTAAGCCTCCTGCTCTTGATCTTCTGAATGTTTTCTGTCGCTTTTTCCCTTTGGTCTTGTGCGCTTTATATAGCTCCTGAATTGGGCTTGGACTTGTCACAATATTTGATCAGATTTGTTAATTAAAACTGAATCTTCAAAACAGATTTTATCCCCAAAATCTTTTTAAATCTTCAACCTTTTAATTCTCCAACAGATCTGCAATCAAATCTCCCATGTAACAGAAAATATCTATCCCAAGATATTCTCATCCAATGAGTCAACCACTCTCCACAATTCCAGCTAATACGCGTGCCCTAATAACATATCCTGCTGTTATTAATTCTGCAGGTCTGATGTTACAACATCACCTGTGTGACATCAGACATCCAACTTCAGCACTTAACTACTTAACACAGCCCAGCGATGGGTATCTAATTATGGTTTATCCTCTCTGCAGAATACCAGTTTATCGAGGATATATCAGAACCTGATATCTGCATTTGTGGAGAGGTGACATCCTGAGACATCGTCATTCCATATGTCGTTTGGCGAGATGACGATTACACTGGACGATGTTTCTTTCCTCTTTCATATACCTATTAGAGGGGAGTTATGTGACCATGCACAAGGGTTTACTGAGTCGGATGCTATTACCCTGGCTATTAGTTTAATGGGTGCTACACTGGAGGAAGCAGCTGAGGAGATTCGTGCAAACAGAGGTCCTTACTATAGGCTTGATTGGTTGAAGAAGTTATTTGTCCGCCTGCGAGCTGATAGCAGATTTGATTGTGCGGCTAGGGCGTATATGTTGTTGCTACTAGGTTGCACTATTTGTACAAATAAGACCTTTACTCTTGTAAAGGCAAAGTATTTACCACTGTTTCAGGACTTGGAAGCATGTGGTAGATACTCTTGGGGGGCTGGTGCTCTTGTTACATTGTATAGATATCTCGGAGATGCTTTATTCTATAGTTGCAGACAGCTTGGTGGATATGCCTCTCTACTACAGGTACAACTGCTTAATTTTAATTTCATTTAGATTTGTATTAATACCTTTAATTGATGATATTCATGATGTGTCACAGTGTTGGATTCACGAGTATTTCCTAACTGTTGGGAAGAGAGAATTTTCAAAGATAGTTGGTGTTGGTAGTCCACTTCCCATAGCGATGAAGTGGCAATACAAGCAAGGGACGCAGAAGGTGGATGAGATTAGGGCAGTGCTTGATGGATTGACACCTACTGATGTCATTTGGTGCCCGTTCTAGGATCATAAACAAACCATACCATTTACTGATATTTGTTTGTACAGAGGTGGCCTGAAGTGGTATGGTACATCTATGCTTTATTTACCTGACAGATGTTTACGCCAGTTTGGATACAGGCAGTTCATCCCATCTCATCCACCTGATATTGATACACTTGATATACATTTCGAGTGGGTTTCCTACCATGCGAGCGTCTCGCAATTGCTACATCAGGTCGAGTTTGCAGATACTCTGTATGATACGGTGGCTGAATACATGACTTGGTACTACACAGTTTCCCATCCTCTTTTGATACCACCTCAGGGGGAGGCCAATGAGGTTCCAGTTCCAGAGTTTGATGATGGACCGGCAGATCCGAGGTTACGACATATTTCACATGAGCTGCGTTGTTATCTCGCTCGTCACGATGCCGAGGAGGATGATGATGATTATGTTGAGATCTTTCGAGCACTACATCTGGCTCAGGGTGGACCATTACCTTAGGGTAGATAGGTTACTTACGTATTATTATTTAGACTTATGTATTATTCAGACTTATGATTTATATTTATGTGATAGTATTCAGAATTATATTATGATTGATGATGCATAAAAAATATAAAAACTAATATGAAGTTAAACGTCACTCATAAAAATGTAAAAAATAATATGAAGTTAAACGTCAATCATAAAAATGTAAACAATAATATGTAGTTAAACGTCACTCAAAATAACGAAAAAAAATAATATGAAGTTAAACGTCGATCATAAATTAACATGTGTTGGGAACACAGGCGTAAGTTGCGGCCAGTGTTGTAAACGTCCAGCAAATTCAATTATCCATGATGTTGCATCTGATGTCCGATGTGTTCTCCAATCTGTTGTGACTGGTGGCAAGGGAAATCCCTCATTCATATTGACCTGTTAAGAAAGTTAATAAGTAAAACGTAAATCGTATAGAATTAAGTAATATAAAAAACTATAATATTTACCTGAACCCAATGATTTAAGCTTACAAAACCAATGCAGTAAATTGACACATTAGGCTTATGTGCAGTCGTCATAGGGAAGAAACTCAAACTAAGAGCACTTAGTGAGACAAGAATGATGTTATACCGATTTGCTATCACTTAACCCATTTCTGGTAGTGTCATCCATTTATCAAATGGCTGAGAACCTAAAGATGATATCAACAAGGATTCTCTCACTTTTGAATAATTAGTTTCAAATAACTTCTTATATAGACTTTTTCTGGGACCTCTCATTTCATTATCCAAATCACGACGAACCATTGACCACCCTTCCTCACCATATCCATGCAAAGATGCAATAGCTCTAAACCCACAATTTCCATCATCCTTTACATCAACAATTTCATCAATAAATGGTCTTATATGTTCTGGAAATTGTACAATGTACCTGTGAGATGGTTTGTTCTTTTAGGTCTGGGATAACTGCGAACAAGGCTTCTTTGAAGATTTTTGGCAATTGTTGTGTTCTTGATAAACATACTCATGATACAAAGGATCACGATAAACATCATACCCAACAGGTTTCTTCCCTTTTCTCTTCACTCCTCCTTTGGTCTTTATTTTTTCAGGTGGTGGTACCATCTTTGTTATAGTGGGGTAAGCAATTTCGCACACCCTGCCTTTTAGTGCTCTCTTTCCTGTAAGATCTAATGAATGAAACCTCTTCCACGGTGCTTCAATCGCATTTGTCATATCCACCACTGCTCCATCCTCTGTATCTATCTCTTGTTCACCTTCCATACTCAGTTTCCTCCAATGGATATGAATAACATCAATTGGTATTGGTTCACCACTCAATGTGTATCTCCCTAACTCACAGGCACAAGGTAACCCGTATACTGTTCTACGAAAACACCTGCACAGCTGGGTGTTTGTACCCACCATGTTAGCCTTATGCCACTCTTCAGCAATGTGCCGCAAAGCAGCTCTAGATACTGATCCACGCAAATTCGAATAATATGGACTAGTGTGTGCATGCTCAACCTCATAAAAATTCTTCTGAAATGAAGCGCTAATATTGCCCACTTGAATCTTGATGTTGCCATTCATAGCCTCCCAGCACTTGACCATATCACCTAAACTGTTCTCTAACATATGCTTCAGCTTCCAATGCGCAGATTCGACTCTAACAAAAGTAAAAGAAGTTCAGTATAAGTATCACTAACATTACCATAAACAAACTATGGATATAAAACAAACACATTACCTGTTAGTAGTGATGTTGCCTAAATGCAACACTTTATTAATCCAAGCTTCAACAAATCTATGCCTATGAGGTGTCAACCATGTGTCTTTCACATAATCCAGAAAAGGTCCATATTCTAAACAGGCATGCTCAAGCAATTTCAACTTTTGATGGTATTCTACCACATCACTAGCTTTTACAAGTTCGTACCAAAGCTCCTCTATCGATTTTCACATGTCATTCACAACATACTCCTTGCACTTCGCTTTCACATTCTTGTTTATGTGAAATCGGCACAGCAAATTAACTGTCGTAGGAAATACTGTTTCAATTGCTTTCATCAAAGCAAGATCTCTATCAGTTAAAATTACTTGTGGCCATAATCCTTGTTTAGTAAATAACTGTTTCAATTTATCTAGTACCCAGCACAAAGTCTCTGTTTGCTCAGATTTCATATAGGCAAATGCAACAGAAAATGTTAACTCGGTTGATGTCACACCAACTATATCAAACAAAGGTTGTCTATACTTATTGGTTTTGTAAGTACTATCCATAATCAACACAAAAGGAAACAGATTCAACAACTTCACAGAGTCTGGATGGGCCCAGAAGATATCTCTCACAACTTTTGACTCATCTTTTTTCCTACTCCAATAAACATAATCAGATTCCTCTATCAATTTAAACAACTGTTGCATTTATGTTCTATGGCCCCTGATGTTTTTTTAATCTTACTCTTATATTTATATATATGGGTGATTCGAGTCACACTCTCCGGATCTCGTTCTTTCAATGACAACAATATGTGTCTTGGAGGAACATGACGTTTTGACAAATCAGCTATATGTTGTTGGTCATCATCATTGAGTCGACTTACAAACGCATGGCCTTCAAATCTATCAGGTCAACCATGGTTGTGAACTCCACATTTTACATCAATTTTCCAACCAGAACCATCTTTTGAAGGTGTTGATCTTACTTTGAAAGGACAATTACATTTTTTTGTAGCACTTTATGTTTCCCTATCCCCTTCTTCGTATTTTCCACCTCTATCACAGCCAAATATAACCTTGTCACTTCTTCCTCTCTTGTCAGTATTGGTGTCCGAACGGGTTATAATAACAGTGACTCTATTCCTCAGTCCAACCTCCTTAATCCACCTAGTCACCTCTTCTCTTGTAGGAAATTTTTCTGTAGTCGAGAATATTTCTGTTGTATCTACACTTGTCTGGTCTTTGTCACATATCATCAAAGGAATGTCCATGCCTCCTAAGCAAACTTAAATTAAAAAATAATAATAATAAATAAATAAAATAAAATAAAAACGAACCGGATAACTATGGACCAAGTTATCTGGTTGAATAGTAACCAAAATCGGATAACTTGACAACAAGAAATCCGGTGAAGAAAAATATACAAACCAGATATCTTGGAGACAAGTTATCCGGTTAACAAACATTGCCTCTAAAATTCAAACCGAATAACTTATGGTTGTGTTATCCAATTCACTAAAAACAATAACCGAATTTCTTGTAGTCAAGTTCTTCAGTTAAAAAAAAACCATTCCGAAAATCCTTACCCTGGGTTCTCCGGTTCTCGTCGAATAATGACAAAAATTACTTTTAGACTTATGTGATTGTACGATAAAAAGTAAAAAAAATAAATAAATAAAAAATAAAATGACAAAATTGAAATTTTAAAAAATTTGTAGGAATATGGGAATAAATATAGGAATATGGAGTAAATTTTTTATTGTTCTGTGAACTAACCAATTCAATATAGTCGAACGCAGGCTCGGCTCAAGCCCAAGAGAAGTAAGGGAAGAGCCTTAGGCCTCATAGTTTTGGGCCTTTATTTAGGCCTCAAATGCTAAAAAAAATAGGCCTCACTTGTTAAATAATTTATAAAACAATTATCATGTGTTACTGCATTGTGTTAATATTGTAATATTTGGTGTAGTGGTAATGTATGTTTTTCTCCAGCTCATTTTGTGATGAGTTCGATACTTTATCGCAACATTATTAAATATTTATCCACATCACATGGTGCATATTTGCACTACCTCATACTAGTGATTGTGTTTGATACCTTAAAACATATAACCAAACTTGTATATTAAAAGATATATACTACGTTTTAAAAAATTTATATTTAATTTCTAAAACAATTCAAAATTATTTTATAAATACTTAATTTTTATTAGACAGACATTTTCTTAAAAACTTTAAATTTTAATGAAAAAAAGTACGTTGTTTGTTTACAGTTAGACATTTTCATTAGTAATAATGAGTATGATTCTAATTCAATCAAAAACTAAACATATGCACCAATGCTTCTATAATTATTATAATTATTATAAAAAAATTATGTATAATTTTAATACATTTCATTTTTATTTATTTTAAAAATCATTAAAACTTTAGTATTATCTATATTAGGGGTGTCAAAACGGGCCGCCCGCCCTGCCCCGCTCCGCCAAAAGCCCGCTAAAAAAAAAGCGGGGCGGGCATGCCCGCCAGGTGAAATGGACATGAAATTCAAGTCCGCCCCGCTAAGGTGGCGGGTTGGCGGGCGGCGGGCCGGCCCGCCTTCTTTTTTTTTTTTCCATTTTTTTTAAATAAATTAAAATGCTTTGTTTTTTTTACATTTTCTTAAATAAATTAAAATGCTTTGTTTTTTCTCAGTAGGCAGTAACTAACATTAATGTTCACCGCCCTAACCACATAATTCAACACTAATTTCATTACCCTGCTATGAGTATACATGCTACCTTTTCAAAAATACAGTAGAATAATTGGACTTGTTCCAAAGATAAACACACCAACTCTCCATACATGTTACCAAATTATATTAAAATAATTAAAACTAATATAATAATATCATGACAAGCTAAACTAAAACTAATATAATATAAAAATTTAAACTAAAACTAAAGACTTCCATAAATAATAATAGCATCTTGGCATTCAAGGCTCTCACAGAATAAAATCTGCTGTTATGGCACTTGGAACTTTCTCCCTTGTACCAAGGTCAAATAAATTATTGGGCCATATACTCTTTTTTTTCTTTCAAAATGGGCCATAGACATTTCTAATCTAAGTAGTTTTTTTTTTAACGAGCTGGCGGGCCAACCCCACCCCATTATGTATTCCGCCCGCGGGATTTTTTGTTTTGGCGGGGCGGACGAAATAGGTAGGCGGGCCCAAAATTCATGCCCAGCCCGCCATTTTTTGGCGGGTGGCGGGCCGGCCCGGCAGGCCCCGACCCGTTTTGCCACCCCTAATCTATACACAACAAAAACTAATATTAATCATAAATATTATATTTTAAAATATATTATATAATTATATCATTTTTATTTTTAAAAATATTTTCACTTAAATTTCGTCTTAAGGCTCCAAATACGTTGGGCAGGCCCTGAGTTGGCGGAGAAGGAAACAAAAAAAAGTATTCCTAGTAACATCCACAACTATGTTTTCTAATCATTAGAATCTTTATGTGCGCGGCTCGATGACACCTTTTCAAAAACTTAACCAAAAATCTTCTAAACTTTTGTGTCTATTTTATATACTCATATTTAATAGAAATAATAAAATCATTTACATTTTATTTTTATATTAGTGTTTACTTTGAAGAAGTGATAAATAAAGGAATTGTTTATTGTATTTTTAGAGGTGCTCCCACACTCGAATTTTTATTTTAAATAAGAATGTTATTCAAATAAAATACCAAAATAAGAGTGATTTCAACTAATTTACTGAAATGGCTGGGTTTGGAAAAAAAACCAATCTTCTGGCGCCATACCATATGGCGCCTGAGGCAAAGGATAAAATGTCAAAAGTCATTTCAAATGGTGACTCAGGCAAAAGCTCGTATGCCCTAATTTTTAATATTTAGGTACAAAGGAGACGTCATATGGTATGTCACCTCAGTTCAAGTCTCTTTTTTTAATATTTATTTTAATTTGGAAATTGATAAATTAAATGGTAAAAAATTAAAAAAAAAAAAAAAAAGGCTAGCAAAAATTATATAACAATGTTCAGAATAAAAATTAGTATAATTGTTGGAAAACAAAAATTTAATGTTCGTGCCTATCGAAACATCCACTGGTTCCACATGTCAGGGCTCTTGCGCGGTGTCTTGGTCTACCTCAATTTTGTTGAGGTGTCTCTGGCCTTTGCGAGGTGACCTGTGGAAGAGGCATCTATTGAGATGGTTCCGGCGTATCAGATAAATTATGAAGCATATGTCCCCAATAGCCGGGGGGTTTCCGCCAACGGCGCTTCCGTAATCCAGCTGCATGCCCATGTTTTCATAGTTTGGACGGGGGGTGGGTTGGTTGTGGCCGGTATGGTTGGCCGAAATGGTGCATTGAAGGGTTTTGAAACCGATCCAGTGGTTGATGTGGGGTTTGGTAGTCAAATAGTGGGTAGATTTGTTGGTTGTATGAGGATTGTGTGTCCATTTGCGGGGGGCTGTGGTGGGCTAGGGTGGGTTCGAAAGAGTTGTCAGGGCTATAAGCATTAGCGGGGTCGGTGTAGGTGGGTTGGCGGTAGGGGTAAGGCTCTTCTTGTTGTAACTGGGTTGGTGGCATAAAAGGGTTGCGGCTTTGGAAGATTGATTCGGTTGGTATACTTGGTTGTTACCGAGTGTAACTGGATAGGAGTTGGTGTGATTGTGAAAAGTTTCATGCATTTTGTATGCCTTGCTCCCATGTTATAGCAGCATGTTCGAAGGATCGGCTGGACCCAACCAACTATCTCTCTGTTCTTCACCGAGTCACTACTCTGTGCAATGTCTACGGACTAGCTTTCAGGTGGTTGCAAGGGAGGACCACTGGCCTCCATACGAAGGCGAAATTGTGTGGCATAATGATTTGATGCGAAGAAAGAAAAAGGGTCACCCTAACAACATCCGTATTCGAACGGAGATGGATGCAGCAGACAAAATGGTGAGGTTATGTGGTTTGTGCCGTCAGCCGGGACACAATCGTACCAAGTTTCCCAATGTGGGATCAAGCACAACATCATAGTTTCAACTGTAACTTTGTCTATTTATAACAACAACAAATTTCATTTCATTGATAGCATACCTAAGCGATTACAACGACATAACATAACAAAACATAACTTAATAGCTCAATAACAACAATTAACAACGACATAACCTAATACCAAATCAGAAAATAACAACAACATACCCAAAAGAAATAACTCAACGAATCAACTTATCTAGGATATTACAACCATCAAGCTAATTTTCTTTGGTGTTAACATCATCATAAAGACACCAGCATCATTTTCCACTTTTCTCCAAGTGCGGGTAACTCCATTTGAACTAGACTCCTCAACCAGCCTCTCAATCTTCCTGATCTTTTCACCTACCTCAAATTCTCCTTCTAGCCAGCGATACAGTTCCATATGCAAATGCTACAATGTCTGCGTGTTCCAGAGTAGGACCTTCATCGGAGGCTTTGTTGCTGAGAATACAACTAGGGCATTTCTTTTCATCAGTGGAAATGTTGGAAACGGTTCCTCCGGTGCTGATGATGATGACGATGAACGACGATTTAACCACTCAGACATAGTGTTGTGGAAGAGAGATTAGGATATTGGTGACAAGTGGTGTGGAGCAACAAATGAGGATGCAGTCTCATTTATAGACACATGAAACACTGTAGTACCATTAAATTAATCAAATTCCAAATTAAAATAAATTACAAAAAAAAAGCAAAATGAACTGAGGCGCCATATGGTATGGCGCCTCCCCTCTACAAGAAAAAAAATTAGGGCACAAACATGTTTGAACTAAGGCGCCATATGAGATGGCTTTTGCATTTTGCCTGAGGTGCCATCTCATATGGCGTCAGCCTGTTAATTGCATTCAAAACATAGTCATTTTGGTATTTTAGGTGAAATGAGTGATATTTTGGAATTTTTTTTTAATAACATAGTTATTCTAATAAAAATTTCCCACACTCCAGCACTTTTTAAGGGATTCATCCTCAATTTATCATTATTTAGTAAGGTGATGCATTTTCATGAAAATTATGGAAGTATACTTTCAAATGTGTTTTTGATCATATTATCATATTAGATATTTCCTCTTCCTCGTTTCTATTTCAGTTTACTCTAAACCAAAACAAAAATGCAAGTGAGAAACCTCATTTTCGCCATTTTTCAACATTTCTCTCAACTTCTACTATATTACACCCAATCCAAGAGTTTTCAAATCTTGACTTCGTCCATTCAATCCAATAGATTCCACTTCTCACATTTTGTAATTTTTTTTCATTTTTTTATTTGTGATGCATGCATTGCTTAATAGATTGCAGCTACACTCGTAACACATAGTTTATTGAGGCGTACATTAATATTTATAGCATAAAGCATGTTGAGTTTATGTTTTTTCTGCCATTTGTGTTTCAAGTTTTATAGAAGTGCACTTCTGTATCTTGTTTGAATTTGATTTTCCTGAGTTGTTTGTCTTTTGTTGGTCATTCATCTTACTTCTTTTCAACTTATCACCATTTGTATCCAAGGGATGTGTATAGCCATCTATGACCATATCCCACAAGTCTGCATCATAACCAAGGAAGAAACTTTCAATTATATCCTTCCAATAATCAAACTTATCTCCATCAAAGACTGTAGGTTTAGCAAAGTAGTGATCTTTTTCATTGTTAATAGCTGCCATAATATGTTTCAAAAACCAGATCTTTCACTGACACAGTTAAGTGTTTAATATAAAATAATCAATACCATAACCGGAGCTCTGATGTCAATTAAAGTTTCAAGAAAAGGGGGTTTGAATTGAGTTTACAGATTAAAGTTTTTTCACTACTTAATAACACGAACAACAATTATTCAACAAAGATAAAAGACACAATTATTTTTATCTTGTTTCGCTGTTAACTAAGATACGTTCAGTCCACCTGATAGAGTGATTTTGCCTTCTCAATAAAAATTTAATCCACTAATCAAAGACTTTATTACAAACTCAATGACAACCTATTAAAGACTTCTTAAGAGTCCTAACTATAACCTAGTCTTTCAAGGTATTTAATCAAAGGTTAAGAATACAAGATTGTGTTTACACGTTGCTTCTAAAATAAGCAGATACACCAGTTAAAAACAAATATTACACTTACAAAATATATTCAAGAAAATGTTCTAAGTGTATGAACATGATAGTTTTCTTAGCATGAAAACACTTCTTCACAATCAGTTATTTTCCAAACATCCAATACCTCTTTATAGGGATAAAAAATAGATCTATTGGGGTGGAAAAAGAATATCCCTAATGTCACTGTTGTATGAAGGCCACTTGATTCTACAACAGTAGAGTGACGCTTGCAGAATATAGTGGGTGAGGATGGTGTTAGGTCTTTGATTGGCAACATTTTGGCTAAAACAAGTTTACAGCAAGATGTTGAGTAAGATGTTGAAGCATCTTCATCAACTGTCATGACAGGTGCTGCTGTTATGTGTTTCAGACAAATGTCAAAGACAGATGTCATGACATCTTAGTCTGGTACAGCAGGTGTTGCTGTTTTACTGTCATGTGATTTTTAATCAAGATGTCGAAGGAGATGTCACGACATCTTTGTCTGGTACAACAGGTGTTGTTATTGTATATCTCTTGACAAATTTGCTTTGTTTTGATGAGAATATTTTGGATATGTCTCATCATTATACGCATGTCAAGGAGATTTATTAGGAACAAAGTGCATATTTAATTGGATTTTATAAAAAAGATCTTGGAGACTTTTTAGGAAACTATTTGAAGATTTGTTCCTATTTTTGTGGAGAAGACTCTGCAGAAGATTTACAACGTGAATATTGAACCTAATTGAAGAGTCCAAGCCCATTTTAGAAGAGTCTATAAATAAGGACTTGCTAGACCTAAAATAGCAAGCACACACAACAACAAGTCGTCAGTACAACATAAGAGTTTAGGGTTTTGAGAGACTCTTGTGTAGTTTGTAAGTCACCCATGTATCTTTTGATACTATGTGGTCGACATAGGTTGTTGTAAATTGTTCTCACTCGAAGCTTTGAAGCAAGAGTTGAGTATTATTCTTGGTTGAAGCTTTTAAGCAAAACCAAGTATTGTTGTTAGTCAAGAGTCTTGACTGAATATTATTGGAAGGAATGTTTTTCAATTGAACCGATTGATGCAGTTGCTGGAGATTGTAACTATTAGATATCACTAAGGTGATTTAGGAATTGAGATGGGTTTCTCTTATCTAGATGGTGATTTCTAGATAGAATTATACTGGGTAGGGATTAAATGAGGAGTTGTAAACGAGGGAGTTTAGGTATAAATTAATACTACTAATAGTGAATTCATTCCTGGCTTAGTAGCCCCTAGACGTAGGTGATTTGCACCGAACTGGGTTAACAATTCTTGTGTGCTGTTTTCTTTCTGATGTTTGTATTCTCTTTAAAATATCAGCTTATTTATTCTGTTCTTGTTTAATAATTATGCAGAACGATGTCTTGACATGTTGTCGCTCCCGGGATTTTCATCCTAGTACAAACGCGAAAGTGGCACCAAAACAGAGTCGCCAGCAATGTGTATTTATCCCAAGAGAGGGAAAGGAAACACCGCATAAACCTGAAGGAAGGGAAAAGCATGGTCTTGCGACCAAGAGAACTGGGTTCGGGAGTCGGTTACGCGAGAGGAAGGTATTAGCACCCCCACGCGTCCATCGTACCCGATGGGATCCACGCTTGCTTGTCTCGATCAAAGAGTGTAAAGAAAGGATACTGGAAAAGGAACTGAAAGAAAGAAAGGAGAAAGAAAAGAAAAGGAACGGGAAACAAATGTAGGGAAAATAAAAGAAGTGCTCGCATGGGCCCTACCCCACTGCCTACGTATCTCATCGGGAGCATGAGAATCAGAGCGACGTAGTTCCCCTCACTAGGGATGGATTGTTTGTGTTTTTTTAGAGAACGGCTTACGTTCTAGCTCAGGTGTTGCAGGCTCGCTGGTCCGAGTGCATTACCGTCTTGCAAGAGAACGAGTAGAAGCGCGTTCGTGCGTTGAGAATGAATGAGATGAGAAAAGAATTCCCGAAGGAAAGACGTTATTGTTTGTTTTTGTCTTTTAGAAGTTTTTTCCATTTATTTGCATATGACAGTGTATCTGAATCTTAGTCATTGGAATGTGTACATTCTCACATTCCAAGATGGAATGGGTAAGAAAGCACACTAAGAGTGAAGAAGACCCCCACACTTAGTTCCAATTGTCAAGGTTCAAACACACTAGCGTACTTGTATTTATTAAGTGTTTTTGTTGATTAAGAAATGAAGAAGTTTTTTTTTATTATTTGCACCTTCAACAAGTATTGCATTTAAGTCCCTCATACAAGATCAAATGTTTAACACATTGACCCAAGATGGGCTATATGCTACACATTCTAAGATTACAAGAGAAGACCCCTTATAATCTTTTCTTTATATGAAAGGCCTAAATGCAATAAATGCCTACCTTTATTATATGTTTTGAATTTTCCTTGAGAGATGAGAAGATGAAAGACTCAAGAGAGGGTAAAGGTAAAAATCTATATGGACTAAGACTCAATCCTAATTGATTAGTTAAGGGAGTGATCCTAAAGTTTGTGAGGTTTCAACCTAAAGTCTAAAGAAAGAATGAATTAAACAATTCACTTCTAAAGTAGAAGATGAATTGTAATTCACAAAGGGAAAGTGATGAGTTATTAAAAGAAAGCACATAAGTGCTTAACAAAACATAGAATGGAATTGTAAAAGAGAAAGGATAGAAGTTGAATGTGGATTCCTTATCCACACTCAATTGAAACTTACCAAAGCCCCTACATGGTTAGTAAACATGTATAAGAAGTATAAGAAGTAAAAGAACATGTAATGCATCATAAAACTCAAAAGAATTAAATGAGAAAACAAATCCTAGAACCACAACCAGAATGGGCATCATATGGACAACAAGTGAATATCATCATACAAGTGCAAGTGAATAAGCAATAATCATCATCCATTAGCATTTAAACATGTTACAAGAAGAAGGGATAGATGAAAGATGGAAAGAAATGAACAGGACATGCATAAATGGAACATGTAAATCAACAACCAGAATTGAAACTAAATGGAAAATGGTTTATAAACATCTCAAAAGTATTTATGAATCAACTTCAAGACATTCAAGAAGTAATATAAGAAGGATTGAAATGAAAGTTCAAAAAGAAAGTGCAAACAATACATGTTAATGATGCACAAAGTTCAAATTGAAATGAACATGTAAAGATGACCTATAATGTGTATCAAAGACCTATAATATCATATGAATGGCTCATAACATATGCAAATGCTTATACAAATATGCACAAAAGAATTCATGTAAACATGCACTAAAGTTGTAATGACATGCCATGGATTATACTTCCAATGTAATGCATCAAACAAAGACCAAATGGATTCATGAAAATTATGCCAGCATATTATTGGAATGCCTAGGTCAGAAATGCATCATACATCAAGATAGCATGTAAAAATTCAGAGCAAAATGACTTCAAACAAAGCAATTAGGTCAAATTGAAACATCATGCAAAGTGGTGCAAATATAGGCATCAAAACATGTAATAAAGTGACCTAAAAAATCAAACAAAAATCATCTAACATGATTCAATGTATTAGTGAATCAATGCAAAAAGGATCATGTCAAAACAGTTTGTAATGAGCAAGAACAAAATTAAACAAATTCATGTATCATGCTTAGAATGCATCTAAATGGAAATTCAAAGAAAATTATGGACCAGGGGTAAAAAGGTCATAAAATCGAGAAATAAAATCATCAAAAATTTCCTAAATGTTTTAATGATACTCATGAATTTTGGTGGAATTTTATGATGCTATTTGATATTTTTAAAAATTAAAAAGTAAACGTGTATAAAAAATAGAAAAATGAAATGAAATGCAAAGGGAAGGGGAGGTGTGAACATAGCAATTATGCAGTTCCAATCATTTGGGCCTTAAAACAGGGAGGTGCGAATAGCATTCTGGCTAAGTCCAATAAGCGCGCAGTACACAATATTATCATGGAATTCAGTCAACAAAAGTCAAATCATACCAGCCATAGGATCAAATCCCAGTCAAAGCAAAAGTCAAGGTAATCAAAATCAACGCATGTACACGAATGACCATACTCCTTACCATGTGCCACACCACATAATGCTTAAAAGAAATCAGAAATAAAACACGTGCGGTGCACGCCTATTTTTATGTGTTGGCAGCATGGTGGCCATTAGATCACACTCATCCAACGTACCACATTTAAACTGAGCATAAAACCCTAAACTGAAGTCCACCGGCCGGAGAGGGACCTCCGGTCACCTTCTCCGGTCACTCACCACCGTCTGCAACCTTGATTTCTCCAGAAATCCACAAAACGTATACCAATAGAAAGAGGAACTAATGTAGAACACGAATTCAAGAACAAAATGCACAAACAATTCATGATATGAGAGAATCCAGCAGAAACAGATTTGCCCTAACATTTGGTCTATGCCTCTAAAGGCCTATCAACTAGCCAGGCAAGTTCTTGAGCTTATAAGAAGCTGCAAGAACCTGAAAACAAACTCACATCAAGTCTATAATGGATGAAACTCATACCTGAATATTGGAGATTTGGAAGTACTCTTCAGAAAACCAGAGATCTTAGCTTCTTCTTCAACCTTGGAGCTTCACAAACTTAGCAAAATGAATGCTATATAACCAGTGGTCTTGAGAGCAGAGAGATTCAATGTTGAACAATGCTTGCAAAACCTTGAGGACTGTGTAGAAAAACTTCAATCCAATGCCATTTATGATGATGAAGATGAAGTAGATGAAGGGAAGATGGTGAAGCTCGTGTGAAATCAGAGGGAAAGTAGAGAGAATGTGAGGGAGAGTTTGAAGTGTTTTGAAGTGAAAAATGAGAAAAATGAAGCTGAAAAATGAATTGTGAAGTGTGATTTTGTTTTATAGTATGAATTAACCATGGTTAACTGGGTGAATTAACTGAGTTGAAGTGGTTTAAGTGAGTCATCCCTAACTAACTGAGTCAAGTTAGTTAGGGAGAGCCATGATATGGTGTGGCTGGTTCATAACAAACTATGGTGGAGGTGAAATGAATTGAATGGAAAGGCTGTTGTATCACAAAACTTGTTCAGCAAGCTTGTTATTTCTACTTTCATGCATAATGAGGCACGTGCTATGGTGTGTATGAAATGTGTTTGGTTTAAAAAGGCAATGGATAGCTGGTATGAATAATGCACGTGCAATCTTGTAACCACAACATCAACAACATTGGTTCTGTTTCTGATTTTTTATGACAGTTGAGAACAATGGAGATATGGTGATTTGATGATGTTTTCCTCTCTACTCAATGATTGGTTTGGTGAGTTTTTGGATTCATTTGAAAGAGGGGATGTAAGAGGACATGCTTGGTATGAAAAATGAATTGAAATAAGGCTTGGAAGAGGTTGAAAAATGACTTGGAATACACAAGTTTGGGAACTGGTTATGGGGCGTGGCAAGCAAGTCATGGCATGGCGACTTGGCACACAAAATTTCAGCACAATCAACATGACTTTGAACCAATATATCTCCACTATAACTTGATCAAATGGAATTTTGTCCAACATGAGTATTGAAGATGACACTACAAGGAACAACTTTGATGTTGAAAAGTTTTGAAAATGAAGCCTCTAACCATGAGAAAAATAGGTGTACATTTGGCCCACCAACTGTTTGTTAAAATGACTGCGCGCGTGCCCTGAAAATCTTGGTCATGACCTAGTTTTGAACCTACTTTGCTCAAACTTTGATCAATCATATCTCACTCAATTTTTATCCAATGGAGATGTTCCACACATGGATTTGAAGCTTAAAACAAGATCTTTTGTTGTGGCCGAGTGGAATTTTCATTTGGTGCTTCAATTTTAAATGGCCTTGGTTCAAACTCTGATGCAAAATGGCCAAAACTTACTATTTTTAGTAACCCTACTTCACCCAAAAATGGCAACTTTCCACATCTTGATTTTTTCATGATTCCTTTGGAGTTTCTTGACCAAATTTTGCACATTGGACACATATAACATGAATTTTATGACTTTGGCCTCAAAAAGTCAAGAGTTGACTTTTTCCTCTGATTATTTGACTTGGCCCCAAATTTCCTGATTTTTGATCTTTCTTCCAATTGAACCACCTCCAAAACCAATTGAGGGGCAATTCTCCATACACATACACTTAAGGACATGTAGAATACCATGATATCAAGTTTTGACCAAAAAATCAGAGATACCCTGATTTAATTGTAAACCCTAATTTTGACCCCCTCTGGTTAGGAGGAAATTGCACATCTTCCAAATCCAAATTCCTCAGAGTATGTTGTGTATCCTCTTAAAGGAGGATGAGAAATGCCACTTGAGGATGATTTTGGATCAATGAGCTATCTCTTTTGAGGGTTTTCCTTCAGTTTTTGAACCTCTTGCATAGTGAAAGATGTAATGCTTCAATCTCCCATTGTATCTCACCTTCTTGAGGTTGTGGAAGATCAATTGGGATAGTATAAGACATGAGAGACCTCTTGGCTTGCCTAGAGCCAACTTGATTGACCTTTTGTGCTCTGAAGGATCCATTGATTGTCCACCTTCCACCTGATCACATGCCCTGATGGTAAGAAGGATGCTATGCTTCATTTTTCTATGTTAAATGCAATGTAATGTTAATGAGATGGATATGATATGATAAATGATAATGCCATGCTATGATGACAAAGAGGGAGAGCAAATTTTGGGGTATTACAGCTGCCCCTATTCAAGCGTTGTAGACCTGAATGCCTGAAAGCAATTGCTTTCGGACTTTCAAGGTATATAGTGATTGAATACCAAATATAACCAAAAATTTGCTCTGGATGATGAGGAAGAAACTTCCACGACATTGCTGGCTTGAATCTTCAATGAAACATTGTCGGAGAAAACTGTCTTTTGAATGACACCAGACGACTACTGGCTTGCCACACTGCTGGTGGACTTTAATAATGTCTTTTATGCAATTCCAGACGACTACTGGCCTGCCACGCTACTGGTGGACTTTAGAAATGTCTTTTTGAACGACGCCAGACGACTACTGGCTTGCCACACTGCTGGTGGACTTTAATAATGTCTTTTATGCAATTCCAGACGACTACTGGCCTGCCACGCTATTGGTGGACTTTAGAAATGTCTTTTTGAACGACGCCAGACGACTACTGGCTTGCCACACTACTGGTGGACTTTGCAGCTTCGTGCCACCCGAAGATGGACTTTTGCCAATCCACTGTTGGACTTTTGCCACCCGAAGACGGAGTTTTGCCAATCCACTGTTGGACTTTTAGAATATGCCACCCTTAGATGGACCTTTCGCCAATCCACTGTTGGACTTTTGCCACCCGAAGACGGACTTTTGCCAATCCACTGTTGGACTTTTGCCACCCGAAGACGGACTTTTGCCAATCCACTGTTGGACTTTTGCCACCCAAAGACGGACTTTTGCCAATCCACTGTTGGACTTTTAGAATATGCCACCCTTAGATGGACCTTTCGCCAATCCACTGTTGGACTTTTGCCACCCGAGGACGGACTTTTGCCAATCCACTGTTGGACTTTTGCCACCCGAAGACGGACTTTTGCCAATCCACTGTTGGACTTTTGCCACCCGAAGACGGACTTTTGCCAATCCACTGTTGGACTTTTAGCTGCTTTGCCACCCGAAGATGGACTTTTGCCAATCCACTGTTGGACTTTTGCCACCCGAAGACGGACTTTTGCCAATCCACTGTTGGACTTTTGCCACCCGAAGACGGACTTTTCGCCAATCCACTGTTGGACTTTTGCCACCCGAAGACGGACTTTTGCCAATCCACTGTTGGGCTTTTAGAATTTGCAAAATTGTATTACTCTCTGCATCTGTGTCAGACATCTCTGCTGACTCTGCTGAGGAGCAAAGACCAATGATTTGACTTTGGAGACTCCTGAAAGGATAACCTCTCCACTGGAGAATGAATGAACAATCCGTCTGCTTCGAATTGTCAAGCTTGCCAAAAATAAATTGGACTTGAAGAATAATAAATCTGCCAGGAATCACTTCATCTGTTAGGGGAATGAATTCTGGTCACAGCGATTCCGCTGGGGATGAGAATTTCTTTGCATGGCGTCTTGCTAGGGAGGAAGAGTCATAAAAAACTCTGCTTGAGGATCTATCCAATCCAAGACCCTTTATAGGGGTTATCAACCTTCTGACCTGGCTGGGGAAAGACTGTACCATCCTTGTTGAGGAATAGACTCTGCCGATCCTATAAACCTCTGCGGGAAGAACAACAACTCAGCTGGGAGTTGCTGACGAGATTCGATGCTGACCTCTGTGGGGATACCATGACCAGAGATACGATCTTGCTGGGTATCAGGGCTACTCTGCCAGGGATATGCAAATCCTGGTTAGAACATTCCACTGCAACTTGCTAGGAAAGAGTCCTTAGAGATCTGTTGGGGAATCCCAAAGCAAATCCACAGTATTCTGCTGAAGAATATGACTGTCAAGCTTAGGATAAGTACCACAATGCCTCATGTTAGGCGAGCTTCCCTTTAGACAATTCCGTTAGGGATGACGAGTTTATAACAAACTCTGCTGGCGGAAACTGCTTTAAAACGTCTCGTGCTGGGGAAAGCCTTTTGAGAGGATTTTACAGAAGACCAACTGTCCTCAAACTCTACTGGGGATGACCAACACTTCATGCTGGGGAAACAAACATGCCCCATGCTTGGACAACACAACAATTCGTCCCCGAAGAGGATGTCATAAGAGGATTTTACAGAAGATCTAGCCTCTTCAAACTCTTGTGACTTCGCTGGGGATAATGACCATCAGTTTCGGTGTCGACGAGACCCCTCTTTTGGGGAACCTGTGACCGTTATCGACATAGAAAAGCTTGTAGCTGTTGGAAGGACTGAATAAGAGAATCGACTTAATAAGATGCAACGGTACCCAGTTGAACTTAATTCACTGATATCGACCCGTTATGAACAATCGTCGACCGAACGATGAACGCCGATCTCCTTACCCATAATTACCCCAGTCTTTTGCGTGGGGTGATTTATTGCTAGTCTTGTGCTTAAAATCATCTGCACCTGCTACCTGCAACAAAAGAATATGCCCACATGCCCCGAATATTGCGTGGCTAGAATCCACCATCCGGGAATATTCAACATTCGAAGTAATTTCAAATGTTTTTTCTGCGCATGTTATTGCAAGGCTGCCATGTTTTCAAATGCAATGTTTTATAAAAAATTAGGACGTTTTTGCAAACAAAGCAATAAAACAAAAATAGAAAGCTTTTTATTGAAATTCAATTTATTGACTGAGAGCCCAGAATAGGCAATTACATCCGGAAGCAATCCCTGGAAAGAGGTGATCGCTGAAAATTGAGAAAAGAAACTATCCTAATGGCAATGTGAAAACAGAATTCCACTGAGTTTCCATTCTGTTATGACCAGTATGTCTTCAAAACTCCCCGACCTTGCCTTCTGAGGAATGATCAGACCGATTCCTATCCTTCAGAACGTCAGTTGTTCAAACGGTAATGGGGGATAGATAACTCAGACCATAGTCATTCGCTTAAATCCCTCTTTTGTGTGGACCGCCCTTTCAGGTTTTCGATCCACCAGGATACCCTTTTTTGCCTAAGTTGCCCTTTCGGGTTTTCAACTTACCGGGTGTACAAATTTTTCAATTATATCCCTAATTTTTGCCCGAACCTTATTCTGTTTTTGGTTCGCCGGGATGCCCTTTTTTGCCTGGATTTTTTTATTTTTATTATCCAGCGGGTCTTATTCATGCGAAGTATTTTTTGACTACATCCGAGTTGACAGGGGATGAAAAGTCTTCGCCATCCATGGTTGTAAGCAATAAAGCTCCGCCCGAAAAGACCTTTTTAACCACGAATGGACCTTCATAATTAGGAGTCCATTTGCCCCTGTGATCCGTATTGGGAGGAAGGATCCTTTTGAGTACCACATCTCCGACTTTATAAACCCGAGGACGCACCTTCTGGTCAAATGCCTGTTTCATTCTGTGCTGATATAGTTGCCCATGACATACAGCCGCCAATCGCTTTTCCTCAATAAGGCTCAGCTGATCAAATCTGGCTCGTACCCATTCAGCTTCATCTAGCTTAACATCCATCATGACTCTGAGGGACGGAATCTCTACTTCAACCGGTAGCACTGCCTCCATACCATATACAAGTGAGAAGGGGGTTGCCCCAGTGGACGTGCGTACCGACGTTCGATACCCATGCAAAGCAAATGGTAACATCTCATGCCAATCTTTGTACGTGACAACCATCTTCTGCACAATCTTCTTGATATTTTTGTTGGCCGCTTCGACCGCGCCATTCATCTTTGGGCGGTACGGAGAAGAATTGTGATGTTCGATTTTGAAGTCCCGGCATAACTCAACCATCATCTTATTGTTCAAATTAGAACCATTATCAGTAATGATTCTTTCGGGAACTCCATATCTGCAAATGATATCCCGTTTTAAGAAACGAGCGACCACTTGTTTTGTAACATTGGCATAGGATGCGGCTTCAACCCATTTGGTGAAGTAATCAATTGCCACCAAGATGAAACGATGACCATTGGAAGCTGTAGGCTCAATCTTTCCGATCATATCAATGCCCCACATGGCAAACGGCCAAGGCGACGACATGATACTCAACGGATTTGGAGGCACATGCACCTTGTCTGCATAGATCTGGCATTTATGGCATTTGCGGGCATATTTGCAACAATCTGACTCCATAGTCAACCAATAATATCCCGACCTTAACAACTTTTTAGCCATTGCCTGCCCTCCGGCATGGGTACCGAAAGAGCCTTCGTGCACTTCAATCATCAACAAGTCCGCTTCATGTCTATCCACACATCTAAGCAGGACCGTGTCAAAATTTCTTTTATACAGCACGCCATCTTTATTCAAGAAGAAACTACCAGCTAACCTTCTCAACGTCTTCCTGTCTTTGGACGATGCCCCGGACGGGTACTCTTGACTTTTCAAGAAACACTTAATGTCATGAAACCATGGCTTGTCATCAGACGTTGCATCGACCGCAAACACAAATGCTGGTCTGTCAAGGCGGGATACCTCAATCTTAGGTACATGGTTCCATCCTTGCACTTTGATCATGGAAGACAAAGTGGCCAAGGCATCCGCGAACCTATTCTCATCTCGAGGAATATGGTACAGTTTCACTGTTGTGAAAAAATGTCAGTAATCTCCTCGTATAATCTCTATACGGCACTAGATTTGCTTGGTGTGTGTACCAACTCCCTTTCACTTGATTGATTACCAAAGCTGAATCACCGAATATATCAAGGGTTTTAATCCGTAGATTAATCGCCTCCTCGATCCCCATTATACAAGCTTCGTACTCTGCTTCATTGTTGGTGCATCCGAAAGTTATTCGTGCAGTGAAAGGCATATGAACACCTTCCGGCGTGATAAGAACTGCTCCAACTCCGCACCCATTCATATTGACAGCCCCATCAAACATCAGACTCCATTTGGATTCAGGGTCTGGCCCCTCCTCCGGAAGGGGTTCCTCGCAATCTTTAGCTTTGAGAAACATGATGTCCTCATCAGGGAAGTCAAACTTCATGGGTTGGTAATCATCAATCGGCTGTTGCGCAAGATAGTCGGACAAGATACTTCCTTTGATGGCCTTTTGTGAAGTGTACTGAATGTCATACTCTGTCAAGACCATTTGCCACCGTGCAACTCTGCCTGTCAATGCTGGTTTCTCGAAAATGTACTTGATAGGATCCATTTTTGAAATCAACAAGGTTGTGTGCCTAACCATATATTGCCTCAATCGCTTAGCGGCCCATGCAAGCGCACAGCATGTCTTTTCAAGCATTGAGTATCGGGACTCACAATCATTGAACTTTTTGCTCAGGTAGTAAATAGCATGCTCCTTCCTACCTGTCTCGTCATGTTGACCGAGAACACAACCCATGGAACCTTCAAGCACTGTCAGATACATTATCAGCGGTCTCCCTTCAACTGGAGGCATTAGAATCGGAGGTTCCTGCAAGTATTCTTTTATCTTATCGAATGCCAATTGGCAATCGTCATTCCACCTGACCGTTTGATCTTTCCTTAACAATTTAAATATTAGTTCACACGTGGCTGTTAGGTGAGATATGAACCTTGCAATGTAGTTCAATCTACCCAAGAAACCACGAACCTCTTTTTCTGTTCTCGGTTCAGGCATTTCTTGTATTGCTTTCACCTTGGCAGGATCAACCTCGATTCCTCTTTCGCTCACAATGAAACCTAACAACTTTCCAGAACGCACCCCAAACGTGCACTTGTTTGGATTTAATCTCAGACAGAACTTTCTCAACCTTTCAAATAGCTTTTTCAGGTTAACCAGATGTTCCTCTTCTGTTCTCGACTTGGCAATCATATCATCTACATAACATTCGATCTCCTTATGAATCAAGTCATGAAACAATGTCACCATCGCCCGCTGGTACGTTGCCCCTGCGTTTTTCAACCCAAAAGGCATTACTTTATAACAATATGTACCCCACGGAGTAATGAACGTGGTCTTCTCCATATCTTCAGGTGCCATCTTGATCTGGTTGTACCCGGAGAACCCGTCCATAAAGGAGAACACTGAAAATTGAGCTGTATTATCGACCAGCACATCAATATGAGGTAGTGGAAAATCATCTTTCGGGCTAGCTTTATTAAGATCTCGATAATCCACACACATTCTCACTTTTCCATCTTTCTTCGGTACTGGCACGATGTTGGCTACCCACGGAGGATACTTTGTCACAGCAAGAAAACCAGCATCCCACTGCTTCTGGACTTCCTCCTTAATCTTTAAAGCCATGTCGGGGTGAGTCCGACGAAGTTTCTGCTTGACTGGCGGACATTCTTCTCTTAATGGCAGCCTGTGCACGACAATATCCGTATCCAACCCCGGCATGTCTTGATACGACCAGGCGAAAATGTCAACATACTCGCGCAACATTTCCGTCAAAGTTTGCTTCACATCTGCTTGCAAGCTGGCACCAATCCTGATCTCTTTCTTGGCGTCCTTGGTACCAATATTGATGATTTCTACAGTCTCCTGATGAGGCTGGATGACCCTTTCCTCTTGTTTCAACAATCTGGCCAATTCTTCAGGGAGTTCACAATCTTTCTCATCCCCTTCTTCGGCTTGATAAATCGGATTGTCAAAGTCATACATAGTCATATCAAAATCATTATCAGTGGTATCCGGAGGATCAAGTCTGCATGAACGGGTTCATGCCTTATTTTAGAATTTATTTTTAAGCAAAACAAAAGAAAATGAAACATTGCCATTTTATTTTTTTTTGTGCAAAAATAAAAACTGAAAGACAGAGAACAAAATTTGATTGCAAAACGTCCTTTATTAATGATTAAACATTGCAAATGCAACCATGGTGGCCCTACAAATGAATCTATACGCCTTGGGCAGAGCGCAAGATTTTGACATGCATTATGGTTAGAAAAAACAAAGAAAAATTACTCTGTCTGAAGAGTAACCCGGATGACTTCTTCAACGAACCAGTTCTGCACTTGTTGTCCCGGAACATGAGGGCGTACCCAGTTGTCCAGGTCACAATCACTGTCAACACTATCCTCTGTGGCTGCACAAGACTGGTCCGTGTAGATAATTCCCCCACTATTGAAAGTAATGGGTCCCCTGCTCCCCGCATCTGAAGTTGTAGAGGGATGATAACCAATACCAAATTTGTCTTCCTTCATTGGGGTCTCTATCAACCTGCCCCAACCTTGGGCGTTGCCTGCCCTGACGACTTCGACAGCTTGTTTGTAAGATGAAATGGAGGTACCGGCCCCAACTGGTACAGAAGAAGACTCAGGTGCATCGTCAATATTGACTGCTTCGAATGATTGGCACAACATCTCATGAATTTCCCCATCCATTTCAATGTACTTGAATGTGGACAAGTGACTCACAAAGATGTCTTCTTCCCCGCACACCATCACAACCTGCCCTTCAAACTCATACTTCAACTTTTGGTGTAAAGTGGAAGTAACAGCCCCGGCTCCGTGAATCCAAGGGCGCCCCAATAGGCAGCTATATGCAGGTTGTATGTCCATTACATGGAACGTGGATTTGAATACCTGTGGTCCAATTTGTACGGGCAATTCCACCTCACCAAACACAGATCGTCTGGTCCCATCGAATGCTCTGACCACCAATTCACTAGGCCTTAAGATCAAACCATCAACTTCCAGCTTCATCAATGCCTTCTTGGGCAAGACATTGAGTGATGAACCAGTGTCTACCAGTACATGAGATAACACTGCGCCCTTACACTCCATCGTGATATGCAAAGCCTTATTATGGTTTCTTCCTTCAACAGTCAAATCTCTACTTGTAAAGCCCAAGCCATGGCTAACATTAACATTGGAGATTACGCCCTCGAGCTGATTAACAGTAATTTCTTGTGGCACGTATGCACTCTTCAATACTTTCAACAACGCCTGCCGATGCGCATCAGAGCACATCAATAGTGACAAGATTGAAATCTTTGAAGGGGTCTGATTCAGTTGGTCCACAATCTTATAATCGCTTTTCTTGATTATCTTCATAAATTCTTCCATTTCCTTATCAAAAGTAATCTTTGTCTCTGCTTCAGGTGTAGGCGCCTTTTCAACCACCTGTTTACCTTTAGCCTTTGCTGCGGCTTCGTCCTCTTTATCACTTCTCAAGGTTTGGGGAGCGAACAACCTTCCACTCCTTGTAAAGCCCCCTACACCCCCTACATTATCAATATTTGGGCTGACTGACGACTCAACTTCCTGCTTTTTACCTTCGTAATATACATCTGCCCCATAGTGCCATGGGATAGCCTTCGTAGACGTGAACGGAATTGGTCCTGGCACCGTGATAGTGACAGGACTGGGCCTTTCTGGCGCAACACTCGCCACGGGAACTGCATTGACCGGCATTTGAATCTCAGCGGGGGTGTAATAGATGGTCACGGTTGATATCTCATCAGTGTCTTTCACGACTCTGTCGAACTGTAGACATCCTTCATCGATCAGATTCTGTAAACCCATCTTCAACTTATCACAGCCGTTCTCCTGATTCATACACTCAGAGCAATCTTGATTACAGCCCGGGAACACCTGTCCCTTCAATAAACGATCTTTTACAACCAACAAAGAAGTTTTCACTTGATGAACGTCTAACACCAAATTCAATCTCCTCCCATCTTCAATAGCGTACACATTTACTGCACTATGATCAGGCATGGGATGCTGAGTAATATTAGGAGCGGGAGAGAAATTGATGGCTTTAGCATCAATCAAATCTTGTACTTTATGATGGAAAGCCCAGCATTTTTCAATGGAGTGCCCCTGAGCACCTGAGTGGAACTCACAACGAGCATTAGCATCGAAGTTAGGTGGCAGGTTTCCAGCAACCGGAGCTTTCATAGTACGGAGTTCTACCAACTTTAACTCGAGTAGCCGGGGCAACAGCGCGGCATAAGTCATAGGGAGAGGATCCATCTTACGATCCCTCTGTCTAGACCTTTGCTGGAAAAAAGGTTGTTGCTGTTGAACTTGTTGTTGGGGTTGTTGTTTCTGAACAGACGGTGTGGGGATTGTTACAGCATCTACCTGATAATAAGCTCGAGAACGCCCTCTGCCTCGTCCTCTAAACACAGCATTCGTATCACCTTCTCTTCTTTTCTGGTTACTAGCAAACGGTTTCTTCGTCCCCGAAGAGCCAGCCCCACTCACATCCTGGATCTTTCCAAGCTTTAACAGACTTTCTATTCTTTCTCCCGCAATCACAATATCAGCAAATCCAGTTGACGGACAAGCAGCTAATCTATCCAGATAGGCCCCTTGCAAGGTGCCCATGAACATATCTGCCATTTCTCTGTCTGACAAGGGAGGTTGGACCTGGGCAGCCATTTCCCTCCACCTCTGTGCATATTCTTTGAAACTCTCCTTGGCATTTTGTGATAACCCCTGCAATTGAGTGCGGTTGGGCGCCATGTCAATATTATACTGGTATTGCTTCAGGAACGCTTCTGCCAGATCTTTCCAATTCTTCACAGCAGCTCTATTCAACTTCATATACCAGGTCAAGGACGCCCCAGCCAGACTGTCCTGAAAATAGTGCATCCATAGCTTCTCGTCATCCGTATGGGCTGAAATCTTCCCAAAGTAAGCTTGAAGATGCGTTTGGGGACACGCATTGCCGTGATACTTATCAAAAGTGGGAGGCTTGAATTTAGGGGGAATTCTGACTCCTGAGACCAGCCCCAAGCTGGTAACATCAATACCCATAGAGTTCTTGCATTCGATGGCCCTGATCTTCTCTGCTAACTCATCATACCTTCGATCCCCTTGATTACCCACATCAGCATCCAGCAGAGTAAATTGGTCTTCTAGAGTATCTTCAAGAGTAACACCAGCATGCCTACCATTTCCATTACCCCTATTGTTACCACCAGGAGGAGGGTTGCCACCGGGAGGAGGAATGCCATGTCCCTGTGAATTGTCATGCTGATCACCTTCGGGCCCATTGTCTGGACGCTCTACCAGAAGCCTCAATCTCTCCTGATTTTGCGCCATGCCAGTCATGAGGGTCATGAACTGGTCCATACGCGCCCTCATTTTGGCCAAATCACTTTGCACTTGATCCATGATTCTTACTTGATTCCTTCGCGTCGAATATCGGTGAATATGACTCTCAGCTATACTGCCTGAAACCAAATAAAGGTTAGAGACCCTGCATCGAGTACCTGAAAAGCAAGTAACAAAAATGCAAAATGATATGCAATGCCATGTTTGTCATTTCCGAGGTGCTTTATACCCTGATTCCAATCCAACCACAGAAATCTGAAGACCAGAAATTGTGATATAAAGAAACGTGTCGTGGTCATGTGCTTGTGTGCAGCTATCTGATAAGGAATAATTCTGAATAAAACTGCTCATACTCATTCAACGAAGTATTCAAGTACATTTAAGAAAGGTTCAACCGCAAATGCAATACAAGGAAAAATGGATCCATCAACAAGCCTGATGGTAACCATTAACAACAAAATATAAGGAAAAGAACATCAGTCTGACAATTCCACACCCTTCAGCTTATCACTTGAGTATTTGATCTCCTCAAAAAGTATACGGGTACGCTGGTGATTCGGCTTTTCAATCATTTCTTTGATCAAGACATCCCTTTTCTCAAGAGCTTCAGTTAAAGAACCCATATGCAGCATCAGAGCCTCGTCATCACACACTCCTTTGTGTCTCTTTATGCCGGCTTGCGTCTTGAGTATCTCCCTTTCTATCATGACTTCTTCAAGCTCTTTCTTGGTATTCCTCAGCTCACCTCTAGCTTCTTCTAGCTGTTCTTGACTCTTACCGAGGCTTTCCCGATACTTTCTCCTCTGCTCATGCGCCTTTTCAAGCTCTTCGTCCTTAATCTGCAACTGTTCCTGTAATTCAGCATTCTCTATCCTAACTTCGTCCCAAGCGTGCTGAAACTTTGTTAACTTTTCTTTGGTCTGTGCTAACGCCTGTTTGGTTTGCTTGTGGGCTTGAGTAGCATCATCAGCACCTTTACTAATCTTCCGGAAATGTTGGGCTCTTCCAGCAAAGTCTTTCTCTTTTGCAGTTAGGATTTGTTCAGCATCTTGGGCTTTCCGCTCCAGCTCTTTGTTGACATGTAGAGCATTCTGAAGACGGCTACTCAACTCGGAATTCTCTCCTTGAAGTTTTTTCACCAAGGCTTGCAACTTGTCAACTTCTTCCACAGTAGCAGTGCTTCTTGCTTTCTCATTCTCCGGATACAAAAGGGGTGCCTTACCAAAAGGCAAGAGAAAATCTTCAACTCTTTTCTTCACCCACTCTTCATATGCTGGATAAACCCGGTTGTTGGGCTTTCCTAGAGTAACTTTCCCCTTTTTTAGTATGCTACCCCAGCTTTCAGAAGCTTTCTGTACTGCTTCCCACCCATCTGATGTACGAAAATAGAGGGACTCCTCCACATCTCTCTTAATAGGCGGACCTGTCAGGGCATACCCAAATTGTCGAATGGCCAAAGAAGGATTGTAGTTAATCCCACCCAGTCTTCCTATCAGTGGAACGTTAGGGAACTTACCACAGCTGTGGATAATATTCTTGCCAATCAGCCCATGATCTACCCATACGATGTCCTTGGCCACCAATCCCATTAAACGCTGTTTCCACTCTAGAGAATCTTTGGAATCCACAAAAGCCCCTGATTGTGGTAAACGGCCTGAAAACCACTTATAGAACAAGGGTGCACAACAACGAATTATCCCTCCTCTTTTCTTTTCCTTTCGGTTGTACAACGAGTAGTGAAGATCTCCCAGTAGCGTTGGCACCGGGTTCTTCATCAGGAATATTCGTATAGCGTCCGTATCAATGAAATCCGGCTCGTTGGGAAACAACACTATGCCGTATATACAAAGGGCTAGCAAAGCATTAAAAACAAGCCAATTCTCGCCTTTAGCTGCTTCCTGGGCCTTCTTAATCAGATATTCCAGCTTGTAACCACGAATCTTTCCTTTGTTGGAGACATTGTCGCCTAACTCTGATTTGCTCAAATAAAGAGCACCAGCCACCTTTCCAAAGTCAAGATCCCCCACTGATCCAAAGAAAGGGGGCTCCTCCTTGATAGCAATCCCCAACATGTTGGAATACTCCTCCAAGGTAGGAACCAACACATAGTCTGGAAATACAAAACATCTCAGAGGCGGATCATAGAACTGCATCAACGTATGGAGACCTCTGGCTTCATAATCACTGACATTACGGACCATAGATAAAATCCACCCATATTTCTCTTCAAAAGCTTCTCGTACTGCAGGACTCGCCATTCCCTTCAGCATAACAATAGGGCCTAAAGTAGGCGTAAGGAACTTATAGCTGATGATATTCTTCCTCTCTTTAGTGTTCATCTTTGCAGGGACCTGATGACTGGAATCAAGGGTAATATATGCACCTGGAAATGAATAAACATGTATGTTAGGATATGATAATGCAATGCAAAGGGCAATGTGATCAGGTAATCAGGTGTCTGTGCTGAACTGTGAACGGTGTCAGTGTAGCTCTGAGACTAATATAGAACCATAGATAAGAACCATCTGAATACAATAGGATGAAACTTCCTTTTTGTGCAATGATGATAGAAAACCGGGTATGTAGGAGGTCATGGTTACCTGCAAACCTGTAAACAACCCGCCCTTCTCACATGTGGGTACTAGGATGTTCAGTATCCCGGGCTCTCAGGTCGAGAAATGATGATACGTTCACCATTTCTGGTTTGGCATCATCATCAATCGAGGAGGCCTCAACTGATTCTCCAAAACAAAAAGGTCCTCAGCTTCTGGCACTGAGGTCGAGAAGCAATAGTACATTCATCCCTCAGGGTACAGTACTATCGCCAATCGAGGAGTGCCTCCGCTGATTCTCTTTCAAAAAGGGATGTCCTATAGCAAGTTCCCAACATTGGGTCCTCGGATCGAGGATGTGCAATGGGTTTGCCACGGAATGTGGTCTGCCACTGTCACATCTCGGGAGGAGTGCCGCAACTGAGTTCTCGGGAATGGTCACCAGAGTCGACAGTTCCTCAAGAGAATAACCACTGGCCTGCATAACATGCAGTAGCAGAAAGCTCCTGATAGAACCTCGTCTGGTTGTGGGTCTCATGAACAACAATACGTGGTCACCACCACGCAAGCGTCATGACTATCCACTCTAATTCCTATGTGTGTACTCAAGCCTGTGTAGTGAGCTTATCTCTCAGAACACCCCGCCCGCCAAACAGAAAATAACAGCACAGTCCAGCACAATAATGATATGTAATGCAGTAAATGCGATAAATACAGCAATGTACAGTAAAGCAGTAAATAACCATACAATAAAACGGTAAATATAGCACAACAGTAAACAACCAATGAAAGAAAAACAGACAAGCGCTAGGATTGACTCGCTTAGGGATGGACCAGCAGGAGGTCAATCTGTCCCCAGCAGAGTCGCCAGCTGTCGCTCCCGGGATTTTCATCCTAGTACAAACGCGAAAGTGGCACCAAAACAGAGTCGCCAGCAATGTGTATTTATCCCAAGAGAGGGAAAGGAAACACCGCATAAACCTGAAGGAAGGGAAAAGCATGGTCTTGCGACCAAGAGAACTGGGTTCGGGAGTCGGTTACGCGAGAGGAAGGTATTAGCACCCCCACGCGTCCATCGTACCCGATGGGATCCACGCTTGCTTGTCTCGATCAAAGAGTGTAAAGAAAGGATACTGGAAAAGGAACTGAAAGAAAGAAAGGAGAAAGAAAAGAAAAGGAACGGGAAACAAATGTAGGGAAAATAAAAGAAGTGCTCGCATGGGCCCTACCCCACTGCCTACGTATCTCATCGGGAGCATGAGAATCAGAGCGACGTAGTTCCCCTCACTAGGGATGGATTGTTTGTGTTTTTTTAGAGAACGGCTTACGTTCTAGCTCAGGTGTTGCAGGCTCGCTGGTCCGAGTGCGTTACCGTCTTGCAAGAGAACGAGTAGAAGCGCGTTCGTGCGTTGAGAATGAATGAGATGAGAAAAGAATTCCCGAAGGAAAGACGTTATTGTTTGTTTTTGTCTTTTAGAAGTTTTTTCCATTTATTTGCATATGACAGTGTATCTGAATCTTAGTCATTGGAATGTGTACATTCTCACATTCCAAGATGGAATGGGTAAGAAAGCACACTAAGAGTGAAGAAGACCCCCACACTTAGTTCCAATTGTCAAGGTTCAAACACACTAGCGTACTTGTATTTATTAAGTGTTTTTGTTGATTAAGAAATGAAGAAGTTTTTTTTTATTATTTGCACCTTCAACAAGTATTGCATTTAAGTCCCTCATACAAGATCAAATGTTTAACACATTGACCCAAGATGGGCTATATGCTACACATTCTAAGATTACAAGAGAAGACCCCTTATAATCTTTTCTTTATATGAAAGGCCTAAATGCAATAAATGCCTACCTTTATTATATGTTTTGAATTTTCCTTGAGAGATGAGAAGATGAAAGACTCAAGAGAGGGTAAAGGTAAAAATCTATATGGACTAAGACTCAATCCTAATTGATTAGTTAAGGGAGTGATCCTAAAGTTTGTGAGGTTTCAACCTAAAGTCTAAAGAAAGAATGAATTAAACAATTCACTTCTAAAGTAGAAGATGAATTGTAATTCACAAAGGGAAAGTGATGAGTTATTAAAAGAAAGCACATAAGTGCTTAACAAAACATAGAATGGAATTGTAAAAGAGAAAGGATAGAAGTTGAATGTGGATTCCTTATCCACACTCAATTGAAACTTACCAAAGCCCCTACATGGTTAGTAAACATGTATAAGAAGTATAAGAAGTAAAAGAACATGTAATGCATCATAAAACTCAAAAGAATTAAATGAGAAAACAAATCCTAGAACCACAACCAGAATGGGCATCATATGGACAACAAGTGAATATCATCATACAAGTGCAAGTGAATAAGCAATAATCATCATCCATTAGCATTTAAACATGTTACAAGAAGAAGGGATAAATGAAAGATGGAAAGAAATGAAGAGGACATGCATAAATGGAACATGTAAATCAACAACCAGAATTGAAACTAAATGGAAAATGGTTTATAAACATCTCAAAAGTATTTATGAATCAACTTCAAGACATTCAAGAAGTAATATAAGAAGGATTGAAATGAAAGTTCAAAAAGAAAGTGCAAACAATACATGTTAATGATGCACAAAGTTCAAATTGAAATGAACATGTAAAGATGACCTATAATGTGTATCAAAGACCTATAATATCATATGAATGGCTCATAACATATGCAAATGCTTATACAAATATGCACAAAAGAATTCATGTAAACATGCACTAAAGTTGTAATGACATGCCATGGATTATACTTCCAATGTAATGCATCAAACAAAGACCAAATGGATTCATGAAAATTATGCCAGCATATTATTGGAATGCCTAGGTCAGAAATGCATCATACATCAAGATAGCATGTAAAAATTCAGAGCAAAATGACTTCAAACAAAGCAATTAGGTCAAATTGAAACATCATGCAAAGTGGTGCAAATATAGGCATCAAAACATGTAATAAAGTGACCTAAAAAATAAAACAAAAATCATCTAACATGCTTCAATGTATTAGTGAATCAATGCAAAAAGGATCATGTCAAAACAGTTTGTAATGAGCAAGAACAAAATTAAACAAATTCATGTATCATGCTTAGAATGCATCTAAATGGAAATTCAAAGAAAATTATGGACCAGGGGTAAAAAGGTCATAAAATCGAGAAATAAAATCATCAAAAATTTCCTAAATGTTTTAATGATACTCATGAATTTTTGTGGAATTTTATGATGCTATTTGATATTTTTAAAAATTAAAAAGTAAACGTGTATAAAAAATAGAAAAATAAAATGAAATGCAAAGGGAAGGGGAGGTGTGAACATAGCAATTATGCAGTTCCAATCATTTGGGCCTTAAAACAGGGAGGTGCGAATAGCATTCTGGCTAAGTCCAATAAGTGCGCAGTACACAATATTATCATGGAATTCAGTCAACAAAAGTCAAATCATACCAGCCATATGATCAAATCCCAGTCAAAGCAAAAGTCAAGGTAATCAAAATCAACGCATGTACACGAATGACCATACTCCTTACCATGTGCCACACCACATAATGCTTAAAAGAAATCAGAAATAAAACACGTGCGGTGCACGCCTATTTTTATGTGTTGGCAGCATGGTGGCCATTAGATCACACTCATCCAACGTACCACATTTAAACTGAGCATAAAACCCTAAACTGAAGTCTACCGGCCGGAGAGGGACCTCCGGTCACTCACCACCGTCTGCAACCTTGATTTCTCCAGAAATCCACAAAACGTATACCAATAGAAAGAGGAACTAATGTAGAACACGAATTCAAGAAAAAAATGCACAAACAATTCATGATATGAGAGAATCCAGCAAAAACAGATTTGCCCTAACATTTGGTCTATGCCTCTAAAGGCCTATCAACTAGCCAGGCAAGTTCTTGAGCTTATAAGAAGCTGCAAGAACCTGAAAACAAACTCACATCAAGTCTATAATGGATGAAACTCGTACCTGAATATTGGAGATTTGGAAGTACTCTTCAGAAAACCAGAGATCTTAGCTTCTTCTTCAACCTTGGAGCTTCACAAACTTAGCAAAATGAATGCTATATAACCAGTGGTCTTGAGAGCAGAGAGATTCAATGTTGAACAATGCTTGCAAAACCTTGAGGACTGTGTAGAAAAACTTCAATCCAATGCCATTGATGATGATGAAGATGAAGTAGATGAAGGGAAGATGGTGAAGCTCGTGTGAAATCAGAGGGAAAGTAGAGAGAATGTGAGGGAGAGTTTGAAGTGTTTTGAAGTGAAAAATGAGAAAAATGAAGCTGAAAAATGAATTGTGAAGTGTGATTTTGTTTTATAGTATGAATTAACCATGGTTAACTGGGTGAATTAACTGAGTTGAAGTGGTTTAAGTGAGTCATCCCTAACTAACTGAGTCAAGTTAGTTAGGGAGAGCCATGATATGGTGTGGCTGGTTCATAACAAACTATGGTGGAGGTGAAATGAATTGAATGGAAAGGCTGTTGTATCACAAAACTTGTTCAGCAAGCTTGTTATTTCTACTTTCATGCATAATGAGGCACGTGCTATGGTGTGTATGAAATGTGTTTGGTTTAAAAAGGCAATGGATAGCTGGTATGAATAATGCACGTGCAATCTTGTAACCACAACATCAACAACATTGGTTTTGTTTCTGATTTTTTATGACAGTTGAGAACAATGGAGATATGGTGATTTGATGATGTTTTCCTCTCTACTCAATGATTGGTTTGGTGAGTTTTTGGATTCATTTGAAAGAGGGGATGTAAGAGGACATGCTTGGTATGAAAAATGAATTGAAATAAGGCTTAGAAGAGGTTGAAAAATGACTTGGAATACACAAGTTTGGGAACTGGTTATGGGGCGTGGCAAGCAAGTCATGGCATGGCGACTTGGCACACAAAATTTCAGCACAATCAACATGACTTTGAACCAATATATCTCCACTATAACTTGATCAAATGGAATTTTGTCCAACATGAGTATTGAAGATGACACTACAAGGAACAACTTTGATGTTGAAAAGTTTTGAAAATGAAGCCTCTAACCATGAGAAAAATAGGTGTACATTTGGCCCACCAACTGTTTGTTAAAATGACTGCGCGCGTGCCCTGAAAATCTTGGTCATGACCTAGTTTTGAACCTACTTTGCTCAAACTTTGATCAATCATATCTCACTCAATTTTTATCCAATGGAGATGTTCCACACATGGATTTGAAGCTTAAAACAAGATCTTTTGTTTTGGGCGAGTGGAATTTTCATTTGGTGCTTCAATTTTAAATGGCCTTGGTTCAAACTCTGATGCAAAATGGCCAAAACTTACTATTTTTAGTAACCCTACTTCACCCAAAAATGGCAACTTTCCACATCTTGATTTTTTCATGATTCCTTTGGAGTTTCTTGACCAAATTTTGCACATTGGACACATATAACATGAATTTTATGACTTTGGCCTCAAAAAGTCAAGAGTTGACTTTTTCCTCTGATTATTTGACTTGGCCCCAAATTTCCTGATTTTTTATCTTTCTTCCAATTGAACCACCTCCAAAACCAATTGAGGGGCAATTCTCCATACACATACACTTAAGGACATGTAGAATACCATGATATCAAGTTTTGACCAAAAAATCAGAGATACCCTGATTTAATTGTAAACCCTAATTTTGACCCCCTCTGGTTAGGAGGAAATTGCACATCTTCCAAATCCAAATTCCTCAGAGTATGTTGTGTATCCTCTTAAAGGAGGATGAGAAATGCCACTTGAGGATGATTTTGGATCAATGAGCTATCTCTTTTGAGGGTTTTCCTTCAGTTTTTGAACCTCTTGCATAGTGAAAGATGTAATGCTTCAATCTCCCATTGTATCTCACCTTCTTGAGGTTGTGGAAGATCAATTGGGATAGTATGAGACATGAGAGACCTCTTGGCTTGCCTAGAGCCAACTTGATTGACCTTTTGTGCTCTGAAGGATCCATTGATTGTCCACCTTCCACCTGATCACATGCCCTGATGGTAAGAAGGATGCTATGCTTCATTTTTCTATGTTAAATGCAATGTAATGTTAATGAGATGGATATGATATGATAAATGATAATGCCATGCTATGATGACAAAGAGGGAGAGCAAATTTTGGGGTATTACACATGTGTTAGGACATCTGCTGTCTGCTATTGCCAGAATTTCAATTGGTATCAGAGCAGGCATCTTGTCTGTTTCTGGATGAGATCTTTAAGAGATACTTTCTGGCGTTTAAACAACGAGGAGTTTTGAAGATCAGATCAATCAACTCAGACATACTCAAGGGTATTAATGGATGGGATGGATGTTCTGGATCGAAGGTAACAACCCGGTGGTTGTTCATGTTGCTAAGGAGGTTCTACAACAACTGTAGGAGAAGTGGCTAGTTCTCTTGTTGGGGTGTCTTATAAGATATTTTGACATCTTATTAGGGCAAGCAGAATTTATTTCTGGGTGGTTCCGCTACATATGTTTCTGATAGAAGAACTCTAGAATTATGGGATTCTTGAGTTGTTACTGAAGACAGATGGTGGAAGATCTCAATCGTCGGCCTCTATAGTTGAAGATATCTACATCTTTTTATTCTAAAGTCGGGAGCGATGGAATGGAAGGAGTTGTTGGAAGATGTCTGTTTTGGTGACTTGGTACTTGGAAGCTTTGTTCTATGGTGTAGTTTGAAGTCAGTTAAAGAGGAGATGAGTTGAGTTTAGGTTTATCAAGTTCTTGCTCTGGGAGTTTGATAAATTATTGATCGGCTAGGTTGTCAAAGATACTTGAGAATTCTCTCAAGTTCACTCATAAAGGCGTCTCAGTTGTGCATCGGGAGTCTTCTATTTATTCTTCTGACTAGAAGGTGTTTCTATGAAACACAGCCTGAAGAAAGTGGAGGTGATTTATTTTCACTATCCAAAACAGCAAGGAAGGATTCATCTCTCTTAATCCAAAGGGTGGATCCAATCTTATAGGAGTTTTCCGAATTGTTGAGGTAAATAAGGTTCGTTCAGAGAGAATCTTAGTTACTTGAGTCAAGGGTGGCAGCCTTGGTATCTCAACACTATGTGACAAAGAAGATACTTGTAAAAGATTTAATACTTGATAAGTGTTCATGAAGTGATCTGGTGGAGCTTAGCTACAACAATGAAGAAGGGTTATTGGACAAGGATTTAAGATCAATTGCTATTTGTGGAATTCACAAGTATTTAATTAATTATCCTTGAAAGTCAAGATTGTTGATGTTCAACAAGATGTTGGAACATCTCATAGTCAGAGTTTGTGTAGAATCATGTGAGGGGTATTGCATACATTTTAGCATCTATTTTGGTCTTGGGTGTTGACCTAAGAATCGGCTTCAGTCTGGGGTGACAGAAGCATGTGATCTCTGGAGAGTTTCCTGGCAAGAAACTGGTCTGGACTTTGGTGTTGTTGAAGATGAAGATGAAGACAACATAATCTTGATGGTTATTTCTTGGATCGGTTTATTTATGATCTAAGAGTTTTGGAGTGCAGCAGGTGTGTTCAAGTTGTTACTAGAAGCATCTGGTGTTTATCTGGAAAGTGTCCTGGTAAGAGACTTGTCCAAAATGGAGTGTTGGTGATGGCACAACTTGGATCAGTTTATTTCTGATCTAGGTACTTGGGTGCATGGGATCTTGCTCATTTTGAAAGTCAAGGTTAACTGGCAGTTATCTCTGACTTTATACAAATTGCTATACTCAAGTAAAGTGGCATTCATTGGTATGGCTATGGTGTAGTCTAGGACTACTTTATCTTTGGAAGATTCAGACGTGGCAGGTGTGAAGTCTTTGGAGTTTCTAAGCAGATAGTTTTTCATCAAGGTGTGAGCTTGTATAGAGTATCTGTGACATGATCAAGCGGGATGAAGGTTGTTTACTCAAACTTGGTTATTGAATTAAGTCTATGAGAGCATGGAACTCTTATTCTATTAAAGGGAGGAGGTTCTTCTAAGTGGCAGAAGGAGGAGCTGAATTCAGCAGTTGGATGTCGTATCAGAATGTTCTGACATCTAGCTTAACATCAGAGTCTCAGCTGGTGATGTGGCACATCAACTTAAGATAAGGCTATCTACAAGAAGTTATGGATGCTTCAAAAAGGTCTATCTCATGCAGTTTGCGGGAGATGTGGATTGAGAAGATGTTACATGTCTAGAGGCTTGATGGATCCAAGATGTCTTGCTATGGAGCAAGTAGTTCATGTAACTTGAAGATCATATTTCGTTGGTGGATCAGTGTATCTTGTGAGAGTTCTGAAGAAGAATGAGATCAGTCAAAAGGTGGAATTTGGTTGATCTTTAGTGTGCATTCAAGCAGGGTGCTTGGAACTAATTACTCTTGGGCAGAATGGTAGTTGGTTGAAAATGTAAAGAGGTTCTGGTTCTCTTGGAGCTTGTGGTAGAAGTTCTAGGTTGAGGATGGAAGTATGCCTTCTTTTGGTGGATGAGAGTTTATTTCTCTCTGGGTTTCTGGAGTTCTCTTTGTTCAAGCTGGTGGCGCAGTGTTGTGTGAAGATCTTCAGTTTGATTACTATGCAGATAGTAAGTCCAATAGTGGAGCATGTCAAGAACCATGGTGTGTGGTGTCTGTGATGTGTGAAGAATGTCCTAACAGATGTTGGAACATTTTCTGGGTTAGTTATCCTTAGAGTAGGATTCTGAGTTCACATTTTGTCTAAGAGGTATTTATCTTATCATACGGGAGAATGATGGGTAAAGGATTGTCTTGGAAGTCTGATGTGAATGGGACATGCTAGAAGTGGATCAGTTTGGTGCTTGTGGAGCAAATGGGCTGAATATTTCTGGAGCATGTGTTTAATGTTCTTCAAGTGTGAAGAATATCTGAGCGAGCTAGCAAACTAAGGGGCCTTGCGTGTCTCTTTGAGGAATGTGAAGTATTCTAGATCCAATTGGGTTGTATCTCAAGGAAAAAGGAAATCTATACATGAGAATTCAGGAGGAATTTGTGTGGTGTATGGATAGTTTCTAGACGAGGGGGATCAATGGAGCTTTGGTCTCAATCCAAGAGTTTGTTAGTTATGGTACAAGGATGCGTTCCTGGTACTCTCACTATATGATCATGAAGTTGTCATGGGATATCATGTGGTGATTTTGGGTGGTTCTTACTGAAGAAGCATCTTTTGAGAAAGATAGGGGGAGAGCTTCTGTATGATTAATGTACTGGTGTAGTACATGGTTTGCTTGAGGGTCAAGCAGTAGGTGAATGCGTTCAGCAGGTATGTTGAACAGAGGGTGTGCTTTTGAAGACATGAAGATGTGTCTTATGTTTTCCATTCATTTTAGGTGTTTTACTTACAAAGGAGCACTGGTTCTAAATGCATAGAGAGTAATATTTTTGGTTGCTTATTATATGCAACTACTTAGGGGGAGCATGATAGTTTGCCATGCTTGTGCTGCTTGTGTTGCTGCTATTTTTGTTGCTGCGCTGCATGTATTCTGATGTATGGGGATTTTCCCTTGAGGGAGAGAACTAATTGTGTATGACAGGGGGAGTACTGCTACTGACTTGCTTGCTTTTGGTTGATTGCCCTTAAATGCATAGTTGCTTGGTTTGGCATATTATGGCTAAAAAGGGGGAAAAGTAAGTAGTAGTAGTGTTCTTTGGTTGTTTCCATAAGGGGGAGCTGGATGTGTTATCCAAAGGTTGTTTTAGCCAAATTTTTCCAAAGGGGGGGATTGTTAGGTCTTTGATTGGCTACATTTTGGCTAAAACAAGTTTACAGTAAGATGTTGAAGCATCTTTATCAACTGTCATGATAGGTGATGCTGTTATGTGTTTCAGACAGATGTCGAAGACATATGTCATAACATCTTAGTCTGGTACAACAGGTGTTGATGTTTTGCTGTCATGTGATTTTTAATCAAGATGTCGAAGGAGATGTCACAACATCTTTATTTGGTACAGCAGGTGCTGCTGTTGTATATCTCTTGACAAATTTGTTTTGTTTTGATGAGAATATTTTGGATATGTCTCATCATTATACGCAGGTCAAGGAGATTTATTAGGAACAAAATGCATATTTAATTGGATTTCATAAAAAGGATCTTGGAGACTTTTTAGGAAACTATTTGGAGATTTATTCCTATTTTTGTGGAGAAGATTTACAACATGAAGATTGGACCTAATTGAAGAGTCCAAGCCCATTCTGGAAGAGTCTATAAATAGGGACTTGTTATACCTAAAATAGAAAGCACACAGAACAACAAGCCTTCAGTGCAACATAAGAGTTTAGGGTTTTGAGAGTCTCTTGTGTAGTTTGTAAGTCACCCATGTATCTTTTGATATTATGTGGTCGACATAAGTTGTTGTAAATTGTTCTCACTCGAAGCTTTGAAGCAAGAGTTGAGTATTGTTCTTGGTTGAAGCTTTTAAGCAAAACTAAGTATTGTTGTTAGTCAAGAGTCTTGGCCGAATATTGTTATTGGAGGGAATGTCTTTCAATTGAACAGATTAATGCAGTTGCTGGAGATTGTAACTGTTAGATATCACTAAGGTGATTTAGAAATTGAGATGGGTTTTTCTTATCTAGATGGTGATTTCTAGATAGAATTGTACTGGGTAGGGATTAAGTCAGGAGTTGTAAACGGGGGAGTTTATCTCTAAATTAATACTACTAATAGTGAATTCATTCCTGGCTTGGTAGCCCCCAAACGTAGGTGATTTGCACCGAACTGGGTTAACAATTCTTGTGTGTTGTTTTCTTTCTGCTGTTTGTATTCTGTTCAAAATATCCGCTTGTTTATTATGTTCTTATTTAACAATTATTCAGAACAATGTCTTGACATGTGTTAGGACATCTGTTGTCTGCTATGCCAGAATTTCAGATGGGACAAAAAGAACCACATTTGTACAATAGTACAATCTTTTTTCCTGATCTTCATGGTAATGGAAAAGAAAATTTGATATAGTATCGATTATACTTTTGCCATGTGTTCTACTTTCAGTCATTGAATTTTTGTCATTAACTTCTAGTCAGAGGCTTCGTATTTAAGTTGATGAAGCTTGAATAGTGTTCAGATCCTGTCTTCAGAATCTAGTTAGAATGAGACTTCGGACTCTATAGAGTTCAGAGGCTTGAATTATGATAGTCTTTATATGAGTCATTTTGGATAGATTCTTGCATAAGCATTGACTTGGTAGTCTAGAGGCTTAACTTTCATTTAAACACACATTTGTTTCTTCCTTTGGTTCAGAGTGAGTCTACAGTTCAGACTCTGATACATCCAGAGTTCACTTCTTCAGAGTCAGAATTGGTTTTCTTTGATCTACACACTTAACAAAATAATTAGAGTATAAAATTATTATCCACAAATTAAGTTTGTTTATCATCAAAACTTAAGGATATTTTCAGAACCAAACTTGTTTTAAGAGACTCATCACCTCCTTTTAAAAATCGGTCAGTGGGAGTCATACACTTAGCTTATATAAAGTATAGTCATATAAAGGAATAAAGCATCCATCAAAATTAATGCACATCCATTTATTAGTGTGAATGGTAAAGATTGACCAATCAGAGGAATACCCCACCTGAAAGGTAGCCTTATCCATAACAACATCCTATATATAAGAAACAATTATTCATAGATATGTAGGTTATACCCAAGAATAAACTCTTAAATCTATCGACGACTACAACTCCTCAAAGCGAACAATTTTTGTCTCTCCATCATAAAATGAATCAGTATGGTCAACAATAATATAACACTGGCGGGGAAGGCTTTTCTCTATATACTGAATTGAGCAACCAATATCCCGCTATATTATCTTAGATAAAACAAGAACCAAGTTAAATTTGGTGCGGGTAAGAGAAGTGACACGAACATTAACTTCACTCGTCAAGGAATCACACTCACCACCGAAAGAATCCAACCCCGAACCAGAGTGTATGTTCGGGGTAGGGATGGGAAAGTTCATCTCGTATAAGAGGTTTGTGAGTTTGGGATTCTTAACTCTCATAGACGATGCAAATTCGGCACTAGCAAACTCTAGGGTGTGCAAAATATCCGGTTATAAGGCCCAAATTCATAACCATATTCAAATCCATTTTAAATATCCAGATATTATGAAATGGTTATCAACCGAATTATTTATAAATGGTTGGTTATCCATCTATATTTTATTTTTGAATCCGGTTATAATCTGGTTACTAACCAAAAGCCCCAAATGCACCCAATTTCAAATTTAAACTTATAATTTCAAATATCAGCTTATTTTCACTTCTAATGTGGCTTACTTCATCTTCATCCTCAAGAACCTCAAAGACATTTTTCTTCTCCATTGCATCAAGTTTTCATGTAAATCCATTTTCCCTAATCACTACTCATCTTTTTTTCTTAATCAAAGCTTATCTTCTACCATTTTTTTACTTCAATTTCATGGCTTAGCTCAAATTTGTGAGGAACCTTAATCCCAAATTCCACTGTAAATTTTCTCTATTGTAAGTAAATTCTTATATCCACTAAAAATGTTGAAGATTAGGTTAGAATTTGATATTGTGGGTGAATAATAAAGTAATAAATGTTCCTATGAAATCTGATTGTTATAAGAAATTGCTTCAACATCATAGAACTTTCCTTTGAAGTTTTGATGGGTCATAATCCCAAATATGTTTGGTTAGCCCTTTGTTGCAATGTAGATTAAGAAATCCTTGTTTAATGAATTATGGGTCCTTCGATAATGCGGATAAATTTGAATGAGAGCTGCAATTGTGGTTGCAATACGATAGCTAGGTAATTAATTTTGACAGCTTGTGGGTTGCACGGTTGTTCAAAATCCTGACATGGACAACATCACAGCAAGTTTCTCGGTTTGTGCGGTGTCTGCGTTGGGTAGCTAGTAGCATTGTACACATTTGATATTATTTTTAATCCAAAAAACTTGTTATCTTTATGTTGTTCTTTGATTTGGAGTGTTGCCATTTTGCTTTTTCTTCAGATTCTGATTAATGATATTTTATTTTACAATGAACATTGGTAAAACTTTTAGTTATGTTTTATGCAATTTTCAAAACTCAACAAGATTGTGAATGTAAATCATTGGAGAAAACGTGACAATCATTGACCATTGCTTCAATCACATAACTAAAACCACTATGACAAACATAGCATCCAACACTACTGTGTTTCAGAATTATGTTTTAGGAATTTTTAGTGTCTAAATTTGGTGATTTAGAGTTCTATTTATTGTTTATCCTTTTTTGGTTGGAAATATGTCATTATTAATATTGGTGTTTTGTAATAGAAAAAGTTAGCAGAAATTATGTTGAGGTCATTTAAACTTTGTTTAAACATGATAGGAATAAAGGACACAGATGGATTTTGATTGTCTGAATTTGAAAGTGTACGACTTTGGGGATTAGTTGAGAGAGAATATAGATATAGTGAAGTAAGTAAGAGTGTGTGAATGAGAGAGAATGGTCACTGGTCACCAAAAATAGAAAGTTACACACTCTTGCTGGCATAGATGGCTGATTGCAGCAAATTCATAACCTTACACATCCAATCCAATTTAATCTACGTTGGAAAACATTATCCATATCAATTGAAATAGTACCAAACAAAGATTAAATACCCTTAATAATGTGGTTGGATGGAAAATGTCTCACTCCCATATGTTGGATGGAAAATTCAGAACCAAAATGAATGGTAAACTAATGAGTCTTTTTGTGGATACCCTTTTGGAGATTTTTTAAGATCCTCAAAAGTGATGGTTGTTCCTTCAATGCCATCAAGTCTTGAAGGAACAGTAATGTAAGAATCAGAAATAACAGAGAAAACAGAAAAATAAACAGATTTAACACCAAGTTGAGAAGCTAGTTTTTCTGACAGTGGCTGTAACAGTAAAAAAAATAGTTTAGAAGCTTTTCATAAATGTGTGTTGTATGAAATGTGTGCAATAGTTTTATTCAAAGTTGTTTCATTAGCTAAATTCTAACTCAAGTTTTAGTATGTTGAAGTTTTGTGTTGTGATATTGAGTTTATTTTGCAGCTTATATCAAAATGAATGGTGAATCCGAGCCAACAAATTTATTTGCTACTCCTTCACCAATTGTCCAGAACTCTACTACTATGTTACCACCCAAAACTAGACATCGTAAAAATTGATCTGCTGTTTGGAATGACTTCAAGCTAGATTCTAACTCCGAAAATATAGTTATATGCAACCAATGTGATAAGAAGCTCAAGTATAATGAAACGAGTTCGATGACAGCACATTCTAAGATTTGCAAGAGCAACCCAAATAATGATTTTAACAAGTGGCAAAGAACACTTACGCCTTCAATGAATAGTGAAGGCCATGCTCTTTCTCCCCCTTCGGTTCCTAGGTTTGATCAAGAGATATTGCGGTATTTGCTCGTGAAAATGTTTGTAGCCTTGGAGTTACCTTTCACAAAAGTGGAACATCCAGATTTTCATGAATTTGTAAACGGCTTGAACCCAAAATTCAATATTATATCACGTGCTACACTTTCACGTGATACTTTGTTCCTATGGGATGTAGAAAGGGAAAAATTGAAAAACTTTCTAGCCTTGCATTGTCAAAGAGTTTGTCTCACTTCTGATACATGGACGTCTATTCAAAATCTCACATATATGTGTATCACTGCCCACTTCATTGACAATAATTTGAGCTTGCAAAGTAGGGTTCTAAGTTTTGTCCAAGTCCCGGGCCACTCGGCAGATATTATAACAAACACTATTGATGCGTGTTTGACTGGCTGGGGACATAATCAAATATTGACTATCACACTTGATAATGCAGCCTCAAATGATCTTGCAATTAAACATTTGAAGAAGAAGCTATTATCTTGTAACCGCTAAGTATTGAATGGAGAATACATACATATGCGTTGTTATGCTCATATCTTAAACCTCATTGTTAAGAAAGGGTTAAAAGATTTTGGCAAGTCTATCTTGAAGATACGAGGTTCTGTCAAATATGCCAAATCTTCTGCTAATAGGTTTGCAAAATTCAAAGAATGTGTAAAACGGTCAAACACTAAGTACAAAGGTCTTGTGTGCCTTGATGTAGAAACAAGGTGGAATTCAACTTATCTAATGTTAGACTCAGCTTTGAAACATCAAAAAGCTTTTGAATTACTTGAAATTCATGATCCCATGAACACCCAAGAGCTAGTTCAAAATGGAAATGGTGTACCCACAAGTTTAGACTGGATAGAAGCACGATCGATTCTTCCATTTTTGAAAATCTTTTATGATAGCACACTTCGAATATCTGGTTCCTCCTATGTGGCTTCTAATATGTATATGCTAGAGGTATTTGATATAGGGGAAAAGATAATTAACATGTGTATTTCTAAGGATTCATTCATAAATCGCATGACTTTCAAGATGAAAAAAAATATGACAAATATTGGGGAAAACCTGAGAAGATAAATTTGATGTTGCTGATTTCTTCTGTCTTAGACCCCAGGTACAAATTAAAATTTGTCACTTGGTTGATCAATCAAAATTGTGATTCATTAGAGGCAAAAAAGTTAAGAGACTTGTTGGATACTCACTTGAATGAATTATTCATGGAGTATAGTGATATCGGGCATGAGTCCCAAAGTGATTCATAATTGAATCGATTTGATTTAAGTGGTAAGGAAGATCTTTATAGTTATAATCGTTTTTTACAGTGCATTGGATCTTCCTCTGCGGAAATGAATGATTTGGAAAAGTATCTAGAAGAATCTTTAGAGAGTCAATTTACCATGGACTTTGATATTTTAAAATGGTGGAGGGAAAATTCCAATTGCCTTCCACTCCTTGCAAAGATGGCAAAAGACTTGTTTGTCATACCCATCTCCACTGTAGCATCTGAGACTACTTTTAGTCTTGGAGGACAAGTGATAGATGAATATCACAGTTGCCTCACACCTCAAATAATGGAAGCCCTTATTTGTAGTTACAGTTGCCTTAAAGCATCATGTAAATGCTCAATCATTGATTCTCTTTTAGTTGAGAACTATAAGGAGCTTGAGAAATTAGAGGAAGGTAAAATACTTATACATGTTTTAAGATAAGTAATCATTTATTAGATTATAACTTGATTAATAATAAGTTGTAATTCCTGTTTCTTTTTTTATTTTTTATTTCAGAGATAACTTCTTCAAAAGGAAGTGGTAGTTTTTCAGCTTCTAATGTTTTCGATGAATATTGATAACGGTATGAAATTCTTGGTTCAGTTTTTATATTTTTTGGATTATAGTTGGACTTGTAATGATAGTATAGGCTAAAAAGGGAGATGCTTCCACTTTTGTCATATTGAAGTAAGTGAAGAGGTTTGGGGCGACAGCGAATTTGTGAGAATTATGTGTTTCATTCTGATTTTGACAAAAACTAGAATTTGAAACATAATTATAACTCACATTCCCTGTAATTCTAAACACACCAAGTATTTAGCACTTATTAGATGTTATTTACAAATAACAAATCACACCATTCATTATAAATTACAAAGCAAGAACAAAAGGAAATGAAGAAGTAATGTGTTATCTGAATTGAGTGATGTTGAGATAGAAACACTCCACTTTCAAAGTTTTCATTATTATTTTCACGAACTATTCTTCCTTGTGCATTAATGTCAAAGTTTTCAAAAGAAATTGAAAATGTACTAGACATCACATTCACTGAATAATCCACTTTGGCTTCACTTTTTCTTGCTTTAATTAGTTTTACTTTACCAAAACCTGGATGACATATTCCAAATACATAGCATTTCAATCCATCACCACCTTTCATTTTCTTGCTATGCTTTCGAACCTCTTTGCTAATAGCTTCCTTTTTGTAGAAGATCTGTTGTTTCCTATCTTCATTTTCACCAGACCTCAGATCAAGTTCATATGTGGTAGCATGTGTTTTTCCATTTTGAAGCCTCGTGTCTTGAAAACAAATATGCTTTAAATTTATGCGCAATACTATGATGAGAATGATGATTATGTAGCTGGTTTGTGATTAAACTATTTATAGAGAAAATAAAGGATTTGAGTGATGTTGTTTCTATCTCAACATCAATTCAGATCTTTTCACTTGATATATTCTTTTAATAATTTAGTCCTTCATTCTTCTGCAGGATTTTGTACCCGAGCGTGCTTTTGCTGATTTTGTTCTCTGCAATTTGGTGCTTCATTTGGTGATCATGAACTTCCTTGGTTAGATTGGTTTGGTGCGGTTTTGTTGTTTCCAAGACAACCCTCTGATGACAAAGATCAATAGTATTACATGAGTTTTATGAAACACCATTTAAAGACAGTCACTGAGATTTAGCAAATTAATGTAGTTTCTTATTTAGATGCTAGATATTTTTTTCTTTTAAACTATGTTATTATTGGTGAATTACAAGTTTCGCACATGGATATCTAAGCATCATTACTACTCCAAAAACTAAGTTTATGTTTGTGGGTGAATTTGGTGAAATTACTTAGCACATTGTAATTTTGCCAAATTCATTACCAATACAAAAAAATTATTTTTATTGAGTTGAAGGTTAAGGCAAAATAATTTATAATGGAGGCAAAAATTACCAAAGTATGTCATAATTGAAAATATCATGATTAATAGAACTAATTTAAAACATATGATTTTTTTTCCGTAAAATTTAGGTCTTAAAAATCAGTTTTAAAAAATAACCGACTTTTAAATAAATTAAAATCGATTTTTATCCAATTTTGAAATTAATCCGGTTTAAAAAGAAAAAAATAATTTTTATCCAAATTTATAAATAACCAGTTTAAAACTAGTTTTTAAAATAACTGGTTAAAAACCGGATTTGTAAAAAAAACCGGTTGTGTAACCATAACCGAATTAATAACCGGTTTCATAACCGGTTTTGATTAAAATGTGGTTATGGTTATAAATCCAAACCATTTAAATGGTTTAAAAATGGATATGGTTTGGTTTTTAAAATTAACCAACCATGCACACCCCTAGCAAACTCAAGATCATTGCTTATAAGTAAATCTCCTAGATTAACCATAACAACACAAGTAAAAAAGATAATAACATACCTTCAAAGAGATGAAAAGAGAAGAACATCCCACAAACGAGGAAGTGGTAAAATGTTTAAGGTTTTGGAGCAAGCGAGCAAGACACTGAACCTAGGAGGAGAGAGTAAACTTTGAATAAAAAATGAAGCAAAATAAGTGTTTGATCAAGATCCGACCTTTTATAAGGAAATTAGTAGCAAATCAACCATTTAGCTTAGAAGTTGAAGGAAGATCTAAGGTGACCAAAGTGACCGCTCAATAAGAAGCATTGGTGGTCCAAATGTACTTGAATACTCTTGGTAGAGAAACCACATCCTAACTTGACCTATAGCCACACACTTGGTGGAAGTGGCGAAACGTCTCAATGATGGGATAAATTTTAATGCAGTTGTCCCGCACTATTTTAATAGTTGTCCCAAAATCACCATACTTCTCTATGGCTAGACATGAACACCAGAGGCCAACCACGACTCCAAAAGACTTCCTAATTAATATACATCGGACAAACCTTGGGGTAACTGTTTTGAGTCAACCAAAGGCCCAATACAAGTGTTTAATCATACACAAACCCAATCACAATATCCAACATATAAAGTCAGCACACATGATATTCGAGGTATGTTTTTTGAATTCCACTTTTTACCACACTCTTCTTAGACTCTAAACTGACTCGGGTGTTAGAGTGCTAACCTTGCACGTCCACCTCGCGCCACCTTACTGGAGATCAGCATCACCGATTCCAGAGTCCTACGTCAGCAATCAACATTAATTATGGTTCCACAACAAAATAAATACTAATAAAATAAGTCTAATTGATGATTGTAAAAATATAAGTCATTTTGTTAGACATCGTCAACCATCACCTGACCTCATGTCGAAACATTATTCTAAACTTAAAAACCTCTTACTGATGTCGGTCATTAACTTGGGCATTAGAGTGTTTACAGGTGCAACCTCTTCCCCTCACTGACAAACTAGAGTACAAGGACCTAAAGACATTCAACAAAATTCACCATCAGATATTAGTCAACTCCCTTCTTATGAACTAGTAAAATTTTATCTAGATTAGATATGAACTTTGACATTATTACTTAACGACATTTTGGTTGAAGAATAGCCCATCAACCACCATTGATTTTAATTCCTAAACATTATAATACTTTTTGGTGTGTCGAAATAATTAATAATATTAGTGATAGGTGTTGAGAAAAACAAGTGTGAGTTGGAAGTGTTGAGAATCAAGTGTGAGGTGGAAGTCCCACATTGATTAGAAAAGTGGAGATTAAACACTTTATAAGTGAGAGAACCTATACATCTATAACCTTAAGATTTTGGTTGACTATGTGGTGTGTTGCTCATATAGAAATGCCTAATTGTAAAAATGCCTCTTCATGTTGACCCCCCGAATTGATGACCTAACAGTGGTATCATGAGTCATTGGTTCGAGTGAAGGACCAACTCACTTATATCGAAAGTTCCCCCACATGGTTGTGTATAAGAGACATGTCCCGTTGAAAAAGTGTCAGCGGTGGTATAAGTGTATATTTATGAAAGAGCTTCTTCTTGAGGGGGAAGATTGTTAGTAGACTCATACTTGAAGGGGAGTATTGAGAAAAACAAGTGTGAGTTGGAAGTTTTAAGAATCAAGTGTGACGTGGAAGTTCCATATTGATTAGAAAATTCGAGATTGAGCACTTTATAAATGAGAAAATCCACACACCTATCACCTTAAAGTTTTTGGTGAGTATGTGGTGTGTCTGTCACAATGTATGTTGCTCACAAAGAAATACCTCATTGTAAAAATTCCCCCTCATATTTACCTTGAAATGATGACCTAACAATAGGAGGAATGGTAGCGTTATGGACGAAAACATCATACATTAATTGTAGTCATGATGTTTTTCATGTTGATCGAGAGGCTAACAAGTATATCTATATTTTAGTGAACATAGAGATGTGGTCCAATAATTATAGACTTACTTGTCTTTCATGAACCTCTTTCTCATGTAATACAAACTATTTTTTATGATCGTTCGGGTATGTTTTTCCCGTCTAGTTATTTATTGTTTTTTTTAGATTGTATTTTAAAACAAAACTTCCACACTACAACTTATATTTATTTGTATTTGTATTTTCTTATAATTTTTAATTTTAATAAATTAAAATAAATTTAATTTTTTTTCAAACACCTAAAATAATAATATTTATGTTGGGGTTAAATGAAAATATACATGTTGAAGAAACCTCACATCGCTAAGTTTTGTGAATAAAGAGAGTTCAAGACTATATATAGAATACAAGTTCTTTGAAGTTCAACATCGCTTAGTTTTGTGAAAGAATAGGAAGTCCAAGGATATATATATATATATGATCAACTTACTCCATGAGTAAGTTTTTTTAGCTTACTCAATTTCAAGCACTCTCTGCTCCAAGAGCCTGATCCTCGCGTAGCTCGGAAGCGCGACCAGGTCTACCCGCGTGACCAGCACGCTCATGACCACAAGAGGACTCGAAGGAACAAGCAATCTCTCCCGATCAAGTCTAAGGGACGAGCACGCTCACCTTCTCCTCGAAGGAACCGCTCACCTTCCCCACGAAGGAATCGCTCCCCTTCTCCTCGAAGGAACCGTCGTCGCGAGCATCCCGTTCGGTCCCCATCAAACACCAGTTCCAGCAGCGACGACGGGCCTCGCGGCCTGTTGTCCCAGGAGATCTTGGCTACACGTCTACCAAAAGGCTTGGAGAACATCGATGCGCTATTAGACTACCGTGGCGTACGGGGCGCCATCAAATGCAGACTGTTCCCGACCACGCTCTGAAAGGGAACGATGACATGGTACAAGCAACTGCCCGAGGAGTCCATTACCTCGTGGAGACAGCTGGCCAGGATGTTCTCGCGGCACTTCACAGCATCTCGCCGCCACCCCAAAACTGAGGCCTCTCTTGGAGCCATAATCCAGGGAAAAGACGAACCTCTCCGCACATATATCGAGAGGTTCAACAAGGAAGCTGTACAAGTCCCTACAACGGACAAAATGAAGAAGTTTCTGCTCGAGCAAGGGCTCCGCCCAGGCTCCAAGTTTTCTAAAGCCATTGGCCACGCACCATTGAGGAACATTGACGCCCTCCTCCTCAAAGCCCAAAAACATATCCAGTACGAGGAGAAGGTTGCGGCCAGCAACGTCTGAGCATCACGCCATCAGGAGAATGCTCGGGCATCCAGAGGAGAGGAAGCTTCGACATCTCGTCGAGGTGAACGAAGACGCGAGGACCGTCCTCGTGACTCCCATGATAGCAAAGGGCCCTCTGGGCGGTTCCATGACTACACTCCCTTGACCGTCTCCAGGGAAAAAATCTTGTCCGAATGTGCCAATTCGGAGTTCAAACAGGCAGGGGTCCGCTTCCCCAAACAACTGCCAAACAGACCAAACGTGGACAAATCAAAATACTGTCGTTTCCACAAAAGTCACGGCCATACTATGGAAGACTGCATCCATCTGAAGGATGTCATTGAGATACTGATCAGGGATGGCCACCTGAAATAGTTTGCGAAGAAGAAGGACACTTCTCAGCAGGATGCCCAGGAGTCCAAGAAGATAGAGGAGGAGGTACCCTCCTCAGAAGACGCCAATATACAGGTCGCTATGTCCATATCGCGACCAAAGAACTTCTACGTCCCGGACGGGCTCAGCGCCCCTGCATATTTTGTGGCCCACAACTCGTGGGAGACATTTCCCTCCGCCATGGTCATCTCTGACGGGGGTTTCAACAAAGTCACTGTGGGCTCCGTGAAACGGAAGTTCGAGCACCTGATCAACACAAGCTCCAACAAAGTGACCACGCTTGATTAGGCCCAGAAGGGCTCCATACCCATCTCCTTCTACCGGGAGGAGCTCCTCGGCGGTTCCCCGAACTCAAGCATACCTTTGCTCGTCAGAGCTCGGATGGCGAACTTCGACGTTCGCAGAATACTCGTCGACCAGGGCAGCTCGGTCGACATCATGTACTCCCAGCTATTTTCAACACTTCAACTAGACGAATCACACCTTACCCCCTATGTAGGGTCCGATTTACAGGGATTCAACGGGTCTGTGACCAAGCCGTGGGGATACATTGAACTGATCGTAACCTTCGGATCAGCTGAGACGGCCAGATCCATCAAGGTGCAATTTCTGGTAATCGACTGCCCGTCGCTCTACTAGTGCATTTTTGGAAGGCCAACTCTGGCCGAGTTGGTAGCGGTGCCCTCAACAGTCCACTTGAAGATGAAGTATTACACTTCGAAAGGAATGGTCATAACCCTACACGGCGACATCGAAGCTGCACGACGATGTTTCGAGGTAGCTACAAAGGGGCTCAACGCCATTGCGTCCAAGCCTAAAGCATCGGGTAAGCCAGCATTGCCAAGCAGCTCCGAGGAGGCCAAGCCTCTGCCCCAGGTCGACTCCATTGACCTCGACAGTCGCTTCCCCAAGGAAGACAAACCGGAAGAACGAGCAGCTTCGGTCAACCCGTCCACATCGTCCAGCAGCAGTTCCCATCCGATGCGCCCTATCCCGGATGGCAACTTCGAGATCGTTCTGTTCGGCGAAGACCCCCAACGGGGAGTAAATATTGGAGCAGACCTTCCCGACATTGCGAGGAATCAGCTCAAAGCATACCTCAGAGAGAATGCCGACCTCTTCGCATGGAGCACCGCCGAAATGCCCGGCTTGGATCCATCCATCGCCTGTCACCAGCTGACCATCGACCCGACCATCAAGGCCGTAGCACAACATAGGAGAAAGCAGTCTCCGGAGAAAACGGAGGCTGCTGAAAAAGCTGTAAAGGACCTCCTCGAGGCCAAATTTATTCCGGAGGTCAAGTACACCACTTGGCTGTCCAACGTTGTACTAGTTAAAAAATCTAATGGAAAATGGCGCATGTGCATTGATTATACCGATCTCAATAAGGCATGCCCGAAGGATGCCTACCCCCTCCCCAACATTGATAAACTCGTTGATAACTCTGCTGGTTTTAAACTATTATCGTTCATGGATGCCTACTCGGGCTATAATCAAATCCCGATGGCAATGTCCAATAAAAAATATATGGCCTTCATGACCGAATCGGACAACTATTACTACAACGTAATGCCCTTCGGCCTGAAGAACGCCGGAGCAACGTACCAATGAATGATGAACAAAGTATTCCGGGGAGAAATAGGCGACATGCTCGAAGTCTACATGGACGACATGATTGTAAAATCCCACGAGAAAACCGATCATACTGCCCATTTAAGAAAGGTCTCCGAACTGGCCAGGAAATACAAAATGCGTTTTAATCCGGAGAAGTGCACGTTCGGTGTCCGAGCAGGCAAATTCCTCGGCTTATACTTAACAGAACGAGGAATCGAAGCCAATCCCGACAAATGCGGGGCATTCTCCGAGTTTCCTACGCCTAAGTCCACAAAATCCATCCAGTTCCTCAACGGGATGCTCGCGTCACTATCTCGTTTCGTGGCCAAGTCCGCCCAGCACGCCCTACCATTCTTCAAACTCCTCCGCAAAGAGGCACCATTCGAATGAACCGAGGAGTGCGACAAGGCCCTTCTCCATCTAAAACGGGCACTCTCAGAGCCATCAGTCCTCTCTCGCCTGGACAATGGCGAAACATTGTACCTATACCTGGCCGTAGCAACCAAAGTAGTGAGTGCCGCTCTCATCCGCGAGACACCTGACGGGCAGAAACCCATATATTTCACAAGCAAAGCGCTACAGGGACCAGAGTTAAGATACCAACAGATAGAGAAGGTGGCGATGGCCCTCATCAATGCAGCCAGAAGATTAAGACATTACTTCCTGGCTCACACGATTGTGATTCGAACAGATCAACCCATAAAGCAGTTGCTCGGACGACCAGATATGGCCGGCCGAATGCTCAGGTGGTCCTTAGAACTATCCGAATTTGACATCCAATACGAAATTAGAAAAGCCCTCAAAGCCCAGGCTATGGTTGACTTCGTCGCGGAGATGACATTCGCAGACTCCCCCGCGAGTGAAGCGCGCAAATGGACCATTTTCGTTGACGGTGCCTCAAGCTCGGCAGGCAGCGGCGCAGGCATCATACTGGAAAGCGGCGAAGGGATCATCGTCGAAGTGTCACTCACCCTGTCATTCCCAACCTCCAACAACCAGGCTGAATACGAGGCCTTCCTAGCTGGGCTACGCCTGGCCGGGGATTTGGGCGCAGAAGAGGTCGTCATTTGCATGGATTCACAACTCACGGCCCTCCAGGTCCGAGGAGAATACCAAGCCAAAAACGACAACCTGACCGAATACTTGGCCCTGGTCAAAAAATAGATGGCGAAGTTCATAACAGTAGAAGTGAAAAATGTTCCCCGCGAACACAATGTGCGAGCGGACGTGCTATCCAAACTAGCCAGCACAAAGAAGAAAGGCGAAAACAAATTTGTCATACTGGAGGTACTTCCTCGACCCAGTGTCGAGAAGGCCTCCCCGACACTAGACGTACAGGTGATCGGCGACAACAACTGCTGGATGACCCTTGTCTACAACTATCTCGCCAAAGACGAACTCCCGTTCGACCCAAAGGTGGCCAGTATAGTCAGGCGAAGAGCCTGCTCTTATGTCTTGGTCAAAGATAAACTCTACAGGCGGAGATTCTCCATTCCGCTGCTCAAATATGTTGAGGAGGAAATGGTCACACACATCCTGCGCAAAATCCACGAGGGAATCAACGCCCAACATCTCGGCGGAAGGTCCCTTGCTCGAAAGGCTCTCCGGGCAGGCTACTATTGGCCGACCATGCAAAACGATGCGAAAGAACACGTGAAGAAATGTGATAAATGCCAACGGCACGGGGATATGCACCTGGCTCCGCCTAACGTGCTCAAGGCTATGTCCTCCCCGTGGCCATTCGCCTGGTGGGGCCTAGACATCCTAGGACCCTTCGTGGTAGGATCAAGTCAGAACAAATACCTCATAGTGGGCGTAGACTATTTCATAAAATGGATAGAAGCAGAAGCTCTAGCCAAAATAACTACCCTCAACATCTTGCGTTTCTACAAGCGAAACATCCTCGCACACTTCGGTATCCCCCAAGCAATAGTAACGGACAACGGGACGCAATTCACGGACATGAAGTTCCAAGACTTCGTCTCCCAACTAGGCACGAAGCAGCACTTCGCATCCGTGGAGCACCCTCAAATGAACGGGTAGGCTGAAGTTGTCAACCGAGTCATCCTTCGAGGCCTCAAGCGAAGGCTGGACGAAACAAAGAAGGCATGGGTCGAGGAACTGCACAGCGTACTGTGGGCATACCGCACAACTCCACACTCATCGACCGGGGAAACACTTTTCTGTTTAGCATACGAACCGAGGTTGTAATTCCCATCGAAGTTCACGTGCCCTCTAGGCGGACAGAGTCACCCCTAGACGAGGAGATGAACGACGAGTCATTGAGAGAAGAGCTCGACCTCGTCGAGGAAATCAGAACCGGGGAAGCCCTCCGCGAAGCCTCACTAAAACAAAAAATTACCATCAGGCACAACGCCAAGGTGATACGGCGAGAGTTCGACGTGGGAATCCTTGTTCTAAGAAGAAACCACAAAGACTCTCACGAAGGAAAACTAGCAGCCAACTGGGAAGGGCCATATCGCGTCCAAGTAAAAACAGAAAATGAGGCCTACTACCTAGAACATCTCACCGGGGAAGAACTTGCTCGACCATGGAACGCCGAAAAGGTAAAACCATACTATAGCTAAGGCCCTGATTCTCGGTTCGACCGTCACAACGACGGACATCAACTACCGACCACTATGCACGTCTAGGTACTAGCATCACATACGAATAAAGCAGAACCCCGCTCCGTAATGAGCCGGGTAACTGCTTGACAGCGTTCCTCGATCGAGCATCACCGTCATCAAAGTACCATGACTGGCAGAACCTCAGCTCATGATGGGACGTTCACACCGCAAACTCAGGCTTCAAACGCGACCTGAGCTCCATACACCCGCCAGGATATTCCTCGGCCGTTCGACCAGTTCCCCTCACTGCCGAACACATCTACAACGAGCAATTCCCCCAAATTATTCGCACAAGTCAAATACCCCATATCACGACTGGACATACATTCACAACGAGCATGAGCACGGCACTTAGTGAAAAATAAAAGTAAGTAAAATCATGCAAACGGCAGAATCAAACATGTAATAATTTAACATAATAAGTGGCTGCAAGGGCCACGATTGTACTGAATTACATAAAACGGGGGTCACGCCCCCCAAAAATAAATTACAAGCAAATTACACGACACGCTGTAGCGAGCGATTTTGGACGCGGTTCTTAAGCGTTGTCGCTCTTTGGGGTTTACTACAGGTCGATTCATTTTTTATCCTATTGTGAGCTGAATAAGGAAGGGAAATAGATGTCTCCAATTAACCCTACTTGCAAACTGAGTTTAAACAGCGGTCTGTTAAGTTACGGATGTTATATGGTAATGGGGCCTTTTTCTTCTTTCTTACTTATTTAAGGTGGAAAACACTGAGACTGTTCAGGGTAGGATGTTAGGACTGATGCTTTTCGATTGATGTATGCGGGTATGGGATTTAGGGTTTTTGTTTCGTGTGCTCGCTAAGATTTTCTTTCAATCTTATGCCTACGTATTCCCGTTTTCTGAAACAGGGAAATCAGAGCGTTTGTAGTTCCTCCTATTCTATGGGAGGAAATGGTGTTTTGGTGTCTTGTTCAAAGCCCAAGACGTGAAGTGAAAGGTAGTTTGTATCTTGTTCAAAGCCCAAGATGTGAAGCTGAAGGGTCTATTTGTATCTTGTTCAAAGCCCAAGATGTGAAGCTGAAGGGTCTATTTGTATCTTGTTCAAAGCCCAAGATGTGAAGCTGAAAAGGTGTTGTCTTTAGAGAGAATTTGTCATCTCTAAAGAGGGGTTTGTCTGTCACAATTGTTGGGTGACTGGTTATAAAGGAGAATTACTTTAACCAGGATATGTGAATCCGGCAATGCCATAATTTCCTTCATAGGGATTTTTCCAACCTATAGGAGAAGACTTTAACTCAGTGTAGAGCAATGTCATCTTTCCTTAGGAATTTCTCATGCTAAAAGAGGGACAGTGACGTGGATGTAGATGATCCATAGGCTTGCCGCTTACAGCAATTAGATAAAGGGAAGGAGTTGTTGATGTTTGTGTACTGTGAACAAGGCATAACTTTGATGCTAAAAGGTTGTTTGGCTCAACCTGAGTTTCCTTATACAAAGCCTAAGAGGAGGCTATTGGCCCAACAAGAGGGTGTTTTTATGTGTCTCGTACAAAGCCCGAGAGAGAGGCTAAAAAGAGGTTGACACAACAAGAGAGTGCTTTTGTATGTGTCTTGTACGAAGCCCAAGACGGAAGTTAAAAGTTGTTTGACTCAATAAGAGAGTCTTTTATACTTAACAAGAGAGTGCTTTGTATCTCGTACGAAGCCTGAGATGGAGGTGAAAAGTGTTTAGCTCAATAAGAACCATTTTGTATCTCGTACAAAGCCCGAGGTAGAGGCTGAAAGATGTTCGACTCAACAAGAGAGTCTTTTTATATCTCGTACAAAGCCCGAGTTAGAGGCTGAAAGATGTTCGACTCAACAAGAGAATCTTTTTGCATCTCGTACAAAGCCCGAGATAGAGGCTGAAAGATTTGTTTCAGTTGAGTGACAGGTCCAATATGCTAATTTAAAGAGAAAACCAGTTCTTATATGAGTAATGTGGTACCTAGGGATTTGATTCGAGGATCAAGGTTATTTCCTGTTCTTTAAGGAAATGGAAAATCCAAAGGGTATTGGGACTGTCCAAGTCCTACGGGTTTTATCTTCCCATTTTTGAAAGGCACTTGAGAATGTCTTTGAGACTCAAGGAAGTTGGATTGTCCAAGTCTAGAGTTTCATCTTTTGTACTATGTTTTGAGAAACAGTAGCAGCGTCTAGACTCTTTGAAAGACTGTTCTATTAAGATGACTAATTTCTGTTCTTATACCTGCAGAAGGTCGTCGGGACAATTTGTACGAAGCCCAAGAGGAGGCTGAAAACTTTTAAGAAGTCGGGAGGTCCTTGTACGAAGCCCAAGAGGAAGCTATCATTCCCGGAGGAAGAATCCTTATACGAAGCCTAAGAGGAGGCTGTGAATACTTCTAAGAAGCTGACGAGCCCTTGTACAATGCCCAAGAGGAGGCGGGGATGCTTTTAGGAAGCCTGTGGGTCCTTGTACAATGCCCAAGAGGAGGCCGGATGCTTTTAAGAAGCCCGTGGGTCCTTGTACAATGCCCAAGAGGAGACCGGATGCTTTTAAGAAGCCCGTGGGTCCCCAAACCCCGAGAAATTCAAGACAGGCTATTCACAGAGAATAGATCGAGCCAGGAAAGTTCGAGAATTTGCAAGAAACTCAAGAGATGCAATTCACGGAGAAGAGATCATCTCTGGGGAGTAGATTTTCTTGACAATTCCTAAGGAGGACAGCCGAAAAGAAGACTGTATCTGGTGCTCCTATGGGGGATCTAGTATTGTCTATTTCTAAGAATAATAGAAACGGCTTTACCTAGTGCTAAACGTAGTTGCCGGGGAAACTCTAAATATCTATACTATTATTACACAGTTGATATGAGTTTATGAAAGAAGACTTACAGCGAAACAGCCCCACAATACAGTTATATGTATATGAAAGCGATAAATGAAAGCGTATAAACACTTACTCGGATGTAGAGCTTCCATGTTGTTTGGTTAGTTGTTCAACAAAGAAAGATTGAAAATAACAATATATTCAAAATCAAAGGAGAAAGTGCTTTGAAAGAAAGATTGGGGCTTACAGCTCAAGGAGAGGCCCAGGGTTTTACCAGTGATTGCACTGTTAAATTTGTACAGAGGGACTTATACAAGTGACTGAGGCCCAAGAAAGGTTTTCTGTACAAAGGGATGGGTCTTACACTCTCTCAAGAGGCCCAAAAAGTTTTAAAGAAAAAAGAGTAGGGCTTATAACATGAGGGTACGCCCAGATGACTTTTCGTTTGAAATGGCGATCGCACCGAGGTTTTCTTTTAACGCAAAGGGACTTATACAATATCTGTGACCCAAAAATTGTTTTGGTTAAAAGGGGATTGGTTCTTACACTCTAACAGAGGCCTAAAAGTTTTGAATGGGTCTTATAGCTCAAGGAGAGGCCCAAATGGTTTATTTTAAACGGGCGACGATCGCGCCGAACTTTTGAAATACAACGGGACTTATACAATAAGTGAGGCCCAAAAATAGGGTTGTATTTTCAAAGGGTTGGGTCTTACCCTCTATTAGAGGCCCAAAATGATTTTGAATGAGTCTTATACCTCGAAGAGAGACCCAATTGATTTTTGTTTGAAACGGCGATCGCGCCGAGATTTTTGAAAACGCAGTGGGTCTTATACAATGACTGAGGCCCAAAAATTGTTTTCAAAGGGGTTGGGTCTTACACTCTAATAGAGGCCCAAAAGTGTTTGAAAATGATTTGTGAGGGTTGAATTAATCAAAAACCCTAATTTGTTTCCAAAATGTATTTTAATTGAATAAAAATTCAATTAAAATGATCAAAAATTGTTTAACATGTGGGAAACAAATTATGATCTTGGATTAATGCTTCAAAAATCAAGTATTGACCTCTAGGTCGTGACAACAAGTACAAGGTGATTTTTGAGTTGGAGGTGTTACAGATGAGTTGTGATGATCTGAACAGCTTCCTTATACCTTATGGAGTGTGTTTGAATGCTTGGACTTGATTGAAAATGGTTGGATCACTTCATGGCATCTCAACTGCAACTTGGTTAAAACCTTGAGCAATTGACTGGTGATTCTGAGAAATCAGTGTTCCAGATGTTGTTTAAGTATTTGGATCACTTCTATGTGATGTATGTGAGGTGTGTGTGTGATTGGTTTGGTTGGAATTGCTCTCTAACTCAAAATTCGATAGTGACTTGCCTTAGAAGGCAAAATTGGGGTGAAAGAAGAGATTTTGAGGAAAACATATGTTTGATGGCTTTGGTGTACTCAAACTGATCACAATTGAGCTCTATTTATAGTAGAGCAAGTTTGTTTTGCAAGGAATAGTGAATGGCAACTGCTGAGTAGGGTTGGCCAATGTTGAGCAATGAGAATCCAAGTCTCCTTTAGCAATTGACTAGAGGTTAGGGCACAGGTTGCTGGTTCCCTTGGTCTTGGATAAATCTTGACTGAATTCAGTTGCCAATAGCTCAGTCCATGCCACCTTGGTGCTTCCATTGAATGCTCCAATCCAAAATTGGAGTCTTGTCCCTATTTTAGGCAATTCTAGGTTTGGCATGCTATTTCTTGTTCCAAGGACTTTTGAGGCTTGGCTCAGTGATTGTGCCCTTTAGATTTGATCCTCAGATGTGTCCAAATTGATGACAAGGCTTAGAATTGGCTGATTTTGGCAAATTGACCAAAAGTGCAAAAATCTGCCTTGCCTTGGCAGTTTTCAGCAAGGCATCTTGCCAATGTCATATCTCATGGCTCAAGTTGAATTTGGTGATGTTCTTGGCCATTTTGGAAAGCTCTTATATAATACAACAACTGTTTGATCATATTTGGTTTTTAGACTTTTTGGATCCAAGTGAAAAATGTCCCTACATTTGGAAAAAGGTGAAGGCAGATTCTGACTTAGTGAAAATTTCACTAAGTGTTGGAAAAAGTGACATTTTCACTTTTCAGCCACTTTGATCACTCCATAACTCAAAATCCCTAATGAATTGGAATTAGGTCTAGTTGAAGTTTTTGTAGAGGGCCATGAGGGCTATAAAACCAGCTTTGGATGGGGCAGAATGGATTTGTGGTTTAGGAGTTATGATTCTTCAAAGTTGGTACCCTTGCCACTTTGTTCATAACTTAGAAAAATTTCTAAGTTTTTATGGTTACCCTTTTACAAGTTATCCCACTTTTCTTGATTTTTCTTGATGAATGATGATTCAAATCATACATTAACATCATTTTAGGGTTAAAAATCCAATTTTGTGAAAAATCTCAAAAAGTCAAAGTTTGACTTTTGTGCACAGTTGACTTTTTAGCAGATGAATTCTAAACTGTGCAATTCTTCAGGAAATCATGTCTTGACCTAAATCAAACTTGATGGACATGTTCCATGGGTGTTATAGGGTGTTTTGAATCATGTCCTAGGGTTTGGGAGCATGTCCTGGTCAAAAGTTAGAGTTACAGTTGACTTTTCTCTCAAAACCCTAACTGTGGTTCAGATGAAATTGAGACTTGTTGCTCAAGCTTCTTAGATCAATCCATTGTTGTAAATGGATCAATGTGGTATGTTAGAGACCCTCAAATCCTCTCTTGAGGTCTTGGCTCATGATTTGTCCCAAAAGTCAACTTAGGGGTGAATTAGGTCAAGAAACCCTAATTCCTGATTTTTGATAAATGCATCCCCTGAGGCTAAATTGACTTGATGAATGAGGTCCATGAGATTCCATGGAGCATCATAGGTCATGATTTGAAGCATTGGCTCATGCCCAGAGGAAAATTTCCATCTGGAGGCCCTGGTCGACCAAAACCCTAATTTGGTGACACTGGCGATCCTGAGGCTTGATACACCTAGAAGGGAGCAGCCATGTGCTTAATCCTTGAAGTGGGAGTCCTTTTGATCCATTGTGGATGTTTGAGAGGTTATACAAGTTGAAGATCAAGTCATTCCTTGATTGATCCTTTGTCTAAAGCTCAGAGAGGGCTCGAAACCCTAATTATTGTTTGTAGTGAATGCTCACCCATCTTTGGGGAGACTGATGAGGTACAATGGTTCATCCATATTGTGATGATGATTTGCACAATGATGGGAATCTAAGTGGTCAAAATTTGGGGTATGACAGATGCCCCTATTTAATCTTCTTGGACCCGAAGGTGTGAATGACGAAGGTATTCGGACATTCGGGGTGCAAGAGGATTAAATATCAGAATATTCAAAATTTTGATGATGGCTATGAATGGCAGCTTACGCATTCATCTTCTTTTGCTAAGCAATGATGCTTAGAAAAGGTAAGCTTACCCTCGATCCTGGTTTCCTGCCAAGGAACTGATCTTAGTTTCTTTTGTAAACTCCCCCCTCGATCCTGGTTTCCTACCAAGGAACTGATCTCAGTTTCTTTTGTAAACTTCCCCTCGATCCTGGTTTCCTACCAAGGAACTGGTCTCAGTTTCTTTTGTCAACTTCCCCTCGATCCTGGTTTCCTACCAAGGAACTGGTCTTAGTTTCTTATATAAATTTCCCCTCGATCCTGGTTTTATTCCAAGGAACTGGTCGTAGTTTCTCTTGTCAATAAACTTTATTGACAAGAGACGCTACTCGTAGCAGTTTTCCTTAAACTTCTCGCCGAAATTTCCTAAGGAGATGCCATTTGACGGAAAAGGTTTTGATGTCAGACTTACTGGGGAACCCATTCATCTGAGTTGTAGAGGGGTAAAAACTTCTCCGTTGGAGACGCCATTTATTGACTCTACCGAGGAAAACGAGTCTCTTGAGAGACTGCTTTCTGCTTGGGGTCTTACATCATACTTTTCTCAGGATCTTTTCGGAGAAATGCCATATGATAGGATCTAATTTTGAGGTGTCGATGACCTTTTCATCAGTGGTTTTTTTTTCAGAGAAAAACTATTATATTGCCGAATCTCTGCTTAAGAGGCTTCCTCTAGGGATTTTCCTTAATCCGAGAAAGCAAGGATATCATTTTCAATGGCGAAGAGTGACATTTGTTGAAGGTTCTCTGGTCTTTCAGATGTTCAAATTATCAAAGTGGTCAAGTGCCGACTCTAATCCAGAAATAAACTGGATGAGAGAGATAGTTCAGACGCAACACTTCCTGATGAGGCAAGAACTGACAACTCGATTGAGAGGACTTTCAACACTAGGGGATAAAACCGGCTAGAGTGATAGTGATGCAATATGAATGTGAATGTAAATCAATAATGCATGATATATGTATGTATATGCTGACAAAACTGACACGACATACAGACTAATGGATGAAAACGACTGGATACTCGGCCATCGCGGGGCGAAGAAGTACCGTTGGTTCTAAAGTAGCAATTATGCCTTGCTTAGGAGAGATAGTCCCTGCGGGGAATACCGTTGGTCGGGCTTAGGAGATAAGAACTCGGTCGAGGATGTCAGATGAAACATGGTCTCTGACACAGTTGATCCTTCATTCAGGCGTATTGGCTTAGAAGGAGTACTTTGATTCTGCACTTTGAAGCTCGCTTATTTCTGGAGAAGCGACCGATGTTCTTCTGATGTTCAACAGTCAAAAGAAATTGCCATCTTTAATTTAAAAGCAGAAAAAGTTTAACAAGTAAATTCATTTTGTTTCATTTCAAGAATCGTTAATCATGTTAAAGACGTCATTCTGTAAAGCTAAAACAAATAAGAATTGCAAACAAAAGCACAAGGGCTCAAATTTCATTGATGGGATGGAAATCAGCCAAGTGCGTGATTCCACAGAGTATATACAACGTTAGAAAATGGTAATTTATAGGGAAAAGGGCTACGTTGAAACATAACGACCACTATCCTTCTACCAACTGTGAATCCCGGATATCCTGAGCTTCCGTCGAAGATGACCTTGACTGGAGTTTTCCTCCGATGGATGATGTAACTGCTGCTGAAGGACTTGCCTCTGTTGGACATAGTTACTTGCCATTTATCCCTAATTTTTGCCTGGATTATACTTTGAGATTTCCAATCCCCCGGGATGATTTTTGATCATGTATCTAACTTTTGCCTGGACCGCTCTTTCGGGTTTTCAATCCACCGAGACGTTTTTTTTTCTTTCTTTTTTAGTTTAGGCGAAGTATTTCTTGACTACATCAACATTCGTGGGGTAGGAAAATTTCTCTCCATCCATGGTTGCAAGTCTCAAGGCGCTGCCTGAGAAAGCTTTCGTGACCACATAGGGGCCATCGTAATTCGGAGTCCATTTGCCCCGAGAATCAGTGAGAAAAGATTGTATCTTTTTTAGCACAAGGTCTCCTTTTCTGAAGATGTGAGGTCGAACCTTTTTGTCAAAGGCTTTCTTCATTCTCTGATAATAACATCTGCCAACGGGCAATCCTTCTCGTGAGAGCAGACTTTTCAAATACGTACTTGATTGGATCCATCTCAGAGACCAACCAAGTAGTATGACGAATCATGTATTGGCGAAGACGTTTGGCTGCCCAAGCCAAAGCGCAACAAGTTTTCTCGATCATCGTGTACCGCATCTCGCAGTCGGTGAACTTCTTGCTCAGATAGTAAATGGCAGACTCTTTCCTTTTGGTTTCGTCTTGTTGGCCAAGTACACAACCCATGGAGTCTTCCAAGACTGTGAGGTAAATGATCAGTGGTCTTCCTTTCACTGGTGGTGATAGAATTGGTGGGTTCAACAGGTATTCCTTAATACTGTCAAAGGCGGTTTGGCAATCTTCTGTCCAAACGCAGTACTGGTTCTTTTTTAGTAACCTGAAAATCGGCGCACAGGTCGCAGTCATGAGGAATATGAATCTAGAGATGTAGTTCAAACGTCCCAGGAATCCTATGACTTGTTTTTCAGTTTTCGGAGAAGGCATTTCTCGAATGGCCTTAACCTTGTCAGGATCAACCTCAATTCCTTTCTAGCTGACGATGAACCCTAAGAGTTTCCCTGAACGGACACCGAAGGTGCACTTGTTAGGATTCAAGCGGAGTTGATACTTCCTCAAACGCTCGAATAGTTTTGACAAGTGGGTCACATGCTCCTCTTCTATTTTAGATTTTGCAATCATGTCATCGACATACACTTCGATTTCTTTGTGTATCATGTCATGAAACAGAGTAGTCATGGCCCTTTGATAGGTTGCCCCGACGTTCTTCAAACCGAACGACATTAGATTGTAGCAAAAGGTACCCCATGGGGTAATGAACGAAGTTTTCTCCGTGTCTTTCGGCACCATTTTGATCTGGTTATAGCCCGAGAATCCATCCATGAAGGAGAAAACTTTGAACTTTGTTGTACTGTCAACCAGCATGTCAATGTGTGGTAAAGGAAAGTCGTCCTTTGGACTTGCCTTGTTTAAATCTCTGTAGTCGACACACATTCTGACCTTTCTGTCCTTTTTGGGAACGGGAGATCTCTTCTGGAATTTCGTTGTCATCTTCTTCTTCAGCCCCAAATATCGGGAACTCAAAGTTAGGAGAAGGCATCGGATCGTATGTTTCAACGGGGTTTAAAACAAGCAATCTGCATGACGGTATAATTTGTGTTTAGAAGAGATAGAGAGAATGCAAGTGTGTGCAGTGTATTTTCTCTTTACTGCTTGTTTTTATTATTAGAATTGTTTTTTAGGATTACCATTTTCTGAAAAACGAAAAGAGAAAATAGGAAATAATGCGGAAATTACAGAATGACGTTATTTTATTTATGAACAAGTCGATTCTTGAAACTACAGCCCTATAAAACAAAACTCTGTCGCTTTGGGCGAAGCGAAGAGGGAAATTTACAGAAAGCGAGCCCTATCAAAACATCCATTTCACCTGGGCAGGATGAAAGGTTAAAACAAAGATGGCAATTACTTTGACTTATGAACGATCTTCGGAACATCGACAGCAACCCATTGGCGGCGAACTCCTCGGTGAATCATAAAGTCTGGCACCTTCCTTGATTTGTCTTCAAAAATAACGCTGATTTCTGGTGGAGCAGGATCGTTGGAATCTGTCTCCCAGGCAGAGTTGTCGTAGGAGGATTCCTCTATTGCCTTTTGTAGAGTATTGGTGCTCTCGAGTACATCTCCCCATCCAGTTGGCTGGATGTCTTTGAGCCTGATACGAGAGCTTTCGGGAGCGGTGTACTTGACCATATAGTCAAATTTTCCACTTGGTTGTCCCAAGGTGTCCCACACTTCTTTGGAACTAGAGGAGTCATCTCTCTCGATGACGTTGACCTCAAGGAAGGCGTAGTTGATGAATTCTAGTCATGCAAATGTTGCAAATTCATCGTCGTGCTGGGTATTTTCAGGATAACCAGTGTGTTGATCCCATGACATGGTGGGGACACACGTATTCTGTTCAATGATGCTCAGCTGATTTTCAATGTTCGACTGAATTTCTTGCCCCAAATCTCCTGGGTAAGGTTGCCACATTGGCAGACCATCCATCGGGCCATAGTAGGTATAGTCAAAATTGTCCTTCATCGAAGTGTCTTCCTCTAATGAATTTGGCGGAGCGCGGCATCCTTCCAGATCACAATCTCCATAGATCATTTCGACGTCTGACCTGGGTATAAATCTCAGACTCTGTGTAGGAAAGCAATAGGGAGTCTGCGTTTCGTCCTGAGACATATAACTGTCCTTGTTGAGGTAGGACTTCCATTCCTCCTCTGTGTCAGAGGGATCCTCCTCATTGATAGTGTGTACTTCTTGAGTCACTGGGTGAAGGAAACCTCCACTGTGGAAGAAGTTCTGAATGGGATGAAGACTTTCATCGTTGGCAGCTGTCTGGGTACAGGTTGCAGAAAAACCAAGACCCTTCTTTGTTCTATTGTCAGTAGGAATGACAAGTTGTCCCCATCCCGTTGTGTTGGTACTTTCGACCACTTTGATAGCATCTTTGTATGAGGAAATCAAAGTTCCTTCTTTTGATTGATTGTCTTTGCTCACCGACAGTGCTTGGAACTGCGTTCTAATAACCTCCTCGGGTTCTACACCAGTAGATGATGATAAGTTACTCACGAGTAAGGCTTGTTCTCCATAGACTGTGATGAGTTGATCGTCCTTGACGAACTTTAGCTTTTGGTGGAGGGTCGAGGTGACCGCTCCAGCCTGATGTATCCAAGGTCTTCCTAATAAACAATTGTATTTTGCCCGGATGTCTATGACCTGGAAAGTGACTTGGAAAGTGTGAGGACCAATAGTTATGGGAAGATCGACTTCGCCGATAACCATTTTTCTGGATCCATCAAATACTTTGACGACGACCTCGCTGATTCTCATCGGAGGGCCTTTGAATGATAATTGCATCAAAGTGGACTTCGGCATAACATTCTGGGCTGACCCTATGTCTACCAGTACGCTAGCCAGAGCGTCGTCCTGGCAGTTGACCGTAATATTGAGTACCATGTTATGACGGTGACCCTCTTCGGGTAATTCCTCATCACTAAATCCCAAATTATTGCAGAAAGTGATGTTAGAGACAATGCTATCGAACTGTCTGATTGTTACATCTTGTTCCACAAAGGCTTGCTCCAAGACTTTCTGTAGAGCCTCCCTGTGCGCTTTTGAACTTATTAATAGTGATAATACCGAGATCTTCGAAGGAGTCTGTAACAGCTGATCAACAATGTTATATTCACTCCTTTGGATGAGCTTCAGCATCTCATCATCATTTTTCGAAAGGTCGGGATTACTGGATTGACCGACTGGTGGATCGGGAACTTTTGTCTGAGGTTCCTTTTCTTTGTTGGATTCTCCAACTCCTCGGTTGAAGATTTGACTGCTCCGTGTTACGCGACTGATGTCTGCAATATTCACAACAGAGGGTAATGGAATTTCCTTTCCATTTTCAATTATCGTTGCACCGTATTTGTAAGGGATCGCCTTAGCTGATTCATACGGTAGTGGTCCCGGCAGATAAATGACTATGGGAACCTTCTGATTTTTCTGACCATCATAAGTAATCTCGATCCGTTCCCGGTTGGGAACTTTAGATTCGTCAAGTAGAGGGATGATGGCACAAACATCCCTAGCCCTCTGATGATCAGAGATTATGACAACGTCCTCGATTTGATCGGCAATGTAACTCGGCGTCCAGTTGATGGGTCCAGAACCCGGATATGGGCGAATCTCTCCACGATCCACTTGACCCTGAAGAGCTGCTCTCACAAGGTAGCATCCTTGGTTACTCTCCAAACAGACTCTACAACATTCATAGTTGTGTGGTGGCACCTGGCCACGCCCACTTTGAATACAATGTAACCTCACTAGGTTAACTTCCACAGATCGGACATCCTGACTCTGACGCCGAGTAGGATTCCCGTTATTGATACTAATTTGCCGAGTATCTTCATCCATATAGATTGGCATCCACCAGTGATTTAACAAGTGCTGAAGTGCTTCCTGGACAAAGGCACAACCTTGATCATTTTCGCAACCCGCTTTACAGCTTTGGTAATCATGTGATATTAGGAACCCGAGTCGGACCTGCTCAGCATGTAACTCTACCAGGTTGGTATTCATTAAGTGAATGTCAAAGATCTGGACCATGTTGATCTGATAAGGGTTCCTATCATGGTAGTCTTGGATCCATCCAAGATCCATCTGATGCTGGAGGGCCTCTTGTATGAAAGAGCATCCCTGTTTGTTTACCGAGCAAGTCAGACAAGAAATGTAATCGTGTCGTGGCAGATTATGATACTGGATTTGCCTTGAGTGCATCGCCACCAAATTGACATTCATCCCACGGATGTCGTGGTTTTGAATGACGTTGGAATTTGTATAGACCATGTTAACTCCACGAACTCGGTGCTCTTGGATCCATCTGAGATCCATCTGTTCCTGTAGAGCTGATTGCACCACAGAACATTCTCGATTACTTTTAGAGCAGACATCACATTGATGATAATTATGAGGTGGCACACGGCCATATCCACTCTGTCTACAATGCATCTTGACCAGATTGGTCCTCAACAAGAGTACATCATGAGTTTGATAGACATTGTTAGACTCTCCCTCTATCAGGTTGACTGCAGCTTTCTCATGTTGAGGCAGCGGGTTCGTAAGAACATTTGGATTCGTATCTTTGAAAGATAAGAGCCCGCTCCTAACAAGCTTTTGCACGTCGGATTTGAAATTAAGACAACTCTCTATGTTATGCCCCGATCCTCCCTGATGATAAGGGCATGTTTGATCCACCTTAAACCAAAAAGGCAGATTTTCCGGTACTATAAGAGGAGACTTAGTCTGGATGTGCCCCTTAGCCAGTAGTAACGGAAATAGTTCTGCGTATGATACGGGTATAGGATCAAATCCTTGTGGCCACATTGTACGGTTGTTGTTGTATTGAGGACGAGCCTGCTGAAGAGGTTGTTGTGTCCTTTGCTGATTAGGTTGGTTCTGCGCAACTTGAGGCTGATACGTAGGAATAGGCGCGGGGTTGGTAGCAGGAGTTACAGCTGCTACCGGTTGATAATGTTGCCTTTGCTTTCCAAGAGAGATATTCCCAATATCTTGCTCTTTTTTCTTAGGGAGAGCACTACCGTATCGTTTTGTACTACTTGATGATCCAGCGTCTTTTACTAAACGTCCTTCCCGGACGGCTTCCTTAAGACGAACTCCCATACCGACCATCTCGGTGAAGTCACTGGGCGCAATGGCAACCATTCTGTCATAGTAAAATGAGCTCAAGGTCTTTAAGAAGATCTTTGTCATCTTTTTTTCCTCAAGAGGTGGACAAATTTGAGCGGCAATCTCACGCCATCTCTGGGCGTACTCCTTAAAGGTTTCCTTGTCCTTTTGTGACATTGATCTGAGTTGATCTCTGTCCGGTGCCATGTCAAAATTGTACTTGTATTGTTGGACAAAGGCAGTACCAAGATCTCTGAATGTGCTGATCATAGCACGGTTTAAACCCATGTACCATTTTAAGGCGGCACCTGTTAAACTGTCCCGAAAGTAGTGAATCAGTAAGTCCTGATTTTCTGTCTGAGCTGACATTCGTCGAGCGTACATCACCAAGTGACTCTGATGGCAAGAGTTACCCTTGTATTTTTCAAAGTCGGGCACTTGGAACTTATGTGGAACTTTCACATTGGGGACCAGACAAAGGTCTGTGGCGTCTTTTCCAAATAAATGCTGACCGCGAATGGCTTGCAGTTCCTTCTGCATTTCCAAGAACTATTCCTGGAATTCATCCATTTGGTCAAACATAGTTTCCTTTCTACCAGAAGGTATCTGTGGAATCTGTCCTTCCGGGACAGTGTGCACCACAGGGGTGGTACCGTGACTACGGCAGTGAATCTTGGCATTTCTCGAAGTTTGTAACCTTCAGGAGTCTTCAATATGCCTCTGGCATCTTCGCTTTCCCGAAGTTTGTAACCTTCAGGACCAGCGGCATCTGTTGTGATTCCCTGATCTTCAGCGATCGGCGGAACATATCCTTCCGGGATATAGTTAACAGGCATGCCCCAGGGACGATCTTTCGGCATTTGATACCTAGGATCAAACTTCTCCACTATGGGCACTGAGGTGATCTCTGAGATCACAGTTCTTTATAGCTGAGCTTCTACCATGGCTTGCATGTCGTTACGAAGCTTTCTCATATCCTCCCTTAGAGCGTCGATCTCTTCTTTCAACTCTCTATTCTCTTCCTCAAGATCATCCATCTTTTTCTGACTATTGGCCCGAGTATTGTATGAATGAGACAATTTGACTCTAGAACCAAGACATAAACGTGAGATTCGTAGGTAAGAAGAATACGTGACGTGAGAATGATGAATGCAATGATTATATTAATTGTTTTATGGTTTAATCAAAATAAACTTCGACAATTAGATTAAAAATATCAAACAGTGGTGGAAACCCCATTTTATTAAATTCAAAGGATTGCGGAAATGGAAATACAGTAAATTTCAAGGTGCGGAAACAGAAACCTAGGCTAATGGGTCCCGAGAGAACTCAGGTGCTGATTCTGGTATTTTCCTTTTCTTGGACCGGGGCTCTTGGGCCGTTGTCGGGTCGTCATTCCTTTTCCAGGTGAAAAGAGTGAGCACATTCCTTTGGTCATCTTGGTTCTCTACAGCATGCTGCTCCAAAATTTCAATCAGAGCATCCTTATCTTTCAGTAATTGCTGTATTTTTATACACTCTACGTTGAGAATGCGGTATTTGTTCTTCCAAGACCTTCTCTCCCGTTGAACTTTGTTGAGAGTAACCTGGAGCTTTTCAGTTTCCGTCATGAAGTACATGACAGATTCCCTTGGCGGAAGAACTTCGTGACGAGGATAAGGCATTTTTAGCTTGAGAGCTCTAGTTTGTACCCAGTGGAGATAAGGATCCACCGAGACACAGTCCGGTTTTCCTAGAGACTCCCGTCCTTTCTTATGAACGTGTTTCCAATCGTGCACTATTTCCATCTTTAGTGCTCTGTCATTTTCCCCTTCCTTGAAGAAAAGACCTTCCAGATGAGCGTTGCATGGGACATGCCTCATTGGGTATCCAAATTGACGACGAACCAATACCGGATGATAGTTGATTCCTCCTTTAGTTCCTATGAGGGGTACGTTGGGGAAATTTCCACAACGGTCAATGATCCTGATCCCATCATAAATCCTATTGCACCAATCAATGTCAGAGTTGGTGAGAGACATGATTTTCTGCGACCAGCGTAAGGCACTCTTATGATCCCAAAAAGCAGCAGACTTAGGTAAATGGGAGATAAACCATTTGTAAAGCAGAGGTACACAACACGTGATCTCCCCTCCGCTGTACAAATTCCCTAAGTGTACAGAATGATATGCATCCGCGAGTATAGTCGGCACAGGGTTTCGAATGAGAAAAACCTTAATGGCGTTGATATCGACGAAGTTATTAATGTTGGGCAACAGAAATAATCCGTAGGTGAGTAAAACAAAGATGCTTTCGAAAGCAGTCCCGTTTCCTATACTAGCGAAGTACAGAGCTTTCTTTGTTAAGAACTGGGCTGGCAAACCTTGTATGCCACCCTTGGTAGTCATGTGAGTCTTGACTTCTGACTCATCCAAATGAATTGCTCTTGCAATGGTCTGATCCTTTGGAATTTCTTCTAGTCCAGAAAATTGAGCTCGATCAGTGATGTGTAAATCAATCAGATGAGAATATTTCTCCAGTGTTGGTGCTAGCTGGTAATCCGGGAATGTAAAATAGTGATAAACCGGATCGTAAAACTGAATGAGCGTCTCCATGATTCCCTCAATCACATGGACCCTTAATAGAGATAGCAGACCTCCGTACTTGGCTCTGAAAGCCTCTTGGTTTGTGATCATTCTCGCCAAACCTCTCAAATCCTCTAGTTTTGGAATCTTGAAGGTATACTTATGAGTTCTCCTTCTATCGAAATCCATTAGCGCAATCTTTTTCTCTGACATTTGCAATCATTGTTTTAGTTTAATTTGAAAAAGAGAGACTAGAAGAGAAAAATTTTCTTAATGTTTTAATGTTTTTTAAATGAATGCATGAATGCAGCACACAAAAACATAGAAAAAACATGGGGTCAAAGGGTCGTTGTCACGGAGTCAAGGCTCTACCCATCCCAAAGGTTTACTAGTGATTTTTGTACCTGTCTCTCATCATCATCAACTCTTGCCAAGAAAACACCAGCGGGCCGGGAACCGTGCTAGGTGGTGTTTTTTGAAGAGTCCTCAGAAGAAGGTGGCATCGCATGACAACTATTTCTGATAGCCTCTGCGCCACTAAAGGGGTTTTCCTAGGTGTATACTCAATCTTTCCACATGCGGCATCACACGCATTCCCATTAGCAGAAAAATAAACACATATATCAATTAGGAAAAGCAGTATATATATTCATCCTAATATCCTAGACTTTTAAGAGCTAAGAATCCTATGTTCCTGACAGAAAATGGCTCCCCGGCGGAATTCCCATTCTGCGGTTTCTTTCCAAATTAGAGGTTTTTGACCTAAGATCCTAGTAAAGTCAACAAAAAGTCCTATCCCTAGTGAAGGATTTGTCCAAGATTTAAATAACCAAAGATATCAGCCCCATGTAATACCCCAAAATTTTCCCTCTCTTCTTTTCATAGCATTTAGCATTTGCATTCAAGCATAGAAAAAACAAAACATCAAGCATTTAGCATTGCATCTTGCATAAGGGCATGTGATCAGGTGATCCAAGGTGTTGATCATCCAAAGAAGAAGACCAAGTGTTTCTCACAAGCCTCAAGGATCTCTTACATCATGTATTATCTCCATTTGATCTCCCAAGTCATGGGAAGAGGAGAATTCATCAAGAAGGTTGGGCAGTGCATGACCTCCTACACAAGGCAGTCAAAAGTTGGGATCTGACCCTCAAATGGGCAAGCTCTTTGAGTTTTTGTCATCTCCAAAGGACATATCTCATATGTGTTTGAGAGGATACACAACATATTCAGAGGAATTGAGATTCGGAGGATGTGCTTTTTCCTCCTAACCAGAGGGTGCCAAAACTAGGGTTGGACCTAAAATCAGTTTATTTCTGATTTCTTGGGCAAGACTTGATCTCATGGTATTCCTTATGTTCTTAAGTGTTCATGGGTGGAGTCTTGGTCATTGGTTCTTTGAGGAAGATGTTCAATGGATCAGTTACTTGTGTAATAAGCAAAAGTCAACAGTTCAAAATGAGAAAGTCAACTGTGGAATTTTGAGGTTCTTTTCATGGTTTTCTAGGGCTCACAAGCTCATATGGTCTTCAATTGTCAAGATTCATGTCATTCATCAAGAATCAAGAGTTTGTGCACAAGTTACTAAATTTGGAAAATGACCTATAATGAAAACTTTCCATTTTTGGCAACTTTTCCACCACATTCAACTTGACTTTTCATCATCAAGGAAGCTCCAAATGAATTTTCCTCCAACATGATAGTTGAAGATATTTTTCTCCCATTTCCAAAAAGTACTAGATGGTTTCCATACCATTTGTAGAACTCAAGTTATGGTCAAAAGATGGCAAGGTGCATTTTGAGGTTTTTATATGGTTCCATTTTTCCACCTTTTGCATTTTGGCACAAATGGACTTGTAATTGATCTTTTTGCTTCATGTTATATTACAATATCAAAATGCAAGTCAAGAGGAGCAATTGTGGCCTTTGAATCAATTCATTCCATGCCATATTTCTCATTATTTTCTCATTGTTCAAAAATGCAAATTGATTCAAAACTTGCAAACCAAGACAGTACAAGGCCCAAAATCAATTCAGAAGTGATCCATGAGTGAATTGGAAATGAATCATGCTGATTACAAGGGTGTTGCACGTGTGGATTAGTGGTGGTGCTACAAAATGCATTTTTGCAATTTCACCCAAATCTCACTAACCAAAGGATTAACCACTTGCTAATCACAATCAGGGGACTAATGGAGAGTATATAAGTTAACTCATGCCTCCAAAATTAGGGCATGCACTCTCATTTGCTCAGAATTTCAAAAACTCACTCTCACTTTCTCTCCTTCGAATCTCTCATTCCTTGAGGGTTTTGGAAAATTTCTTGGCATATTCTTGATCAGTGAGTTGAAAGGAGCACGAATCATCCATTGTTTTAAGCTGAAAGGAAGGATTTCACCAAGTGCCATTCAAGAGGATTCAAACTTAAATCTCAAGATCCAGCACGATTTCAAGCTCTAGTTGCATTTATTTTGCATCTAGAGGTTCCAAGGAGTAAATCTGTAGTTTTTGGAGGGGTTTCTTGGAGGTTTTCAAGTTCTACAAGGTTCAGGTTGGTGAATTTTTCATACTCACAGAACTCAGTTTTCTTGTGTGCATTATGATCTATGATGTTCCCTGATTATCCTGATCTATTTTATTTGAAGTTTGGACGTGTGAATTGTGTGTAATGTGGATTTAAAGTTTTAGATCTAAACTTGTTTTCGTTCGATTCTCAATGTGTGTTTGTTGTTTGATAAAATGAGTTAGATATTCTTGATCCTTGTGTTTTTCTGGTTCGAATGGTGTACCTATACATATTTTCTAGAGAATTTTTTACTGCAGCTCACCGGAGAGGGTGGCCGGAGCCCTAGCTCCGGCAGCTGGTAGAGGTTCAGTCCGGCGAGGGGATTTAATGAAGAAGACGAAATCACGTCCGTCCATTGCTTGATCCTACGTCCCTCATGCTTCCACGTGTTCTATTATTTTGTTTTTAATTTGAAGCTTGTGTGTATGCCATCCTACGCATGCTACCGTGTGCCCTCAACCCTGACCTTTGTTTTTAATTAATTTTTGAATTGGTGATGCAATCTAGCGCGTCTGATCAATCTTGTGGTGGAGATCTTGACAGCACATTAAATGAGTCATGTGCCTATCACGTGGGAATGTATGGTAGGCTGAGGGTTTGCATGCGCGCGTGTGTACGTTAATTTTGGTATGCCTTTTGATCTGAACCATTGATCTTAACTCTTTTTAATCTTGTGGATTTTGTTTGTTTGGTTTTCACGTGTAGGATTGATCTATTGGTTGTTATTTAATCTGCACGTTGACTGATTCCATTGCTCCTTTTTGCCTTTCGCTGTTGGACTTTGGTGAATTGGGCTTGCTTTTCACACCCCCAATCTGGGCCTTGTTCATAATTCCAACGTGTTTGCATTGCTGATGGCACCCCCTTGGTTTATTTCACTTGTTTTATTTTATTTTTCATGTAGCATTTACATTTTATTTTTTAAAATCATTTTTATGCATCTAAAAATCATAAAAAAGCCTCTTTTTAGTTTTATAAAATTTTTCCATATTTTATTTTCTCATTTTATTTTATTTTTGGCATCTGATTTAATTAATTGATTAATTTTCTTTTTAAATTGTTTCACTTGCACACTTTAACTTGTAGAATTTCTTTCTCATCATCTATAAAACATTTTCAATCCATTCTTTTTGAATTTGTTAGATGACATTCTTAATTACATAAAAAAAATTTTTTTTTTATTTTTAAAACCTTTCATATTACATTTTGTTTCCCCTCTTTTGCATACTGATACATGGTGCTTACTTGACCCTTGCTCAATTGTTTGATTGGTTTAACTTGTGAATTTTTGTGAGATCTTTTAGCATGTGATTGTCTTCTGATCTATATCTTTTGAGTTTAAATTTCATAATTTTGGAATGTCATTTGATGCATGTTTGATTTTTTGTGCTTAAGTGAATTATGCATGACTATATCTTGACACTTCTTTGTACACCTTGACTTGTGGATCACTTTTAGACAAGCTCTTCAACTCTTTTTAATCCAATATTTTTACATATGTTACTTGACTGAGTTAAATTCCATTTGATTATTTTTGGGGATTTTATTGAGCCACATTGCTATTTTTTATTGATTGTTACTTGTGATGCAAGTTTGCTTGAGGTATACATTGATACATGATCTAGTTTGAGTGCATTTGCTTACTTGTGTTGGAATGATGTTTGAGATGTTTTTATGGTATGATCATGTTCTGTTTGAGCTTACTTGTGGCTTTGGAATCACCCTCATTTGATCTTTTTTTCAATTTGTTCTTGATTTTACAAGTTGAAATTATTTTAGACTTGAATCTTGTGGTATGTTCAACCTAATTTTGTGATTGCTTCTTTGTGTGAATTCTTTAATGTATGAAACCTTTTGTTTGGTTTGTATGACATTCTTGAGGTTCTGGTACTTTTGATTTAAGGTTCATTATGTGACTTTCATTTCACTTTATGCCTCACACTTCTTTGCTTGCTTGCATGAATGATAAGTGAATGCCTTTCTCAATTTTGATACATGTTTTGAATGTGTTGCTTGATGATTAATCTTGTATGACTTGAGTTTGATCTTGGAATGATGCTAATGTGTATGCTACTGTCCTTTGGGTTCATTACTTTATTTTCATCTCACTTGATCATCATGGTTTGAATTATGTGATGCATATCATCCCCTTTGTTTTGTAACTTCTTTGGTGCATAATATTGCATAATGTGAACCTCTTTTGCACATGTGAATTATTGATGATGTTATGATGTGAGTTCTGGTTTTGTTTCCTCTTCATCTTGCCTCCTTCATTTCATCTTTATAAGAAGTTCATTGGTGTTTATTTGCACATCTCATACAAGTATGCTTGCATCCTTCCATGTTTATCTTTGCATGCTTACTTGATTTGTTTTGCATTGATCTTTGAAACATGTTGATTGATTTGAGTTAGACATTTATGATATGATGTGCTTGCTGCCACTTATTGTATCTCATCTCTCTTCTTCTTTCTTTCTCTTCTTTTCTTTCACTCTTTCTCATCCCATGAATCTCAAGACTTGTTCAAGTCTTGGATTCCTTCCCTTTAGAGCTACCTAGTCCAACTTAATTTTTTATTAAGCTTGGAGTAGGATTAGAATTAGGTTTTAAGTAGTCTTTTCTCCTAAACCCCACTAACCATAGGACATCCATGCATGATAACATTAGGACTCTTAGTCTCCCTTTAGAGTTTCCTTTGCGTTTTCTCTTTTCTCATCTTCAAACAAAAGTAAAAAATACTTAATAAAGGCAAAACAAACATTGTATTTAGGCCTTTCATGTAAGAATAAGATAGTGAGGGATCTTCTCTCATTTTCTTGGAATGTTTAGCGTGCGTCCCATCTCGGGTCGATATGTGAGGCATTCGATCTTACATGAGGGACTTAAATACAATGCGCGTTACAAAACACAAAACAATAAAAACACTTCTTTCTAAAAAACTTCAAACCAACAATAACGTCTTTCCTTCGGGAATTCTTTTCTCATCTCACTCACTCTCAACGTACGAACGTGCTCCTACTCGTTCTCTTGCAAGATGGTAACGCACTCGGACCAGCGAGCCTGCAACACCTGAGCTAGAACGTTAGCCGTTCCCTAAAAACACAAACAAAGCGACCCTCGTTGAGGGTAACTACGTCGCTCTGATTCTCATGTTCCCGATGAGATACGTAGGAAGTGGGGTAGGGCCCATGCAAGCACTTCTTTTATTTTCCTTATATTTATTCCTTGCTCTCCCTCTCCTTTCCCTTTTCCTTTTCCTTTCCCTTTCCAGTAGCAGTGGAGCTCCAGACGACGACACCCTTTGATCGAGACAAGCAAGCATGGATCCCATCGAGTACGATGGACGCGTGGGGGTGCTAATACCTTCCCTGTGCGTAACCGACTCCCGAACCCAGTTCTCTTAGTCGTAAGACCATGCTCTTTCCTTTTCCCTCAGGTTTACGCGGTGTTTCCTTTCCCTCTCTTGGGATAAATACACATTGCTGGCGACTCTGTTTCGGTGCCACTTTCGCATTTGTACTAGGATGAAAATCCCGGGAGCGACAGCTGGCGACTCTGCTGGGGATCGAACCCAGAATCTCTAGTTTCCTTAGCGAGTCAATCCTAGCGCTTGTCTGTTTTCTTTCATTGGGTGTTTACTGTTATGCCGTATTACTGTTGTACTGTATTGTTATTTACTGTATTACTGCTTTACTGTATATTACTGTATTTATTGCATTTTAGCATTTTCATTTCATATGATGTATTATGCTGCACTGCTGTACTGTTTTTTGTTTGGCGGGATGGGGTATTCTGAGAGATAGACCCAATACCCAGGCCTGAGTGCACTTAGGATTAGCGTGTTTCATATCCTCTCGCGTTCCATCTCGGTCCGAGGAGGGAATATGAAACACAATCTGGATGTGGTTCTCTCTAGAGAATTATGCGTTGTGGATTTCCCACAATGGTAGAGCTATCTGGAAGAGCTGCTAAGTCTGGATGACCTGTTAGGATGACCCCTCTTTATTTTGAAGTGAATCAGCGGACGACCTCTTTGATTGGCGATAGCATTGTATCCTTTGGGCTGAATGTGCTATTGCTTCTCAAACCTATGAAGCTGAGGATCTTTCATCTTGGAGAATCAGTTGAGGCCTCCTCGATTAATGATGATGCCAAACCAGAAATGGTGAACGTATCATCATTTCTCAACCTGAGAGCCCGGGATACTGAACATCCTAGTACCCACCTGTGAGATTGGGGGGATTGTTTACAGGTGTGCAGGAACCCTTGACCTTCAGAATACCGGGTTTTCTTATTTGTTCTAGATTGGTTACTGAAGTTATGATCCTGATAAGCTCACATGTGGTTCTGTATTTGTTATTGGATTTCTTATCCTGGGGTTGTATATCTCACCAAACTCAGATTGCAGTACAGTGGATTCAGCTTTATTTGTGCAGCACTGATCACATGCCCTTGCATACATATCATCATTAGCATTCTTGCATTTAACCTTCATGTTTATTCATTTACAGGGTATATTTCCTTTCGGTTCCAGTTGACAGTTCCCTTTTGCAGTTATGGATGCTCCGAGGAAGAACAATGTGCATTATACTTTTTTTGACACAAAGGTGGGACAGTTGTGAAAGATGATTTCTCTTATTACTCCAGACCATGTGGGTATGTTCCGAAAGGCTTATAGGGAGATTATGACTATGGTTGTTGACTTGGATGCTTCAGAAAGGAGTGTTATTCATACGTGCTTACAGTTTTATGACCCACAGTTAAGGTGCTTCACTTTCTCGGATTTTCAGTTAGGCCCGATGTTAGAAGAGTATGCTCTGCTGCTAAGTGTGCCTCTCAAGTATCAGACTCCTTTCAACTCTGACATGCGCCCTCCAAAGCCTGAATAAATAGCTAAGGCTCTCCATCTGAGCATACCTGTGGTAGCAGATAACCTCGCCACCAAAGGAGGTTTATCTGGTTTTCACCTGGACTTCTTGGTTGCCAAAGCTGAAGAGTGTGTTGCTAAATCTCAGTGGGAAACCGTTTGTGCAATCCTAGCTTTGAGTATCTATGGAATTATGCTGTTTGCTGACGAACCAAAGTTTGTGGACATGAGTGCAATCCATATTTTTGTAATGAAGAATCCCATACCTACACTTCTGGGTGATTTGTACTATTCTGTGCACTTTAAAAATGAGAAGAAGCGAGGAGGTCTGGTTAGATGTTGTGCACCTCTGTTCCATATGTGGCTTATGGGTCATTTACCAAATTTAAAGGCCTTTTTGAATCCTCAGCCTGCAAAGAACTGGGCTAAGAGGATGATTCAGTTGACAGCAAAGGATATCCGTTGGCTCAATCAGAGGACAATGGGGGGAGATTTCATCAGCAGCTGTGGAAGACATCCTAACGTGCCACTCTTGGGAGTAAGAGGTTGCATTAATTATAACCCTGTTATTCTCAGGAGACAATTAGGATTTGCCTTAGTAGAGCCTCCGAGGGACGGTGATTTGGAAGAGTCTTTCTTTTTCCCTGTGAAGGATAACCTTTTGTTGGTAAGGCAAGCGGCTGAAGCTTGGGGTAATCTGCAAATGAAGGGTAAAGTCGTCTTCGGAAAGTGCAACAATGTGTCTTCCTCTCAATATGATGCCTGGTTGAAAAGAAGGGTTCAGATTACTCTTTTGCCATTTTCTCAGGAAAGACCGTTAGATCCAGTTGTTGTGGAACTAGTGACCATGATAAGCATTACTGAATATGACAAGCTTAAAGCAGAGATGGATAAGACTGTCAAAAAGAATGAGAAGCTAAGTGAAGGACTCAGAAAGACGCTTTGTGACAAGCGTAAGGTTGAGTATGAACTCCAGAAGCTGACTGAGCGTCATGAGGCCAATGAGAAAAGAATTGCCGAAGACACTATCTATATTCGTAAGGTCAAATAGAATGAGATGGCACTAAAGGAGGCGTGCAAGCGCATTAATGAGCAGTTGACCAAGTCAGAGAATGCCCTTGCCAAAGGACAACAGAGGTGGGATGAGTTTTCCGAATGTCGGAGGGAGATTGAGGCGAGAATCAGGGCTAAAAACGACGAGTTGAGGAAAAAATTGAAGAGCAAAGAAAGTGAATTTCTCCAGCAACTAAGTTCAGCTAATCAAGAGATCGAAGATCTGAAGATCCGCGCCGGAGTAAAGAGAGCCAAAGAGTCAGCTGTCAAAGATCAAATCCGAAAGCTAGAAGAAGCCGTCAAGTTAAGGAGTTGACTGATCAGAAGTCTTATAGAACGCCCAAATGATCCAGTTACTGAAGCGCTTCTCAAAGAGGTCCAGGAAGATTTATATGGGCTCAGTGTTTGAGTTGTATTGTTGCTATTCTGGGAGTCACCATCAGGCTTGTTGATGGGTTTCCCTTTATTGTATTCATGCTTTTCAGTTGTATTTGTTCGAAAACAATTTGTATTCGACTGTTCCACACCTGGATGTGGGTTTTTTTTCATTTATGCTATTGGATTTATAATGATTATTGAGGTGGATTCTTCGTCAGATTATATGATGGATATTCTGAATTATTAATATACACCTCTGGCATTCTGTTGCTGTTAGCAACTGCAGGGATATGCGCTCCTCTCTTTTGGTCAAACTGGAATCGAAGGAAGGAATGCCTCAAAATGAATAAACATTGCATTGCATCGCATATCATGTTGCATTCTGCTGTTTGTTTTTAGGTACTTGTTGCAGGAGATCTCTAACCTTTATTTGGTTTCAGGAACTATAGCTGAGAATCACATTCACCGATACTCAACTCGAGGAAATAAAGCAAGGATAATGGATCAGATGCAGAGTGATTTGGCTGAAATGAGGGCACGAATGGACCAGTTCATGACTCTCATGACTGGTATGGCACAAACTCAAGAAAGATTGAGGCTTCTGGTCGAGCGTCCAGAGGCCATGCTTGGAGTTAATCAGAATGACAATGACACTCCTCCTCCTGTTGGCAATCCTCCTCCTGGTGGTAATTCAGGTAATGGAAATGGCAGAAATGTTGGTGGTATTCAGGAAGATGCTCAAGAAGACCAATTTACTCTGTTGGATACTGAGATGGGTGCTCCTAATGATAAAAGGTACGATGAGTTGGCTGAAAAGATACGGGCTATGGAATGCAAGAATTTTATGGGTATTGATGTTACTAGTTTGGGGCTGGTACCAGGGGTCAGGATCCCTCCAAAATTCAAGCCACCTACTTTTGATAAATATCATGGCAATACGTGTCCCCAGACACATATCCAAACTTATTTCGGGAGGATCTCAGCTCATACAGATGATGAGAAGTTATGGATGCATTACTTTCAAGACAGTCTGGCTGGAGCTTCTTTGACCTGGTATATGAAATTGAACAGAGCTGCAATGAGAAGTTGGAAGGATCTGGCTGAAGCATTCCTAAAATAGTACCAGTACAATATTGACATGGCGCCCAACCGCACTCAATTGCAGGGGCTGTCACAGAATGCTAAAGAAAGTTTCAAGGAATATGCTCAAAGGTGGAGAGAGATGGCTGCACAGGTTCAACCTCCTTTGTTGGATAGAGAAATGGCAGACATGTTTATGGGCACCTTGCAAGGGGCATATCTTGATAGATTGGCTGCTTGTCCATCAATCGGATTTGTCGATATCGTGATTGCTGGAGAAAGAATAAAGAGTCTGTTGAAACTTGGAAAGATCCAAGATGCAAGTGGGGCTGGCTCTTCTGGGACGAAGAAACTGTTTGCTAGTGGTCAGAAAAGAAGAGAAGGTGATAAAAATGTTGTGTTTAGAGGGCGCGGTAGAGGACGTTCTCAGGGTTATCATCAGGTAGGTGCAGTGACAATCCCAGCACCGTCTGTTCAGCAATAACAACCCCAACAGCAAGTTTAGCAGCAACAGCAATAACCTACTTCCAACAGAGGTCTAGGCAGAGGGATCGTAAGATTGACCCTCTCCCTTTGACTTATTCTGCGTTGCTACCACAGTTACTCAAGTTGAAGTTGGTTGAGCTCCATACTATGAGACCCCCTACCGCTGGCAACCTGCCTCCTAATTTTGATGTTAACGCTCGCTGCGAGTTCCACTCAGGTGCTCAGGGGCACACCATTGAAAAATGTTGGGCATTTCATCATAAAGTGCAAGACTTGATTGATGCCAAGGCAATCAATTTCTCTCTACCTCCCAATGTTCTTCAGAACCCCATACCTAATCATGGTGCGGCAAATGTGCATGCTATCGAAGATGGAAGAAGATTGAATTTGGTAACAGACATCAGTCAGGTGAAGACTTCTTTGTTGGTTGTAAAAGATCGTTTATTGAAGGGACAGGTGTTCCTGGGTTGTAACCAAGATTGTTCTAAGTGTATGACTCAAGAGAATGGCTGTGATAAGTTGAAGGCGGGTTTGCAGAATCTGATCAATGAAGGATGTCTACAGTTTGACAGGTTTGTGAAAGAAACTGATGAGGTATCAACTGTGACTATCTATTTTACTCCCGTTGAGATTCAGGTGCCGGTCAGTACAGTTCCCATAGCAAGTGTTGTGCCAAAAAGACCTAGTCCTATTACCATCACGGTGCCAGGACCAGTTCCATTTACAACTACAAAAGCAATCCCATGGCACAATGGGGCAGACGTGTATTATGAAGGTAAAAATTAAGAGGTTGGGACATCAGCCGGTTCGAATATTGATAATGTGGGTGGTGTAGGTGGTTTTACAAGAAGCGGAAGATTGTTTACTCCCCAAACTTTGCGCAGTGATAAAGAAGCAGAAGCTGCAGCAAAAGCTAAAGGAAAACAGGTGGTCGAGAGTGTGCCTGTACCTGAAACAGATACCAAGATTACTTTTGATAATGAGATGGAAGAGTTCATGAGGATAATCAAGAAAAGCGATTATAAGATTGTCGATCAACTGAATCAGACCCCTTCGAAGATTTCAATTTTGTCATTGTTGATGTGCTCTGACGCGCATCGGGAGGCTTTGTTGAAAGTGTTGAAGAGCACATATGTACCACAGGAAATCACCGTTAATCAGCTTAAAGGTGTAATTTCCAATGTTAATGTTAGCCATGGTTTGGGCTTTACAAGTAGGGATTTGACTTCTGAGGGAAGAAACCACAATAAGGCTTTGCACATCACAATAGAGTGTAAGGGTGTAGTGTTGTCCCATGTACTGGTAGACACTGGTTCCTCACTAAACGTCTTGCCTAAGAAGGCATTAATGAAGCTGGAAGTTGATGGTTTGATTTTAAGGCCTAGTGAATTGGTTGTCAGAGCATTCGATGGGACTAAAAGATCGGTGTTTGGTGAAGTAGAATTGCCCGTGCAAATTGGACCGCAGGTGTTCAAATCCACATTCCATGTAATGGACATACAGCCTGCATATAACTGCTTATTGGGTCGCCCTTGGATTCATGGAGTCGGGGCTGTTACATCCACCTTACACCAAAAGTTGAAGTATGAGTTTGAAGGACAGGTTGTGACAGTGTGTGGTGAAGAAGATATCTTTGTTAGTCATCTGTCCACGTTTAAGTATGTGGAAATGGATGGGGAAATTCACGAGATGCTTTGCCAGTCATTTGAAGCGACAAATATTGACAATGTGCCTGAGTCTTCCTCTACACCAGTTGGAGCTGGTACCTCCATTTCATCCTACAAACAAGCTATCGAGGTCGTCAGAGCCGGCAATGCCCAAGGCTGGGGCAGGTTGATAGAGACACCATTGAAGGATGACAAATTTTGTATTGGTTATCATCCCTCTATGACTTCAGATGCGGAAAGCAGTGGACCCATCACTTTCAGTAGTGGGGGCATTATTTACACAGATCAGTCTTGTGCAGCTACAGAAGATGGTGTTGACAGTGACAGTGACCTGGACAACTGGGTATGCCCACGTGCTCCGGGACAACAATTGCAGAACTGGTCTGTTGAAGAAGTCATCAGGGTTACTCTTCAGACAGAGTAATTTTTCTTTGTTTTTCTAACCATAATGCATGTCAAAATCTTGCGCTCTGCCCAAGGCGTATAGATTCATTTGTAGGGCCACCCTGTTTGCATTTGCAATTTTAATCATCAATAAAGGACGTTTTGCACTCAAATTTTTGTTCTCTGTCTTTCAGTTTTTATTTTTGCACAAAAATATTAAAATGGCAATGTTTCTTTTCTTTTTGTTTTAAAATAATTCTAAAATAAAGCATGAACTCGTTCGTGCAGACTTGATCCTTCGGATTCCATTGATAATGATTTTGCTATGGCTATGTATGACTTTGACAATCCGATTTATCAAGCCGAAGAAGGGGATGAGAAGGATTGTGAACTCCCTGAGGAACTGGCCAAATTGTTAAAACAAGAGGAAAGGGTCATCCAGCCTCATCAGGAGACTGTAGAGATCATCAATATTGGTACCGAGGATGCTAAGAAAGAGATCAAGATTGGTGCCTGCCTGCAAGTAGATGTGAAGAGAGCTTTGATTGAGATGTTGTGTGAATATGTTGATATCTTCGCCTGGTCGTATCAAGACATGCCAGGGTTGGATACTGATATTGTTGTACACAGGCTACCTTTGAGACAAGAATGTCCGCCAGTCAAGCAGAAACTTCGTCGGACTCACCCCGACATGGCCATAAAGATCAAAGAAGAAGTTCAGAAACAATGGGATGCAGGGTTTCTTGCAGTGACTCACTATCCTCCCTGGGTTGCCAACATTGTGCCGGTACCGAAGAAAGACGGAAAGGTTAGAATGTGTGTGGATTATCGAGATCTTAATAAGGCTAGCCCGAAAGATGATTTTCCACTACCTCACATTGATGTACTGGTCGACAATACAACTCAGTTTTCAGTGTTCTCGTTTATGGATGGTTTCTCCGAGTACAACCAGATTAAGATGGCACCTGAAGATATGGAGAAGACCACGTTCATTACTCTGTGGGGTACATACTGTTATAAGGTGATGCCTTTTGGGTTGAAAAATGCAGGGGCAATATATCAGCGGGCAATGGTAACTTTGTTTCACGACTTGATTCATAAAGAGATTAAATGTTATGTGGATGACACGATTGCCAAGTCGAGAACGGAAGAAGAACATCTGGTTAACTTGAAAAAGCTGTTTGAAAGGTTGAGAAAGTTTCGCTTAAGGTTGAATCCAAATAAGTGCACTTTTGGGGTGCGTTCTGGAAAGCTGCTGGGTTTCATTGTGAGTGAAAAAGGAATTGAGGTTGATCCTGCCAAAGTGAAAGCAATACAAGAAATGCCTGAACCGAGAACGGAAAAAGAGGTTCGTGGTTTTCTGGGTAGATTGAACTACATTACAAGGTTCATATCTCACCTAACAGCCACGTGTGAACCAAAATTTAAACTGCTAAGAAAAGATCAAACGGTCAGGTGGAATGACAATTGTCAATTGGCATTCGATAAGATAAAAGAATACTTGCAAAGACCTCCAATTCTCATGCCTCCAGTTGAAGGAAGACCTTTAATAATGTATTTGACAATGCTTGAAGGTTCTATGGGTTGTGTTCTCGGTCAACACGACGAGACAGGTAGGAAGGAGCATGCTATCTACTACCTGAGCAAAAAGTTCAATGATTTTGAGTCCCGGTACTCAATGCTTGAAAAGACATGTTGTGCACTTGCATGAGCCGCAAAGCGATTGAGGCAATATATGATTAGGCACACAACCTTGTTGATCTCCAAAATGGATCCTATCAAATACATTTTTAAGAAACCAGCGCTAACAGGCAGAGTTGCACGGTGGCAAATGGTTTTGACAGAGTATGATATTCAGTACACCTCCTAAAAGGCCATCAAAGGAAGTGTCTTGTAAGACTATCTTGCGCAACAGCCGATTGATGATTACCAACCCATGAAATTTGATTTCCCTGATGAGGACATCATGTTTCTCAAAGCTAAAGACTGCGAGGAACCACTCCCGGAGGAGGGGCCAGACCCTGAATCCAAATGGAGTCTGATGTTTGATGGGGCCGTCAATATGAATGGATGTAGAGTTGGAGCAGTTCTTCTCATGTCGGAAGGTGTCCATATGCCTTTCACTGCCCGAATAACTTTCGGATGCACCAAAAATGAAGCAGAATATGAAGCCTGTATAATGGGGATTGAGGAGGCGATTAATTTATGAATTAAGACCCTTGATATCTTTGGTGATTCAGCTTTAGTAATTAATCAGGTGAAAGGGAGTTGGTACACGCACCAAGCAAATCTGGTTCCGTATAGAGATTATACAAGGAGATTGCTGACATTCTTTACAACAGTGAAGCTGTACCATATTCCTAGGGATGAGAATAGGTTTGCAGATGGTTTGGCTACATTGTCTTCCATGATCAAAGTGCAAGGGTGGAATCATGTACCTAAGATTGAGGTGTCTCGGCTTGACAGGCCTGCTTTTGTGTTTGCTGTTGATGCAACGTCTGATGACAAGCCATGGTTTCATGATATCAAGTGTTTCTTGAAAAGTCAAGAGTACCCGCCAGGGGCATCTGCTAAAGATAAGAAGACGTTGAGAAGGTTGTCTGGTAGTTTCTTCTTGAATCAGGATGATGTGCTGTACAAACGGAATTTTGACGTGGTTCTGCTCAAATGCGTGGATAGACACGAAGAAGACCTGTTAATGCAGGAAGTACATGAAGGATCTTTTGGTACCCATGCCGGAGGACATGCAATGGCTAAGAAACTATTGAGATCAGGATATTATTGGTTGACTATGGAGTCAGATTGCTATAAGTACGCCCGCAAGTGCCACAAATGCCAGATCTATACAGACAAAGTGCATGTACCTCCAAATCTGTTGAGTGTCATGTCCTCTCCTTAGCCCTTTGCTATGTGGGTGTAGACATATATTTTCGACACCATGTCTTGGCAGGCAAAATGATGTTCTTCAGTTAGAAAAAATGGCTACAAATGAAGAAGAAAGGAAATGTAGGTATTCAAAAGAAGCCTTCGCCACTTCGACAGAAACAGCATTTCGATGTTTCGACAGAAACATAAGGAAGGTTTCGTCAGACAAAGTTCAAGGGACATTTGTTACTTTTCGACAATTCGACAAAGTGAAGGGGCGCAACGCTTCGACGCAAAGGGAAAATTCAAATTCAAAAGATATGACGCTTGGCAGAAGACGCGTGGAAGCTTTAGAAGAAACGAAGACATGCAGAAAACCAAGTGTCAAAGATTTAGAGTTTTTCCGTTACTAAACAGTTATTGTATTTTTCTATAAATAGGATAGTTGTTGTAGAATTTTAGTGTGTGAAAACTTGTACAAAATTCCTGTAAATACTCAAAGTACCCGTGTGAGAGAAAAGAGTTTGTTATCTGGAAAATGTACGTGTGAACACCATCTTTTAAGTTTATAAGAAATTCAAAGTCTTTTATAATTGCCTTTACTTTTTCTAGTCATTTATCCTTTGTCATTTACTTTATGCAAGTCTTAATTTCATTTAATTTACCTTTTCGCCAGAAGTTGTGAGTTAGTTCTTTAACCAAACCATCCATACATAAAAGATACAACAAAACAAACCATTAAAGCACCATTCTTCTAAGAGTTAAATAATTTTGCACATGTATCCCAGGATTTGTGTGGTTGGTCTTGCAAGTAACCCAGTTTTATAAGAGACTGGTAAACCAGAGGTTGTTCGCCAAAATCTACAGCGAACAAATTGGCACGCCCAGTGGGACCAGTGCGAAATTTTAGAATTTTTTACAGAATAACTCTTAGCCAAATAGTTTCTACTTCGTCGTATGCTTTTGAGAAGCGGTAAATTAGCCGTAACCGACGTAGAAAGACCTAAAAGAATAAGAGTAAGAAGAATGGTAAATCAGCCAAATAATCCAAATCTAAATGAAACCATTCCAGTTTCCAACCCTATCCCTTCAACAAGGGGAAATGTGGATTCAAACCCTGTTTTAGAAGAGGCTATGCCTTCGTCAACAGGATCTATACCAGCGGTTTCGCTCTCCCAAAATATGCCCAGTTCTTCCACAATGGGACATTCAATGCCCATAGGGACGCCTCCTCCTGGAGGACATAATTATAGGCCATTTCAGACAAATTTTTCCATGCCTATGTTTGGTAGAGAACAACCATATGGAATGCCAACTTCAGTGATGGCAAACTTATAAAATGCACCATCCTTGTATTCTGATGCCATGGTCCACGTATCTTCACCACTACAAGGGTCGGGATATGGTGGAAATACGAGTAGATTGAACCAACCCCTACCAAATTTCCAAATGCCAGCAATTACAAATAATTTTGCGCAAGTAATTCGACAACAAATGGACGAAAGTAATCATGATATGGTCCAAATGTTGACACAACAAATGGGAGCAGTGTTTAACCCTTTAATACAAAACACTACCCAAACCAACCAATTGTTGGCTGCCCAAATGACACGTATTGCTGACTTTTTTGGTGTTCCTCAAACGCGACAAAGAAAACAAGTAATTCAAAACCCAGTAGTGACTGTCGAAGAGGAACCCACAATAAATCAAAGGCCTTTGGAGAATCCTCAGGCAAACCCTAGGAATCAGGAGGCAGTGGTCGAACAGCCGCGTATCGAAATCCTCGTTCAACAAGAACCTAGGAGGATAATAGTCCCGAGGGGCCAAGATGCTGATGATGTGTTGCAACAGCAAATACGATATAATAACCTGCCTGCCGAAAACAATTTAACAGCCATGGTCGAAAGGATAATGGCACAAAATGGGGTAAATGTAGGATTACAAAGGCCTAGTTATGCTTCCCCATTGTCTGAATATGTTCTACGACAGGAATTACCTCCAAGGTGGAAAGTACCCAAATTTACCAAATTTTCAGGAGACACTAGCGAATCCACCATAGAACATATTTGATCGAAGCAGGAGAAATAGTCCATATTGAAAATTTGAAAATGAAATACTTCCCAAGTTCTTTGACGAAAAATGCGTTTACCTGGTTTACATCCTTGCCTGCAAACTCTATATTCACTTGGACCCAACTAGAAAGATTGTTCCATGAACAATTTTATATGGGTCAGACTAAAATAAGTTTGAAGGAATTAGCCAGTGTTAAGAGGAAATTTTCAGAGCCTATAGATGATTACCTAAATAGGTTTAGGTTGCTTAAGGCAAGATGTTTTACACAAGTACCAGAGCAAGAGTTAGTCGAGATGGCTGCAGGGGGTCTAGATTATTCTATAAGAAAGAAACTAGACACTCAATATTTGAGAGATATGGCACAATTAGGCGACAGGGTAAGACAAATTGAGAGGCTAAAAGCTGAGAAATTTAGATCAAATAAAAATAAAAAGGAAAGAGTGGCCTATGTAGGAGTATGCCAGGATAATGATAGTGACGAAAATGAATTAATTTTGTTCGACGAACAAGAAATTGATCTGGCAGAACTAAAGTCAGGCCCACCATACGCCTGTAAAGTACTAGTTCCATCGAATGGGAAAAATCCAGTCGAACCTGAAAAGAATGATAGGGTTCCTAAAAGAACTTATACGTTCGACATTACCAAGTGTGACAAAATTTTTGACTTATTAGTCAAAGATGGTCAATTAATAAAACCAGCAGGCACTAAAGAGCTTCCTGTGGACCAACAGAAAAAGAGAGGTTTTTGCAAATACCATAACTTTTTGGGTCATAAAACTTCTCAATGTTTCCTTTTCAGGGACCTTGTTCAGAATGCAATCCGTGATGGAAGACTGAAGTTTGGAGACAAATCAAAACAACAGATGAGGATTGACTCAAACCCCATGCAGGTGGTCGAAGCCAATTACGCTGAACCTTCCACTGTGAACATGGTGGAAGTCGAAGTAGCCTCTGATTGTAGTTTTGAAATGGTGGAAGCTGCTGAGGGCTTCGACAATAATATTAACATGGTGGAAGTTACTGACGACCTCCTAGACAAGCCTGAAGTGGAAGAAGTAGCCAAGGACTTTGTAGATCAGCCAGTGTCAGTCAAGATTACTGAAAATCTTGATGTAGGAAATTTGAATGACCATATCAACAAAGTTGAGACTACTGAAAGTTTCAGCAAACAGAACGCAGTTGAGACTACTGAAGGTTTCGACAGAAAGAATAAAGTTGGAGATACTGAAGTCTTCGACAGTCAGAAGAATGGAGTTGGAATTACTGAAGGTTTCAACGGAAAAAACAACAACAAAATTGCTGAAGATGGAGTAATTTGGGATACTTTAGGGGAGCCCAGTGGAAAATTCAACTATCTCGTGAAATACTCTGCACCCCCAAGTTCTCGTATCGACATCAACAAAATCCAGCTAACTGGATGGGGAGATTTCTTTAAAGATACTGATGAAGGAGCGAATGATAATGCCCCTATCATCAAAGAGGAGGCTACTGAAGGCCTTAATCATGACAAAATGGAGACAATGAGAGTTGCTGACAAATTTAAACCAGTCAACAAGGATGTTGCCAGAATCAGGACAGAGGCTGCTGAAGGCCTTGTGAAGCCTGCTCCTTATGGGATTTTGCGCAGAACAATGGAAGACCCTAAAGAAAACTCAATCGAGCAATGCTGCAAACTCATCTCCAGGAACTTACCCTCGGGAGGAAGCTTCGACCAGGCGAAAGGGAATGCTGAAGAGGAGGCAAGACTTATTGAAAGAATGAATAAATTAAGTCTCACTGATGACCAACATGTGGATATCAACATGGTGGAAATTTCTCAGAAGAAACAAACAGAAACTGACGAAGAACTCCGTCGAGAAGAGTATCAGAAGTTGGCTTACCCTAAGGAGGAGGAGAGCTTAGTCGAATTCATCCAAAGGTGCCAGAGAAAGAAGGCTGAAGTCATGTTGTGCCCACGTTGTAGTGCGGTGTTCGACAAGAAAGCAGCAAGCAATCTCGAGGGGGTGGAGAAAGCCAAAAGAAGAGGAAACTGGGGGGCAATCCCAACAGCCAGAAATGGAAGGTTCGATCCAAGGAGGAGTGAGCATCACACCCAAAAGTTTGGCGAAGGACATCATAGGACTTACAAGCCATCTGTCAAAGCTGAGAATGATAAGTGGGTCCAACCAATCAGAGGTGCTCAAGGGCAGAAAAGATGGAAGAACTTTGAAATGCAGAGAGGTTCCTCCATGGAAGAAAAAAGGGAGGTCGAAAAACAGAAACCAAGACCATACCCATCAGAAAACTATAAAGGAAAGAATCCAATGTCAAGGTCTCAGTAGAGAAGGTTCCAAAGACAGAAAAGAGCAGAAAAGGAGGCTGCAAAAAAGAACAAAATCAAAGAAAACACTCTTGATGAAAATAAAGCTGAGTCAAGCAAAAACTTGCAAACAATCAACCGAGAGTCTGCTCCAAAAAACGAGCCCTCTCAAAAGGACAAGCCAAGCAACATGGTAGGGATGTCGAAGCCTAGCAACAAGGTGCCAGAAGACGACGAAGTAACTGATGATTTTAGGTCAGACTCAGAAGCATCTTTCGATGTCACATACAATGTAGTTTCAGTGCTGTCTAGAGACTATGATAGAGTGATGGAGGTCGAAGACGAAGAAGATGAGGTTGAAGATGACAGCATGGGGCTCAGGCCTGTATGTTATTATATAATGAACAATGGTTGTGTCGAAGAGCAAAACGCTTTCTTTGAAAGACCAGACGATGCAATGAAAGCGCACTTGAAGCCTTTGTTCATAAAAGGAAAAGTGGAGAATGTTGGTGTCAACAAGATCTTGGTAGATGGTGGAGCTGCTGTAAATTTAATGCCCCATTTCATGATAAAAAGGATTGGAAAGGATGACTCAGACACAAAGCCCCACAACATGGTGTTGTCAAATTATGAAGGAAAAGTAGGAAATACCATGGGAGTGATCCAGGTAAACTTAACTCTTGGAACCATAACAAGGCCAACAATGTTTATAGTGATAGCTTCGAGGGCGAATTATAACTTGCTGCTTGGAAGAGAATGGATTCATGGGGTAGGAGTTGTACCATCATCCATGCACCAACGAATAGCCATCTGGAGGCCAGATGGGATTGTCGAGAATATTGAAGCAGATCAAAGCTATTTTTTGACTGAAGTAAACAACGTGAATAGTCGAAGTTTCGACAAGAATTTGGCTCACATACCACCCTGCAACCCAGCAGAATTTGACCTAAAGGCAACTGACAACGCCTATTGTTCCATGTACCTTCACCCAACACGTGGGTTTCAATGGGATAAAGAAGTAATTGGCGAACCAAGTCACGTATGGGGAACTTCGCCTATTGAGCCAACGGGTTGGGGAAGTGAATTTGATGATTATGATGAGTGAAGCCTCAACAATCAAAAGAATTACGACTTATATAGCCGAAAATAAACTCAAAGCGGCCCTAGAAGCCGAAGTGAAATACATGGCTGTCGAAGCCAACAAAGAAGATTTTGAAGAACAATGTCCCCAAAGGGATATTGAAAAGGGTTATGACAACAATCAGACTGGCGAATGGCAGAATCAGAAGCTTGACGCCATCTATGATGACGAACCTTTGGGGTTCGAAAAGGATCCAGCATCGACTAACATGAAGATGGTGGCACAGGATCCATTAGAAGAAATCAATTTAGGTCTGGGGGCAGATAGAAGGCCAACTTACATCAGCGCCAAGATAGATCCTCAGTTCAAAATCGAAATAATCCAATTGCTAAATGAGTACAAAGACTGTTTTGCATGGGATTACGACGATATGCCAGGATTAGACAGGAGTTTGATCGAATTGAAGCTGCCAATAATGGAGGGAAAGAAGCCAGTAAAGTAAACTCCCAGACGCTTCGCACCAGAAATCTTGTCGAAAATAAAAGAAGAGGTCGAAAGACTTCTAAGATGCAGATTCATCCGCACCACCAGGTATGTCGAATGGATTACGAACATAGTCCCTGTAATTAAGAAAAATGGCAAGCTGAGGGTATGCATTGATTTTAGAGATTTAAATTCAGCTACCCCTAAGGATGAATATCCTAAGCCAGTAGCAGAAATGCTCATAGATTCTGCAGCAGGCCATGAGTATTTGAGTATGCTTGATGGATACTCTGGCTATAATCAAATTTTTATAGCTGAAGAAGATGTTCCTAAAACAGCTTTTCGTTGCCCTGGGGCAATAGGAACCTATGAATGGGTAGTAATGCCTTTTGGTTTAAAAAATGCTGGAGCAACTTATCAAAGAGCCATGAATTCGATTTTTCATGACTTTATCGACACTTTTATACAAATATACATTGATGATATTGTGGTCAAGTCTGTTTCAGGAACAAGTCATATAGACCATCTTCAACAGTCCTTTGAAAGGATGAGAAAGTTTGGTTTAAAAATGAATCCCCTTAAATGTGCTTTTGGTGTGCAGGCGGGTGATTTCTTAGGTTTTGTGGTCCACAAGAAAGGGATCGAAATAAATGAAAACAAAGCCAAAGCCATAATGAAAGCGAAAGCGCCATCGACAAAGAAAGGATTGCAGTCTCTACTAGGGAAAATCAACTTTCTCAGAAGGTTCATTTCCAACCTTAGTGGGAAGACACAAGCCTTCTCACCTCTACTTCGACTAAAAAAGGAAGATTTCACATGGGGGCAAGAACAACAAGATGCCTTCGACAAGATCAAAGAGTATCTGGCTAGTCCTCCAGTTTTGATGTCTCCTTGTAGAAAAAGAAGTATGAGATTATACATTTCAGCGTCAGACAAAACTTTGGGAAGCATGTTGTGTCAAGAAGATGAGAATGGCGTCGAAAGGGCCATCTATTATCTCAGCAGAGTCCTAAATGATGCTGAAACTAGATATAGTGTGATAGAAAAATTATGTTTGTGTGTATATTTCTCTTGTACAAAGTTAAAGCACTATATAAAACCTGTTGATGTATTTGTTTCTTCTCATTTCGACGTAATAAAATATATGTTATCTAAATCCATTTTACATAGTCGAATTGGGAAATGGGCTTTGGCATTGACAGAATATTCCTTAAAATATTTGCCTTTAAAGGCTGTTAAGGGACAAGTCGTTGCTGATTTCATAGCTGACCATTCCATAAATGAAAATGAAGTAAAATATGTTGAATTAGAGCCATGGAAGTTATATTTCGACGGTTCCAGTCATAAGAATGGAACTGGTGTTGGAACGCTAATTATTTCTCCTGACAAAATTCCAACAAAATTCAAGTACAAAGTCGAAGGCTTATGTTCAAATAATGAAGCAGAATATGAAGCTTTGATTGCCGGACTTGAAATATTGTTGGAATTGGGGACAACAAGAGTCGAAATAATGGGTGACTCTGAGCTGGTGATAAAACAATTGACGAGAGAATATAAATATGTCAAAGAGAATTTGATTATGTACTTCGTAATAGCTAACAGACTTCTCAAAAAATTCGACAATGTGGCCATTAGACACATTCCTAGATCGAAGAATCAAGAAGCGAATGATTTAGCTCAACTTGCGTCAGGCTACAAAGTGTCGAAAGAAAACTTGGAGAAAGCTATTGAAGTAAGAGGAAGAGTCATATCCACCAAATTGGCTCCTTCAGATTTGGAGACAATAAGATTAGGTTATGGGGATAAGGAAAATTTTGAAATTTTCAATATAGATGATTTAGAAATTGAAGATTGGAGAAAACCTATCAAGGATTATCTACAAGATCCAAATCAGAAAGTCGAAAGGAAAGTAAAGTACAGAGCTTTGAGTTATGTACTTTTTGGAAATGAATTATTTAAAAAGACGGCAGAAGGAGTCTTGCTGAAATGTTTGGGCGAAGATGAAGCTTACATAGCTTTGTCGAACGTTCACAGTGGTGCATGTGGCGCACACCAAGCAGGCCACAAAATGAAATGGTTACTATTTCGACAAGGAATATACTGGCCAACAATGCTGAAAGACTGTGTCGAATTTGTAAAAGGTTGTCAGGAATGCCAAGTGCATGCAGGTATACCACATGTTCCTGCAAATGAGTTGCATTCAATTATAAAACCTTGGCCATTCAGAGGTTGGGCTCTGGATTTAATTGGTGAAATTCGACCAGCCTCTTCAAAAGGGCAGAAGTACATTTTAGTTGGAATAGATTATTTCACTAAGTGAATTGAAGCTATACCACTAGTAAATGTGGATCAAGAGGCAGTTATAGAGTTTATCCAGAAACATATAATTTACAGATTTGGGATACCAGAAACAATAACTACTGATCAGGGATCTGTGTTCACTGGGAAAAACATGCAAATGTTTGCAAAAGACACAGGTTTTAAGCTCTTAACTTCGACACCTTATTACGCCCAGGCAAATGGACAAGTCGAAGCAGCAAATAAAGTGGTGATAAATTTGATCAAAAAGCACGTGGGTAGAAAACCTAAGAACTGGCATAAGACTTTGGATCAGATTTTATGGGCTTGTCGAACGTCTCCTAAAGAAGCAGCAAATTCTACTCCATTCAAATTGACTTATGGACACGATGCAGTGCTACCAGTCGAAATTTATTTACAGTCAATACGAGTTCAAAGGCATCATGAAATTCCATCAGAAATGTATTGGAGCATGATGATGGATGAACTAGTTGATTTGGATGAAGATAGATTGCGTGCGTTAGACCTGATAAAGAGACAAAAAGAGAGAGTCGAAAAGTTTTACAATAAGAAAGTAAAATTTAAGACCCTTTCAGTAGGGGATCTTGTTTGGAAAGTGATTCTTCCTATGGATCGAAAAGATAGGTTAATGAGAAAATGGTCTCCTAAGTGGGAAGGGCCTTTCCAAATTTTAAGAGTTTTTTCAAATGGCGCATATGAGGTCGAAGAGATAGATAAAGATAAAAGAGTACTGAAGATAAATGGCAAGTATTTGAAAAAATATAAGCCAACATTGCAAGAAATTAAAATAGCAGTCTAATAACTGTAAAATAAAGGCAATTTGGCGGATTAAAAAATCTTCTCGCCAAATAATACAGATCCATTGTCATTACAAAAAGGGCTTTAAAAGCCAAAACAAAAATTACAAGTGTTCAAACGGGAAAGGATGCTTTCAGTTTCTCAAATTTCGACTTCTGAATTTGAAGGCGTCGCTCACAAAGTGCCTTATTTTTAGAAATCTCCTCAATCTCCTCGTCGAGCTTACGGGCCCTGTCGACATGGTGCACAACAACTTCCAGCTCTTTGCGGATTTCTTCCCGGTCATTCTTCTGCAGTTCTGATTGACGTTTTTTCGCCTGTGAAATTTTGCCTTGAAGGACAGAAATTTGTTTCTCCCATTTTAGAATGTCTTCGCCACACAGAGCTGCTTCCCGCCGATTTTACTCAGACACTTGCTCCATTTCAGTTACCTTGTTGGACGAATTCGACGCAGCTTCCCACTCAGCAAGTTGGCTCTCCGTTTTGTTTTCAAGCCTCTTGGAGCACTCTCGAAGTCGATTAAAGTCAGTTACCACAAGATCTATCAAAGTGGTAAGGTCCAGCACCACATCAGTGACTTCAGGAGAAGCCTCCAGGACATTGACTTGCTTCAGGACTTTCTTCAGGTCGAAGTGAGCAGAGGAGTCATTCTCCAGAAGTTGAAATAAGTCAATATCAAGGACCTTCTGTCGAATGTTTGCCAGCGATCCGTCCATTGATTTGGCATCAGAAGCAGTCCCTGAGGTAGTCGAGCTACTGATGGTAGTGTCAACGAAATTGTAGCGAAAACTGAGCATGGTCTTCAGGTATTCGAAAGGTCTTTGGACCTTCATACTTTCTAGCTCCTCATGAGAAAACTGGGTCGAAGTTGTCCCGGTCGAAGCAGCTTTAGTTGTTTTACCAAGACTTTCTTCGATGTTTTCTGTCTTTTCGTCAGTATCAGCAGCAGGAGTTGGTGGCCTTTCATGTTCTTCTTCTTCTTCTTCTTCGGCATCACTTGCAGCCTCTTTGTCTCTCTCTTCGTCAGCAAATTCTGAATGAGGGGGAGATTGATCTCCAGCTTCATTTCTGGTGGCAGCCATCACGGTGTCCCCATCAGCTTCGACAAAGTCTTTAGTAACGGGACCAGTCTTTTCTTCCACTGCTTTTGGAATTCGTATAGAGATGGCAGGGGGCTGATCTACTTCAGTGGTTGATTCCTTCGCTGAACTCTTAGGGGAGGATTTGGAGGCGCTGGCTGGATTGTAAGTAGGGTCACTGCTGGTCTTGGGAAGAACTTGGATCATAGGTTGTCCGTGAATATCGACAGGTACCTGAAGGATAAGTAGGTTAAAGGAGCAAATACAAGTAAAGCAGCTTGTTAGCATCAAGGGGAAAAGAAAAAATCATACCTTTAGAATTTTGGTCCTTAGACTAGAATTTTCACTTTCCGCCGGAGCAGGGGTGATTCCCTCACCTGGTTCCTTTGATAATATTCTCTCTAAAACTTTGGGAGTAGGTGGTTTCTGGGGGAGAGGTTTGATTGCTTTCTTCCTCTTTTTGGTGGGCTTTGCCTGATCCGGTGACTCGTCACCATCCTTTTCAGTATTTAATGCTGGACGGACAGGAGAATCATCAGAATGCTCTTCCAGGTCAGTGTCGAACTCATCAATGGTTTGCCTTTCATAGCTACCAACATCAGGGTCAACTCCATCTTGGAGTCTTTCAGCTAAAGTTTTTTCAGAGTCGAGATCAATTGTGTCCTGCTCTTTTTCCTTTGTTGAGTTCTTTGTCGAAGCTTTGGAAGAGGTAGGCATTGAGCTAGCTGCTTTAAAGGAAGGACCACCTGTCAATGTTGGCATTTCTTTTGCTATGGGGTGTCCTTCGACATCAACTTGGATCTGAAAACAAGCAAAAAGTCAAGGAAAAGAAAATGCAAGTAAAAGTGAATATCATCAGTCGAAATGAAGGTTTACCTGAGGGATCTCAGTAGTAAAGCTAGAATTCCCACTTTCTGTATCTTTGATAAGAACTTTTGTAACTGGACTGGTGGGGGGAGTTTTCTTGGTCGAGCGAACAATGGACCGTTGGGAGGCAGCCGTCTTGATCTTCAGGACCTTCTTTTTTTTGAGAGGTTGCTGGTCTGGAGATTCATCCCCAGACTCTTCATCGATCACCTTTACCTCCTCTTCTTGTTTTCTTTTCTTGGAGGATGGTGGGTTTGTACTCACCTAAAAACACAGGAGAAAATTGTTTTAGTTCGAGTTAAACAGAATTTATTACACGGAAAAAAAGTTGATATTGTCTGATAAAACCTTTTCGACTGTAGAGGTTGGTTGTTCGACCACCTTTCCAGAATTACTTCCGACAGAAGTCTTTTTAGGAGTAATCTTGACAACTGAAAGAAAGAAAGAGAAAGAAAGAAATGAATACAAAAGGAAAAAACATAAGAAGGAAGTTAGAATAAAGTAAAGAAAAATTGTGTTTCTTTAAACACCTTCAAGAATGGGAGATTCCACGCGAACGTGTTCTATTCCAATATGAAGGAGTCCTGGGAAATTGTCCAAATGATACTTAGTCGGAACCACACGCTCAGCAGGTTTTTTACAAGATTCACGGAGCAGTTTTAGGTGAGATCCACAAATAAACCAATCTGGGAATGGAGGGCTTAATGCTACACCAAATTCAGCAGAAGGTAGAGGGGGAAACTTTGGTGGATAATAGCTGTATGCCAAATCATAGCGTATTTCTGGACGAACATATGAAGGCAACACCAGCTTCTCCAATTTTGCTGTAAATTTGTGTTTCAAAGTCACTGCTGCTTCGCTTATGGTTCGACTAAGATCATTTGGCCGGTAAATAGTTTCAAAATAATGCTGAAACTTTTGGATTTCTTTAATATGTCTTTCAGTACCTTTCTTTGTTCGATCCTGCACAAAAGTGAAAGCATTCGTCAGATGAGTCGTAAAGGCTGTCACGTCAAAGAATCTAGTGAGGTAGTAGTCTTTCCACCAAACATCAAATTCTTGAGTGCAGAGGAAAGATGGTCGAAATACCACCGATTGAATCTCCAGAGTCTCATCATAGTATTTTTCTGATAACTCTACGCTTTTCTCCAGATTATGAAAAGAATTGTGAAAAATAATACAACCTTTCTTTGGATAAACGGGTTTTGTTTTCATTTGGATTAACCCAAATTGTCGAGCCACCAGGTTGGGTTGATAAGCAATAAGGGAAATTTTTGTGTTATTCGTATTGTGATGGGAGAAAAGGTGTCTTGGTGTTAGGAACGATTCCCAGATAACCAAAAATGTGTCTTCTTCTTTCTGCATCTCAAAGGGAGGTTGTTTGGTAAACCATTTGGGACTAATAGTTCTGTTGGCAAAGGGGGCCATGGACGGAGTGAAGTTGTATCGTTTGGCAAACATCATTACATAACCGGTGAAGGCTTGTCGAAGGCTAATTCCTTCGTCAGATGGGGTTAGTTTTACCAACCTAGGCCATTCGATGTTTCTGTCCTTCACTTCTTCCTCATTTACTTTATTCTTGATAGGGAGAGATGCCTCAAAGGTGGCATTTAGCCATAACTGTAGAAGCCAGAAAGGTCCTGCCAAGCTTAGTTTTCCTTTCTCTTTGACAGTCTTCAAAAATTCCACGCTCTCGCTAATGGATTCATAAAGGTTCGCCAAAACCATTTCGCTTAAACAAAGTTTTTTCCCAGCATGAAGTTGGTTGGCTATGGTAAGGTATTTTTTGGCAACCTGAAGAGAACGAGAGCAAAAGACGAATTTCGACAACCAGAGGGTCAAAAAGGCTATGTGCTCTACATCAGAGACTCCTGTGGTTGTTTTGTCATAGTAATGAGCAATAAACAAGGAATAGGAGGCATGTTTGGTGTTGAAACCTATAGTATCTTCATCTAAATCAGTAGGGTCGAAGTCTAGTCCTATAGGGCTGAGGCCAACTATGGCAGCTATGTCGAAGAAGGTTGGAGTGACCATTCCACAGGGAAGATGGAAGTTGTTGTAGGTGCTATCCCAAAAGTAAAGGGAAGCCAGGAGCATGTTTGGGCAATAACTAGGGCCCACCTTCGACAGTTGGATCAAGTCGAAAATGCCAGTTTGCTTCCAGAAGAAGTTCAGAAACAATGGGATGCAGGGTTTCTTGCAGTGACTCACTATCCTCCCTGGGTTGCCAACATTGTGCCGGTACCGAAGAAAGACGGAAAGGTTAGAATGTGTGTGGATTATCGAGATCTTAATAAGGCTAGCCCGAAAGATGATTTTCCACTACCTCACATTGATGTACTGGTCGACAATACAACTCAGTTTTCAGTGTTCTCGTTTATGGATGGTTTCTCCGGGTACAACCAGATTAAGATGGCACCTGAAGATATGGAGAAGACCACGTTCATTACTCCATGGGGTACATACTGTTATAAGGTGATGCCTTTTGGGTTGAAAAATGCAGGGGCAACATATCAGCGGGCAATGGTAACTTTTTTCACGACTTGATTCATAAAGAGATTGAATGTTATGTGGATGACATGATTGCCAAGTCGAGAACGGAAGAAGAACATCTGGTTAACTTGAAAAAGCTGTTTGAAAGGTTTAGAAAGTTCCGCTTAAGGTTGAATCCAAATAAGTGCACTTTTGGGGTGTGTTCTGGAAAGTTGCTGGGTTTCATTGTGAGTGAAAAAGGAATTGAGGTTGATCCTGCCAAAGTGAAAGCAATACAAGAAATGCCTGAACCGAGAACGAAAAAAGAGGTTCGTGGTTTTCTGGGTAGATTGAACTACATTACAAGGTTCATATCTCACCTAACAGCCACGTGTGAACCAAAATTTAAACTGCTAAGAAAAGATCAAACGGTCAGGTGGAATGACAATTGTCAATTGGCATTCGATAAGATAAAAGAATACTTGCAAGGACCTCCAATTCTCATGCCTCCAGTTGAAGGAAGACCTTTGATAATGTATTTGACCGTGCTTGAAGGTTCTATGGGTTGTGTTCTCGGTCAACACGACGAGACAGGTAGGAAGGAGCATGTTATCTACTACCTGAGCAAAAAGTTCAATGATTTTGAGTCCCGGTACTCAATGCTTGAAAAGACATGTTGTGCACTTGCATGAGCCGCAAAACAATTGAGGCAATATATGATTAGGCACACAACCTTGTTGATCTCCAAAATGGATCCTATCAAATACATTTTTAAGAAACCAGCGCTAATAGGCAGAGTTGCACGGTGGCAAATGGTTTTGACAGAGTATGATATTCAGTACACCTCCCAAAAGGCCATCAAAGGAAGTGTCTTGTCAGACTATCTTGCGCAACAGCCGATTGATGATTACCAACCCATGAAATTTGATTTCCCTGATGAGGACATCATGTTTCTCAAAGCTAAAGACTGCGAGGAACCACTCCCAGAGGAGGGGCCAGACCCTGAATCCAAATGGAGTCTGATGTTTGATGGGGCCGTCAATATGAATGGATGTAGAGTTGGAGCAGTTCTTATCATGTCGGAAGGTGTCCATATGCCTTTCACTGCCCGAATAACTTTCGGATGCACCAAAAATGAAGCAGAATATGAAGCCTGTATAATGGGGATCGAGGAGGCGATTAATTTATGAATTAAGACCCTTGATATCTTTGGTGATTCAGCTTTGGTAATTAATCAGGTGAAAGGGAGTTGGTACACGCACCAAGCAAATCTGGTTCCGTATAGAGATTATATAAGGAGATTGCTGACATTCTTTACAACAGTGAAGCTGTACCATATTCCTAGGGATGAGAATAGGTTTGCAGATGGTTTGGCTACATTGTCTTCCATGATCAAAGTGCAAGGGTGGAATCATGTACCTAAGATTGAGGTGTCTCGGCTTGACAGACCTGCTTTTGTGTTTGCTGTTGATGCAACGTCTGATGACAAGCCATGGTTTCATGATATCAAGTGTTTCTTTAAAAGTCAAGTGTACCCGCCAGGGGCATCTGCTAAAGATAAGAAGACATTGAGAAGGTTGTCTGGTAGTTTCTTCTTGAATCAGGATGATGTGCTGTACAAACGGAATTTTGACATGGTTCTGCTCAGATGCGTGGATAGACACGAAGAAGACCTGTTAATGCAGGAAGTACATGAAGGATCTTTTGGTACCCATGCCGGAGGACATGCAATGGCTAAGAAGCTATTGAGATCAGGATATTATTGGTTGACTATGGAGTCAGATTGCTATAAGTACGCCCGCAAGTGCCACAAATGCCAGATCTATACAGACAAAGTGCATGTACCTCCAAATCCGTTGAGTGTCATGTCCTCTCCTTGGACCTTTGCTATGTGGGTGTAGACATATATTTTCGACACCATGTCTTGGCAGGCAAAATGATGTTCTTCAGTTAGAAAAAATGGCTACAAATGAAGAAGAAAGGAAATGTAGGTATTCAAAAGAAGCCTTCGTCACTTCGACAGAAACAGCGTTTCGATGTTTCGACATAAACATAAGGAAAGTTTCGTCAAACAAAGTTCAAGGGACATTTGTTACTTTTCGACAATTCGACAAAGTGAAGGGGCGCAACGCTTCGACGCAAAGGGAAAATTCAAATTCAAAAGATATGACGCTTGGCAGAAGACGCGTGGAAGCTTTAGAAGAAACAAAGACATGCAGAAAACCAAGTGTCAAAGATTTAGAGTTTTTCCGTTACTAAACATTTATTGTATTTTTCTATAAATAGGATAGTTGTTGTAGAATTTTAGTGTGTGAAAACTTGTACAAAATTTCTGTAAATACTCAAAGTACCCGTGTGAGAGAAAAGAGGTTGTTATCTGGAAAATGTACGTGTGAACACCATCTTTTAAGTTTATAAGAAATTCAAAGTCTTTTATAATTGCCTTTACTTTTTCTAGTCATTTATCCTTTGTCATTTACTTTATGCAAGTCTTAATTTCATTTAATTTACCTTTTCGCCAGAAGTTGTGAGTTAGTTCTTTAACCAAACCATCCATACATAAAAGATACAACAAAACAAACCATTAAAGCACCATTCTTCTAAGAGTTAAATAATTTTGCACATGTATCCCAGGATTTGTGTGGTTGGTCCTGCAAGTAACCTAGTTTTATAAGAGACTGGTAAACCAGAGGTTGTTCGCCAAAATCTACAGCGAACAGTGGGGCATTTACATGATCGGAAAGATTGAGCCTACTGCTTCAAATGGCCATCGCTTTATCTTGGTCGCCATTGGCTATTTCACTAAATGGGTTGAAGCTGCATCTTATGCCAATGTCACTAAGCAGGTGGTAGCTCGTTTCCTGAAACGGGATATCATTTGTCGCTATGGAGTGCCTGAGAGAATCATTACTGATAATGGTTATAATCTGAATAACAAAATGATGGCTGAGCTGTGCCGGGACTTCAAAATTGAACACCACAACTCTTCTCTATATCGCCCGAAGATGAACGACGTTGTGGAAGCGGCCAACAAGAATATTAAGAAGATTGTGCAGAAAATGGTTGTTACATACAAAGATTGGCATGAGATGTTACCGTTTGCTTTGCATGGGTATTGAACGTCAGTGCGCACGTCCATTTGGGCAACCCCATTCTCACTTGTATACGGTATGGAGGCAATACTACCGGTTGAAGTGGAGATTTCATCCCTCAGGGTCATGACGGATATCAAGTTAGACACTGAGTGGGTTCGTGCTAGATTTGATCAGCTGGCCCTTATTGAGGAGAAACGACTGGCAGCTGTATGTCATGGGCAGTTGTACCAGCGGAGGATGAAGCAGGCATTTGACCAAAAAGTGCGTCCTCGGGTTTACAAAGTGGGAGATGTGGTACTCAAAAGGATCCTTCCTCTAAGTACAGATCACAGGGGCAAGTGGACTTCTAACTATGAAGGTCCATTCGTGGTTAAGAAGGTCTTCTCGGGTGGAGCCTTGTTACTTACAACCATGGACGGCGAAGACTTTTCATCCCCTGTCAACTCAGACGTAGTCAAAAAATACTTCGCATAAATAGACCCGCTGGACTAAAAAAAAAAAAGTCCAGGCAAAAAAAGGGCATCCCTGCGAACCACAAAAACAGAACAAAAAGGTTCGGGCAAAAATTAGGGATATAAAATAAGAAAATTGCACACCCGGTGAGTTGAAAATCCACAAGGACAACTCAAGCAAAAAAGGGTATCCCGGTGGATTGAAAACCCGAAAGGGCGGTCCACGCAAAAGAGGGATTTAAGTGAACGACTACGATCTGAGTTATCTGTACTCCATTATCCGTTTCAACAATTGACATTCCAAAAGGTAGAAATCGGTCTGATCATTCCTCAGAAGGCAAGGTCGGGGAGTTTTGAAGACATATTGGCCATAGCATAATTGAAACTCAGTGGAATGTCGTTTTCACTTTGCCATTAGGATAGTTTCTTTTCTAAATTTTTCAGCGATCACCTCTTTCCAGGGATTGCTTCCTGATGTAATTGCCTATTCTGGGCCTTTCGATTAATAAATTGAATTTCAGTTAAAAGCTTCTTATTTTGTTTTACTGCTTTGTTTGCAAAAACGTCCGAATTTTTGATAAAACATTGCATTTGAAAACATGGTGGCTTCACAATAACACGTGCAGAAAAACATTTAGAATTGCTTTGAATGTTGAATAATCCTGGATGGTGGAATCAAACCACGCAATATTCCGGGGCATGTGTGTGTATTCTTTTGTTGCGGGTAACATTTTCAGATGATTTTAAGCACAAGACGGGTAATCACTTATTCCCACGCAGGAGACTGGGGCAATCATGATCAGGGAAGGGTTTACTTGTCACCCTTTTGTCACAACGTTTACTGATTAAGTCCATCATTCGGTCGACGGTCGTTCACGACGTCTCGATATCAGTAAATTGAGTTCAACTGGGTATCGTTGTATCTTATTAAGTCGATTCTCTCATTCAGTACTTCCAACAGTTACAAGCTTTTCTGTGTCGATAACGTTTGCGAATCCCCAGTAGAGTTGCTTTGCAGACACATAAGTTGATTGGTTAATCCCCAGTGAAGTCGTCAGGAGTTTGAAGATGCTTAATCTTCTGTAAAATCCTCTTAGGACGTCCCTTTCAGATCAGTTTTGTATCATGGAGCAAAGCAAGTTGTTAACTTTCCCGAGCATGGGGCATTTTGTTTTTCCCCTATCAGGGTTTGTTCCAGATCTATTATCCCCGGTAGAGTTTGAGGATGCTTGGTCTTCTGTAAAATCCTCTTAAAAGGAATTCCCCATCATGAGACGCTTTAAAGCGGTTTTCTCCAGCAGAGTTTGTTATAAACTCATTATCCCCAGCGGAGTTGTCAAACGGAAGGTTCGCCTAGCATGAGGCATTGTGACACTTATCCTGAGACTCAACAGTTTTATTCCTCAGCAGATTACTGTGAAATTGCTTTGGATTCCCTCAGCAGATCTAAGAACTCTCTCCCAGCATGATGCAACAGAACATGTTCTAACCAGGATTTGCATATCCCCGCAGAGTCCAGCATTGAATCTTGTCAACAATACTCCCCAACTGAGTTATGTTTTTGTCCCCACAGAGGCTTATTGATCAATAAAATCTATTCCTCGGCAGAGTGATAGTATATTCTTGCCCCAGCCGGTTTAGAAGGCTGATTCTCCCCACAAAGGATTCAGGGTTTGATAGATCCTCAAGCAGAGTTTTAACGACTTGTCTTCCCTAGTAAGACGTCATGCAAAGAAATTCTCATCCCCAGCGGAGTCGCTGTGACCAGAATTCATCCCCAAGCAGATGAAGTAATTCCTGGCAGAATCATCATTTCCCCATATTTCCAAAGTCCAATTTATTTTTGGAAAACTTGACAGTTCGAAGCAGACAGATTGTTCATTCATTCTCCAGCAGAAACATCATCCTTTCAGGAGTATCTGAAGTCAAATCATTGATCATTGTTCCTCAACAGAGTCAGCAGAGATGTCTGACACGGATGCAGAGAGTAATCCAATATTGGAATTGCTAAAGTCCACCCGTAGTGTGGTAAGCCAGTAGTCGTCTGGCATTGTTAAAAGACGTTATCAAAGTCCAACCGTAGATTGGCAAAAGGTCCATCCAAGGGTGGAAAATTCTTAAAGTCCAACCGTAGATTGGCAAAAGGTCCATCCAAGGGTGGCAAATTCTTGAAGTCCACCCGTAGTGTGGCAAGTCAGTAGTCGTCTGACTCCCTTTAAAAGACCGCAGCTAAGTCCAACTGTAGATTGGCAAAAGTCCATCCAAGGGTGGAAAATCATCAGCAAGTCCAACCGTAGATTGGCAAAAGTCCCCCGTAGTGTGGCAATTCAGCTGCAAAGTCCAACCGTAGCTTGGCAAAAGTTCATCCGTAGTGTGGCAGGTCAGTAGTCTTCTGACTCCATTCAAAAAAGATAGTCAACCCGTATTGTGGCAGGCCAGTAGTCGTCTGGCGTTGTACAAAAGACATTGCTAAAGTCTACCCGTAGTGTGGCAGGCCAGTAGTCATCTGGCATTGTACAAAAGACATTGTTAAAGTCCACCCGTAGTGTGGCAGGCCAGTAGTCGTCTGGCGTTATATAAAAGACATCTTCCCAGTGGTTTTATTTATCATCAGAGTTTTTCTTCAAGCAGAGTTCGTTTGGTCGGGTTTATATCCTTTTTTCTTCTTCCCTGCAGAGTGCAAATTTTCGGGTTATTTTCAGTATTCAATCCCTTCATACCTTAAAAGTCTGACAGCAATCGCTATCATTCATTCAGGTCTACAGTGATTGAATAGGGGCAGCTGTAATACCCCAAAATTTGCCCTCTCTTCTTTTCATAGCATTTAGCATTTGCATTCAAGCATAGAAAAAACAAAACATCAAGCATTTAGCATTGCATCTTGCATAAGGGCATGTGATCAGGTGATCCAAGGTGTTGATCATCCAAAGAAGAAGACCAAGTGTTTCTCACAAGCCTCGAGGATCTCTTACATCATGTATTATCTCCATTTGATCTCACAAGTCATGGGAAGAGGAGAATTCATCAAGAAGGTTGGGCAGTGCATGACCTCCTACACAAGGCAGTCAAAAGTTGGGATCTGACCCTCAAATGGGCAAGCTCTTTGAGTTTTTGTCATCTCCAAAGGACATATCTCATCTGTGTTTGAGAGGATACACAACATATTCAGAGGAATTGAGATTTGGAGGATGTGCTTTTTCCTCCTAACCAGAGGGTGCCAAAACTAGGGTTGGACCTAAAATCAGTTTATTTCTGATTTCTTGGGCAATACTTGATCTCATGGTATTCCTTATGTTCTTAAGTGTTCATGGATGGAGTCTTGGTCATTGGTTCTTTGAGGAAGATGTTCAATGGATCAGTTACTTGTGTAATAAGCAAAAGTCAACAGTTCAAAATGAGAAAGTCAACTGTGGAATTTTGAGGTTCTTTTCATGGTTTTCTAGGGCTCATAAGCTCATATGGTCTTCAATTGTCAAGATTCATGCCATTCATCAAGAATCAAGAGTTTGTACAAAAGTTACTAAATTTGGAAAATGACCTATAATGAAAACTTTCCATTTTTGGCAACTTTTCCACCACATTCAACTTGACTTTTCATTATCAAGGAAGCTCCAAATGAATTTTCCTCCAACATGAAAGTTGAAGATCTTTTTCTCCCATTTCCAAAAAGTACTAGATGGTTTCCATACCATTTGTAGAACTCAAGTTATGGTCAAAAGATGGCAAGGTGCATTTTGAGGTTTTTATATGGTTCCATTTTTCCACCTTTTGCATTTTGGCACAAATGGACTTGTAATTGATCTTTTTGCTTCATGTTATATTACAATATCAAAATTCAAGTCAAGAGGAGCAATTGTGGCCTTTGAATCAATTCATTCCATGCCATATTTCTCATTATTTTCTCATTGTTCAAAAATGCAAATTGATTCAAAACTTGCAAACCAAGAAAGTACAAGGCCCAAAATCAATTCAGAAGTGATCCACGAGTGAATTGGAAATGAATCATGCTGATTACAAGGGTGTTGCACGTGTGGATTAGTGGTGGTGGTACAAAATGCATTTTTGCAATTTCACCCAAATCTCACTAACCAAAGGATTAACCACTTGCTAATCACAATCAGGGGACTAATGGAGAGTATATAAGTTAACTCATGCCTCCAAAATTAGGGCATGCACTCTCATTTGCTCAGAATTTCAAAAACTCACTCTCACTTTCTCTCATTCGAATCTCTCATTCCTTGAGGGTTTTGGAAAATTTCTTGGCATATTCTTGATCAGTGAGTTGAAAGGAGCACGAATCATCCATTGTTTTAAGCTGAAAGGAAGGATTTCACCAAGTGCCAATCAAGAGGATTCAAACTTAAATCTCAAGATCCAGCACGATTTCAAGCTCTAGTTGCATTTATTTTGCATCTATAGGTTCCAAGGAGTAGATCTGTAGTTTTTGGAGGGGTTTCTTGGAGGTTTTCAAGTTCTACAAGGTTCAGGTTGGTGAATTTTTCATACTCACAGAACTCAGTTTTCTTGTGTGCATTATGATCTATCATGTTCCCTGATTATCCTGATCTATTTTATTTGAAGTTTGGACGTGTGAATTGTGTGTAATGTGGATTTAAAGTTTTAGATCTAAACTTGTTTTCGTTCGATTCTCAATGTGTGTTTGTTGTTTGATAAAATGAGTTAGATATTCTTGATCCTTGTGTTTTTCTGGTTCGAATGGTGTACCTATACGCATTTTCTGGAGAATTTTTTACTGCAGCTCACCGGAGAGGGTGGCCGGAGCTCTAGCTCTGGCGGCTGGTAGAGGTTCAGTCCGACGAGGGGATTTAATGAATAAGACGAAATCACGTCCGTCCATTGCTTGATCCTACGTCCCTCATGCTTCCACGTGTTCTATTATTTTGTTTTTAATTTGAAGCTTGTGTGTATGCCATCCTACGCGTGCTATCGTGTGCCCTCAACCCTGACCTTTGTTTTTAATTAATTTTTGAATTGGTGATGCAATCTGGCGCGTCTGATCAATCTTGTGGCGAAGATCTTGACAGCATATTAAATGAGTCATGTGCCTATCACGTGGGAATGTATGGTAGGATGAGGTTTGCATGCGCGCGTGTGTACGTTAATTTTGGTATGCCTTTTGATCTGAACCATTGATCTTAACTCTTTTTGATCTTGTGGATTTTGTTTGTTTAGTTTTCACGCGTAGGATTGATCTATTGGTTGTTATTTAATCTGCACGTTGACTGATTCCATTGCTCCTTTTTTACTTTCACTGTTGGACTTTGGTGATTTGGGCTTGCTTTTCACACCCCCAATCTGGGCCTTGTTCATAATTCCAACGTGTTTGCATTGCTGATGGCACCCCCCTTGGTTTATTTCACTTGTTTTATTTTATTTTTCATGTAGCATTTGCATTTTATTTTTTAAAATCATTTTTATGCATCTAAAAATCATAAAAAAAATCATGAAGCCTCTTTTTAGTTTTATAAAATTTTTCCATATTTTATTTTCTCATTTTATTTTATTTTTGGCATCTGATTTAATTAATTACTTAATTTTCTTTTTAAATTGTTTCACTTGCACACTTTAACTTGTAGAATTTCTTTCTCATCATCTATAAAACATTTTCAATCCATTATTTTTTAATTTGTTATTTGACATTCTGAATTGCATAAAAACATTTTTTTTTTATTTTTAAAACCTTTTCATATTACATTTTGTTTCCCCTCTTTTGGATACTGATACATGGTGCTTACTTGACCCTTGCTCAATTGTTTGATTTGTTTAACTTGTGAAATTTTGTGAGATCTTTTAGCATGTGATTGTATTCTGATCTATATCTTTTGATTTTAAATTTCATAATTTTGGAATGTCATTTGATGCATGTTTGATTTTTTGTGCTTAAGTGAATTATGCATGACTATATCTTGACACTTCTTTGCACACCTTGACTTGTGGATCACTTTTAGACAAGCTCTTCAACTCTTTTTGATCCAATATTTTTTCATATGTTACTTGACTGAGTTAAATTCCATTTTATTATTTTTGGGGATTTTATTGAGCCACTTTTCTATTTTTTATTGATTGTTACTTGTGATGCAAGTTTGCTTGAGGTATACATTGATACATGATCTAGTTTGAGTGCATTTGCTTACTTGTGTTGGAATGATGCTTGAGATGTTTTTATGGTATGATCATGTTCTATTTAAGATTACTTGTGGCTTTGGAATCATCCTCATTTGATATTTTTTTCAATTTGTTCTTGATTTTACAAGTTGATATTGTTTTAGACTTGAATCTTGTGGTATGTTCAACCTAATTTTGTGATTGCTTCTTTGTGTGAATTCTTTCATGTATGAAACCTTTTGTTTGGTTTGTATGACATGCTTGAGGTTCTGGTACTTTTGATTTAAGGTTCATTATGTGACTTTCATTTCACTTTATGCCTCACACTTCTTTGCTTGCTTGCATGAATGATAAGTGAATGTCTTTCTCAATTTTGATACATGTTTTGAATGTGTTGCTTGATGATTAATCTTGTATGACTTGAGTTTGATCTTGGCATGATGCTAATGTGTATGCTACTGTCCTTTGGGTTCATTACTTGATTTTCACCTCACTTGATCATCATGGTTTGAATTATGTGATGCATATCATCCCCTTTGCTTTGTAACTTCTTTGGTGCATAATATTGCATAATGTGAACCTCTTTTGCACATGTGAATTATTGATGATGTTATGATGTGAGTTATGGTTTTGTTTCCTCTTCATCTTGCCTCCTTCATTTCATCTTTATAAGAAGTTCATTGGTGTTTATTTGCACATCTCATACAAGTATGCTTGCATCCTTCCATGTTTATCTTTGCATGCTTACTTGATTTGTTTTGCATTGATCTTTGAAACATGTTGATTGATTTGAGTTAGAAATTTATGATATGATATGCTTGCTGCCACTTATTGTATCTCATCTCTCTTCTTCTTTCTTTCTCTTCTTTTCTTTCACTCTTTCTCATCCCATGAATCTCAAGACTTGTTCAAGTCTTGGATTCCTTCCCTTTAGAGCTACCTAGTCCAACTTAATTTTTTATTAAGCATGGAGTAGGATTAGCATTAGGTTTTAGGCAGTCTTTTCTCATAAACCTCACTAACCATAGGACATACATGCATGATAACATTAGGACTCTTAGTCTCCCTTTAGAGTTTCCTTTGCGTTTTCTCTCTTCTCATCTTCAAACCAAAGTAAAAAATACTTAATAAAGGCAAAACAAACATTGTATTTAGGCCTTTTATGTAAGAATAAGATAGTGAGGGATCTTCTCTCATTTTCTTGGAATGTTTAGCATGCGTCCCATCTCGGGTCGATATGCGAGGCATTCGATCTTACATGAGGGACTTAAATACAATGTGCGTTACAAAACACAAAACAATAAAAACACTTCTTTCTAAAAAACTTCAAACCAACAATAACATCTTTCCTTCGGGAATTCTTTTCTCATCTCACTCACTCTCAACATACGAACGTGCTCCTACTCGTTCTCTTGCAAGATGGTAACGCACTCGGACCAGCGAGCCTGCAACACCTGAGCTAGAACGTTAGTCGTTCCCTAAAAACACAAACAAAGCGACCCTCGTTGAGGGGAACTACGTTGCTCTGATTCTCATGTTCCCGATGAGATACGTAGGCAGTAGGGTAGGGCCCATGCGAGCACTTCTTTTATTTTCCCTACATTTGTTCCTTGCTCTCCCTCTCCTTTCCCTTTCCCTTTTCCTTTCCCTTTCCAGTAGCAGTGGAGCTCCAGACGACGACACCCTTTGATCGAGACAAGCAAGCATGGATCCCATCGGGTACGATGGATGCGTGGGGGTGCTAATACCTTCCCTGCGCGTAACCGACTCCCGAACCCAGTTCTCCTGGTCGTAAGACCATGCTCTTTCCTTTTCCCTCAGGTTTACGCGGTGTTTCGTTTCCCTCTCTTGGGATAAATACACATTGCTGGAGACTCTGTTTCGGTGCCACTTTCGCGTTTGTACTAGGATGAAAATCCCGGAAGCGACACCCCACGGTGGGCGCCACTTTTCTGTAGCGAGCGATTTTGGACGCGGTTCTTAAGCGTTGTTGCTCTTTGGGGTTTACTACAGGTCGATTCATTTTTTATCCTATTGTGAGCTGAATAAGGAATGGAAATAGATGTATCCAATTAACCCTGCTTGCAAACTGAGTTTAAACAACGGTCTGTTAAGTTACAGATGCTATATGGTAATGTGGCCTTTTTCTTCTTTCTTACTTATTTAAGATGGAAAACACTGGGACTGTTCAGGGTAGGATGTTAGGACTGATGCTTTTCGATTGATGTATGCGGGTATGGGATTTTGGGTTTTTGTTTCGTGTGCTCGCTAAGATTTTCTTTCAATCTTATGCCTACGTATTCCCGTTTTCCGAAACAGGGAAATCAAAGCGTTCGTAGTTCCTCCCATTCAGGAAATGGTGTTTTGGTGTCTTGTTCAAAGCCCAACACGTGAAGTGAAAGGTAGTTTGTATCTTGTTCAAAGCCCAAGATGTGAAGCTGAAGGGTCTATTTGTATCTTGTTCAAAGCCCAAGATGTGAAGCTGAAAAGGTGTTGTCTTTAGAGAGAATTTGTCATCTCTAAAGAGGGGTTTGTCTGTCACAACTGTTGGGTGACTGGTTATAAAGGAGAATTACTTTAACCGGGATATGTGAATCCGACAATGCCATAATTTCCTTCATAGGGATTTTTCCAACCTATAGGAGAAGACTTTAACTCAGGGTAGAGCAATGCCACCTTTCCTTAGGAATTTCTCATGCTAAAAGAGGGACAGTGGCGTGGATGTAGATGATCTAGAGGCTTGTCGCTTACAGTAATTAGATGAAGGGAAAGGAGTTGTTGATGTTTGTGTACTGTGAACAAGGCACAACTTTGATGCTAAAAGGTTGATTGGCTCAACTGGAGTTTCCTTATACAAAGCCTAAGAGGAGGCTATTGGCCCAACAAGAGGGTGTTTTTATGTGTCTCGTACAAAGCCCGAGAGAGAGTCTAAAAAGGGGTTGACTCAACAAGAGAGTGCTTTTGTATGTGTCTTGTACAAAGCCCAAGACTGAAGCTAAAAGTTGTTTGACTCAACAAGAGAGTCTTTTATACTCAACAAGAGAGTGTTTTGTATCTCGTACGAAGCCCGAGATGGAGGCGAAAAGTGTTTAGCTCAATAAGAACCTTTTTGTATCTCGTACAAAGCCCGAGGTGGAGGCTAAAAGATGTTCGACTCAACAAGAGAGTCTTTTTGTATCTCGTACAAAGCCCGAGATAGAGGCTGAAAGATGTTCGACTCAACAAGAGAGTCTTTTTGTATCTCGTACAAAGCCCGAGATAGAGGCTGAAAGATTTGTTTCAGTTGAGTGACATGTCCAATATGCTGATTTAAAGAGAAAATCAGTTCTTATATGAGTAATGTGGTACCTAGGGATTTGATTCGAGGATCAGGGTTATTTCCTGTTCTTTAAGGAAATGGGAAATCCAAAGGGTATTGGGATTGTCCAAGTCGTACGGGTTTTATCTTCCCATTTTTGAAAGGCACTTGAGAATGTCTTTGAGACTTAAGGAAGTTAGATTGTCCAAGTCTAGAGTTTCATATTTTGTACTATGTTTTGAGAAACAGTAGCAGGGTCTAGACTCTTTGAAAGATTGTTCTATTAAGATGACTAATTTCTGTTCCTATACCTGTAGAAGGTCGTCGGGACAATTTGTACGAAGCCCAAGAGGAGGCTGGAAACTTTTAAGAAGTTGGGAGGTCCTTGTACGAAGCCCAAGAGGAAGCTATCATTCCCGGAGGAAGAATCCTTATACGAAGCCTAAGAGGAAGCTGTGAATACTTCTAAGAAGTCGACGGGTCCTTGTACAACGCCCAAGAGGAGGCGGGGATGCTTTTAGGAAGCTTGTGGGTCCTTGTACAATGCCCAAGAGGAGGCCGTATGCTTTTAAGAAGCCTGTGGGTCCTTGTACAATGCCCAAGAGGAGGCCAGATGCTTTTAAGAAGCCCGTGGGTCCTTGTACAATGCCCAAGAGGAGGCCAGATGCTTTTAAGAAGCCCGTGGGTCCCCAAACCCCGAGAAATTTAAGACATGCTATTCACAGAGAATAGATCGAGCCAGGAAAGTTCGAGAATTTGGAAGAAGCTCAAGAGATGTAATTCACGGAGAAGAGATCATCTCTGGAGAGTAGAGTTTATTGATAATTCCTAAGGAGGACAGCCGAAGAGAAGACTGTATCTGGTGCTCCTATGGGGGATCTAGTATTGTCTATTTCTAAGAATAATCGAAACGGCTTTACCTAGTGCTAAACGTAGTTGCCGGGGAAACTCTAAATATCTATACTATTATTACACAGTTGATATGAGTTTATGAAAGAAGACTTAGAGCGAAACAACCCCACAATACAGTTATATGTATATGAAAGCGGTAAATGAAAACGTATAAACACTTACTCGGTTGTAGAGCTTCCATGCTGTTTGGTTAGTTATTCAACAAAGAAAGATTGAAAACAACAATATATTCAAAATCAAAGGAGAAAGTGCTTTGAAAGAAAGATTGGGGCTTACAGCTCAAGGAGAGGCCCAGGGTTTTACCAGTGATTGCACTGTTAAATTTATACAGAGGGACTTATACAAGTGACTGAGGCCCAAGAAAGGTTTTCTGTACAAAGTGATGGGTCTTACACTCTCTCAAGAGGCCCAAAAAGTTTTAAAGAAAAAAGAGTGGGGCTTATAACACGAGGGTAGGCCCAAATGACTTTTCGTTTGAAATGGCAATCGCGCCCAGGTTTTCTTTTAACGCAAAGGGACTTATACAATATCTGAGGCCCAAAAATTGTTTTGGTTAAAAGGGGATTGGGTCTTACACTCTAACAGAGGCCCAAAAGTTTTGAATGGGTCTTATAGCTCAAGGAGAGGCCCAGATGGTTTATTTTAAACGGGCGACGATCGCGCCAAACTTTTGAAATACAACGGGACTTATACAATAAGTGAGGCCCAAAAATAGGGTTGTATTTACAAAGGGTTGGGTCTTACACTCTATTAGAGGCCCAAAATGATTTTGAATGGGTCTTATACCTCGAGGAGAGGCCAGGTGATTTTTGTTTGAAACGGCGATCGCGCCGAGATTTTTGAAAACACAGTGGGTCTTATACAATGACTGAGGCCCAAAAATTGTTTTCAAAGGGGCTGGGTCTTACACTCTAATAGAGGCCCAAAAGTGTTTGAAAATGATTTGTGAGGGTTGAATTAATCAAAAACCCTAATTTGTTTCCAAAATGTATTTTAATTGAATAAAAATTCAATTAAAATGATCAAAAATTGTTTAACATGTGGGCTATAAATTATGATCTTGGATTAATGCTTCAAAAATCAAGTATTGACCTCTAGGTCGTGACAGCAAGTGCAAGGTGATTTTTGAGTTGGAGGTGTTACAGTTGAGTTGTGATGATCTGAACAGCTTCCTTATACCTTATGGAGTGTGTTTGAATGCTTGGACTTGATTGAAAATGGCTGGATCACTTCATGGCATCTCAACTGCAACTTGGTTAAAACCTTGAGCAATTGACTGGTGATTCTGAGAAATCAGTGTTCCAGATGTTGTTTAAGTGTTTGGATCACTTCTATGTGATGTATGTGAGGTGTGTGTGTGATTGGTTTGGTTGGAATTACTCTCTAACTCCAAATTTGATAGTGAGTTGCCTTAGAAGGCAAAATTGGGGTGAAAGAAGAGATTTTGAGGAAAGCATCTGTTTGATGGCTTTGGTGTACTCAAATTGATCACAATTGAGCTCTATTTATAGTAGAGCAAGTTTCTTTTACAAGGAATAGTGAATGGCAACTGCTGAGTAGGGTTGGCCAATGTTGAGCAATGAGAATCCAAGTCTCCTCTAGCCATTGACTAGAGGCTAGGGCACAGGTTGCTGGTTCCCTTGGTCTTGGATAAGTCTTGACTGAATTCAGTTGCTAATAGCTCAGTCCATGCCACCTTGGTGCTTCCATTGAATGCTCCAATCCAAAATTGGAGTCTTGTCCCTATTTTAGGCAATTCTAGGTTTGGCATGCTATTTCTTGTTCCAAGGACTTTTGAGGCTTGGCTCAGTGATTGTCCCCTTTAGATTTGATCCTTAGATGTGTCCAAAGTGATGACAAGGCTTGAAATTGGCTGATTTTGGCAAATCGACCAAAAGTGCAAAAATCTGCCTTGCCTTGGCAGTTTTCAGCAAGGTATCTTGCCAATGTCATATCTCATGGCTCAAGTTGAATTTGGTGATGTTCTTGGCCATTTTGGAAAGCTCTTATATGATACAACAACTGTTTGATCATATTTGGTTTTGATACTTTTTGGATCCAAGTGAAAAATGTCCCTACATTTGGAAAAAAGTGAAGGCAGATTCTGACTTGGTGAAAATTTCACTAAGTGTTGGAAAAAGTGATATTTTCACTTTTCAGCCACTTTGATTACTCCATAACTCAAAATCCCTAATGAATTGGAATTAGGTCTAGTTGAAGTTTTTGTAGAGGGCCATGAGGGCTACAAAACCAGATTTGGATGGGGAAGAATGGCTTTGTGGTTTAGGAGTTATGATCCTTCAAAGTTGGTACCCTTGCCACTTTGTTCATAACTTAGAAAAATTTCTAAGTTTTTATGGTTACCCCTTTTACAAGTTATCCCACTTTTCTTGATTTTTCTTGATGAATGATGATTCAAATCATACATTAACATCATTTTAGGGTTAAAAATCCAATTTTGTGAAAAATCTCAAAAAGTCAAAGTTTGACTTTTGTGCACAGTTGACTTTTTAGCAGATGAATTCCAAACTGTGCAATTCTTCAAGAAATCATGTCCTTGACCTAAATCAAACTTGATGGACATGTTCCATGGGTGTTATATGGTGTATTGAATCATGTCTTAGGGTTTGGGAGCATGTCCTGGTCAAAAGTCAGAGTTACAGTTGACTTTTTTCTCAAAATCCTAACTGTGGTTCAGATGAAATTGAGACTTGTTGCTCAAGCTTCATGGATCAATCCATTGTTGTAAATGGATCAATGTGGTATGTTAGAGACCCTCAAATCCTCTCGTGAGGTCTTGGCTCATGATTTGTCCCAAAAGTCAACTTAGGGGTGAATTAGGTCAAGAAACCCTAATTCCTGATTTTTGATAAATGCATCCCCTGAGGCAAAATTGACTTGATGATTGGGGTCCATGAGATTCCATGGAGCATCATAGGTCATGCTTTGAAGCATTGGCTCATGCCCAGAGGAAAATTTCCATCTGGAGGCCCTGGTCGACCAAAACCCTAATTTGGTGACACTGGCGATCCTGAGGCTTGATCCACCTAGAAGGGAGCAGCCATGTGCTTAATCCTTGAAGTGGGAGTCCTTTTGATCCATTGTGGATGTTTGAGAGGTTAGACAAGTTAAAGATCAAGTCATTCCTTGATTGATCCTTTGTCTAAAGCTCAGAGAGGGCTCGAAACCCTAATTATTGTTTGTAGTGAATGCTCATCCATCTTTGGGGAGACTGATGAGGTACAATGGTCCATCCATATTGTGATGATGATTTGCACAATGATGGGAATCTAAGTGGTCAAAATTTTGGGTATGACACACGCAGGCCGGACAGATTACAACAACATCAAAAACACAAACTCCTCACTCGTCCGCGTGCTCGACTGGCTCTGACTGAGGTCCCTGGTTCTCTGCGGGCTGATCCTCGGGGGTCCTTTTAAGGAGAGCATCGGGCATGACAATACGACCATCCTCAACATGCGCCAGGTAGTGAGTTCCCTCGACAGAAAAGTCGAGCTCAGGGTTCACCACCCGCAATTGAGCCACGACGTTTCTAAAGGACTCATCCGCAACAACAATGCCACCATCCTCAGCCATTAGCATACGGGCAACCAGCTCGGATCTCGTCTTCAGCTCCTTCACATCTTCCGACTCTTCGTCACCCGGGGCATTGGCCGCCTTCAATTACTGGACCAGCTCCTCAGAAGCTTTTTTCTCCGTCGCCAGCTTGGAGTTCTCCTTCTTCAACCAAGCTACCTCTTCCTCAGCTTTCTTCCGAGCATCGCCGACACCCTTAGCTTCTTCCTTGAGGGACGCCATGGTAGCACGGGCAGCAGTAAGTTCGGCCTCAGTTGCCGAGTCCCCTTCAGCGTAAATAGCCGCCATCTCCAACATCCCGACCAAGGCAGAAGCATCCTGAGCCACCAGCGCTCTCTTGCTCGGACGATCCATACCTTCCAAGCGAAGAGACTCCGCCCGAGGTACAATCAGAGAGTTCCCCTCGAAGAACTTCCGATCACGGATGCACGGAGGAAGCTCGAACTTCCCCTTTTCCGACGCCCGAGTAAGGTCCACAACGTCATTAAACCTTGGCCGCTTGGGTTGACCGGTCAAAGGAAGAGGAGACCCCCGGGGAACAGGAGTAGGAGAAGAAGAGGTCCCCGCAGCAGACTGTGCGGGAGGAGGAGCACAAGCACCAGCGAACTGAGACTTCGGAGGAACCGTTTCGGCTTTGTTCCTCGCAAGAGCATTCCTCACAACCCGGTCATGAGCCTGAGGCATCTCACCTACACAAAAAAAATACGAGCACGTTAGATACAAAGGAAAGAAATAGCGCAAACAAATCTAAAGAACTAAGACTACCAAGCAGCTTCTCGGCATCCTCGGGAGTCTTGCACTCCAGCAGTGCCTTAATATTGATAAATTGATGATCAACCCTCTGACCCCCGTCTTCATCAAAAACAGGATCACCCTTGCTCGTCCAGCACTCAGCAAGCGGAAAGGAGTTGACCCAATTCACCAGCGACTCGTACGCCACGACATCCTGCCCGCGTAGCTCGCTCGGTTGGAGAACATAGTCACTGGGCTTCTTGACGAAATGATCGGGCGTCCAATGGAGGGGGGAACTTATAAATCCTTCGCCCGATGAACCGCCCCTCCTCGTCACGCAGATCGTTCCCGTATTCGCCTACCTCGATCTCCCAGACGTACGTGCTGTCCTGGGCAATTTCGGACAGGGGCTCGACAACATAATATCGCTCCTTGAACGTCCGTATTGACTCCGAGAAGGGCTTAAACAACTTGCGGGGCTGCTTCAAGGAAACCCAGCCGTACTTCCTCCCCGATAGCTGCCTCTGAAGATGGAAGACAGTGAAGAACAGAGGGAGAGTTGCTCCTATAGCGAGATGCTTGCATACAAGCTCGAACGCCCGAATAAAGGCCAACGAGTTAGGATTCAGTTGGGCAGGGGCCAACTTCAAATGCACAAACACTGACAACTAAAAGTTAGTGAACGACAACCTCAGGCCCAGCTCCTTAAAGGCGTATTCGTACATCGTGAAACGGTCCCCGAAGTTCATGCAGACCCGTTCATTTACGGAAGGGAAGTGCACCTTCCACTCTCCCTCCAGACCAACCTCCGTAAACACGTCCCCCGAATACTTTGCAAAAGAGGATACATGCTCAGCAGGTTCGACCACCTCCCACTCCTGGGCAGAGTCCACGACGACATCCTCGTCCATGTCGTCCATTTCCTCTTCCTCCCCAACATCACTAGGAGAACTCTAAGCCGTCGAACTCGTGGCCGTCGAGCTACTATTGTCCTCGGAGCCTGTTTCTTCCTCGGACGTGTATATGATAACCTCTATATCTGGCCCCGTCGCCATTACAATCACCTGAAAAGCAAAGAAGAAAGTGAATTCGACAACAAATCAAATCCACCTTTCCACCGCTGAGTCAAGTGAAAGGGCGCACAAAGGACTGAGGACAACGTCCCCGGCCTAAGCCCTAACATCAAAGGAAAAGCTGAAACCTCCCCGCGAGGAGACGCTCGAAACTAATCACCTCCGAGCGAGGAGCTTCCCCGCACTCACACCCAGTTTCCGTTTGAAGCTTCACAGAAAATCATAAAGCTTCACCGTAATCTGGGAATGTTCTACAGGAAAACTTATCACCCACTCGAAAGATGAACAGACACGGCGGTCACACATACATAGCTACCGCACATCACTGTGAACCACCCTCCTCGCTGAAACATACTACTAACTCCGGCGTCATGTCAGAGGTAGAAAAATGGCACAACCACTATCCACCACCAACAATTGCCGAAGATTCACCCATTTCGTCCTCTAAACCTAGCCCTAACCACATGCAACCTACCATTGGCGACAAAGAGGAGAAAAATAAGCAAAGGATTAGAAAACTTACTTGATTTAAGTAGACGAAAGTAGTTGTTCGAAGCTTGAAGCGGTGGTCGGAGTAGGCAAACGGCGGTTACGGGCAAGAATGCTGGAGGAAACAGAGAGAAATCAGAGCCAAAAGTCCCAAATGGAACGATTTTCCCCTTTTTATACAAAGGGGCACGTGCGAACACGCGCTCGTAGGCCATGATGGCAATCCACTAGCCATCATTGCCTAGTAACTGCTACACGGGGCTCTAGGCACACGTGGCGCCCCAACGTTTCCAATTCTGTCTGACCATTAGTCTCCCCGAACACCGGGCAACAAGGTCACGACCACGAATCTCACGGACATAGGGGATCACGAGCACAATGAGACAATCCTCCTCGTCTTTAAATGACGACTCCATGTTAGCTCCCCGGAGCAACGAGCTATCCTTAAGTCATCACTCCCATGCTCGGGAGCAACGACTTGGGGGCTCCTGTTCTGGACTGGACGAATGGCTAAACATGGCACAATCCGCTTCTGCTCTAGAGCGGCCCAAATTGCCTAAGCCCAATCCACGAAGGGGCAGAAGTTACCTTTCTGCCCTCCAACCGGGCAAGGAACACATCGTTCCTCCCCGAAATTACTGCCCGTCACGCACGACTTCACTACTCCCCGAACAGCTAAGGGCAGATGCCCGGAACAATGCTTATGCCCGACATAACGGCTAGTTTCGGGCACCCTTTCCCGACATAACGGCTAGTTTAGGCAGTTACATATTCTTCGGGAAAACGATTATTTCACCCCAAAAATAGGACCGTTGGCCATGCGCTGAGGGCTCTATATAAACCCTTTCGCTTGAGAGGGTCAGGTATCCAATATTCACCCTAAGAATTCATACTTTGTACTTGCCCCTTTTCTTTGACCCTTTCTTACTTGAGCGTCGGAGTACCTTGCAGGTACACCCCCCTCCTCTCCATACGGCCAGCATCCCTGACCCACTTGGCGGCCTGATTCTACAGGATCTGATCCAGCCTTCACGATCAAGACTAATTGACACATGCTCTCTGACCAATCATTGAAAAAACTTTAAGGATAAATGACATTGTTCAAAGGTCAACCAAAACTAAAATGGTGAACAAAAATTTAAATATAATTCGATGAAATTTTAAAGTCTCATTAGTCAAAAGACCCTTAAAATGGATTGTTACTTAGATATTAAACTACAAAAAAGGATTACACATGATAAAATTTAATCCTCAGACATGGTAGGCTCACATTACTCCAAAATAGTGGTGTCCTTTTTCTTAGAGGGAGAAACATCCTCATCTTTAACCAATTTCCCATCTTAGATAACTCTGAATATATCAAGCTCACCCAAATCCAATTAAAGATATTAAAAGACACATGCTTTCTTGCCCTATTGAACACCTTATCGGGGACGAGAAAACTTTTCTTATGAAAGTCATCCAAGTGAACTTGTAATGAGGCATTGGCAACAGAATCAACACCAATTGTTCTTTTCAGAGTGAAAATCTCTATTTTTCGCATACACCAGCTCCTCCATGTTAATATTTGTTGAGTACTTTATCATCTTCCTTATTGTCCATTAACTCCCCCATGTTAAGAACGTAAAATTTCCCTAAGAGATCGACAAAGTCTTTCTTCATATCACTTAGCTTACCATAGTCGAAGCCATTTATCAGCACATTCTCGTTCACCTAATATAGAGGAAATTAATACTATCCATATTCTTTGAATACGATAATTAAACACTTTGTGTAACTCCATACTCATACACATATATCTTTCCAATTCTTGTAGTTTGACAGGTATATCGTGAGCATGCCCTTATTGGCAAAGAAAAATCCTACAGTGGGCATGATCCCAAGGGCATAACACAAGATCTTAAAACCCTATAATAAAAGCATAACTATTTAGATGTAGTTGGAATAGTGTGACGTTTACGATCTTCAAGATGTTTCGTCAAACAAAGTGAAGGTAATCCTCACTCTTATGTTGAAAATAACTCATGTGTGCATGTAGAAGTATTCATTTTGCGCTCCCGTAGAATCCTCAGACAAGCTTTCTCGCCCTCAATGTACAACTCCAATAAAACATCATCCTCATCTTCAGTGTTGGATATGTACAAACCCTTACAAAATGAAGCCATTATAGCCCAATTATCAAAAAGTGAGTTCATGCTTTTGACTTTGCCACTAAAACGAGCAACACATGTCGTTACCACCAACAATCTAGTTTGTCCTATGAAAGAAGAAGGTAAAACAATGTCACTACAACTACTCTCATCTTATTCAGAGCTATTATAACTATAGCTGTAACTCCCAAAGATACTTAGCTAAGTGAACTTCCAATCGACCTCCTCGTTGTGTCGCCTTAAATTTGATAAAGAACTGATCCACATTATACATCTCTCCTCACACATCTTAAGCTCTATTAAATAAATACTTTCGTCATACCTTGATGACAGTCCGTCATTACATATAATCAGTCAAAGAATTGGGGAAAAAAAGCGAAAGAGGAGCCAAAATGATGAATAAATACCCAAGAATGAGTGAAAAATAGACAAGTATGGAAGAATGTGACTTAGTGAAAATTCTGGTGAAAAAGGGGGAAAACATGCAACTACTAGAATAATGTGTGCAACATCCCGCGCCATCGCGTGCGCGAAAGAGGCGAAAAAGATGCATCGTGCGCACGATGCTTTCATAATGCGCGTGATGGTTGCTTTTTCTGGGTTTCTTCTGACGCGTTCTGACCCGTTCTGACAACGTAAAAAGGGATTTTCTGCAGTTTTTCAAGGGTTACGAATTTTGGAGACTGAAGCCCGAGTTTGGGAGCACAAAAATAGATTTTTAAGGCATTTGAAGCCATTGAAACCCATCTCTTCAAAGGACTTCTTATGCTATTTTCATCTATCGATTGCGGTATTTTTCTCTAAATAATGTGTAGCTAAACTCTCTTAGGTTAAGTTGTGTGATGATGAACCTTATTCAATCTTGTTGGCCTTATATGGTGGTTTGACTTTGTATGAATCCTTTGAATTATAATTTTATTCAGTTGTTTCTTATGCTTAATACTTTTTATTTGAGATACTCTGTTAATCTATTGTTAGACACATAGGGATTCCTGACCCGTAGCCTATGTGTTGGACCTAGGACAACTATTATACTTAAGCCGACTGAATAGAGATAGGAGACCTTGAGTAGTGGCATAAGGAATTAACGGTCTGTATATCACCTAACACTACTTACGTTGGCAGACTAGGGATAAAAAGCTCAGAGTAGTTGTTAGTGAGTTATTTTGTGGGGGATTGACTATAACGGTTTTGTTAATTCGCCGTAAGATTATAAGGATAAGATCATTCATACAAGACATCGTACATCAACAAGAAGGGAGAAGGGGATTCTAAAACACAACCTGACAACTTTCGTGACATTGTTTTTTTGTTCAATTACTTTTTGCACTAAAACTTGCAAAACCCCTCATTTTTACTGTTTTTATTTAACATTGCACAAATCATTGTTCTATTCGAACACATTCCGTGTGAGTTCAATCTTTTCATTACTGCGACATTATCGACACACTTGCCGAGAAGTCATCATACCTTCTAATGAATACCATAGGCTAGTCGCTAAATAAAAAAGATATAAGAGAAGCAAATCTAAGTACATGCGACGAAGATTCACTTAGAAAAATGGTGGATTCACGAACTAATGGAAAGAAGTACAATTGCCAAAAGAATAAGGAAGAAGTAATGAAAAACCAAAGACCAAGGGTCTTGTATTTATAAAAGAAAACCAGCCTCCGTATACCAAGTAGTCGTTGATAGGGGGTATAAGCTTCATTGTTGCAACAGAGCATCGAGGGCCCTGATCTTAAACCTGAAAACAAGAAAATGATTCGTATTTGTCAGTTATCCCCAAAGCAATTTAATCATTTCATTGTGTTTAATTTCACCTTTAATCTTGAAGCTTAATTGTTAACCTAAATGATATCATTGTCAACACCCATTGGAATGCCAAAACCAAAATTTGAACCCATGCCAATTAAAAGACCAATTAACCCTTCTCCTTAACCATGCCGCCCTTACAAGCCTTGCACTTGAAAAACTGTCGGTTGGAATCTCCTTACTTAATCACTTTGCTCATATGAATCCTGTGTTTGAGAAACTATAGATTAGAATGTCATCACTTATTGAGTTCACTCTTACAAGCCTTGTGCTTAGGGAACTGTAGGTTGAAATATATTTGGTCAGACTCAACTATCATATAATGAGCCTATCAACTCTCCAACTCGTAAGCGACACAAAGAATATTTGAATAAGAAATGGGAGATATCACGTGGTGAACATATGATCAATTTCGCCAAAATTCTCTATGTTATATCTCGTAGAAGAATGTGACAAGCCACATTTTAAGTGAGTCCAACGAGACCCTCTTAGTCTATAACTGAAGTATTCATAATCATATGGGTTAACCACATATCCTACAATAAAGGGACGACTCACCCCACGAATGGCTCAAAGCTTAGAGAAATGTAGCCAATTTATAAGTGTCAGAACTAGTCTTTAGACCAAATCAACAATCAGACGACCACATTTATAAATACCAAATCAAACAGCTAGGTAATATGAACAAACATTTTACATATCAGAATCTATAACTCTCTTGTGTTCAATAACACAAACAAAATATTATTTATTTTACTCAAATCAATTACGAGTTATATATTCTAAGAGTTATATAAATCTTGTAAAAAAGTTTACTTAAATATAGTATATTTAAATATAAAATTAATACCTTATAAAATTATAAATTAATTCCAATTAAAAATAATAAAATATTATGATTTTTTAATATTTGTTCTTAAATTAATTGAATATTTCTTTTGGTCACTATTATAAATAAATATATATTTTTTAGATACATTGGATAAGTAAAATATATACTAGTCTATATTTTTAATCAATATTAAATATAAAATACTCTATTTAATCCTATTTATAATAAAAAATTAATTTTTTATATTTATTGAATAATCAATATATCTGATCCATTATACAGTCCAAATATATTTATTATTAAATGAATCTAAAAAGTAATTTTTTTTATAAATAATACAAGAGTTATTATATACCAAAATAGTAGTTGATAAAAATATTTAATCTTCTTTAAAAAGTTTTCATAATATTTTCTCTGATCCTATTTATAAAAAAAAGTTTATTTATTAGATTCATTTAATAACTAATGTATTTGATCTATATGTTGTCTAAATATATTATTTATTCAATAAATTTAAAAAACAAAATTTTTTCTTATAAATAAAACCGGAGAAAATAATTAATTACTTTCAATTTTCAATTTTCAAGAATTTCAAGTAGGTAGGATAAAACAAAAGAAGAATACAAAAAATGGATGGTTATGTTGTAGAAGCCTAACTATTTGTATTAGACCTAATGAATAATTAATTAAATCGAGTCAATAATAAAAGTAGTAATTGTTTTTTAATTGTGAATGAATTATTGTTCATAAGTGCTTCCCTCCACATTAATATCCGAACCAAATTCTTCTCTCTCATTCTTTCCCTCGTTTTCTGTTCTCTTTCTCTCTCCCGCTTTTTTACATTCCTACTATCCAAACACCTAGATCTCACCCGATTCATTTCTATCCTCTCGGAGCTCCATCGCCGGCAGGTGATGTCCGGCACCCGAGCTCCTCCCGCCGCCTCTTCCTCCAATCCGCCGGACCAGATCATGAAACGACAACCGCCGTTTTCCTCCTTGAAACCTCCTTTTGTAGCTTCCGGAGATTATCACCGCTTTGATCCTGACCACCGCAGAATTCTCGACCAAGAAACTGAAGCTATCGTCGTTAAGACTCCTGTGAGTTTTTCAATTTTCATTTTTTAATTTTTACGTTTTCGGCGATTTTTTTTGATAATGAATTTTGTTGCGTTTTTAGAGTAAGTTTTCAGTTTAGTGTTGGAAAGTAATTTAAAACACTAGAGATCCGTTCAATTTTAGTTTTTTTTTTTGGTTTGAAAGCTGTTTGAGAAGTTTAATTTTAGGTTTTAATCAGTTGTTTAGTTATTAATTTGTTGAAATTAGTTGTGGAATTAGTTCGAGGAACTTGTTGCTGAGATAAAATTTAGTTTCCGAAGCTAAATTATGATACATGATGTGATTGTAAGTTGGTCAATTCTAGGTGGAACGGGTGAAAAATGATTGGTTGCATTGGATGCTTTAAAATGCTTTAATTTGCTTATCAAATTTAAGGAAAAAGGAAATGGATTAACAAACCCAAAGGAAGAGTATTAAAGAAAACTTTTATGTGGATAGAAAAGTAACTCTACTTCAATAACTCCGTTTCGTGACTTGTTTCGATTATTTTTGGAATCTTTATCTTTTTCCTTTTTGAATTGAATCGTTTTAGTCAACTTAGTAGTGTTTTCGCTTGACAAATGCGAAGATTTTTAGCATCTGCTCAAAAGTGGGTCACTCAATCCTTATGTTACTTGTTGAGGAATTCGGAGTAAAGGTGTGTTGCACATCCTTGAAGTTCCTATGGCACCTTGTGATATGATAAAAACAATTGTGTATAAATGTGTGGGATGCCTATGCCATTGCCCGATCCTCCTATTGTCGTTGTAGCTCCGCAAATAAGGTTTTCAACAAGGGTTTCAAACTAACTCATCACAAAATTTGACACTGCATCGGAAATAATTTGTAAAAATGAATAAATTGAACATAATCACATATGTAGGTGTCGGGCACCGGATGGGCCTTTGTTCAAAGGTGTGCGTGCGTCAGTGCTATAAATTAACAACATATTAGAATATGATCATGTGTAAAAACGAACTGTGTATATCTTTGTGATGGACTGATCTGCATTACCGCATAAATGCTGTAGGGTGCTGTCCTTTTTCTTCTTCCTTCCAATATATCTTGACATATTTAAAAGTATTGTGTTGTGCTCGCGTTGTCAATTGTATATTATAAAGAAATGTGAAAATAAGTAAATATTTCTTCACAACTTCCTTTTCGTAGTTGATGCGAAGCTATATATTTATGGTTATGCTATTAATTGCACCACATTCACGCTGAACCACGGTTTCTTGGTGCGGCAGAAGGCCTTGCTCCGATTCAATATGCAGATTCAACGGAAATTGAGTGTGGTGTTTGCGGCCGCGTTTTGTGCTGAATTGCCTGATTGTGGGCAAAGCAAGGGTCTTACCACATAAAACCGTTCAATCTGCAAATTGGAAGTTTCTGGCCATGAGCTGTTGTTTTAAGCAAGAACCTCAAAGACTCTCCTACTGAGAAAAAGTAAAGAAGAATATTGGAGTAGAAGAAAGACATAAGAAGAAACAGGGAAGGAGGGAAATAACGCTGCAATATGGAGGCTTTTTTTTTCTTCATTTTTTGGTCAAATGTAGTGGCTGTCTAATGTTTTATTTTCAGGGAGGGAACATTTTAAATTTAGGATTTCCCCATATTGGGCACTAAATAAGTCTAATGATGGGCCACCACCCCCTTTTTTCTACCCACGCTCCCTTTTTCTACCCAGAGAAAACTAAAATGCCTCAGACATCACCTATTCAACCCATCTTTTCATTCAGATCCTCCTCTTTGCAATAGTGGCTACCCCACTACCCTCTACCACTATCCCACTTTTACATTTTTCTTATGATTAAATTAGTTAAGAAAATATGGTTCTCTCTATTCTGACTTACTCTACATAATCTTTTCTATTGATTGCAATTATTATATTCATACATTTCAGCAATTGAAGCGGAAAAGTGAGGCAGCTGGTTTTGAAGCTGATTCAGGTGTTAGGATGACTCCTGGATCCACTGAAGCAGCCAGTAGTCCTTCTCAGACGCCTGTATCCGGAAAGATGGGGAAGGGAGGCAAATCCTCTAGGCTGACAAAATGCAACAGATCTGGAATTCAAACCCCAGGCTCAAATATTGGTGAGTATTATCTTCCAAACTTTGCTAAGAAGGATTCTATATTTATCATTTTGATAACATATTAAAGGAAAATAAAGATAACCAATATTTTGGTCGACAACTAGATTTTTATTAACCAACAAACACCATCTTTCCATTAAATGTCGATTTTGGCAAGCAAAAAATTATATTCTCTCTTTAAATTTGGCAGGTTCTCCTGCAGGAAATAATCTCACCCCTGCTGGTCCATGTCGATATGACAGCTCTTTAGGTATTACTTAAATTCTCATCCTTGATTTGTTCGTTGTCAATCATCAGAGATTTATTGTTATTCAACCTTTATAGTGTAAGTTATACGTTAAACACTCGTAGTTTCTTCCTTTTTAAAATAACCTCCACTAATCTTTTTTTTTTCATGACAGTGATTTTAAAATGTTTTTTAGTAACTTTAATGTCGAGTATTATTTATTGAGTAGTATGAGGAACACTCTTTCTAACACACTCTCTTATTGGGTGAAATCACGTGGGTCCCTCCGCTTTATGTGGAACCCATTTTTAAAATGGCGCGAGCCACATGAATGTTACCAAATGAGAGGGTGAGTATCGGAAAGACTGTATAAATGAGTGTTTCTAGCACACCTCTTGTTTATTTTAACATTACCCTCGTTAATGTAATTTGGGGGCAGGTTGAGAAAATGTTGAACTTCCATTTAAATCGAAGATTTACTGTTTTTAAGTAAAACCAATGTTTGGGGTGGTTAAATGGAAAATAACAGTTTAGGTGGGTTTATCTGTAATGTGGTGTAAGTAATGGGGGTAAAGTGTAATCGAGTCCTTCATTATATGTTTTACTGATGAATTAAGTTTCGGGATACATTTTCTTATTATCCTATATATCACTTTGTTTAAAAAATTAGGTCTGTTGACAAAAAAGTTCATCAATTTAATTAAACAAGCAGAGGATGGTATTCTTGATCTAAATAAAGCTGCTGACACATTAGAGGTAACATATTTTCTTGTGGTCTGAAGATTCCATGCTGACTACTGAAAAGTTTGATTACTTGACAAAGCTTTTGTGTCTACAGGTGCAAAAGAGGAGGATATATGATATAACAAATGTTCTTGAAGGGATTGGCCTTATTGAAAAAAAGCTCAAGAACAGAATTCAGTGGAAGTAGGAATTCTTTCTATTAATCTGATATTGTTGTCATATTTTTTATTCAAGATGTTGAAACAATTCTTACCATCTCCTTTGATGATTGACCAGGGGCCTGGATGTTTCAAAACCAGGGGAGGCTGATGATAGTTTTGCTAGTTTACAGGTTAGGAGTGATTACATTTTGTCTTTGGAAATTACATGGAGATTATTTTCTTTGGAAGGTCTAAAGTCTGGTGGTTTAGTCAATTTATAATTTCTTGTCAAGAACTTTTCGTTAGTCAGGCCAAAGCTACCTTGACTTTGAATCATTTTATGTGAGACAGCTTGTCAATCATTTTTTATTTATTTGATTGAATTAGATTTCAAACTTTCTGACTTACATGATTTAAAGCATATAATAGATGATAGATTTGAAAGTAGTATTTAATCCTGACATGTTTTGGTGATGATTTGTTTTCATTTCTCATATGTAGGCAGAAATTGAAAATTTAACCATGGAGGAACGCCGGTTAGATGAACAAATAAGGTTCTTGCCTTTGCTGATTCTTCTTTACTGCATAATTGCAGTGTTTGCCTGTAGTCTATTAAGAGTTTAAGTTTTTTAAATTATTGCAGGGAGATGCAAGAAAGACTACGGGTTCTTAGTGAAGATGAAAATAATGAGAAGTAATATTATTTTACCTTAATCCATATTTGGGTCATTTTGCCAACATTATTTGATGTATTTATTTTTAATCTATTTCTACTTAAAGGTTGCTTTTTGTCACTGAGGAAGATATAAAGAACTTGCCCTGCTTCCAGGTTGGTTTCCCTATCTATGAATTTCAATATATACGGTGATTATGTTTCCTTTGCTTATATATAAATTAATTTTGGATTTTAACTATTGCTATTTTCCTATTTCCAGAATGAAACCTTGATAGCAATTAAAGCTCCACATGGAACCACTTTGGAAGTTCCTGATCCTGATGAGGTATTTGAGAGGGCATGAAGAGGGTCTAGAAGTAATTTAATAACCCATGTATCTATCTAACTGCAAATCCCATCTTTTCCTGTCAGGCCGCCGATTATCCACTGAGGAGATACAGGATAGTCCTGAGAAGCACAATGGGCCCAATAGATGTTTACCTTGTTAGGTATGCGTAATATTTTTGGGTGTTTTGCTATCATTTACTTGAAGGATCATTTAGCTATTGCAATGGCTCTGATGACCATGCCATGTAAAGCAATGATGCTTGAGGCTTGCAACATGCTAGATAGAGTTGACATTCCTGATCTCCCCTTTTTCACTGCCAATCTAGTCAATTTGAAGAGAAGTTTGAGGAGATCAACGGTGTTGAGGTTGCACCCAAAATTCCATCTAGTCCAGAAGTTAGCCAGCATCCGTCAACTGTGATCCCAGAGGACAAAGGGAAGGAAATAGAAGTGCAGAGACAAGACGGTGAAGGACCAAGTTCAGATCTTACCAACAGTCACGACTTCGTGAGTGGGATCATGAAGATTGTTCCTTCAGATGTCGCTGTAAGCATCACCTCAGTCTGAGATATTTATTTTTTGTATTTGCAAAGAATAATCCTGAGGGGTAGAGTACATATATTGCTAAGTGTTAGGAAATTGTATACCTTATGCTCAGAGTAGCAAATTTTGTGGGTGTCATCTTTCAAAACACATATTACTGCATGTTTATTTTCGTGGAAAGGGTTTAGAGCTGTTTCTGTTTTAAGAAATAAAAGCAAAAATCTTGGAGCTAATTTGAAATTGTGGTTTCTTTTTGCAGAGTGATGCTGATTACTGGCTTTTATCAGACGCCGATGTTAGCATAACCGACATGTGGAGAACAGAACGTATCCTCTATAGACACCTTAGTCTCCATTTCATTCATTATTCATCTCTATCACTCACAAACACACTAGGAGAGAAGTTTGGAAGTTCCATATTTTAAAAAACATAATTAAATCTTGAGCTGGAGATGTGATGTAATTTCCTAAATATATTTACAGCCGGAGTTGAATGGAATGAACTCAACGCACTTCAAGAAGATTATTGTATGGCTCGTGAGGACAATACAACCCCAAATCATCCTTTGAACATAGCTGGTGAGGAGGACAAAACAGCCCCAAATCATCCTTCGAACATAGGCGAAGTGTCTTCTGCAGCCAACCCTACTGTAGGTTGAAGCCTTGAAAGTGTTAATTGTGAATCTAAAGAGAAGTTGGTATTCTTTCTCCGACTGAGAACTTATGACATCCAGCCACCCCCCTGTTGTATCCTCTTCAACATATTCCCAGAGGTTGGATTGAAGGTTCCTAGAAGCTCGTCCTGAGCAACTAAATGGTCAGTCAAATGGCTAATTGTACAGTTAGTATTAGGTAATCCATGCAACTTTGCACTTCTAGAGGAAAAAACCTATGGCTTTGGTGACCACTCTCTTGTATATTGTTGTAAGTCTCGGCTTTCTAGTGCAGTTAACTCAATTAGCTCAATATGTGTTTGCAAAGAAATAAAAGAATACATTTCAGATTGTTTACTGAAATAGAATAATGCTCTCAAGCAATGTGCATTTCTCATCTACCTGTTGATCAAATGATAAGTTTCATATGAGATTCTATGATCATTACATTTTTTTGAAACCTTGTAAATAACTTTTTGTTTCTATCTGTTCATCTTTCTTTACTTTCACATATCAGCGTCTCTATGCTGTTACATAGCAGTACTAGTGAGCTACATCAAATGCCACCATATAACTTACTTATAGCAATATTTTGGTAGATAAAGATTGTTTATTATTTAACATCACTTAAGCTATTGTTGACAATAAAATGGATTTACATGTCCACGAGTGTGGAAATAATGTTCCTCTGGCAATGGAAATGAAAATATATTACAAGTAGTATATACTACAATAAAAACATTGGTATTTGATGGTCCACTATTAGCTACTTATCTTTCTCAGCTTTCTTTCCTATCCAACCAGCTACAATTGTGGTAAGTGCTACTGTGGGTGGAAACCTAATTGGTGATGCAGCTTTATGTGCAGCATAAGCCAAAGCAAAGGTACCGACTTTTTCCCCGGTCGCATCAGTATTGATTCCTACCTGAAGATAGAAAATCATAATGTATTAATCATAGCAGTTATTTTGTTTTACACATTGCAATCAACATTTGATTTAGCATGAGCATTGCACCTTCTGAAGCAAAGTTTGAACATCTACTCCAGCATTGACTAGTGCATAACAAAGTGCGAAAGAAATCAATGACAGAGTAATGGAGGTGGCCAGGTATGCTCCTCCATATTTTGCCAGCAACTCCTTGGCTTGATCCCCTTTAGATTTTTGTTGTTCCTCTCCTTCCTTTGAGCTAAAAATCTGCAAGAGACCATAATATTCTTTTGAGTTTAAGATTTAGGGTTAAAGGCGAGTAAGTGTTTCATATAGTCTATTGTGCATTGATGCTTGAAAATTGTTCTGGATACTGGCAACAAACCGATACAACTCCAGCAGGTACAAGCATATGGTATTGTTCATTTTTTTGATCAGAGACGGTAACCTAATTGGCGCCGATTTGGAAAAAAGAAATAAGGAAAGAATAATGAATGCTTAAAAACTCCACTTATATTCATTTTCATTTATTTTCGTCAAATCGACTCTGATTAGGTTACTGTCTCATCAGTAAAGATGTGGAGAATCTTAAACTTCTACTTCAAAGGGGAGATCGATATCTAAGTTTTGAACTACAAACATCGGTCCACTGTAAGCAACATAAAAAACTTCCATACTCTAGCAATTGCCATGAAAAAAGGTACTCAATCTTGACTCAGCGTAGAACATTTCTTGAAGGTAAAGTTCCACCCACAAAACATGTTTTGTTCCCCCAAAATCAAGGAAAGATAAATAACAACAATCAAGCCCTTATTCCTTCAAGTGGGATTGGCTACGTAAATTAAATTCTGCCGAAATGTTCTATCCATAACCATATTTATATCCGAATAGTTAATCTCAAAATCTTTCTTAATAATTTCTCTTATAATTTTTTTAGGTCTTTCTCTACCACTTATTTGACTTATTTCTATCTGATCTAATGTCCATCAAATCTATAGGTCTTTTTTCTACCTGCCAAAATCACATAAGTTTATTTTTCACAATCTTTTTTACTATAGGTTTCTCCAAACACTCTATAATTTTGACATTTCTAATCTCTTATCTTATCCTGCATACTCTTATCACACAACCAACACAACATTTTTATATCTCTATTACACTTACTTTATTCTCGCGTTGATTTCTAACCGCCCGACATTCTGTCTCGTACAACATCACATGTCTAACGGTAGTATTATAAAATTTTCCCTTCAATTTGAGCGATGCCTTTATATCACATAAAATCTCTAAAACACTCCTCCATTTCAACCACCTAGCTTGAATTCGACGACTCATATTCCTTTTTATTTCTTTATCATTTTGTATTATGGACCCAAAATATATTAAACGGGAATATCTATGCTAAATGAAGAAGTGGAAAGAAAGCCTAAAATAAAATTCAAGGATAAACACAAAAAGAAAAAACCTTGACTAAGTTGCACATCTCTTGTTTCATACACAATATTTAATCTTAGACAGCACATATTCTACCTGACAAGCAAAATCAGTCATTTTGGCAAACTTGTTCAAGACTAATTTTTTCCTTCAAAATATATATACTTTCCCTGAAAATTTCACCAATAAAATCCTATCTTGGGATATCCTTTGTATATATCTTTTGCTTCCTGTAAGCTGAATCCAAATTTATAGCGTAGGAAACAATACACTCTTTGCATTTAAAGCAAGAAAACAATAAACATAATCATGAAAATTGAAACTGAAAGTCCTAATTAAACCAAAATAGATAAGAGAGAAAAAAAGGCACCTTCCAAAGACCAGCTTCAAGGCCATACTTCTTAGTGACATCCTCAGGTGAAGATGTCTTTGAGGGGCTTTTGATTTCCTCAGTTTTCTCTCTAACAGCTCTAACTCTGAACTCTTTGGATTTACGTGACTGAATTGAAGCAAGACTGCAAAATCTATACCTCTCCTTGTTGGTCAGTAAAGAAGAACAAGAAGGTGATGGGAGATGAAGAAACGTTGCCATTGTTGGAACCTTAGAGCATTCGTTGTTTGTGTGAGCTCAGTTGAGCCAGCAAAGAGAGAAAAGAAAGACAGTAAACGATAATGATACAATAAAATATCAGTGGCTGTGTCGTTCATTTTACACCGTTGATTGCTTACATGTCACGAAGGGAAATTCCTCTTTGTCAATTTTAATGGGCTCTAACAAATAAGCCCAAAAGAGGATGTGGCCAGAGCACAAACACAGCTATTACTTTGTAGTATTAAAATTATTTTAAAATTAATATATAAACAACATATTCATATAATATTATAAACAATTTAAAATTGTATATTAAAAATAAAATATATTCCATTCATCTTAAGTTATAAGCATGGTTGTGAAAACCGGACCGGACCGGCGGGTTCAACCGGTTAGACTAGAAACCAGACCTATGTCCGGTCAATTAAACCCTTTAAACCGGTATGTCAAAGAACCGGGTAAAAGTTGGAAAACCGAGTAAAAATCGGTCAAAATCGGGGGTTCGTCCAATTACATGGGTTAAACTGGATTTTAACTTTTTCAGTTTTTTTTAAAATTTATTTAAAAGAAAAATATAATAAAAGATGAAAAAAAAAACAATTTAATACTATTGAACCAAATGAGTCTTATAACTGAAGACCTCACTCTAACTCATTCAGAATTTGGATTTTCTTGATAATAAGACCTAGAATTCTTTTTATAAATAATACTCTCCAATTTATTTTCTAAAGTTTTGAGTGTCAGACATAATTCATTAATATTGTTATGATCACCTTTTCACAAAGTTGACAACACTACAAAAAAAGAAACGTTTCTTCTTAAAGTCTAATATTCTTTGGCCTAAATAAAGCACTATCTAATATATTTTACATAAGATACAAAATTCTAGCATTTTTAACTCTTTCTCAAACTGATTCTAGTTAAGAAATTATAGGAAATAAAAGTCACAAATCTATATAATTAAGAGCTAGTACTAAATCATATAACATATACAATAACGCGTTGAGTACAGTGCTGATTGATCAACCGGATCTCTCATGACCATCTTGGTATGACTTGCAGTGTGCTATGGTGGGACATCATAGTATTGAAGATCAGCTGCATGACCTGTCATTGAAAAGGCTTCTAGTTACTACTGTATTTTTTTTAAATAATATTAATAGAGTTGGAATATAGTTAGAATTTATTTATTTTTTGTTTGGAATATAGAGTTGTATAAATATAATATGATATATATGTTTAGTTGAATGAAGAATATGTGATTTTTTGTCCCATTCTGTTCATATTTCTACAATTTTTTTTTATTTTAAAAATAAATTACCTGCGGATTTACCTGTGGAAAGGATATTTCCTACAAATTTACCTGCAGACGTACCTATGGAACAGAAAGTTACGACGGTTTGAACCGTCGTAATCAACAAAAAAAAATAAAAAACAAATGGAAATTTACAACGGTTAATAACTGTCATAATATGCAGATTACGTCAGTTCCCCGTCGCGAAAGATAATGACGGTTTGCGTGACGGTTTTGATAACCGATGCGAAACGGCCTCGTGACACACGTTTCTGCGACAGTGCTACAACCGTCGTGCGTTGCAAATTACGGCGGTTTTAACCGTCGTAACCTACCAAAAAAACCGTCGCAATCTTCCAATACGGTCCGACTCTCGTTCCGACCTTTACATCTTAAACTCCAGTCTATACTGGTTCAATATCTGGTCCGATTTTAATTACCTTAGTTATAAAACACTTAGTAAAAAAATGTCCAAAATTACAAAATTCGATTTACATTGGTAATGCTGCATTAATTTTTTTCTCCTATTCTATCATCTACTAGTATTGTTTACTACCCTCCATTCTTATAATTTTTAAAATTTCATTTTTTTTTATGTGAATGACATTTTGTAAAATTTAACAAGTTCTGGATAAGGAAAAGCTATTCATACATTTAACAATGCATCCACACATCATTCAAACATGTCAATTCATCTCACAAGACACTATCATAATATAGCTATGTGCGTTAACTTTTCAACGCTTCAAACAACACCTCATTTGGGCTTACGAAACTAAAGTTATGTAATTTTTAGTTTTACTTCAAAAATATCCTGCCATCCTGCAATAATCGATTACCAATACATGATAACTGATTACCGACACTGAAAAATCTAGAAAACTTAATTTTTAAGATGGTATTGATTACCACATAACCCATGACGAAAATACCCAGTTTTTATCATCTAAATCCCTTCCAAAACCCCATCCAAACATACCCTAACATATTATAACAACTCATTTAAAAAATATAATATTATACACCAATTATCTACTATTACCACATCATATAGACCAAATAACATGCAATTTTACTCATTTAATCATAGATTTGCACATTTTATTCATCAAATTCATTTCCCACATATAAGCACCCACACATACAAACATCATGAACATGAACACATGAATCCCATAATAAACAGTGCACGCAATTAGGGGTGTTCATGGGTGCGGGTCAACTCGTGAACCCGCCTACCCAAACCGAACCAACCCATTAATTACCCAGACCCATTCATTTACGGGTATACCCGACCCAACCCGTAATAACACGTATAGATTTGGTTCGGATATTGGGTTTTAGTTTCTAAACCCATGAACCCGTTGACCCAACCTGTTGACGTGACATAATTAATTAATAATAATAATAATAATATTATTATTATTATTATTATTATTATTATTATTATTAATAATTTTTAAAGGTGCTGTAACTTTGTAAGTTTTGTAACTACATAAAATCAACGTTTGCACTTTAATTCTAGTTTCCAATCCATGTATTAAATTATTATTATTAATATTATTAAACACCATTATTAATATCAATCATGCTTGACTTATGCACTTCCAGTTTTCAATATACTGCCTTTTTGATTTTTTAACAAATCTTTAAAAACTAATAGTAATTAAGTATATATTAGTAAACTTACTAAACTAAAGAGAATAATACTTAACCCTAATTTTCATTACGGCAAATCTTAAACGCCCACCACTCCTTTCTCTCATGGTTTATTCTTCATTTTACTCTCTCACATTCCACCTTTCTTCTGAAAATCCACGGTCTGTACTTCGAATCTCTCATAATTTTGTCTCCCTATTGAATAAGGTTTTATTCTTTTTATAGTTTTACAATTTTTTTTCAATGCAATGTACTTTTTTTACAGTCTGTACTTTAATATTTTTATTTCAATGCAAAAGCTCTATTATAAAAATATGATGAAAAGTTCAGTGCAATGTACTGAAGAAAATATATTTCGATGCAATATATATATGCTCTATTATGAAAATATATTTTGTTTCATGTTTTTTATTATGTAAATTTATTCTGTTTCATATATATATATATATATATATATATATATATATATATATATATATATATATATATATATATATATATATATATATATATATATATATATATATATTGTGAATTTAAATATAACTTTTAATGTTGTTTTAATAATATTTTGTATTAAAAATTGTTTTTCATAGAAAATGAAAGTGGAACAATCACAAATTATTGCTCATCCACTTGAATAAGGGCAAGAAGTTCAACAAATACAAGGAGAAAGGTTGTCATCATTGCCACCAAGTGCACTAATAGAGGTAAGCAAAAGAAAACCCTATAGAAAACCTTCTAAAGTTTGGAAATATTTTAAAAGAGTTAATGATAAGGCTATATATAAGTATCGTGGGAAACAATATGCAGCAAATAGTGGTAGTCATGACACTACTAACATGCATAAACATTTGATAGTGTGCCCGAAAAATCCAAATAGGGTAGTTGATAAGAAACAAAAAACTATAGCTATTGAAAAAGAAAGTGAGGATGATCCTAATAGTGTTAGCTTGAAACTTGTTGATTTTAATCAAGAGAGGACTAGATTAGCACTTGCAAAGATGATAATCATTGATGAGCTGCCTTTTAAATATGTTGAAAATGAAGGGTTTAATATGTTCATGAAAGCGGCTCAACCAAGATTCAAAATTCCATCCCGTGTCACCGTTGCTAGAGATTGTTTAAGCTTGTACTTTGAAGAGAAAGATAAATTGAAATCTTGGTTGTCTGCTAATAAACAAATAGTGTCTCTTACCACTGATACTTGGACATCGATTCAAAATATGAATTATATGTGTGTTACGGCTCACTATATTGATGACGAGTGGAATTTAAAGAAGAGTATATTAAGCTTTTGTTTAATTGCTAACCATAAAGGTGAAACTATAGGGATAACATTAGAAAATTGCATGAAGGAATGGGGTATCAAGTCTATTTTTTGTGTGACTGTTGATAATGCAAGTGCTAACAATTGTGCAATTGATTATTTAAATTGAGGCATGAGTTTTTGGAATGGTCGTACTTTTTTTAATGGGGAGTACTTGCATATGAGATGTAGTTCTCACATATTGAACTTGATTGTTAAAGAAGGAATAAAGGATATTGATGAATCTGTTAAAAGAATTAGGGCTGCATGTAAGTTTGTCAAGGCTTCTCCTAGTAGGTTGGCTACTTTCAAGAAGTGTGCAGAAGCTGTTGGTGTATGTTCTAAAGCATTGGTAACAATAGATGTAGAAACTAGGTGGAACTCTACTTATTTAATGTTGAATATCACTGAAAAGTATGAACATGCATTTTACCGCCTAGAACATGCTGATGGATATTAAAAAAACGTTGAATAAATGGAGGCACAATGTTAGTGATCCAATTTTGAAAACCATGACTGCAAATATGCAATTGAAGTACAACAAGTATTGGGAAAGCAGTGCAATAAATTATCTTCTCTTTGTTGCTATTTATCTTGATCCTCGTTATAAGCTTGACTATATTAAAATTTGTTTTACTCGGATGTATGGTGATAAAATGTCAGAGGATATATTAAAGAAATTGAAAGCTCTCATTGCTAAATTGTTTGAGCACTATTTATTTTTGCATCCTGTTTCTCACGATGGTAGTTTCAGTGCCTCGTCTTCAAACATTGCCTCTCATTATAAAATTGAAAATGATGAAGATTGGGACAATTTGTTTAGAATGAATATGAAGAAAAAACAATGTGAAGTGCAAAAAAATGAGTTGGAAAGGAATTTGGAGGATGGTGTTGAAGATGGTTCTCCGACATTTAACATTCTCACTTAGTGGAAAGGAAAAACAAATAAATATCATGTGCTTTCCCGCATAGCTAGAGATATATTGGCTATCCCTATATCCACTGTATCTTCTGAATCTGCTTTTAGTACAAGAGGTCGTGTCCTTGATTCATTTTGTAGTTCCTTGAATCCCTCTACCGTTGAAGCTTTGATTTGTACTCAAAATTGGATCAAATCTCCTAAGGTCATTGATTTAGAAAAAAAGTTGGTTGAATTGGAAAAAATTGAGTCAGATATGAATTATATGTTTCAATTTTAAAATATATTTGATTTTAGTATTAAGTTACATTGTTCTTATTAGTTGTTTGTGTTTACATATATAGAGTTTACTAGATTAGTTTCTATTGATGTTGGCATTACGACGGCTGAGCTCAATACAACCGCTACTACTAGATTTTAAGGTATTTATTAGTGTTGTTTTTTTTTTCTTTCATTTGCTAATAGATTTTTGGATGCTGTTGTGCCTAAACTTTCTACTGCTGTTGCTGGAATCTTTTACAGGTGCTGTTGTTGGATCCTATTATTGCTGCTGTTGCTGGAACTTTTAACTGTTGTTGTTGGATTTTCTGTTGTTGCTAAACCTTTCACTACTGTTACTGGAACCTTTTACAGTTGTTGTTGCTGGATTTTCTATTGTTGCTAAACCTTTCACTGTTGTTGCTGGAACCTTTTATAGATGTTATTGCTGGATTTTCTGTTGTTGCGAAACCTTTCACTGCTGTTGCTGGAACCTTTTACAGCTGCTGCTACAGGATTTTCTGTTGTTGCTAAACCTTTCACCGATGTTGCTGGAACCTTTTACAACTGCTGTTGCCTTTTGAATTTTACATTTTGGTGCTATTAGACAAATATTGGACCAATATATTTATGTCATTTTAAGACTAAGTGATGTTTATTTGCTTTTGAAATATTTAGAATTTATGAATTTTATGGAAATGGTATTTTATGAAATTTTTTATATTATTAAGTGTCAATATATATGAATCAACTTTTATTAGATATTATTTGATGGTTTTCTTAATTTAATTGTTAGAAATGTGCAAAATTATATTGAATTGTGTTATAGGTTTTTTAAATTTAAAAAAATATTTATTTTATACACAACCCGTGAACCCAACCCAACCCAATCCAACCCGTGAATGACCGGGTTGATTCAGGTTGGTTTTTATAGTAAATTTACGGGTTTGATGATGAACCCAACCCATTGAAAACTGAACGGGTTGGGTAACGGGTTAAGGCAAACCTGGTCCAACCCAACCCGCGTACACCCCTACACGAAATCAAATAGTACGTCATATCATTCATGCTATTTTAGAATATCATTCTTGTTCATCAATCATTCCTAAAAAAGGGAAGGGTAAAGAAAAATCTAAAGGGATTAATGATTTCTCTCTACCCAATCATGCAATATACACCCTATTAGGAGTAATCCTCCCTTACCTTATATTTTTCATAACAAGTTTCTTCTCCAATCGTTTTCCTCTCATCTGCTAGCTATAGGATTCTATTATTACCTTTTTCTTAAATTCTCTAAGAATTGAATGAACCCTAACTCACTCTTACCTTTTATAATATTTACATAGGGTTTTCTACACAATTCTTTTAATTACCTCATTAGCCTTCAACACTTTTAATTCACAGTATCACCCTAAACTCTCATTATTCTATTATCAAACTCATATTAATAATAAATTAAATTTTCCACCCAATCTCCCATTTTCTCATCATATAATTATTATCCTATTATTTAAATCAAATAGAATTATTCTAAATCCCAATAAACTCAATAAATCCACATTTATTCCAATAATTCACATATTCATTATTAATCACATAATTTCACATATAATAAAACGTGAATAATTCACTGAGCATCATAAAACAAAATAAATAAAAAATTTGGATGTTACAACTCTCCCACACTTAAAGAATTTTCGCCCTCGAAAATTACCTTAAGAAAACAACTCTAGACAAGACTCTCTCTTCCGACTCTCCAGGTCCTAAGTTATGCTTCCACTAGTTAGTTCTACCCACACTACCTTCACTAATGCAATCTCCTTACCACACAACTACTTCACTTCCCGATCCTTGATTTGTATGAGTGGTGCCTCAACAGTCGAGTTCTCTCTCACTTATACATTGTCCACTTGGATCACATGAGACATATCCAAAACATATCTCCTTAAATGAGACACATGAAACACATCATGAATATTAGCAAGCATCAGTGGCAAGGCAATCCTATATGCCACCTCTCCTATCCTATGGTGTCAACTTTCGAGACTTTAAAGCTTGACCAAAACCTGTTATCGACGTAACTCATAAAAATAAATGTTCTCCCTCTTGGAAATCAAGTGCTTCCCACTTTTTATCATGGTAACTCTTCAAGCAACTCTGCAAAGTTTTCATCTTCTCCTGGTTCATCTTGACCTTTTCAGAAGTTTGTTGCACAATCTCAGGTCCAATCACTGCACTCTTGCCTGATTCATACCAACACAAAGGTGTCATACACCTTCTACCATACAAGGCCTCAAACGGGGCCATTTCAATACTCGAATAAAAACTGTTATTGTAAGTGAACTCAATCAACGATAAGTAGCTATCCCAAGCACCTCCTTGTTCTAGCATACAAGCCCTCAATAGATCCTCCAAGGATTGGATGGCTCTTTCCGTCTGACCGTCCATCTGTGCATGATAAGCAAAACTCAAATTCAGCTTAGTACCCATTGCCTCTTGCAAACTCTGCAAAACCTCAACGTAAATCTTAGATCTCTATCTGAAACAATGCTCGACGGAATACCATGCAGGCCAACAATCTTCTCAATATATAACTCGACTGACTTATGTAAGGGAAAACCAATCTTAATCAGTATGAAATGACCCAATTTAGTCAATATATCAACAACAAACAAAATGGAATCACACCTCTTTGCTGTCTTCGACAAACTCATCACAAAATCCATGGAAATGCTATCCCACTTCCACTTAGGAATACTCAATGGTTGCATCAGACCCAACGACTTCTGTTGTTTAATCTTCGACTTCTGACAAGTCAAACAAGCATAAACAAACTTAGCTACTTCCTTTTTCATTCCTTGCCACCAAAACAATTTGTTCAAGTCTTGATACATATTAGTGGCACTAGGATGAATACTCAAACCACTCTTATGACCTTTCTCAAGAATACTCTTCTTAAGTTCTGGTACATCCGGTACACAAACTCTGTCTCTGAACCTTATCACACCATTCTTGTCTATCTTGAAATCACCTCCCTTACCTTGATTGATTAACACTAGTCAGTCAACCAATCCCATATCGATCTTATGACCCTCCCTGATCTCTTGAAGGATACCACTAGCTAGCTTCAACATACCAAACTTCACACTATTAGAAGTCTTTTCACACATTAAACTCATGTCTCTAAATTTCTCAATTAATTCCAACTCTCAAACCATCAACATCGACTTATGCAACGACTTCCTACTCAACGCATCAGCTACAACATTAGCTTTACCCGGATGGTAACTCAAGCCAAAATCACAGTCTTTCAGAAACAAGAGACATCTGCTCTGTCTCATATTTTTAACTCTTTTTGATCAAATATATACTTCAAACTCTTGTGATCGCTGAACACCTTAAATATGGATCCAAACATATAATGTCTCCAAATCTTCAACACAAACATTACGACTGATAACTCTAGATCATGCGTAAGATAATTCCTTTCATGAACCCTCAACTGTCTAGAAGCGTAAGCCACCACCTAACCATTATACATCAATACACCACCTAGAACCATCATAATACATTATAAAAGACTCACTTGGATTTGACAATATAAAAAATAGAACAGACGTCAACTTCTTCTTGAGTTCTTGGAAAATATCTTCACAATGCACATCCCAACATAGGCTTGACCCTTACGGGTCAACTGAGTCAATGACAAAACTAACTTTGAAAATCCTTTGATTGACTTCCTATAGTGATCAGCCAAACCAAGAAAACTTTTAACCTCCTTAACAGACTTCGGAGTCTCCCACTATAACACCGCATCTATCTCCGATGGATCAACAACAACACCACCAATAGAAATTACATGCCTAATTAAACTCACCTCCCGCAACCAAAACTCACACTTGGACAACTTCGCATACAACTTATTTTCTTTTAGGGTCTGCAACACAACTCTCAAATGCTCTACATGCTCTTTATCAAATTTTCAATATACCAAGATATCGTCGATAAACACAACCACAAACTTAATTACGGATGAAATATTCTATTCATGTACTCCATGGACACTCTAGGCACATTAGACACACCAAACAAGAACACTAAATACTCGTAATGACCATAACTCATTTTGAACAGTCTTCGAAATATCCTCTGACTTCACACGAATCTGATGATAACCCGAACATAAATCAATCTTGCTAAACACGCAAGGACCAGCCAACTGATCCATAAAATCATCAATCCTTAGAAATGAATACTTGTTCTTGATAGTCACCTTATTCAGCTATCAATACTCAACACATAGTCTCATGCTACCATCTTTCTTCTTGATTAGCAACACCGACACACCCCACAAAAATATACTCGGACAAACAAACTTCTTTTCAAGCAGATCTTCCAATTGTTTCTTCAGCTCACTCAACTCTGAAGCAGACATTCTATAAGGAGCCACCGACACAAGACTAGTACCAGGTACTAAGTCTATGGTGAACTTAACCTCGCACTCCGGTGGGAAATCACTGATATCATCTGGGAAAACTTCAGGAAAATCACACACCATAGGTAGCACGCCAGTCGCAAGTTTGCTTTTCGCCTTCATAGAAGCTAACATTCTAAACACCTCAACATCATCCTTCACGACCTCATCTACTTGCTTAGCATACACAAACAAATCCTCACTTGCATCAAACTCTAGAAATGACACCGACTTGTCAAAACAATTGATATAAACATGGTCAAACACCAACCAGTTTATTCCAAGGATAACATAAAGTTTATTACACAGTAGAAAAACAAAGCCTATAAAAAAACTCTTACTATAGATCGTCAATGGACAATTCAAAACACAGCCACGACGCGGTCACTAAAGCATTAGCTAGGGTATCAATAACCATGCTACCACTCATAACTGACACTTCTAAATTCAACCTTGGCACACACTCGGCATATATGAACCTCGAATCTTCCTTTTCAACAAACTCAGGAAACAACACAGACTCATCCAACAAGCTAAACTCTTATAATCAGCGACACGTTGAACCAATCCTCCATACTTGAAACATATCAAAGAAGCAAAAGCTTTACCCCCACTTGTTTCAATCACGTTCCTGCAGACAAGCGGTTAGAAAAACAAATGAGCACCGACAATGTTTTACACACATGTTGCGTACTAGGGAAGAAATAACATGACAAAAACTTGGACGGATGGACATGACAAATAATAATTCAAAGATAATGTGGCTCACATGGCCTTTAACTAATACAACATAAAAAAAAATAGCATGCTACCATGGGTTGATAAAGATGAATCTTATCTTCAGAAAGTAATTTGATCTTAACTTCAAACGTAATCCTTATCCTTTGAGATCTATAATTCCATAACAGTCATCTTCATTGTCATTCCAGTGGTCAGATATGTTGGAAACACTATCACTTTTTAACAAAGCAGACACAACATCTTTCAATTTATTTAAAAATTCATTATGGTTGGTAGCAGCTGATAAAGTGGCTAGCAACTTAGATTGATCCATAAGAAATGTAGTATCTTTTGAACTAATATTGGTATTTTTTCAAATTTTGGGATGAGCTTTACACCAAGCTTCCAACATTACTGTTGTTAGCAGATCTAGATTAAACTTAATCCACCATTGAATAGAAAATTTCTTTATCAATTGAGAAGCTGGACAATCTTTCCATACCTGCTCAGATGAAAAGGTCAAGGAGGTAATCCAAGTAATCCCAGAAACTGCACAAAAAGATAATAAAGCCTTGTGCGAAAGATAAGTAGTAGCTGAGGTAAAGTCATTGAAGGCTTTAGAAGCATAATCTGGGAAAATATCCAAATTGGGTCTAATAAGCTGAAACCATTAGATAAACCAATAGAAAAACTTTAATGAAATATCTTTATTAAACCAAGTAAACCAAGTGTGGTTAAATGGTTTAATTGCTAAGAAATTGGAACAGACGTCCATGTAATCCTGATAATTGTATGTTTGAAGAGAGTAAGACCTTGAGAAGGATTTTCATTCTGTGGGGGATTGCTTTCAATCTGATGGAGATAAAACTTTAATAACTTTGAATTTAGAGAGCTTAATTTTTGATTTATCGTTCTCATCATATTGATGAGTAAGAGAAATATAATCAATATTAACCAAAATAAATTCATAATATTCTCGAGTTTTTATTAAGTCTTTTGGTAAAAAGAAAAACTAGGAGGGAAAATTCTTAAAATAACTTGTAATAATGACGCATCTGAAAGACAACACATAGGCTCCAAAGAGATAATCGGTTCTGACAAATTTTTGGTAATAAAAAAGATTTTGTAGAAGATGGATGAGTGTAAAAAGCTAATTTTGAAGTGGGTTTAATTTAAGAAGACGAGGAAGTAGTAATTTTCTGAGTAAAAGATAATGGAGATAATAATGCAGGCCTAATCAGAGGTCTGAGGGAAGAAGGTTTTGGATAAGTAATTTTTGTAATATACGAAGTTGATCCTAAAACTATGGATTTATTATTTGATGATAATGGAGGTCCATAATTATCTCTAGGATCACTCTGTTTCTTGCTGATTTTTACCCTATAAAAATTCTCGAGTTAAAAAATCTGGTAAATAATTTTCTTCAATATGTTCTATTTCAAAATCAAAATAGGATAACAAAGATTTCCATCTAGTAAAAATATGTTTTGAAACCAAATTTTTAACATCCTTCTTTAAAACACTCTTAGCAGCTTTGCAATCTGTTCTTAATAAAAATGATTTTGAAAACAAATCATCTTGAAATTTGTTAATGCATAAAACAATGGCTAAAATCTATTTTTTAATAGTACTATAATTTAATTGGGCTGGAGACCAAGTTTTAAAGTAATATCTAACAACTTGTTCCTTATACGTGCTCGTGAGTAATTGTTTTAATATACCACAAAACCCTAGGTCTGAGGCATCTGTTTCAACAATAAGATTAGTCTTCGGATCAGGGATTCCTAGGCAAGGTAATATCTTAACTATCTGCATTAATTAGATGACACTTTTAGTCTTGGAATCATCCCAAGGTGGGGGGATAATTTCTAAGTTTCTTAAATAAAGGAAGACAAAAAGTTCTAATATTTGGAATAAAGTCTGACACATTGTCATACCCTAAAAGTTGACCCTAAGATCCCACATCATTTGCATATCATATGAATATACTTTCATGCATCACTAACCCATTAGAGAACACAAGGTTTGTTGCTTGTTTCATTTTTTACTGCAAATTAGAGTTTTGAGCCTCATAAAGGATTCAGGTAAAGGATCAATCAAAGATTGGCATGAACTTCAACCTACCAAGTCTCTCATTCATCCATAAAGATCAAGAGGTCTCCTTCATCAAGAATCAGGCACAAGTAGACATCATTTCAAGTGGATTAAGCCCCAAGGTCATCTGAGGCACAAAATTAGGGTTTTGGTTGATCAAGGCCTCCAGGGAGAAATTTTCATCTGAGCATGAGCCAATACCTCAAGATATGATTCAAGGAGCTCAAATATACCGTGAGAGTCCATTCATAAGTTCAAAATTGCCTCATAGGATGTATCCATTTAAAATAAGGAATTAGGGTTTCTCTGCACAAAATTCATTTGATACCCAAAGTTAAAGTTTAACTTTTTTGGGAAAAATTGATCATCAAGGACTATTATTCAAGAAAATATGATCCATAGTTACATTTAATCAAGGATTAATCAAGAAATCAAGATTACTTGCAAAAGAAGCAAAATTGGAAGAATAAAAAATTTCACAAAGTTATGGAAATTCATGTTCAAGTACCCAACTTTACAAGACCATAACTTGTGATCCAAACAACAATTTTTTGTACTCCAAAGCTCAAATGATAGATCTTCTTCCATACAACAAGATTGTTGGGTTGAGTCATCTACAAAAAGTGCATAGATTTTGAGATACGAAGCCATGAAGTTAGGGTTTCAAGACTTTTTGAACTTTGACACTTATAAAAAATTTTAGGCAGAATCTGTTTTGTGTTTAACCCAACTTTGAGGCCATTTTTCTCTAAAATCCAAGATGAATCAAGACCAAATACAAACATCAAAGTTAAAGTAAGATATCTTAGCTTTCCAAAAAATACAAGAACATCCATTGATTCTACTTGAGCAAGGAGATATGATCCTCACAACATGCCATGATCAAACTGATTTTCAAGACAACATTAGTGCATTACTTGTGTCACACGATTTTCACCTTCAAATTTTGTCACTTTACAAGCTTTGTCATCATTCAAGATCAAAATAAATCTTGTAGAGTCACACAAAATCTGCAAGAATATGCCAATGAGTCAAGGATCTATCCTTTAGCATGTGAGAATCATCATTTGAAAGCCATGAAGTCAAGTTTGTCATTTGGAATTTATGTGAAACATTGAATTGGCAAGAAATGAGCCACACCAGTTCAGATATGTTAAAAAACAATGAGTGTTCAAACCTGCAAAATGCCAATTGAGTCAAGATTCTAGTTATGCTATAGAAGACTAATGGTACCTTATCATTTAAATTAGAGCTACATGGCTATATCCATTGGACAATAGCATGCTCCCTCATTCAACACCATTCATCCAAATCCAAAACCAAAACATTGTTTTGTTGTTGTGATGCGTGAGAGCATGAGTTCAAACCCCACCCATGCCATTTCTTTTTATCACATTTCATATTTTATTATTTATTTTTTTTCAAATTTTAAAACTATCATAAATTTCTCATTTTTTATCATTTTAAACCCATTCTTTTTACAAATTGTTCATAATAATGTTTATTTTATATTTGTGAAAAGAAAAATACCAAAAATAATTATTTTTAATGCATTTATGGATGTTCAAAATTTGTGGTCATTTTAGGGTTTCCTTAATTTCATCTTGATTCTATTGAATGATTTCTTGATTTTTCTTGTACATGCTTACTTGTGTGAGCCCTACACACTTTGTAGAAACCTTGCATGACTTCATAAACTTGCACAATATGTTTTGCTTAAATTTTATGCCTTGTTGATACATGTTCACATGGTTAAAGTATATGAGGAATCTTGTTCATACCATGAGCTATTTGCTTGATCATTTTACCTTAACATGAGATGATTTTTTTCCATGTTCACATAACCATGATGTGCATATTTGTCTTTGTGTTGCTTTTACCTTGTTTAGGTGACCTTATACACTTGAATTTTGCCTTGAAAATGACATTGAATACATGCTTGTATGCTTAAACTTTTATGGTGTTTCTTACTTGTTTATGACCATATTTGAACCCTAATATCCATGTTTGGTTGTTACCAATTTGTCTTAACATGTTCAACTTGTATCCATGCTTAAATGTTCAAGAAATGCCTTAACTTGTTCATATGATGCTTAAACTTTAAACTTGTCATTCTCACATGTCATCTCTTGTATGTTTAAATCTTCATCCACATATTATGTCACAAACATGTCCTTTTGTTCACAATATGCTTGGCTGTTTCCCTTACTATATTCATTGAATCCTTGATTCATCTTGAAAACATATACTTGCTTGAACTTTTCTGTGATTACTCCCATGGATTAAATATTTGCTTACATGTTCAAGTGTTTTCTTCATAAACTCCTTCCATGATGAATACACCATCTTTTCAATCACAAATTCAAAGTCATGGACCTCTATTAGAGTGTAAGTCCTTCCCCTCCTCCTCAAAACTTTCTTGAGCTTCTCAAAAGCTTTCAAAACTATTCAACTCTCATCAAACACATCCCTAGTGGCATTAAAATCTATAAATCTTGGGTCTCTGCTTAGAGTGTAAGACCCACCACTTTTTTTTTTCTTTTCAATAAATCTTGGGCCTTTGCTTAGAGTGTAAGACCCACCACCTTTTTCCTTTCTTTTCAAAAAATCTTGGGCCTCTGCTTAGAGTGTAAGACCCAACATCTTTGTGAAGAGAATAAAAAACACAAATAAAACATTCAACACAACAAACCCTAAAGATGCAAAATCTCCTGTGAATTTAAACATGCCATATCAATGTCTATACTTGTTAATCTTCAATCATGTTTGTTCATATTTTTTTAAGTTTCACTTGACATTTATATCATCCTTAGTTTAGACATAGGTGAAACAATAGGATCCCTTCAATCACAACTTAGTTCAAACAACTGGTTTTTTAGCCTCCTCTTGGGCTTCATTCAAGCATTTTAGCCTCCGCTTGGGCTTCATACACGGAGACTTGGGAAGTCTCATTCAATTCCCCGCAGCCTCCTCTTGGGCTTCATGCAAGGACCCTCAGGCTTCTTAAAAGCATAAGTCAAGTCTTAGTCATCTATACAATAAATTCTTTTAGCCTCATTCATCCTGGGCTTTATACACGATACAGATAAAATCCCCAAAAGAGTCAGTCAAATCCTCAGTATTGAGTCAGTCACTTCAAATTTGCTCAACTGTCATTAGCCTTCTCTCAGGCTTTTATATTAATAATTTCCCCCAGTCAGGCATCCTCAATCTCGGGCTTTATATAAGACAGATAAAACTCCCCAGTTGAGTCAGCTTTCAACATTTTTTTAACTTCATATCTTGGGCTTCAATCAAAATATCCTAAATAAATCCATCTCCTCACAGATGAGACCTTGAGTCATCTCTGTAGGAAGATATCTCTTATAATCTCTACAATTCAAATTAAACAATCAAAACATTTTTTTCCAGATAATTGATGTAAGTGGCACTCTTGTTGATTCAAAATCCAAGTTAGAGTCCTCCTTTATCATGGTTCAACTTTTCTTTCACCTAACTGATGTAAGTTGCACACTTGTCGATTCTATATCCAAGTTAAGGTCCTTCTCTTAGTGTGTAAAGAACTCATAAAGAAAAAGTGGCATTGCTTAACACATTAAGTTTAAAGCTTTTTCCCTTGTGACATCACTCTCAAATAATTAGGTGAGATATCTCCCTTAAAGATGACAATTTGTCAAATCTTTTAAACATTTTTTTAGCTTCATCATCTTGGGCTTCAAACAAGATACAAAATAAACTTTTTCCTCCCATAGATTAGGAGGAACTACGAACGCTCTGATTTCCCCAATCCTTTTTTTTTGGAATACGTAGGCATAAGGTCGTAAGATTTTAGCGAGCACATTAATAAAAAACCCTTAGGTCTAGGTACCTTCCAAAAACAATAGAAAACCAGAAAAACAACAAAAAAACCTTTCCTCAACTTTCACAAAGGAGACAATTAAACAACAAACAAACTTAAGCAAACAAATAATTCAATAGTATAAATATATACAATAAAGGTTCCTATAGATTACTATAGATATTTAGGGTGTTAATAGCTTCCCTTAGTATAACCAACCCACGATTCCAAATCTCTCCGCATTTGTAGGAAAAACACTTGCGCGCAGGGTTAGTTTAAGATATCTTCCCCTTCATTTTAAGATTCATAGGATAAATATTAGAAATCAGAAAGTAGCACCAAATGCGGCAGTGGTCGCGTCACGAAAACTAGAGCTACAGAAAAATGGCGACTTTACTGGGGAGTTTTATCCCATCTCCTAAGAGGTTTAAGCCTTGCATTGTGTATATTTTTACTATTTTTATTATTTGCTTATTGCTTTTTCATTTGATATCATTTGCTGATTTTTATCATACTGTCTGTTTATTTGCCATACTTGTTTAAACTGCTTTTATCTGGGAATGTGATTAATACACATGTGGTGAGTAAAAAAGTCCTTAGTGGGCTTAAGAGCATATTTTAAGATAGGAGGTGGAAAAATCAAGAAGGCTTATAGGGAGTGAGTCCTGGCCAAGCTAACTTGAAAGTCCACCAAATCAGTAGAGGCACCCTATTGGAGTTACTGATGTTGAGCGGGACATCCGCGAATGCATTACTTTTTCCACTGGGAACCCGTGATATTGAGGAGTAGTAAACATATAACCATTAGGCCATTTTAGGACGTAGTGCAGTGACTATCGGGAATAGTTGATACGCGATACTACACTCAAATGAGATCCATCTTCGGGATATTACAGCTCTCATGAGTCAATCGGTTTGCTGGTAATATCCTAAGGAGGGGTCAATGGTTTTGGGAATCTTGTTAGAATCCATTCTACAGGTGAAAAATGAACCCCTAGTACATACCTTTGGGATGGGTAGATCCATGGCTCCATGCTCGTGACGATAAACCCTTAAACCCATGTTTGTAAATATTTGTGTTTGTGCATACATGCATTCATAAAAATTTTCAAAATTTTCAAAAGAACTAAAAAACGGGTTGGTGCAAATATCAAAAATTGTGCTATGAATTTTGGTAGAAGAAAAACTCAGAAATACACCTTCAAAAGTCCAAGACTGGAAGACCTAAGAAAATTGGGAAGATTGATTACTAATCCTGAAGCTTTCAGAGCTAAATATGGAGGACTTTTGTCCCTTTTAAAAGTCAACATGGTGGAAGGAATCCTATCTACATTGGTTCAGTTCTATGTTCCGGTGTACCACTGCTTCACATTTCCGGATTATCAGCTCACACCAACATTAAAAAAGTACTCTCAGCTGATTGATTTACCCATTTCTGATCAAGACCCATTCTCTGGCTTAGAAGAGATTCCCAAAGATCAAACCATTGCAAGAGCTACCTTGTTGGAAGTGTCAGATATCAAAGCTCACATGACCACCAAGGGAGGAATTCAAGGTCTACCAGCTAAGTTTCTGATGGAAAAAGCCCTATACTTTGACAATATAGGAAACATGGTTGCTTTCGAGGATATATTTGTTCTACTCATCTATGGGTTATTCCTTTTTCCCAACATTGACAACTTCGTCGACATTAACGCTATCAAGATATTCTTAATCGGGAATCCGGCCCCAACTTTGCTTGCAGATGCTTACCGCTCAGTACAACTAAGAAACTTGTACAGTGGAGGGATGATTACACGCTGTGTACCATTACTCTACAAATGGTTTATTTCTCACTTGCCCAAATCTGTTGCTTTTTGGGATCTCAAAAGTGGTATGCGATGGTCGCAAAAGATTATGTCGCTCACTCACTCTGACATAGATTGGTACAATCGGGTCTATGACGGAACAAAAATCATTGACAGTTGTAGAAATTTCCCCAATGTACCCCTCATTTATACTAAAGAAGGGATCAACTACCACCCAATTTTAGCTCATCGTCAGCTTGGTTACCCTATGAAGGACATACCATACAACATTCATATGGAAGGTCTTTTCTTCAAGGAAGGAGAAAATGACAAAGCACTTAAGGAATAAATTGTGCATGCCTGGCATCATATTCATAAGAAAGGAAGAGAATCTCTGGGAAAGCCAAACTGCATCTGTACGGAGCCTTATCTCCAATGGGTACAAGCTAGATCCATCAAGTTAAAGATGCCAAGAAGTATTTCCCCTAAAGGAATCTATCCTCTACTTCATGAACTACACAGAGAAATTTCAGGTCGCTTTTAATAAAACTCAACGTGAAAAGAACTCTCGGAGGAATAAGTATCAAATTGTCATCTTGGAGTGCACAAAGATCCAAGAACTGCTAAAGAAAAAAGATGATCTGATTGAGATACTGGAGCAGCATGTTGTAGAAAGTCAAGAGGGATGGAAAAGTATACTTTCTCCTTTTACTTGGCAGAGGATCATTGACCCGCCAACGGTTGAAGAAGCCTGATCAAAGAGGCAAAAAAGAAGTTAGCAACAAGCATCTGGACTTTCGTCAAGGATTCCTTAGGATTCATAGGCCTAATTTTCCTTCCTGCACTTTGTAAAATAATGTACTTTTCTCTGTAAGATATTGTAATCCTTTGAATTCAATAAAAAATTTCAGTCGTTGTATGATATTTGCAACATAATTGTTAAAAGTTCTTTTAAAAAAAGAGCATTTGCATTCTTTGCACATCATGTATCATTCTAGAATTTCACACATTTTTCATAAAATCTTACACATTTATCGTACTTTAGAGTCAAACTATCTCATTCGTACAATACTCGAGCCAATCGTCAGAAAAAGATGGACGATCTTGAAGAAGAAAACAGAGAGCTAAGAGAGGAAGTTAATACTCTGAAGGAAAGTCTGGAAAGACTCAACGTAATGATTGAATCACTGGCACCAGCTCAGGATCAACCATCTCAAAGGACTGTGATCTCAGAAGTTGTGTCTGCACCAATATATGAGGTACCAATCAGTCTTCCTCAGTACAACATGCCAAAAGGTTTTACCTGGGGCATGCCTTTCAATTTTGTGCCTGAGGGATATATACCTCCGGTCACTGAAGACCCAAAAGCTACAGCTGGAATCTCCAGAACTGAAGGTTACAAACTTCAGGTAAATTAAGATGCAAGAGCTTCGACAGAGACTCCTATACCCGAAGGTTATAGACTTCAGGTCACCGAAGCGCCAAGAACCGCAATAATAATGTCTGTACCACAACCTGTGATACATACTACTCCAGAAGAGTAGATCTTTCACGCTGCTCCAAGCAAGGATATAGAAGTATATGAAAGAATGGATGAATTCCGAGAACAGTTCTTGGAAATGCAGAAAGAACTTCATGCCATTCGCGGACAAGACTTGTTTGGGAAAGATGCAGCTGATCTCTACTTAGTCCCAAATATTAAAATACCACATAAATTCAAGGTGCCTGACTTTGAAAAGTACAAAGGCAACTCCTGCCCACAAAGTCACTTAGTAAGGTATGCTCGGAAGATGTCTACCCAGACGGAAAACCAACAGTTACTAATCCACTATTTTCAAGACAATTTAACTGGTGCCGCATTCAAATGGTACATGGGGTTAAACCGTACAAAGTTTAGTACCTTCAGAGATCTTGGAGCAGCTTTTGTTCAACAATACAAGTACAATTTGGATATGGCACCCGATAGGGATCAACTCAGAGCTATGTCTCAAAGGGATAAATAAAGCTTCAAAGAATACACTCAGAGATGGCGTGAAATTTCCGCCCAGATTTGTCCTCCTCTTGAGGAGAAATAAATGACAAAAATCTTCTTGAAAAATTTGAGCTCGTTCTATTATGACCGAGTGGTCGCAAGTGCGCCTAGTGACTTCACCGAGATAATGAACATGGGAGTATGCCTTGAGGAAGCAGTTCGAGAAGGTCGATTGGTCAAAGATGCAGAACTATCCAGTAGTAGTAAGAGGTATGTAAGTACTTTCCAAAAGAAGAAAGAGCAAGATATCATCACTATCTCACAAGGTAAACAAAGACAAAGATACCAACCTCGGCAGGTAGTAAAGGTATCTCCTATTATCAACTCAGCGCCAGTTCTGGCATATCAACCACATATTTCTTAAAATCAGTAGACTCAACAACCACAGTATCAGCAAAGGCAACAACAACCTCTTCAACAGGCTCACCCACAATACAATAACAACAATCGTATCTCCAGGTCACCAGGCTTTGATCCTATCCCAATGCCATATGCGGAGCTATTCCAGTTTTGCTAGTAAAAGGACACATTCATATCAGGATTCCTCCCGCCATTCCTGAGAATCCCCCTTATTGGTTCAAGGCTGACCAATTTCGTGTCTATCATCAAGGAGCACCGCGGCATAACATCGAGAATTGTTTCAGTTTTAAATCTGATGCACAAAAACTTGTCAAGAATGAAGTTTTATCTTTCAAGGCACTAATCCAAATGTTCAAAGGAATCCGCTACCTCAGCATGAGAAAGCTTCTGTAAACTTAATTGACGAAAGTCCTGGAAACAGTTACCAAATTCATGATGTGCGCTTACTAGAAAGAAATCTGGTTAAGATGCATTGTAGACAAAGTGGATACGACCATATGCCACCTCATAACTATCATCAATGCAACATTTGTTCTGAGAATAACCAAGGGTGCAACATTGTACATGCAACCCTTCAAGAGCAAATGGATTTGGGATGGATCCAAGAACACAGAATCCGTGGAGTAAACATGGTTTTTGGATGCCCAATCATTTTTCAAAATTTTGACATTCGCTTAATGAATGTAAATTTGGTGGCAATGCACTCCAAACAAAGTCAACATCACAATCTACCGTCGCATGACTACAACGCTTGCCCAATTTGTTCAAATGATAATCAAGGATGTCCTTTTGTGCAAGAATTTCTCCAACGTCAAATGGATCTAGGGTGGATTCAAGACTATCACAAAAGGAACCATTATCAGATTAACATGATTAATGAATGTCCGAACAAATTTTAAATCTTCGACATTTGCCTGATGAACACAAGTTTGGTAGAATTACACGCCAAACAGGTTCGACTTGGCTTTTTAGCATCACACAACTATCAAGATTGTAAAGTCTGCTTTGAGAATAATCAAGGTTGCACGCTCGTACAAAGAACTCTTCAACACTTATTAGATCACTAGTGGTTTCCAATATACCAGAACACAGAGACTCATCAGGTCAACATAGCTGATGAAGGCCCAAGTAGACACGAAAGTTGTGACATTCATTTATTGGAAACAAACTTGGTAAAGATACATTGCATACAGAGTGGATACGGTCGAGTACCTCCCCACAATTATGAACGCTGCGAGATATGTTCAGAAAATGACCAAGGATGCTACCTCATACGAGCAACTCTCCAGAATTAGGTAGACCGAGGAGAGGTCATACCAAACAGAATGGGGGATTATCAGTCAATCAATATGGTGCAAAATTTCCCAGAGCAGTACGCAGCTCATGACGTCAAACACATTGAAACATCATTGGTCAAATTTCACAAATGCTTTTGTGGACTTAACTACTTTGGTCAAATTCACCATGATCACTCAACTTGCAGAAAATGCCGCAAAAGCCGATATGGTTGCCTCCGCATCCAAAATGAGATTCAAGGACTATTAGACCGAAGGACCATCATAGTCTTCAATGAAAAATAATCCATTAATTACGAAATTGATGAAGATGTCTTCACCATAATTCCTCTACTCAGTGAACCAAAGCGCTTGGAGATCCCTTTCGACAGTGGAAAAATTCCCGATATCCCCAAGCTGGAACCAATAGAGATTGCTTATGACAGTCGGAAAAGTTACGTAACTCCTTTGATAATCTACTTGCCAGGCCCGATGCCATATGAATAAGAGAAAGCCATTCCTTACAAATACGGTGCCACCATGATAGAAAATGGAAAAGAAGTTCCGCTGCCATCCATTCTCAACATCACTTATATAAGCCGGGTCAACCGAAGTGGTCGAATATTCAACAGAGGAATAGAAGGACCCACAAAAGAAAAAGAACCTCAAATCAAAGTTCCTGATAAACAGATTGTCTAGTAAAGTGGTGCAGATTAGGTGAAAAACAACGATGAAAATTTAAAACTAATTCAGAAGAATGAATACAACATTGTGGATCAATTATTGCATACTTCTTCTTGGATATCTGTATTATCCCTTCTACTGAGTTCAGAAGCTCACAGGGAAGTTTTACAAAAGGTTTTGGAACAAGCCTTCATGGAACAAGACGTAACGGTAGATCAATTTGATAGCATCGTTTCTAACATCACTTCCTGTAACAACTTAGGTTTTAGTGATGAAGAACTCCCAGAGGAGGATAAAAATCATAACATGGCACTCAATATCACAATCAACTACGGGGGATGATGCTCTGGAGAGTGTACTGGTAGACACTGGTTCATCCCTAAATGTCATGCCAAAATCAACTCTTGTACGATTATCTTTTCAAGGCGCTCCAATAAGAGGCAGCGAGATCATAGTCAAACCATTTAACGGATCCAGAAAGACAGTTATTGGCAAAGTCGACCTTCCCATAACCATTGGTCCTCACACTTTTCAAATTACATTTCAAGTAATGGTATCCGAGAAGCATACAATTATTTATTGGGACAACCTTGGATCCATGAAGCAGGAGCAGTCACCTCAACACTTCACATGAAACTGAAGTTTGTAAAGAACAACAAGTTGGTCACAGTATGTGGAGAAAAAAGCTTTAATTGTGAGCAATCTATCATCATTCTCCTACTTGGAACTAGAAGAAGTCATTGGAACTCAATTCCAGGCACTTTCTATGAGTAACGAAAGCAATCAACAAAAAGAGCATTTATTTCCTCCTATCAAGACGCTGTTCGAATAATGGAAAACAATACCACTAAAGGATGAGGACAAGTTATGATTCCTACTGATAACAAAATGAGAAAAGGTCTCGGTTTTACACCAGCGTTTACCAAGACTACAAAGAAGGACGAAGCCATTCGTCCTATTCAATATTTCTTCCACAGTAGAGGTTTCCTCCATCCTACTTCCCAAGAGGTCCACACCATCGAGGGAGATGACTTCAAAGATAATTCTTCTGATCCAGATGAAGAATGGGAATCATATTTCAACAATGAAGGTTATAGATCACAAGAAGAGACGTACATGCCATTTCGTTATCCTCGGCAAAACTTCAGATATACACCAAAATCAGATGTCGAGATGATCTACGGAGATTACGATACTGAAGGATGCCGTGCTCCTCCCAATTCATTAGAAACTAATACTCTGATGAAACATAACTTTGACTACAGCTCGGATGATCCCATGGATGATTTACCTATTTGGGATACTACCAAGGAAGATCCAGGGTATCAAAGCCATCCAGAAAATGCATATCTGCTGAATAACCCTAAAAAAGATTCGTCTGTTCCTTCAGAAGAACGAAGGCCTTATCTAAACAATCCTGAGTACGTCAATCATCATCTAGATGAAGTCGCGAGAATTGTTGGACAAGAATTTATTAACTTTGCACTACCAGAGATCAACGTCATTGGAGAGGATGATTACTCAGTTTCATCAGAGAATTGGGATACCTTGGGATAGCCAAGCGGCAAGTTTGATTTCCTAGTAAAGTATACTACCCATGGAAGCTCTCGCATCTTATATGAAAACATCCAACCAACTGGATGGGGAGATTCTCCTATACATGAAAATGCGTACGAGAAAATAACAGAAGACCTCTCTTCTAATAACTCTGCATGGGAAGAAGACTCTAGTGATCCGACTCCGCCAGAAGTCAGTTTCATTACTGAAGACAATCCCAGAAGAAAAGTACTAGACTTTGTAGTCCACAGAGGAGTTCGTCACAATTTGATAGCTGTTGATGTCCCGAATGTTGTTCACATCTCAAAGTAAATGTTTCGTCTTTATTTTGATCTCTCACCTTGCCCGGGTGAAAAGATGTTTTATAGGGAATCATTTCCTGTAAATATTTAATCTCTACCTTGACCAGAGCAGAGGAGTTTTGTTTTATAGGGCTTGTGTTTCAGGAATTGACAAATCATAAATAAAGATGTCATTCTGAATTCTCGCATTTATTGATGTTTTTTCTTTTTCAGAAAATGGTAATCCTAAAACAGACAAAAAATAACAAATGTTTTTCAAAATACACGGCACACCACTTTTTTGTATTTTTCTATCTTTTCTAAAAAAGAATCATCAATCACATTATGCAGATTAATTGTTAAAAACTCCGTTGAAATATATGATCCAATGCCTTCTCCCGACTTTGAGTTCCCAGTATTCAAAGCCGAAGAAGAAGAAGACAAAGAAATTCCAGATGAGATCTCTCGACTACTCAGACAGGAGGAAGAGACCATTTAACCTTACAAAGAACCGTTGGAAACAGTTAATTTGGGTTCAGAAGAAGAAAGGAAAGAAGTTAAGATTGGAGCTCTGCTCAGTTCAACTGTCACAAAAAGTCTGGTACAACTTCTCAAAGAATTTCTAGATCTGTTTGCTTGGTCCTACCAAGATATGCCAGGGTTGGATACCAACTTTGTGCAGCATCATATGCTAATGTAACTAGACAATTGTTGGTCCGGTTTATCAAGAACAGTCTCATATGCCGTTATGGTGTTCCAAGCCAGATCATTACTAATAATGGATCGAACCTGAACAACAAAATGATGAAAGAATTATGTGCCGAATTCAAGATTGAATACCATAACTCGTCGCCCTACCGCCCGAAGATGAATGGAGCAGTTGAGGCAGCTGACAAAAATATTAAGAAAATCATTCAGAAGATGGTCGTGACTTACAAGGATTGGCACAAAATGCTCCCATTTGCTCTTCACGGTTACCGCACATCCGTACGCACTTCAATAGAGGCAACCCCTTTCTCTCTAGTATATGGCATGGAAGTAGTGCTCCCCATAGAGGTTGAGATCCCGTCAATGAGAGTATTGATGGAAGCCAAGCTAACAGAAGCTGAATGGTGTCAAAGTAGATACAATGAACTAAATCTAATCGAAGAAAAGAGGATGATGGCTTTATGCCATGTTCAGTTATATCAACAAAGGATCAAGAAAGCTTTTGACAAAAAGGTTCGACCTCGGGTATTCAGAGAAGGCGACCTCGTGCTCAAAAAGATCCAATCTTTCCTCACCGACTCCAGGGGAAAATGGACTCCAAATTATGATGGCCCATATGTTGTTAAGAAAGCCTTCTTAGGCGGTGCCTTAATGCCTACAACTATGGATGGTGAAGAGTTCACTCGACCTACAAATGTCGATGCAGTCAAGAAATACTTTGCCTAAAAAAAATAGCTCGCTAAGTTGAAAACTCGAAAGGGCAACATAGGCAAAAAAGAGCGTCTCGGTGGACTGAAAACCCGAAAGTGCGGCCCAGGAAAAAATTAGAGACATAAACAGAGAATAACTATCCCGGTAGATTGAAAACCTGAAAAGGGCAATCTAGGTAAAAGTTAGGGATTTATGGCTAGTAATTGCATAAAAAAAGATTGGATCATCCCAGGTGAACGTCATCTATCAAAGAATTTTCACGCAAGTAACTTTCAACGGAAGCTTAAGAATACTTGGAATTCAAAGTTGTTAGAAGGATAATGGTCATTATGTTTCAATGTAGCCTTTTCCCTTTAAATTACCATTTTTATAACTTTATAATGCTCCATGGAATCACACATTTGGATGATTACCATCCTATTAATGAAAATTTGAGCCTTTGTGCTTTTTGTTTGCAATTCTCACTTTTATTCTGCCTAGCAAAACGACATTTTTATTTGATTTTCATTCTTGAAAAAAAATGAATTTACTTTTGCTTTTAAAATAAAGATGGAAATTTCCTTTGATTTATGAACATAATAAGGAATAACAACAGCTTCTCCAAGAGTGATTAAAACCTCGAAATACAAAATCAAATTCTCTTGCGATCAAACTCACAAATATCCCCGAGTGATAGATTATTACCTCAAATAGATAAGATCGGACATCTTATCCATCCCCAGTAAGGGTCGAGTTTCATTTCTTCTCCCAAATGGATATTGGAATCAGGATGAAGATTTGATCCCTTTCCCCAAGTAAAGTGCTACCTCCGGGAATCAAGATAAGATCTGGTCATTTTCCCCGACAGGGTTTTTACCATTAAAAACACCAGTGATGCCTATATTCCCCAGAATGACCGAGTATCCGATTTTGTTCATCATCAGTTTGTGTGTCGTGTCTGTTTTGTAAGCATAAGCATAACATTCATTCATACATCATGCATAATCAATTCATATTCATATTCATAATGCTTAAGTTGCATCATTTACTTTGGTTGTGTTCATCCCCAAGTATTTTCCTCTCTCCAATAGAGTTGTCAACTTTAAGCAGAAAATGTACATTATTTCTAAAATCCCCATTGAGTTTGATTCTCGTGGAAGTTTCACTTCATTTCTCCTTTCCACACTTGGATAGGATAAAATTCCCAGTTTGGGTTCATTCCTCATCTAGAAGTACCTTCTTTTACACAGTCTCTCTGGATTGAAATCGGTCATTGACCATTTTGATAACTTGAACCTCTAAGGGAGAAGGATATCCATTGGAACCTTACTCTTCCCCAGCGAAGACACAATTTGCTTTCTCAGATAAAGGAAAATCCCAAGTGGAAGCTTTTCAGCAAAATCTCTTGGTAGCAAGGACATCATATCTCCCAAGAAGTATCTACCAATCGACCAATGGCAGTCTCTTTCAGAACAATTTGTCTATCTCCATCAAAGATAAGTTTATTCCTCATTAGAATCTACGCCTGAAGAAACAAGTAACAATCTCCTAAGACCTTTGTTTTTGTCCCAGAAATTCCCCGTGAGTCAACAAATGACAATTTCTCCCCAAGAAGCTTGTCCACTCTTCAAATAAGGTCATTGGCACCTCAAAATTACCTTTCATCTTATGGCATCTCTCCGAAGACGTCTCAAAGGAAAGTACGATGAAATCTCTCCAAACAAATGGCATCTCAATAGAGAAGTTTGCGAACCTCTACATCACATTCTGTAGCACTCCCTAGTAAGTTTGCTATCAGATCTTTGCTCATTCTATGGCATCTCTCCTAAGAAGTCTCGAAGCGAAGTATGATTAAGCCTATTTCCATCAAATGGCATCTCCCCAGTGAATCCCAACGAGAAGTTTGATGAAGACCCTCACATATTTTGAAATCTGTCCTACAAGATAATTAGCCCGCATCTCCTCGAATATCCTCGACAAAGTTATTAATCCAATAAGTGACCACCTTTTCAATAGCTTGTATGCCTAAACCTTATCAAGAGAAAGGCTTGATAAGAAGAAACAAATACTAGTTCCATGGTTGAAGACCAGGATCGAAGGGAAGTTTATTTCAAGAAACTGAGACCAGTTCAAAGGCTGAAGACCAGGATCGAGGGGAAGTTTATTTCAAGAAACTGAGACCAGTTCCATGGCTAAAGACCAGGATCGAGGGGAAGTTTTACCCTTGCTATGTAGGATTACTTAGTGAAAGAAGATGGGTACACATACTCCAGCATTGGGAATTCGTTACCATTCAAGTTATCAAAATTACAACCATAATCCTTAGTAGAGTTGTTATCTCCCCAAGTCGGTGAAGATACTTCTCTTGTTTCCCCAAGCAGAGCCGCAACCTTAATATTAATCTCTTTCTCTAGTAAATAATTCTTTGATCTCCTTGCAATTCAAATTATTGATAATCTTCTGTGAAATCATCCTCACAGATCTCATGTCTTGAATTCATATCTGAAATTCTGGTATCAGACGTGTGATGTTAAGGTGTGATGTCACAACAACGCACTCTGCACAATGGACAGCAATAACAGTAAAATAACACCAAGAATTGTTGACCCAGTTCGGTTACATCCAACCTACTCTGGGGGCTACCAAACCAGGGATGGAATTCACTACTTGTAGATATAATTTACAGACTCAACAACCCATTGACAATCTCCTAAACGTATACTCTACTAATGACTTCCTACCTAAGAAACCACTTAGGTATGAGAACACCACTCAATCCCTTACAAACACTCAAAGAAACCACTTTGAGTACCCTTGATCTTACTTCACAGCTTCGATCAAGTAACCACTCTCTATTGCTTCACAGCTTCTAGAGAGGACAGAAACTTAACACCTATTCAAACCCTAGAATAGTGTAAATACAATTCGTACAAAATACTCAAGACACTCATCCTATGCTCTTGATCTTCTCTCTGTATTTCTGTCACTTTTTCCTTTGGTCTTGTGCGCTTTATATAGCTCTTGAATTGGGCTTGGACTTGTCACAATATTTGATCAGATTTGTTAATTAAAACTGAATATTCAAAACAGATTTTATCCCCAAAATCTTTTTAAATCTTCAACCTTTTAATTCTCCAACAGACCTGCAATCAAATCTCCCATGTAACAGAAAATATCTATCCCAAGATATTCTCATCCAATGAGTCAACCACTCTCCACAATTCCAGCTAATACGCGTGCCCTAATAACATGTCCTGCTGTTATTAATTTTGCAGGTCTGATGTTACAACATCACCTGTGTGACATCAGACATCCAACTTCAGCATTTAACTACTTAACACAGCCCAGTGTTAAGACTTCAATGTTACAACATCAGCACCTTGACATCAACATTGAATAACCTTTGTTTTACCAAAATTCCAGCCAATCCAGGAACTATCAATCTCCCCCTTTGGCTAATTTTGGCTAAAACAATCTCTGCACTCTGCAAACAACTTCTGCACTCTGCAAACAACTTCTGCACTCTGCACCTTCAGAGATTTCAGCAGCGGAATAATCTTCAGAAATTTGAAACTTATTAGCAGCAGTTTGACAATCTTCATAGTCTTCATTACTTGATCTACTGCAGCACCATCTTCATTATTGACAACAGCCAATTGGTGCTCCCCTTTGAAAAACATGAACCAGCATCACAGCTGTTCAGTAGCTCACAATATGCAGCACTTTTCTCCCCCTTGATATCTGCTTGGCTGCACTCTTCAAATGTCATGATATCTTCAAAAGTTCAGTCTAAACTCCTCCTCACTGCAGCAATGTTGCTCAGCATAGCAACTGTCAATAATAACTCCCCCTTAATATCTGCATCACACTTGCAGCATATGGCAATAACAACTCTTGACTATCTTGGCTATTTTCTCCCCCCTTTTAGCCACAATTAGGCAAGCTTCTATAAGAAACCCTATTAACTATAGTCAGTACACCCTAGCTCTCATTGTTAGCCTCTCAGTTAGTAAACAGGCAAAACAAATCATAGAAGGAAACTAAAACATAAACAGTGCATAAAACAGCACAATATTCAAATTACAAAACCAACATAAAAAAACTACAAACTGAAACTACTAAAGGCAAGAGACGATAAACTAGTCTTCTTCTGAACTGGATTGTTCTCCAGGATTCTCTTCCTCCTCCTCAGAGCTATCCCTACTGGCATCAACTTCATCTTTCTCAGAGCCATCAACATCATCTCCACTGTTCAGTTCTAACTGCTGGATCAGCTTTTCAAGTCTCTCTTTTCTAACCAAACTGGTACTGATGACTGCATCAAGGTCTTTGCACATGGTCTTCAATTCTCTGATCAGTTCAGCCTTTGTAGTCATCTTCTTGACTTCAACAGTTGAAGTTAGAGCAATGTCTGGAACATGATGTCCTGAAAATAGTTTAGGGTGTAGGGACAAGGCTGTCTTCCTCTGGCAGGCTATGTCTGAACTTGTTAAAGTTTCAGGATGTTGCTCTAAGATGATACCACACACAAGAGATGGGAATGCTATGGGTAACTTGATAGCATTTGTTTCAGCATGTTTCACCACTTGCTCAAAGATGTAGCTGCCATAGTCAAACTTAATCTTCTTCCCAATAGTACAGATAAACCTGCCCAATCCAACAGCGATTGTTGTCTTGTGGTTTGTTGGCACCCAGTTGGCAGCACCAATTCTGTGAAGAATTGCATACTTGATGCTAAGTTTACTAGCTGGCAACTTCCCTTTCAGTGGCCAAACCCTTATCTGACCAGCTGTAATCTCTTTACATATATCATTATCAGTCATCTCAAGTTCACTATACTCTTCACCATCTCTGCCTAGATACTTATTGATAGTACTAGGAGAGAAATTAATGCACTTTCCTCTCACATAAACTTTCATGAAATCAATGCTCTTTTTATCAGTAATATCTCTAGAAATGTTAACAACAAATTCTTTGACAATACTTTCATAGCACTTAGGAAACTTGGTCACAGTCTTTACCAATCCAGCCTCATTAATCAGCACCATGATATCCTTCATTTCTAAAGCTTCTTTCCCAAGCTCCCTCTCTAGGGCCAGTCTTCTCTGACATACAAATTTCCATAATGATGCACTGCTGGCATAATGAAAGGAAATGTTGTCGACTGGAACTTCAGGGACTTTGTCAGAGACTCTCTTCAAAATTGTCCTTCTGACAGGTGTGATGTCATGAACATCATCCTCATCATCACTGTCAGAATTAGAGTCTTCCCTTATTTTCCTCTTTTTGGATTTTACAGCCACTTTGCTCCATGGCTTGGTTGGACCAACAACAGTTTTCTTCTTGCCTTCAGACTTCTTTGGAGAGGACTCAACGGCCTTTCCTTTCCTTGTTTGTAATCTCTTGGCAATACTTGGAACAGCATTTCAAATGACTTCATTGTCAGATAAGTCATCCACATTGATCACCTCCTCACTCTTTTCTTTTTCAGGAGTAGTTCTATCATTAATTTCCTCATGCACATCTTCTTCTTCTCCTCCTCTTTCAGAATCCTCAATGACAGACATGGCAAGTCTATGAAGATCAGATTCTTCTCCTTGCATGTCTACCTTTTCTGCTGGTATCTGATTCAACGGTACAGAAATTCCTTTCACAGGTATTCCTTTGTCCAGTATTTTGGTTGCCAGATTACCCATACTCTTATCAACATCAAACTTTTCCACCATAGTTTGAGAACTTGGGTTGGTAGTTCTAGGTTTGTTTCCAAATAACATACTAGTAACAACTTTCATTGTTTCTGGATTCTTAAAAACAGTAGCAGGTCTCTTAGGAGTTAGTTTAGTGGGTCTCGAAGTACCTGATTCTGGGAGCATCATTGAGATAGGTTCTATATTTAACGCTTCTTCTGGAAATCCCTCTTCGGAAGAAACCCTAGCCTTATCTCGCGAAGCGCCTTGAGCGACAGATTTCTTTGATGGAGACGACGTCATGGTTCCCTTGAGGCAGTATGAGTTTAGATGATTCTTCTTGTTGAAGAAGACGAACGGACGGAAGATATGCTCTTTGATGAACCGTGATCTTGCTACACTCGAGAATGATGGTCTGAGGTATGGCGCCAGATTTTTTGTATTTTTTAAAGACCAATTACTAATCTTCTCCCTCCATAAAGACTTTCCTTTAAAATAATTCACATCAGGACTCATTAACTCTGAGTGACCTTTCAGCATCCTGATGTCATAGTCTGATGTTATAACATCAACTTGAACCTTATTAGTTGAATTTTCTTCAAGAGAAATCCACTGATAGCAGTTGTCTTTGGTTCTGGCACCCTTCATAACAATCTGATTCTGCTCATCAGAAACCACACACTCATGCTTAGTGTAGTTTACCTTGTACCCTTCATCACACAACTGGCTTATGCTGATCAAATTTGCACTTAAGCCACTGACAAACAGAACATTGTCAAGTTCAGGTTTACCATTACCTTGCACTTTCCCAACTCCTGCAACAACACCTTTTCCTCCATTGCCAAATATGACCTCATGAGAGGGGCAAGGTCTAAGATCATCAAACATGGATCTACATCCAGACATGTGCTTGGAACACCCACTGTCAAAATACCATGTTCCTTCTTTATCACCCATGTGAGCCAATAAGCACTTCACCTTCTCCTTAGGTACCCATTGTTTAACAACTTTGGGCCTGTGCTCTCTCCATCTGTTTTGAGGTTGAGGGTATCCATGCAGCTTGTAGCAAGAGTACTGCATATGTCCAAATCTTCCACAATAATAGCATCTCACCCTTTCATCTCTGAATCGTCTGCCATGATGAGATTGCCTATGCTGCCATCCATGATGTGGTCTCCTCCTACCATAACTGCCCTGCCATCTATTCTGTTGATATCTTTTCCCATAAGACGGCTGAGAATGCTGTTTCCTGGATTGTCTCCCATGATGGTGTGGCTTTCTTCTTCCATATACATAAGGAACAACATTGGTGTATCCATACCCATAACCATACCAGTTGTCCTGATGTTGAGACATCTGATGAGACATGTGCTGTTTGAACTGAGCAGCTTGCATGCTCTCATGGTATTGAGGAGGCATATACTGACTAGCTCCCTGTGGCTGCTTCCTCTTCTGATAGGGACCGGTCTTCTTCTCAATCTTCTTAGGTTGTGAAACATCAGCTTTCTTAGGGGTAGGATCCTGCTTCTTTGCCTGATGTTGAGATGAAAGTTGTGACACTTCCTTCTTTGAACCTGAAGTGCTTCCTTCTGAAGTTCCCTTGTCCTCAGCCACATAACCTATCCCAGCTTTATCTCCAGCAACTTTTTTTGACTGAAGTATCTTGTCAAGTGTGTCTGTACCACAGCTCAGCATCCTAACAGACTTGGTCATTTGATCAAGATGAGCTCTAACTAGCACTACTTCATTTTCAAGATCAGTCTTTTCATTCTCTAGCTGAGCAATCTGTTGCTTGTGGCACTTGTTTTCTTGACAAATCTCAGCACTCTTTAAACACAGCTCTTGATAGGTGGATGGCAACTCCTCATAAGTTACTTCTCCATCACTAGAATCATCATCAGAAATAACAACTCCTGTTAAAGCTCTCACATGCTTTGCTGACTCACCTTCACTTTCACTATCAGAGTCAGACCAGGAAACTGTCATGCCCTTCTTCTGCTTTTTCAAGAAGGTGGGACATTCTTTCTTGACATGTCCATACCCTTCGCACTCAAAGCACTGCACTCCTTTATCTTGGGCAGCTTTCTCTTCATCCTTCTTGCTGGTGTCAGAAGTCATGTTCTTGACATTAGGCCTGGAGTTATTATTCATCCTCTTGAATACTTTGGTGAACTATCTTCCCAACATCACTATGGCCTGAGATAAATCCTCCTGGGATTCAGAACTCTTTCCTTTATCTTCTTCATTATTTGACACCAGGGCTATACTCTTTGGCTTCTTTTCTGGTTCTTCCTCATTCAACCCAAGCTCAAAGGTTTGAAGAGATCCAATGAGCGCATCTACTCTTATCTTGCTGATGTCTTGTGATTCTTCAATGGCAGTAACCTTCATCTTATACTTCTTAGGTAGGGACCTAAGTATCTTCCTCACAAGCTTTTCATCTGACATCTTCTCTCCAAGAGCACTAGATGCATTGGCCAGCTCAAGAACACTCATGTGGAAATCATGAATAGTCTCATCTTCCTTCATCTTCAGGCTTTCAAATTTTGATGTTAAAATCTGAAGTCTTGACATCTTGACTCTAGATGTTCCTTCATGAGTAGCCTGCAAGATATCCCATGCTTGCTTAGCAACTTCACAGGTATTAATTAACCTGAAGATGTTCTTATCCACTCCATTGAAGATAGCATTCAGAGCTTTGGAATTTGCAAGGGCAAGCTCATCTTCCTCCTTGGTCCACTCTTCTTCAGGCTTTAGCTTAGAGGTGCCTTCTTTATCTTTACCAGCATCATCCTTCTCACACATGACAGGTGCTTTCCACTCTTTAATAACAGCCTTCCAAGCCCTACTGTCCAAGGATTTTAAGAAGGTGGTCATCCTTGGCTTCCAATAGTCATAATTGGATCCATCCAAAATAGGGGGTCTGTTGACGAATCCTCCAACTTCTTTGTCCATCTTTTCACCAGAAAGTAACTTCCCTAGATCTCACCCAGAGACAGACAGGATGCCTGCTCTGATACCAATTGAAATTCTGGTATCAGACGTGTGATGTTAAGGTGTGATGTCACAACAACACTCTGCACAATGGACAACAATAACAGTAAAATAACACCAAGAATTGTTGACCCAGTTTGGTTACAACCAACCTACTCTGGGGGCTACCAAGCCAGGGATGGAATTCACTACTTGTAGATATAATTTACAGACTCAACAACCCGTTGACAATCTCCTAAACTTATACTCTACTAATGACTTCCTACCTAAGAAACCACTTAGGTATGAGAACACCACTCAATCCCTTACAAACACTCAAAGAAACCACTTTGAGTACCCTTGATCTTACTTCACAGCTTCGATCAAGCAACCACTCTCTATTGCTTCACAGCTTCTAGAGAGGACAGAAACTTAACACCTATTCAAACCCTAGAATAGTGTAAATACAATTCGTACAAAATACTCAAGACACTCAGCCTATGCTCTTGATATTCTCTCTGTATTTCTGTCACTTTTTCCTTTGGTCTTGTGCGCTTTATATAGCTCCTGAATTGGGCTTGGACTTGTCACAATATTTGATCAGATTTGTTAATTAAAACCGAATCTTCAAAACAGATTTTATCCCCAAAATCTTTTTAAATCTTCAACCTTTTAATTCACCAACAGACCTGCAATCAAATCTCCCATGTAACATAAAATATCTATCCCAAGATATTCTCATCCAATGAGTCAACCACTCTCCACAATTCCAGCTAATACGTGTGCCCTAATAACATGTCCTGCTGTTATTAATTCTGCAGGTCTGATGTTACAACATCACCTGTGTGACATCAGACATCCAACTTCAGCATTTAACTACTTAACACAGCCCAGTGTTAAGACTTCAATGTTACAACATCAGCACCTTGACATCAACATTGAATAACCTTTGTTTTACCAAAATTCCAGCCAATCTAGGAACTATCAATATCATATCATATCATCTACACTCACAGTCAAAATTCCGGGTATTCTGATATTTAATCCTCTTTCACCTTGAATGTCTGAATATCTTAGTCAATCATACCTTCAAGTATAAGAAGATTAAATAAGGGCATATGTCATACCCTAAAACTTGACCATAAGATCCCACATCATTTTCATATCATATGAATATACTTTCATGCATCACTAACCCATTAGAGAACACAAGGTTTGTTGCTTGTTTCATTTTTTTACTGCAAAGTAGAGTTTTGAGCCTCATAAAGGATTCAGGAAAATGATCAATCAAAGATTGGCATGATCTTCAACCTACCAAGTCTCTCATTCATCCATAAAGATCAAGAGGTCTCCTTCATCAAGAATCGGGCACAAGTATACATAATTTCAAGTGGATCAAGCCCCAAGGTCATCTGAGGCACTAAATTAGGGTTTTGGTTGATCAAGGCCTCCAGAGAGAAATTTTCATCTAAGCATGAGCCAATACCTCAAGATATGATTCAAGGAGCTCAAATATACCTTGAGAGTCCATTCATAAGTTCAAAATTGCCTCAGAGGATGCATCCATTTAAAATCAGGAATTAGGGTTTCTCTGCACAAAATTCATCCGATACCCAAAGTCAAAGTTTGACTTTTTTGGGTAAATTGATCATCAAGGGCTATTATTCAAGAAAATATGATCCATAGTTGCATTTAATCAAGGATTAATCAAGAAATCAAGATTACTTGCAAATAAAGCAAAATTGGAAGAATTGAAAATTTCACTAAGTTATGGAAATTCATGTTCAAGTACCCAAATTTACAAGGCCATAACTTGTGATCCAAGCAGCCATTTTTGTACTCCAAAGCTCAAATGATAGATCTTCTTCCATACAACAAGATTGATAGGCTGAGTTATCTCTAAAAAGTGCTTAGATTTTGAGATATGAAGCCATGAAGTTAGGGTTTCATGACTTTTTGAACTTTGACACTTTGAAAAAATTTTAGGCAGAATCTGTTTTGTGTTTTAGCCAACTTTGAGGCCATTTTTCTCCAAAATCCAAGATGAATCAAGACCAAATGCAAACATCAAAATTAAAGTAGGATATATCAGCTTTCCAAAAAGTATAAGAACATCCATTGATTCTACTTGAGCAAGGAGATATGATCCTCACAACATGCCATGATCAAACTGATTTTCAAGACAACATTGGTGCATTACTTGTGTCACACGATTTTCACCTTAAAGTTTTGTCACTTTACAAGCTTTGTCATCATTCAAGATCAACATAAATCTTGTAGAGTCACACAAAATCCTCAAGAATATGCCAATGAGTCAAGGATCTATCCTTTAGCATGTGAGAATCATCATTTTAAAGCCATGAAGTCAAGTTTGTCACTTGGCATTTATGTGAAACATTGAATTGGCAAGAAATGAGCCACACCAGTTCAGATATGTTAAAAAACAATGAGTGTTCAAACCTGCAAAATGCCAATTGAGTCAAGATTCTAGTTATGCTATAGAAGACTAATGGTACCTTAGCATTTAAGTTAGAGCTACATGGCTATATCCATTGGACAATAGCATGCTCCCTCATCCGACACTATTCATCCAAAACCAAAACATTTTCCTATAAATAGAGGACTTCTCTGATCAGTTCAAACACACCAAAACAATACCAAAGCTTGTTTTCTCACATTTCCTCCCTTGTTTCAAATTTGCATAGTTCAAAGTTGAGAAATCGAATTTATCATTTTAGAGCAATTCCACTCAAACCAATCATCCACACACCTCACATACATCATGTATAAGTGATCCAAACACTTAAACATCATCTGTAACATCAAATTCACCAAGGTCATACCCTCACTTGGCTCAGCTGCAGTTGGATTCGAGCCCATCAATCCAGAAGGTTTACCTCCATTCCGAGCACATCAACACATTCCTTGAGGTATAATGAAGCTGTCTAGATCATCATTTCACATCTGTAATACCTACAACTGAGGATTCGATCTCCTCTTGCAAGGTAAGCTTGAAGCTTTTCAAACTCCATGAATCATGCATCATAAATGATATTTCAAGTTACCAACATGCTTTTGGTAGTTCATAGATCCTTTACCCTCAATCAATTGTTGCTTATCATTCATGTATGGAATTTCATATTAGTTTTTGTAAATTCTAGGGATTCTGTGTTCATACATGATAACTCGTGCCACACTAAAAATAAATAAAATAAAAAAGAGCCATTCAATTCCTTGTTAAAATACACACAACTTTGATGTTTACATCGTGCCAAATGGTTGCGTAATGAGAGAGATAACATAGGTTTTGGAAATTCAGAAGCTGGCTCGAGGAAGAAAATGAAGTCTGGCGCGAAATTTTGAATTTACCACACATTTTTAATATATTATGTGATGGTTGGGTTTAGTTGACACCAACACACGTTGGCTCAGTTGGCAAGGGCTTGTTTTGTTGTTGTGATGCGTGAGGGCATGGGTTCAAACACCACCCATGCCATTTCTTTTTACCACATTACATATTTTATTGTTTATTTTTTTCAAATTTTCAAACTATCATAACTTTCTCATTTTTTTTATCATTTTAAACCCATTATTTTTGCAAATTGTTCATAATAATGTCTATTTTATATTTGTGAAAAGAAAATACCAAAAATAATTATTTTTGATGCATTTATGGATGTTCAAAATTTGTGGTCATTTTAGGGTTTCCTTAATTTCATCTTGATTCCATTGAAAGATTTCTTGATTTCTCTTGTACATTCTAACTTGTGTGAGCCCTACACACTTTGTAGAAACCTTGCATGGCTTCATAAACTTGCACAATATGTTTTTGCTTAAATTTTATGCCTTGTTGATACATGTTCACATGGTTAAAGTATATGAGGAATCTTGTTCATACCATAAGCTATTTGCTTGATCATTTTGCCTTAACATGAGATTATTTTTTCCATGTTCACATAACCATGATGTGTATATTTGTCTTTGTGTTGCTTTTACCATGTTTAAGTGACCTTATACACTTGAATTTTGCCTTGAAAATGACATTGAATACATGCTTGTATGCTTAAACTTTTATGGTGTTTCTTACTTATTTATGACCATGTTTGAACCCCAATATCCATGTTTGGTTGTTACCAATTTGTCTTAACATGTTCAACTTGTATCCATGCTTAAATGTTCAAGAAATGCCTTAACTTGTTCATATGATGCTTAAAATTTAAACTTGTCATTCTCACATGTCATCTCTTGTATGTTTAAATCTTCATCCACACATTGTGTCATAAATATGTCCTTTTGTTCATAGTATGCTTGGTTATTTCCCTTACTATATTCATTGAATCCTCGATTCATCTTGAAAACATATACTTGCTTGAACTTCTCTGTGATTGCTCCCATGGATTAAATATTTGCTTAGATGTTCAAGTGTTTTCTTCATAAACTCCTTCCAAGATGAATACACGGTATTTTCCATCACAAATTCAAAGTCACGGGCCTCTATTAGAGTGTAAGTCCCCTCCCCTTCTCCTCAAAACTTTCTTCAACTTCTCAAAAGCTTTCAAAACTATTCAACTCTCATCAAATACAGCCCTAGTGGTATTCAAATCTATAAATCTTGGGCCTCTGCTTAGAGTGTAAGACCCACCACCTGTTCTTTTCTTTTCAATAAATCTTGGGCCTCTTCTTAGAGTGTAAGACTCACCACCTTTTCTTTTCTTTTCAATAAATCTTGGGCCTGTGCTTAGAGTGTAAGACCCAACATCTTTGTGAATAAAATAAAGCACACAAATAAAACATTGGGTTAATACACATTTTAGACCCTGCCATATGGGGAGAATTCGAAAAAGGACCCTGTAAAAAAAAAACTTAGATTTCGTCCCTGCCATTTGAAGATTCTTTCATTTTGGCCCCTCATTCCACACAGTCAACATGTTTTTATTTTATTTATTTTTTTAATGTGACGTGGCGCTTACTTGGATTTGTATGTTTATTTTCTTTATATTTTAATTACACGCGTGGCATTTTACTATTATTTTATTATTTGAATGTTGAAATGTTTAAAGATCAAAAATCAAAATTTTTGGCCTCACCAAGGTTTGAACCCATGTTCTCATAGTTACAAGGAGATATTCTTCCACTAGGCCATTTAGTTTTTCTTGTTTATTTGTTAACTTCAAATGTATATATTACAACATTTCAATTAACAATTAAATTAACACTTAAATTAACATATTAAATACATAAATGACTTTAAATAAATACTATAACTTATTATTATTTTATTTTACGATCAATTTTTTATTTTATTTATTTATTTTTTTAATTTCAGTTTAATATTTTATTTTATTTATTTATTTTATTTAATTTCAGTTTTATTTATTTTATTTAAAAATATATGTTAATATTTATTTTCAGTTTATTTTCAGTTAATTTATTATTTAATATTTATATTTATATTCAGTTTATTTATTACTAAATTTATTTTAAGTTTATTTAATATTTATTTTCAGTTTATATTTATATTCAGTTTATTTATTTAATATTTAATTTATTTATTTATTTATTTAGTTTATTTATTTATATTCAGTTTATTTATTACTAAATTTATTTTCAGTTTATTTAATTTTTACTTTCAGTTTATTTAATTTTTATTTTCAGTTTATTTAATATTTATTTAATATTAAATATAAACTGAAAATAAATAATAAATAAAATGAAAATAAATTTAGTAATAAATAAACTGAATATAAATAAATAAACTAAATAAATAAATAAATAAACTAAATATTAAATAAATAAACTGAATATAAATATAAACTGAAAATAAATAATAAATAAACTGAAAATAAATTTAGTAATAAATAAACTGAATATAAATATAAATATTAAATAATAAATTAACTGAAAATAAATATTAACGTATACTTTTAAATAAAACAAAAAAAAATTGAAATAAAATAAAATAAATAAATAAAATAAAATATTAAACTGAAATTAAACAAATAAATAAATAAAATAATAAATTGATCGTAAAATAAAATAATAATAAGTTATAGTATTTATTTAAAGTCATTTATGTATTTGATATGTTAATTTAAGTGTTAATTTAATTGTTAATTGAAATGTTGTAATATATACATTTGAAGTTAACAAATAGACAAGAAGAACTAAATGGACTAGTGGAAGAGTATCTCCTTGCAACCATGAGAACATGGGTTCAAACCTTGGTGACGGCAAAATTTTTGATTTTGATCTTTAAACATTTCAACATTCAAATAATAAAATAATAGTAAAATGCCATGCGTGTAATTAAAATATAAAGAAAATAAACATAAAAATTCAAGTAAGTGCCACGTCACATTAAAAAAATAAAAAAAAATAAAAAAATGCTGACTGTGTGGACTGAGGGGCCAAAATGAAAGAATCTTCAAATGGCAGGGACGAAATCTAAGTTTTTTTTTTACAGGGTCCTTTTTCGAATTCGCCCCATATGGCAGGGTCTAAAATGTGTATTAACCCTAAAACATTCAACACATCAAACCCTAAAGATGCAAAATCTCCCATGAATTCAAACATGTCATATCAATGTCTATACTTGTTAATCTTCAATCATGTTTTTTCATATTTTGTTAAGTTTCTCTTGACATTTATATCATCCTTAGTTTAGACATAGGTCAAACAATAGGATCCCTTCAATCACAACTTAGTTCAAACAACTGCTATTTTAGCCTCCTCTTGGGCTTCATCCAAGCATTTTAGCCTCCTCTTGGGCTTCATACAAGGAGACTTGGGAAGTCTCATTCAATTCCCCACAACCTCCTCTTGGGCTTCATGCAAGGACCCTCAGACTTCTTAAAAGCATAAGTCAAGTCTTAGTCATCTATACAGTAAATTCTTTTAGCCTCATTCATCCTGGGCTTAATACAGGATACAAATAAAATCCCCAAAAGAGTAAGTGAAATCCTCAGTATTGAGTCAGTCTCTTCAAATTTCCTCAATAGTCATTAGCCTTCTCTCAGGCTTTTATACAATAATTTCCCCCAGTCAGTCTGCCTCAATCTTGGGCTTTGTACAAGACAGATAAAACTCCCCAGCTGAGTCAGTTTTCAACCTTTTTTTTAGCTTCATATCTTGGGCTTCAATTAAGATAACTAAATAAATCCATCTCCTCACAGATGAGACCTTGAGTCATCTCTGTAGGAAGATATCTCTTCTAATCACTACAATTCAAATCAAACAATCAAAACCTTTTTTCAAATAATTGATGTAAGTGACACTCTTGTTGATTCAAAATCCAAGTTGAAGTACCTCCTTTATCATGGTTCAACTTTTCTTTCACCTAACCGATGTAAGTGGCACACTTGTTGATTCTATATCCAAGTTAAGGTCATTCTCTTAGCGTGTAAAAAACTCATAAAGAAAAAGTGGCATTGCTTAACACATTAAGTTTAAACCTTTTTCCCTTGTGACATCACTCTCAAATGATTAGGTGAGATATCTCCCTTAAAGACGACAATTTGTCAAATCTTTTAAACACTCTTTTAGCTTCATCATCTTGGGCTTCGAACAAGATACAAAACAAACTTTTTCCTCCCATAGATTAGGAGGAACTACGAACGCTCTGATTTCCCCCATCCTAATTTTTTTGGGAATACTTAGGCATAAGGTCGTAAGATCTTAGCGAGCACATTAATAAAAAAACCCTTAGGTCTAGGTACCTTCCAAAAACAATAGAAAACCAGAAAAACAACAAAAAAACCTTTCCTCAACTTTCACAAACGAGAAACTTTTCCAATTAAACAACAAACAAACTTAAGCAAACAAATAATTCAATAGTAGAAATATATACAATAAAGGTTCCTATAGATTACTATAGATATTTAGGGTGTTAATAGCTTCCCTTAGTATAACCAACCCCCGATTCCAGATTTCTTCATATTTGTAGGGAAAACACTTGCGTGCAGGGTTTGTTTAAGATATCTTCCCCTTCCTTTTAAGCTTCATAGGATAAATGTTAGAAATCAGAAAGTAGCACCAAATGCGGTAGTGGCCGCGTCACGAAAACCGGAGTTACACACATAATAAAAACAACCTAAAAACCTTTGTAGCCGAGTTATATCTTTTAATTCTTTAGGAAATTTACTAACGAATTCTAAGGACCTACTAATAGGATTGTACATGCCCTGACTGATATCAAAACCCAAATCTTACTTTACTTTGAAATAAGTTAAATTTCTTTTCGGATAAAACTAAACCATTATCTTTAATTATTTAATAGAACTGATTAAGGTGTTGTAAATGTTGATTAATGGAATTTGAGAAAACTAAAATATCATATAAGTAGACTATAGTAAAGTGGAAGTAACCATTAAAAATAGAATTCATTATATTTAGAAATTCTGAGGGGGAAATTTTAAGCCTTAAGGGCAAAACATTCCATTCATAGTGCCCAAAGGATACTATAAAAGTAGTCTTATATTTGTCGGTCTCTTCTAATTGAATTTGACAATATCCAAATTTAAGTTAAAATTTAGAAAATATACTCTTATGATGTAATCTGTTAATTAAATCTTTTTTACTAGGCTTAAGATACCTAATCCACTGTAAAGCTTTGTTTAAAGGTTTATAGTTTATTACTATCGCGGACTACCTCTTTCCAATTCAACAACATTAAAAATATAAAGCACAGAGCAGCTCCAGGGAGACTTACACGGTCTAATCAAGCCTTTTTCTAAATAATCTTGTATTTCCTTTTTTACAACAAACTAAATGCTTCTTATTCATCTCTATAGATCTGGTTTTAGTCTGAATACCTTTTTCTTTAAAGTCGGGCTCATAAGGCAAAGAAACAGTGTCTATCTTCCTTTTTCAGAAGGCATTAGGTTATTCTGAACAGAGATCATTAGTAAACTTATTTGGCATATTTTTAATTTTTTCTTGAACACAGGAAGATTGTAATTGCTCTTCTATTCTTTTAAAATGTATTTCTTTGTTTATGAAATTAATATATTTTCTTTTATTATTAATAAGATTAATAAGAGATATATCTTTACTTTGGACAGAGTTAAGATCTCTAATCCTAGGTTGGTCTAAAAATTCAAACTTAACTTCACGACCTAAAGCATTAATAGTTATAGCTAGGTTATCAACAATAAAAGGATAGAGTAAAGCTAGGAAAGGGGTTCCTAGAATAATAGGCTCTTGAATTTTTTTAACCGGAAGAAAAGAAGTTTTATAACATATTTGATCTTTACAGATCTTAGCGTTTGATAGTTTATAAGACACATGTAGTCTTTTACCATTTGCTCCTCGTAAGGATTCTTTTGTTTTCTCGTAATACTGGGTTAGGATTAACCCCTCTTGAATGAAGTTTAAATCTTCCCATGAGTGTATTAAAGCAACTAGTTTAAAATTTTTATCTTTAATAATGAGATTTATTTTACTATACCATTTGTGAGATATATCATCTTTTCTATTTTATTTATATATGGATCTTCATTGGTTGAAACAAATAGCTTCATTGAATTCTATTTTATCAACTAAGTTAATTTGGATTTTGTCTTCAGGACTAAGGAGATTATCCCACCATCCTTTTAACTTCTCTGTAAACCCCATAACCAATATATATTTGGTATGCTTGTCTATATTTCCTTTGAGTTTAAAAGTTGTAGTATCCATTGTCATATTTTGTATGGTATCTAACACTTATTGTTTAGAAGCACCATCGATGTTCCATTCTACAATGGATTCTCCTGAATAACTATTTTTCAATAAAACTACTTCTTTCTTCAAACTATGCATCAAGCAAATGGCGGGTTTAGGATAGTAGTTCCGGGGTTTTAGATCTTGAGGCTTTTCCACCTAATTTAATCACCATATTATCAAATTCCTCTTCCCAAGATAAATTATTTATCTCTCCTGAAGAATTTCCCATGTTTAAGGTCCTTAAATTTTTTTAACTAATTCTTCTATCTTATGGTTAGCATCACGACCTAAACTCATACCCTTTAGCTCTTGGGGTAGAAGGAGTATGGTATTGATAAATAGGCTGGGTAGGGTCTATTTTAAAGTTTTTAACATACTTAAGTTGAGAGACAAAGTTTTCTATTCTGTCTAATTTTTGGGAAATAATGTGAAGTATTTGGTTTGAGTAGTTCATCTGACTATGCAGATTATTTATGTCCTTTTCTCTATTATATAGGATTCGTAATTGATTTAAAGGGAAAATCCTCTATTTCTATGTTTTCTATGGAAGTGGTAATTTTTATGGTTTCTAAAGGTGGATTGATGAATACTATTATATCTTTTTAACAGTCTTTCATTTAGTACTAAGTCTAACATTAGCATCTAAGTACATCTTAACAACAAAAGAATTTTCTATCCCTTCTTCTAAGTAAAGTAATTCAAATCATGTAAAGAAATAAACATTAATCTCATGATTTTTTTTTAAATTTGTAAAATTTTTTGTAAATACATTTGAGTATGATTTTTAGAGAAAGATGAGAAATACCAATTTCTCTTCTTTGAATTATACTCAGCCTCAAAATGGAGTCTAATCCAGGGTTTTTGTTAATGACAAAGGGTTCTTCTTTTGGTAATAACTCCTAAGATTTGAGTCTCAGTTGGAACCGGTGGCCTAGAAGTCCTCTCAGAGTTTAAATTGGTCGGGGAAATATGGAACAAAGTTTACTCCTGCAAGGACTAACCATAATGGTTGAATCAACAGAATGTCTAGCGCTGGATGTCGATCCAATGCAACTAGACTGATTGTAACAAAATGATTGGCTCCTATTCATTCAAATTTTGACTGATCCGTCAAAATCCTGAATAACATCTCTAATAGATTTGGCTTCAATCTTTTCTGAATTAACCACATCTTGCAAAAATCCATTCATGAGGGAATTTGACAAATATATAAGAAACAGTAAGAATCTTCGGGGATCATAACATTAGATCTGCTAAGATTGACTTCAATAATACATGTTTCATTTATAGGAGTACTTTTAAGAGATTTAAAATTGTAATTAACTGTAGAAACTTTTAGGTAATTCTACTAATAACGTCTATGTTGGCAACTCCAGGATTAAAGGTGTCACTTAGGCCTTGAACATATATGACTAATGAATTTTTAGTGAATTCATCATATTAAGCTCATATAGTAATAAGGATGACAGTTAAAGTAATATGGACCATCATTAAGGTTTAGAGTCAACTATGGCAATAATTGAATTACAGAAATCTTTAATACAAGTATCACGAAGGACTAACAAAATAGGGGTGTTTATCCCTAATTTATGTAAAGGCTTTATAGCTATTTGGATTAATCCTAGATGGATATAATGATATCCTTCTCTAACATTATTTGGATTATTTTTGAATTTCTAATTCATGACTTTGAAATGTATCTTGATATAATTCCAATTTATTATTATTTAAGATAGCTGTAACTAAGGTTCGATTACTAATATTACTACGTGAACATCCTAACTCACTCAAACTTGATGATTTGAGACATGATTACTAAACAATAAATTTTTAATTTGACTCTCTCTCTCTCTCTCTCTCTCTCTCTCTCTCTCTCTCTCTCTCTCTCTCTCTCTCTCTCTCTCTCTCTCTCTCTCTCTCTCTCTCTCTCTCTCTCTCTCTCTCTCTCTCTCTCTCTCTCTCTCTCTCTCTCTCTCTCTCTCCTCTCTCTCATCTCTCTCTCCTCTCTCTCTCTCTCTCTCTCCTCTCTCTCTCTCTCTCTCTCTCTCTCTCTCTCTCTCTCTCATTCTGGACTTACGACCTAGATCACACACTATTAGTGAATACCTCTACT